>HG995339.1:6572572-7772572 GCA_905333045.1 Lysandra bellargus
GTATGATCTTAGGGAGTACTGCAAGTTTCATCAATTTTTTTTATTAACTTTGAAAAAATACCTTGGACTAACCTTGTAGATGATATTTTGAGAAAAAGATCCCCCGGTCCCATGAAATTAATTTTCTGCAGAAACAAAAGAAACTGTGGAACCATGTGTGGCTGCAGAACCACATCTTAGCTACACTTGTGCAAGATAACGGGACCGAGTACTTCATGGCTAATATTTTACCAATAGTGAACATCAAATACCTTATAACACAATTTGGGAAAAAATAATAAAAACCACACCAACAATGAAAAGTAGAAGAAGTTTGCAAGTGACATGGCCGCCAAAACTGTTGTCACTTATCAGTTTTCAGTTTGACAAGCTTTTCATTACCATTACCAGTATACTGCCGCTTAGGCCTTATCGCTTAGGCCAATGATCGCTTAGACTTAAGATATTTTGATTTATACCACACTTGACAGTACACTGATATTTTTTAGAAACACTACCAATATGTATCCGTGATGCCAACCTGCAGATAATTTCAGATCGGTGGGGAACCTAGAAGATCTAGAAGTGTCTATCGTCGCGCCGTCTGGTGGAGATAAAAAGTAAGAAAACCTCTCATTAAAATTTTGGTTGCGTTAGAGCTGGGTCGAAAATATTAATTAACTATTCAAGAAGAATAATCAAAAGCACAGCTTATACTAATAACTAAAAACAAATTTCAAGAAATGTCCAAGTAAAAAATCACAAATTCGTATGTGGAGACAAAGAGCGCATGCATTAGAGAGCAAAAAATTATGTAAAAAAAAAAAACAATTTAGCGGTAAGACCGCCTATATTTTGTACGGATTCTTTTAGCGTGTTTCTTCTGTAGTTTAGTTTTTGTACAAATAAAAAAAATCTAGTCTATTCTAAAACCCCAATTATTTTAAAAGTAAAGACTGGAGCCGTAAGAGTTAAGTTTTGCGTTAAATTTAATACAATAAATATTTTTCCTTATATTATAATTTATAAGGCAAAATGGCAGATATTTGTTAAATTGGCAGCACTAAGCCCACGTGTCAAATTTGACGGTTTGCTGCGAACCGTCAAAACTGTCAAATTCACACGAAGTGAAGTAGCTGCATACGAGTTTGACAGCTGTCAAACTCGCCTACGCGGCAGGGCTTCAAATAACGTTATTTTTTCATAATGTTACTGCTTCAAGGGCATAGATAACGTTATGAAAATTTAACCGATATTAAAAATAACGTTAAAAATTGATATTAATAGCGGTTAATGTTATAACGTTATATAGGATTTATAACGGTAAATATATGTTCTTTGATAACGTTATAGTCCGTCAAGAAAGTCATGACAAGCGGGAAAATTTTCTAAACGTAATCACGCTTATAAGGTGTATTTTTTCTTTGTATTTTCACACAAATCTCGCAAAAAAAGTGGGCTGCGAGTGAGATTTAGTGTACCGTGCACGATCGCATACCTGATACCAGAAAATAACGTTATATTTACCGTTATTATCATAACGATATTTTTTCGTTTATACTTATCGAAAAAATATCGTTATAATAATAACGGTAAATATAACGTTATTTTACTAAATATCGTTAAAAAAATAACGTTATCTGGCTACCATTATGAAAATAACGGTACGTAACGATATTTTTTCTGTTATTCGATAACGTTATGAAGCCCTGGTCTGGAGCAGGGCTTCAAATAACGTTATTTTTTCATAACGTTACTGCCTCAAGGGCATAGATAACGTTATGAAAATTTACCCGATATTAAAAATAGCGTTAAAAATTGATATTAATAACGGTTAATGTTATAACGTTATATAGGATTTATAACGGTAAATATATGTTCTTTGATAACGTTATAGTCCGTCAAGAAAGTCATGACAGACGGAAATTTTTTCTAAACGTAATCACGCTTTTAAGGTGTATTTTTTTCCTTGTATTTTCACAGAGAACGCTTATTACATTTTAAATATGAGTGAGATCTGGTGCACCGTGCACGATCGCATACCTGATACCAGAAAATAACGTTATATTTACCGTTATTATTATAACGATATTTTTTCGTTTATACATATCGAAAAAATATCGTTATAATAATAACGGTAAATATAACGTTATTTTACTAAATATCGTTATAAAAATAACGTTATTTGGCTACCATTATGAAAATAACGGTACGTAACGATATTTTTTCTGTTATTCGATAACGTTATGAAGCCCTGGTCTGGAGCAGGGCTTCATAACGTTATCGAATAACAGAAAAAATATCGTTACGTACCTACCGTTATTTTAATAATGATAGCCAGATAACGTTATTTTTTAACGATATCTAGTAAAATAACGTTATATTTACCGTTATTATTATAACGTTATTTTTTCGTTATGGCATAACAAAAAAATAACGTTATAATAATAACGGTAAATATAACGTTATTTTCTGGTATCAGGTATGCGATCGTGCACGGTGCACCAAATCTCACTCATATTTAAAAATATGTAATAAGCGTTCTCTGTGAAAATACAAAGAAAAAAATACACTTTAAAAGCGTGTTTACGTTTAGAAAATTTTCCCGCCTGTCATGACTTTCTTGACGGACTATAACGTTATCAAAGAACATATATTTACCGTTATAAATCCTATATAACGTTATAACATTTACCGTTATTAAATACATTTATAACGTTATTTCTAGTATCGGTTAAATTTTCATAACGTTATCTATGCCCTTGAAGCAATAACGTTATGAAAAAATAACGTTATTTAAAGCCCTGGTCTGGAGTCTAATATTATTGTCTATGGTGAGCATTTTTATTATATGGCAACAATGATTTGACATTGACCACTGACCTCTGGGCTCTGTGACATTGACAGATTGGGTTTGCAGCGCCATCTTTGTAGTTTTTTTGTCCTCCACTTCCTGTGGTTATCCAACAAATTTGTGCACCTTCTGTAAAATAAATAGCAAAAAACCTAAAACAGGATGGCTGTGAGGCTCCTTTCAAAGGTAAAGGTTATGCCGGAGTTAAGAGGAGTGGCATACCTCAGTTCAGCACCTGCCCCAGCTCAGCTGTCCGACTTTGAAATGCAACACAAGACCCCAGTGATAAGGAAGCAAAAGAACATCCCAAAGGCCCAATACGGTGGAAGGCATGCTGTTACTATGTTACCTGGAGGAGGTATCGGACCTGAATGTATGGGCTACGTCAGGGAAATTTTCAAGTGAGTATACACAGGATACATTTTTAACAACCTCATAATATGACAGCTGATACTAGAAAACTGACTCCAAATTAACTAATAAGATTTTTATAGAACTACAATATTTTACATTGAAACCAATAATTAATTTAGATAATAGTTAGGTAAGTCAGGGTGTTTCCTTAGGGGTGCTATGGAAACAAGTCAGTGCAATGGAAGAATTTTTGGATAATAAACCCTAATCTTTTACTACTAAAGGTACTCCCTCACCGGGAGTATTCGCTTGAAATGTAACATTACAGAGTCGAGCATTGCATCAAAGCACAAATTGTAATGATACAATGTGGCAGTCTTCCACCGTGCGTTTTTCACGTAACTTTCTGCCACGCACTGTAAAACTCTGGAACAAACTGTCACCAGCAGTATTTCCGGACCTATACAACCTGCAAACCTTCAAGAAGAGAGAGTATTTCTTCTTAAAAGCCCGGCAACGCGCCTGCAGCTCTTCTGATGTTGCGAGTGTCCATAGGCGACGGTAGTTGCTTACCATCAGGTGATCCGTTTGCTCATTTGCCCCCTTATTTAATAAAAAAAATAATGTGTAATATTATCTTGATACATCAATTGTAACATCAATGCTATGTGACAGTGAAGTCAACTTGCTATGGAATGCTCAAAGTCGAATCTATAATGTTACATTACATGCAAATGCTCCTGGTGAGGTAGCACCCTAATATAATATTAGTTGAGACTTACGTCTATCATTAAGTCCTTCCGACTTTTTATATAATACTCAAAACATTTTTGTGTACAATTATTCTCTTTTAAATTGTTTGTTATGCTGTATTGAATATTCAAGTATATATTTTTATTATATACTTTTCAGCTAAGAAATCAGGCAAGTCAATAAGCCTAACTTTGTAGTATAATGTACATAGCATACTACACAGTCTGAATCCAGATGTCTGGCAAGCCTATGTTTATGGTGTTTATGGTCATAAGAACAATTTTTTTCTTGTCAAATTTTTTTATTGATTTTAGATACATTGGTGCACCTATTGATTTTGAGGTGGTTGACATAGATCCAACTGTAGACAATGATGATGATGTTCAGTATGCTATTACTACCATCAAAAGGAACGGTGTTGGATTAAAGGTAAATATTTGTTAAATGTGTGTGTTTGGTTAAGCTATTATGTATTTAAGTAACTAACACTTAAACATTTTAAGTAAAAATCATTATTATGCTGAACAGTATAATTATATTATGAACATTGAATTTATGTTAATTTGTTGTCATTCTCACATGAATGTGAATATAGAGTTTCAGATTACATGATATACAATTTAAACTCATTATGCTCACTTAAGAATTCCATAAATATATCTATGCTAGGGTTGTCATCCGTCCAGATTTCCCCGGGTTTGTCCTAGTTTAAAGGGCGTCAGGAGAGCTTCCGGCAGGGTTTTTGAAAAGTGTCCGGGTAAAATCCGGACACTTTTGTTGAGAGAAATTAACTTTTTAGTCATGACTCATGCAGCAATAAGCGAAAGATAAAAACATGTTAAGCATACACACGGTTTCTTGCACGGACTTTGAGTTAATCAGACTTCTACAAATTCTTGTTGGAAATTTTAACAGTTTAAGAGGACGTGTCCAGGGAAATAACCATATTTCGGCCAAATGTCTGGGAATTTTGTCGTGCCTGACCGGCGATGGCAATTTAGGTGGTGGCAACCCTAAACTCAGTCAGGGGGTATTACACTATCATTTATATTGGATCATTTATAAGATCATATATAGGATCCAATAAAAATGATCATTTGATCATATCTGCGTATTTAAATACTAGCTGTTGCCCGTGACTTCGTCCGTGTGGTCTTCAGTTTATAGCATGCGGTGGCAACAAAATTGTGTCAAATTAAAACCCTGGTACCCCTTAAGTCAAAATACCTACCCAAAAACAGCTGTGCAGTGTGCACATAATATTTCATTTTTAATTTAAACTTAATTTATACCAAAAGCTTATTTAGCTCCCCATTACACAACTTTAGCTTTACCCATAAACTATATTTTATCATTGGTAGGTTTAAGGTTACGTACTGTATAGATAAAGTACCTACTACCTACTGAATAGTGAGTTTATTATTATTATTTTTAACAAAAAATTAAAACCGACTTCCAAGGTAAAAACAATATTAATAGCATCCTTATAATATGAACTAAAAAGTATTAAATAATTTTTCCTATCTAATATGTACCTTTTCCCGAATTCGGCTAAACCTCAACTATTTCTGTACTCTTCATCATTTTGAAGTCGGTACCTGAATATATAGCTGAATCTTTATTTCTCTGACAGAAAATTTGAAACTTTTGGAACTGGCACCGACTTCAAAATTATGAAGATTGAGTACAGAAATAGTTGAGGTTTAGCCGAATTCGGGAAAAGGTACATATTAGATAGGAAAAATTAATAAATACTTTTTAGTTCATATTATAAGGATACTATTAATATTGTTTTTATTTTGGAAGTCGGTTTTAATTTTTTGTTAAAAATAATTATTTCACTCTTTAGTTACCTAGTAGGTAAACTGTTAGTGCCGATTCAAATTGTATAAAAAAAATAGTTTCATATTGTCTTCACTAGATGTCACTAAGGCGCTCCTGTGTCGCGCTATCGCTTGTATGTAGAAGTTTTATATAGGTAGTTGTAACTTATAACACATTTCTATTGAGTTGTTGAAAGTTTGCAAGCAACTGACAACTCAACAGTGAGCTTGGTGTGAGCAGTGAGCATTGAATTGACAACATAAATCATAATATTGAGTGCTAATTGATCTCGTATAATTGTTATTAAGTTGACCTCCGTCATAGTCCGCGAATTTATAAGTGTTCGTCGGTGGTACTGCGTATCTTATTACAATTTGTTAAGACTGTTAAGAGTCATACGGCATACCCCAAGGCCCAAATATCAGGTAGATAGATAAATTTAAACAATACATTTCAAAAAATCTAAGTGAACACGTGCTGCAAATTTTGCAGTGCAAAAAGCTCGCAGCGTGGCATGCCGCATGCCCTGACATTCCGGTTAGAACTTGAATACGATGTTTACACACGGCGCGCGGCGCGGCGTATGCCTTGCCTATATGGTATACCTTGACCCAATATTTGACTTTTTGGTAGCATATTCTTAGTACACTTCACATAAAACCAAAACCACCATATGTTTCCATATAAATTTCGAGGAGTTCCCTCGATTACTCCTGGATTCCATCATCAGGTCACCACTTTTGTGAACATGGTACCAAATTGGAGTGAAACCTAATACAACGAAACAAAAATTTCGAAAATCGGTTCACAAATGGCGGAGTAATCGTTGAACATACAAAAATAAAAATAATAAAAATAAAAAAATATCCACAGCCGAACATATAACCTCCTCGTTTTTTGGAAGTCGGTTAAAAACGTGTATAACAAATAACAATCGAAAAAATCTGAAAACTTGGTTTGACATGGTACCACCACTTATAGAAAGACGTATGAGCAAGCGATAGCGCGATGTAGGAGACTCTTGGCGCCATCTGTTATGAATTTTTTGGAACTAACTTATTTTGAACAAATTTACGCATTTTCACCCCCTTACAACCCCTTTTTCCAGTTAAAAAGTAGCCTATGTCCTTTCTCAAGCTTTAGACTATCTGTGTACGAAATTTCATTACAATCGGTTCAGTAGTTTTGGCGTGAAAGCGAGACAGACAGACAGACAGAGATACTTTCGCATTTATAATATTAGTATAGATTACATTATCATTTATCATTGATCTATTTTACGTCATATGTGGTTTTAATAGCCAATGGGGAGCGCTAACGCTGACAGGTATTGACATCAGTGCTAAGTACTAGATCTCGGAGAATTCGATTTGTCAAAAGACATCGTCATTTTTAATATGGCTTGTTTTATGTTATTTCAGCAAGATTATTCAAGTATATAATTAGAAAAAGAATTACATTACATTATTTGACACATACTAACGAACAAGAAATTAAAAACTCTTTTTTTTAATAACTGGCAACACCAATTTCTATGACCGTATTTTATCCAATCTCTCAGCAAACGTCAAAAATCTATGATCAAGGAAGAAAAACTCAATTTTTTTATTCAGAATAAATTTTTGCAAATATTTTCTGAAAGTCTACATGATGCCTACCACCGGTTCGGGAACTAACCCGGCGAGAAGAACCGGCGTAAGAAACTCGCAGGGGGCCCACTTTATTTACCAAAAAAAGTGAGAAAAAAATTAATCTTTTAAAAGAAATAAATCATTTATCTATATTTCATTATCCAATATAAATGACACAATGATCTAGGATCCAATTTAAATGATAATCTAATACCCCCTCTCAGAAATGTTTTTACGAAATTATGAATTTAAATAATTTTTGGTTTGAGTTGATACTCAATACACAGAAATATAATGCTAATGTGATCATTAGCATTGTATTTCTGTGTTTGCATACTAGTAGATTTCCTTTAGAGATTATTGTAGTTGTATTAGAATTATTGTAGTGTATTTGTTGGCACTAGATTAAGGGCCCCCGCGCATTAGGCGACCAGGCTGCGCGGCCACGTCTGCGACCACACTCGTATGAGTAGTGATTTAATGAGTAAACTTTGATTATTATCTTATAATATTATTATATCTTTAAACGAGCAATTCTTGTATATATATAATTATATAATCGGAATCTCGGAATCGGCTCCAACGATTTTCATAAAATTTAGTAAGTATATAAGGGGTTTCAGGGGCGATAAATCGATCTAGCTAGGAATTATTTTTAGAAAATGCCATTTTATTCGTGTTTTATCGAACACCGAGCAAAGCTCGGTCAAATAGCTAGTTTTGTTATAAAAATAAAAGGCTATTCGAATGTAGCAAAGTTGTTTAGTAAATAGGTAAACTAGGTACTAAAACAATAAACCAACCATAATTGCCTTTTTAAATTATTTTTATCTGAATAATCATCCGATGACTGGTCCCATAACGCTATTTTGTTTTGAATTTCTAAAATCAAACGTTCAGTATAAAACGCCATTCTGTACACAAAAAAAAAGGTGTGGCCGCGGCGACCAGTGCGCGCACACTGAGTAATTTCATACAAATTCCCGTATCTCGTTGGCCGCGGCGGCCAAGTGGCCGAGTATGTGTCGCGATGTTTTTCGTTGGTCGCGCGGCCAGAGCGTGGCCGCTGACTGCTGGTCGCGTAATGCGCGCACCTACATATTATATTATAGAAGAATTAGTTGGCCGCAGCGACCTGGCCGCCTAATGCGCGGGGGCACTAAAAGGTAACAATATCTTTTTTACAGGGTAACATTGAAACTAAAAGTGAAGCGGCATATGTGACATCCAGAAATGTTGCCCTACGTAATGAGTTGGACATGTATGCTTATGTCCTCAACTGCAAGTCTTTCCCGGGAGTTGAAACTAGACATAAAGACATTGATATTTCAATTATCAGGTAAAATTTATCTATGTGAAAAATTTCAATTGTTTGAAATAACAGCATGGAAAAGTTTAGGTACCTATTGTATTTTTAATCAGATTCATTAAATATGTTTAAATATTTAATTGTGATTTTTTGCCAAAATTTTATGTTAAACTAGCTGTCCCGGTGAACTTCGTGTCACTTTAAAACCTTCCCTGGACTTCTACGAATATTTTAAGACTAAAATCAGCCCAATCGGTTCAGCCGTTTTCGAGTTTTAGTGCGACTAACATATTTCAAAATCCATTTTTATATATAAGATTATTGTGCAAAATTAGCTATTAAAGTGGGACCATGTTCTGTTTTTTTTTTTAAATTTAGATTGCCATTTAGCCTTAATTTTGGCATGATTTATAATATGATTGATTTTATTAATGTGAAAATATAATATTGCAGACAAAACACGGAGGGCGAGTATGCCATGTTGGAGCATGAGTCAGTGAAGGGTGTAATCGAGTCCATGAAAGTGGTGACCGCCAGCAACTCCGAGAGGGTGGCGAGGTTTGCTTTTGAATTCGCCAAAAGGAATGGCAGGAAGAAGGCAAGCAATTTTCTTTAATCTCGTTAAATCCTTATTGAAAATTTATTCACAATAGTTGCAAATATTGATTCATAGGCAGTTGACGGACCTACATCTTCTGGTTGGATTATGTCAATTTAATATCAGTCATGAACTGTCAGCTGAGTTTGACATACCGCGACCAAATTATGTGGGTCCCCGTCCGCCATCTGCCTATGAATCAACTTCTTTGATAGTACCTTGTATTAACAGGTTCACACATTTAGAGATCAACTACGATAACATGGCGCGCCCCCCCAAAATTCAAAACGTTTGAAGTGCGTTGTCAAAACGTTTGAAGTGCGTTGTCTTGCGCGGTAGGCTAGTTATGATTAATTGACCAACAAATATTGGTAATAAGTGACATTAACTGAAATATTACGTGTACTGTGATTGGTTGAATACTTACTACATACAAACTCTTTCATATGGATGTGACTACACACATTGAAACAGTCATTTGGAGGGGCGCGCCATGTTATCGTAGTTGATCTCTAATAATGTTGTTAGTTAAATGCATTTGCTATAATTATTCTTATACAAAAGACAATGTCATGATACAATAATGCCTTAGCCATGAAAATTAATAATTTGGGTTGCAATCGCAGGTAACCACTGTGCACAAGGCAAACATCATGAAGTTGTCTGACGGTCTATTCTTGGAGACGTCGCGTCGCCTCGCCAAGGAGTACCCAGAAATCGAACACAATGATATGATCATTGACAACTGCTGCATGCAGCTTGTTGCTAAGTAAGTAACTGTTCGGGGTTGGGATAGAGATAGAGATAAACGAGAGATCAAAGAATATTCCTGTATTGCATAGATCAGACTATCACTAAAATAGGATATGAGATCGAGTCACGCGTTCTGTATGAGATGTCGTCTTTTAATGCTATTGAAAGGCTAATGTAAACGAACATGGTGTTAAAAAATGAATATGAACTTCTAAACACTCAAGAATTGCGATCATTATTGGCGTAATTTTTAAAATATGCATATTCCTGTTACAGACCTCATCAGTTCGACGTGATGTTAATGACGAACCTGTATGGCTCCATTGTATCGAATGTGGTGTGCGGTCTGCTCGGTGGGGCGGGTCTGCTCTCCGGCAGAAATTATGGAGATCATTATTCAGTTTTCGAGCCTGGCACTAGGAATACTGGTAATAAGCTTATATATTTCGCTTCATATTTCACTAGTTTTATCCAAATACAATGAATCTGAATTTCTATAAGTTTTACAAGAATATATGACAATAATACCAGTCTCAGAAATCAGACTAAATAATTTTTTTAGACAGAGATCTATGACCAACCAGTGAGGCTGGTTTTACATTTATTCAAAACAATCGCATAGAGATCAACTACGATAACTTGGCGCGCCCCTCCAAATGACTGTTTCAATGTGTGTAGTCACATCCTTATGGAAGAGTTTGTATGTAGTAAATATTCAACCAATCACAGAACACGTAATATTTCACTTAATATCACTTATTACCAAGATTTGTTGATCAACTAATCATAACTAGCCTACCGCGCAAAACAACACACTTCAAATGTTTTGACAACGCACTTCAAACGTTTTGAATTTTGGAGGGGCGCGCCAAGTTGTCGTAGTTGATCTCTACGAAAGGTTAATCAAAATGACTTTATGCGCGTAAGCGCCTGTAAATAAAGTGACTTAATTTATAACAAAGGCAATAAATAGCACATCTATTTATTTGTTTTTTTATTTAACCTGAGTTAACAATTTGTGTTTCAGGTACGGCTATAGCCGGAAAGAACGTAGCCAACCCCATTGCGATGATCAACGCGTCGATTGACATGTTGGACCATCTCGGTCACTTCTACCACGCGGACCTTCTCAAGCGGGCAGTCAATAAGACCATCAACGTCGACCGAGTGTTGACCCCAGACGTCGGCGGCTCCGCCTCCTCCACTGAGGTTGTCAACAACATCATAGGTAATATCGGCCGCTGCTAAACCTTATCGACTAGTAGTAACAAAAATTGAGTATTTAAAATTTATGGTCTGCCCCTGCACAAATGCGCGCCGCGGCATATATTGCGCACAAAATCTTATACGTGATAAATTGTGATATGCTTCGTTAAGACCAATGCATTTGTCCCCAAATATATTGGCCTTAGATCAGAGACGAGATGTGAAATTTATAGTTGAGTGCGGGGGCTGGAATATTCATAATCTCTTTAACTTTTTACGAGTAGAATTTTTGTTATTATCAGTTGATCGAATAGCTAATTCGATATAGTTTTTGTGCCACTGTAACGTATTTATGCCAAATGCCACAATTTCCCTCCTTAAAAATGTTGAGTGATTTCCTCAAATGGGAAGATAGAAAACGACCACTGTGTTAGGTACACAAAAATTTCTCCTTAAATTTTAAAGTGTCATTTTTTTTTCTTCCCATATCCTCGACAAGATTTCTGTAATGTTCAGTCAGTGCAAAATATGACGTTTGTAGGTAATACTATTATAATTAATAATGTTATATTTTGCATTGACTGTATATTAATGTGGAATCCTGTAGCAATTATTGTTTTTGTAATGTTTGTAAAATTTGTAAATTATATTGATGCAGGTTAAGCATCTTATGTTACCAATGTTATTTATTTTAGATTTTAATAAAAATACGCTGATTGTAGAATTTGTTTTATTTTGCTGGATTTTTGTAGTTTTATGTTTTGCTCAACATAAATTGTAGCTTGTCTAATGTGCTTACGAAAAACAATAGAACTTTATTATAGGCTATTATTATAAGCCAACATAGAATCTTAGGCCCGTATAAATAGTCAGTACTTAAAACGGCCCATTCACTATTGCAGTCCGCCGTTCAGGCCTGCAACACCATTCACTATCCTGCATGAGCCGCCGTGCAGTCCGCCGGCTTATGCAGGATTGTGAATGGTGTTGCAGGCCTGCACGGCGGACTGCAATGCAGGATAGTGAATGGGCCCTTTAAGATGTGACCCGGTTCGGCTCTGTGAATGGTCCAAATTTTGACAGGGCCAACCAATCACAGAGCCTGAACCGTGTCTTGAGACCGAGATGCATCTTGAGTACTGACTATTTATGCGGGCCCAAATAATTATATTATTTATCATCTTCATCATTACTGTCAACAGTGTCAACATATCAACGACGTACGCGTCCACAGATTAATCTATATGTTAGTGCTTCTAAAGGGGAACAAGTCTGTGTCACCGAGTATGTGATGTAATGAATGTATGTGTTACGCTCAAAGACCGAAATCGTTCAATGAGCGAAAAAATGGCTCACAACGCGTTGTGGTCACAGTGAAACAGCCACAACGCGAAATTCGCGTCCTGGCTCTAATGAAAACGGCCACGACGCGTTCTGGCAATCACAAAAAGGCCATAACGCGAAATTCCTGTCGTGGCTGATATGATATTCGTTTTTCTTGATTTGTTCTTGATTGATTAATCATCCATAGGTATGGAAGATTATATTTGAATCACCACGCGTACTACAAAATATTTTTTCTTTTACAAAATCACTGCAAATCAAGTTTTTCATTATTATTTGTAAAATATCCATAGTTCCATAATATCCGTACTAATATTATTACTGTCTGTCTGTCTGGCGCAAAGTGCTATTGTTCGTTATTGTTTTTTAGGGTTCCATAGCCAAAATGGCAAAAAACGGAAGCCTTATAGATTCGTCATGTCTGTCTGTCTGTCTGTCTGTCCGTCCGTATGTCACAGCCACTTTTCTCCGAAACTGTAAGAGCTATACTATTGAAACTTGGTAAGTAGATGTAGTCTGTAAACTGCATTAAGATTTTGACACAAAAATGGAAAAATTATTAAAAATTTTAGGGGTCCCCATAGGTACAACTGAAACAAAAAAAAATTTTTTTTTCGTCTAACCTACGCGTGTAGGGTATCTATAGATAGGTCTTCAAAAATCATATTGAGGTTTTTAAAATCATTTTTTTCTAATCTGAATAGTTTGCGAGAGAGACCCTATCAAAGTGGTAAAATGTGTGTGTCCCCCCCCCCTCTAACTTCTAAAGTAGGGGTATGATAATTCTAAAAAAAATATATGATGTACATTACTATAAAAACTACCAACGAAAATTGGTTTGGACGAGATCAAGAGATCAAGTGTTTTTTTTATACGTCATAAATGGTAAACCTTAATTTAACTTTCATTAAATCAACTAAAATATAAAAATAAATCAAAAACCTTTTAATTTTATAGAAATAAACCTTATTGCTGCTAGCGGAACCCTTCAGTGGCGAGTCCAACTCGCACTTGGCCGGTTTTTTAATATAAGGTAATCTGATCTTAATAAATAATAAGTATTTAGTTTTTTTTCTATAAATATAATTTAAATATAATACTACTAGTTGATGCCCGCAACTATGCTGCGCCAGACGGACAGACTGTAATAATAATAGTACGAATAGTATGGAAGTATGGATATTTTATAAATAACTAGCTGTCCCGGCAAACGTTGCTTTGCCATAATATAAAGTATTTCGCCCTTATTGTTTTATTGAAGTGACTAAATAAAGTATGTCGCCATGGCAACGTCGATCGCGTCGTTGTAATAATTTAATATTATTAATTATTCAACAAATGCACTTATCAATATATAAAGTACCCAGTAGCCGATTCTCAGACCTACTGAATATGCATATAAAATTTGGTAAAAATTAGTAAAGCCAGTTCGGAGGAGTTCGTGGACTAACATTGTGACACGAGAATTTTATATATAAGATAATGATAACACGCTATGCAGTGATTTAGTAAAAGAAAAAATATTTTGTACCTAGTACACGTGGTAATTCAAATATAATCTTCCATACCTATGGACAGTTAATAAATCAAGAACAGATCAAGAAAAACGAATAGCATATCAGCCACGACACGAATTTCGCGTTATAGACTTTTTGCGATTGCCAGAACGCGTCGTGGCCGTTTTCATTACAGCCACGACGCGAATTTCGCGTCGTGTCTGTTTCACTGTGACCACAACGCGTTGTGAGTCTTTTTTCGCTCATTGAGCGATTTCGGTCTTTGAGCGTAACATATGTAAAAAATACTGAGGTATGTTGAATCTGTCTTTACAAGTCTTAAATAGTTCGTAAATTGTGATAGATAGTTGTATGCTTTAGTTGTTTTTTTATTATTCGTAGGCCGGTTTAGTGTATTTTGATTCATAAACTAACTGCTCTATAGTCCGGTCACGAATACACACGAGTATACAGGATTGCACAAACCTACGCGACCAAAGCGACTGCGAAGCGGTAGCGTCTACCGCGCGGCGGACGCTGCCTATGTAATCTTATGGCGCTGTGCACACTTCATAAAGTTAATATACCTATCGGAATAGAGAAACAAAGGCCTGAGCAAGCGAGATGTCACTATCAGTAACACTGCGTGGTAGAAAGAGAAGCGTGATTTGAGGTTGCATAGCTTTTTTTTCGTCTGTTTGACAGTCTGTCTGACCCTGTGCCGATCGTTGTCAATTTGGGCTCTCAGAAAAATTGTGATTTTAAGTTAAATAATGAATATTTTTAGAAATACTGCTCTAGAAACATGGATACATGTGCGAGGATTGACCACAGTACCACACATCGAAAAAACCCGGACAAATAATCATTTCACAGGTGAATGAATTATTCGACATCGACAGCACCTTTTTTTTTTTTTTTTTTTTTTTTTTTTTTTTTTTTCGGAGGGGGAAATGCATTACGCATACCACCCAGGCGCAGGGGGCGACCCGAGCGGTGATGTGGGACTCCCGTAGCTGATGAGACCACGGTATACCCACTAAACCCCCCCCCCCCCCCATCTTCCGCCACGCTGCCTTTTGACGGGGCCACGGGAACGATACACACATCCGCGACCCCGCCAGCGGCCCGAAGACTCCACCATGAGCGCACAATACGTGCGCCCTCCTCCTCGTCCCCCACCAGGGTTGTAGCAGACGCCCCCCGAGTCTGCTACTTGGAGGCCATGTGGCAGATCAGGTCTGTGGCTCTGCCATCGACCACACCTCGGCCGCAGAGGATAGGGCAGGCGGCGCACCGTAATACCTACTTGCATCTTCCTCTGCGGCCCCACCTCGGTGCGCATCCGCAGCGGACTCCTCCAGTCCGCTGGGAGCGCCCTCCTCGGGCCAGGCGGCGACACCGGCCGGCCCTGGTTGCCTCTTTGCTTCACCGCGGTTGTCCAAGCCGCGGTTACTAGAGCCCCACCGCCACGACAAGGCGTGCAACCATCGGGGGGACATCGACAGCACCTAGTTTTAAGTTTATTTTTGCCAATTCCCTACGAGTTATTGGTATTGATTTTGATAATTCACTTCTATATATGTTTAATTATATGGAAAACATAACTTGACTAGCCATGGTGCACAATTTAAGGATATTTTGTGTAAACAATTTTCATCTATTTTACACTAGGGCTGCATCAAGTATCATTTCGATAAGTAGTATCGATATGAAAATATTTTTTAGTTGAGTATACTAATTATCTAGGAATGTTGAAATGATAACATACTCATCCGTAGTTTATAATTAGTTTAAGTATATTAATATACTATCATACATAATTTATTGTTTCTAAGGGTCCGCATCAAAGGGTAAAAAGCCAATTTTTCAGATTTCCTGCTGACCTGGACAACAGAAATTCATGGCTTAAAATAATTAACCGTCCAAACTGGACTCCGAAGAAAAATTCATGCATACTTCATTAAGTAGCAAGCATTTTGAAGAAAAGTCATATTTTACTTCAAAATTATAATTTTATTATTTAATATAGTATGCAGTTTTATTTTATCCCATTTTATTATTTTTAGAATCTTACAATTATTATTCCATGATCGATATTTTATCGAATTACAAGATGTTTGTACATCACTGACACGCACACGTAAACATAATTGTATACACAGATGTAAATCAAATTTTGGTTAGGCTTGACAGCTCGGGATTGTTTCTCTATTCCGATAGGTATATTACCTTTATGGCACACCTGCACGACCGCGACGCGGGATGTTCGCGTCGGCAAGCGAAACGTGCGCGTCAAGTTGTCAGACGCGTGTTTTGAAGTGTACATAACTAGACTTCTTTTTTAAAACCTTTTTTAAATTATTTTCTACAACTCTTTACTTTATGATTTTTTGATTTGTATACGTTTTGATAGATTGTGTCATGATATTAACGTTTGACGGTTCGCACCGTAGTCGCGCAGGTGTGCACGGCCAGTTTCGCGTTGCAGACGCTCCCGTATCGCGTACCGCGTCCCCTGTCACTGACGCTTAGGTTTGTTTTAAGCTTAAACCTATTCCTCTTGTCTCTTGGCTAATGCTATCTCGTTTCTACAGCTGATAGAACAAGACAGCAACATTTTGTGCGCGAGTGAAAGAGGCAAGAGCAATAGGTTAATGTTGTTTATTATTCGCGACCAGACAGTAGCCCGTACAGTGTAAAAGGTACTAATACCAAAGAAAACTTCGCCACTGCCCGTTTCTATTACATTTATATTATTATTTACAGCCAACGTTACCACAAAGGCTTTGGAAAGTAACGCCATACTGGTTTAGGTTTGTTTGAAACAAATAAAAGAGTTCATAACATGAAGTTGTTTTTCAATCTCTTATTATTTTAGGACATTATGCGCAAGTAATTTGTAAGTCCACCCGCCAGATGGCTGTGATGCAACATTATACGTTTCTCCATAATATGTTTGGTAAAATAAAACATCATTGAGGGGTATTTACGATATATTATTACATTGTATTGTTCACATCAAAGATTGGATATGACATCAAATGCGCGATCTTCGCTTTCTTAATCTAATTAAATTAAAATAAGAAATAAATGCGGCAACGTTTACTGTTTTTATCATCTGTGATTTTGACGCCAGATTCGTGTGAATACACATGGAAACACTTGTTTATTTTTAATATAGACAACGAAAAATAAGAACGTATTATTATACCGAAAAAAAAATGGCAACATCAAATCATTTTATCTAATTGTAAGTAATTCAAGTCATCTAACAGGAAATTGGCTACACTAAAATATTTGTCTAGTTGTGGCAGTACGATTGCATTTTAGCGAATTTCATAAATATCTGTCACTATATTTTAAAAACAAACAAGTATCATGAATATAATTCGAGAACAACCGTAGACAGAATAAAACTTAAAATAAGTTTTGAGTTGTATATGTACGACTGACGACATAATATGACGATTTGTACCCTCGTGTCAACCCTCTACAAGCTACCGGCGTCCGGCGCCGCCGCGTTAAAGCTAACCTACCCTCGTGCACAACCCAAAACAGAAAGGCAACGAACATTTCATATCGAATAAGGTACAACACTTTTGGCAAACCTCCAAACGAGCACCAATTTTGGCTAAATTGTTTTACAATTCTAGAGAAAATTGGAAATATTCTTTAAATATCATATTTTACTTAAATTCGATATACTTAGTATGTGCTTATGTCGTTTTACAAAATATAAACATGGCGTTTTTGAGAAAAAAAAATATTCAGGTTTTTATTTTCAAATACACACTGTCCAACACAGTTCTCTTGTTATACGTGTGGGAAAGTGGCAGACGATCAAATAGCTGCGAGTCTGCCATTTCTATTTAATTATGAAGCTACATTGTTTTATCTAAACTAAATTCAGTTAAATCTGTCCGAATTTTGATTCGTACAGTGGTAATAAAACTTTTCAAAGATTTTCACTTTATCACTTTTCTGAAAAACCTCTTTTATTCGCAAAAACGATAAAAAATAATTGGTACATCGTACTCTGTTATATTTGAGAAATGTCTAGAGAAGAATAATTAAAAAAATAAGATCTTTCGCTCACCTTACGAGATCAAAGAGAAAAGAATCAGTCAGTTTCAAAACTATACACATGGTGTCCTACAAATTTTAGTCATACTATTATAGCTTTGATAATTGAGCTGCTTTTATGGTCGTTAAAAGCATATTAATTTATTATATTAAACTACGATAAAAAATTTATAGAACATCATGTTGCATACCTTTAACCATTACGGGCATTAATTATCTCCTTACTAATAAAATAAAGATCCACATGTTGTTGTTTTGTCTAAAGAAATATGTGATATGGATCTTTTTAGTAGTAAGGACAATATTAAATAATTAAGACGAGCATAAAAAACTAAAATACAATAGAAAAAATATAGTAAACAGTATTTTACTGCAATCTTCATAAGATTCCGAATCTTATTGAAATTATTTCACCTTATAACTTAAGTCGAATATAGAACAGAGGGAACGCATCGGAATGGACGAATAGGCAGAACTTTTGGATCTAAACTCTTAAAGTATAATTTTAAAACCGTTTGAATTTTGTGCAGTTTTTTTTAAAGATTTCTAATCTTCAAAAAATGCCAGCGAATAGTTTTTCATATTTCATTTATATATAAATAAATAGTAAATTTACTACAAAATATTGTAATACTAAAAAATATTTTTTAGAGTTGAAATATTTTGTAGTAAATTTAGTATTTATTTATATATTTTTAGTGTTTTACTCTATTTTTTAGTGTTTAAATATTTAGTACTAAATTTAGTAAAATAAAATTTACACAATTTTTTTTTTGTGTTCAAATATTTTGAAGTTAATTTTTGTTCAGGAACCTAGGTAATTACTATTTTAAGCTGATAAATAACTCAAACATGTTAAATATTTTCGTATGACAAAATGAATTTGGTATTACGTATGTATGAGAATTTCGAGGGTAACCCGGGCTCTTAAACAGCGTTTTACGTCATTCATTGAAATTCCACATATACGCTTCGTCCATTCCAATATCTGAACCTAATAATTTACTACATACATAAAGATTGAATCACAGATCGGGTGTCTCACGTTGACACGTTTAAATAAATTATGATACAATAATAATTGTGATAAAAAACTTAAAGTAATATAAAATCTTACAGGATATACTATAATATAATTCAATGGCATTAAAATCACAGATGCGTATAAAAACGAGAAAACTAACGTACGAATTATATTAATAATTAAATAATAGTCAATAATCACAGGTGTCACACAGATCTCGAGGCACGGGGACGCGCGGGGCGGCGCGGGGGGCGGGGCGGAGGGGCGAGGGTCCACCCGGCGCGAGCTTACACACAGCCCGATTCCTCTCCTCCTCCCGCTCCCGGCTTGAACACAATCCGTCCCTATATCGGTGCTTCTAATAATACTGAGTAGCCGATACAGTCTAAACTTAACAATAAATAAGTGAAAAGTAACACGAATAAAAGTACGATCGAGGCGACCCTCGAACTCACTAAAATCAGTACTCGAAAAAGCGGGTAACAAAAATGCCGCGTAAATAAATTGCGAATCACGCGCGTACACTACACTAACACTAACACACGCCGCCCGCGCACGCGCGTCGACTCTCGCGCGCGTACTCGGCCTAGAGATAACATCGACGCACACACATACGACACACACGCGCGCGCGAGACGATACCACGCGGCGGGGGCGGGGATAAGGAACGATTAAATGTATTGGGGACATCAATGGTGCGGGAGAATGCGTGACTACCGCTTTTTCACCGTACTGACGTGGATTTAAAGGTTAAGGGCAATGCTGCTTTTTGGGCTTCTTTAAGTGCTCCTCGTCGACTCCGGACTTCGGCACCTGAAATACAAATTATTTGTTAGGGATAAGTTAACTAGCATTCGTAAATATTGCTAGGATAAAAAATAAGACATTATGTCGAGATATTAGGATTGTGACACAGTTTAAAGTTTAAACTATGACTATACCAAATTATTATCAAAACCAGAAGTAGATAAATATGTAGCAATAATAATCTAACACGAGCTTTTACTTTTCTTATGTTAGAAAAGTAAAAGTTCGTGTTGGACTACGTGGATTCAGTAAAAACAGACGAACATAATAAATTAGCCCCCTCCTTAGAAGTCGGTCAAAAACCGTGAGACAGCACGAAACTTCGTAGAAATTTTGTGTAATAAGTAATAACAGGGTTTTGTGCTTCATGATGATTATTGCTACAGCTGCAGCAGGGGAAAAACATTACCTCAGTGTACCGCTCGCCCTTGAGCGAGACGATCTTGTTATCGCGGTAACGGACCATCTTCTTGGGCTCGAACTTGGGCGCCAGCGGCTTGTGCTCCTTCGTGTCAGAGTTCTTGTCCACGTACGAATATCTGAAGTTACATCAAATGTTGTTTTACTTTAGTCCATGGGCGCCGGCAGAAATAATTTCCAAGGGGTGCAGATTTCAGTTTTCTTTCTTTTCTTTTTACTTTTTACGAACAACAGTGACTTTATATTTACGTCAACAGAATACATTTAGAGCCGAAACATTGCGAACTATCTATTGTACGGCTTTCAATAGAGGGCTTTTTATTTCAATAATTCCTATTGATCCCGAGATTCTCAGGGGTGCAAGTGCACCACCTAGCACTCCCTGCCGGCGCCCATGTTTTAGTCTATCATTAGTGTCTAAACACACCATGCCGAAGTTCTGCGGCGGAAGTGCGGCATGATTCTGCCTGCAATGAATTACCACACACACACACCATGCACAATTATGTCGCGTTATACTGTATGCGTTTGAAATTGCTGACGTAATCATGCCGAACTTCCGCCGCGGAACTTCGGCATGGTGTGTTTAGACAAGCTATATTTTCGAAGCGAGGGTCATTGAACTTTGTATTGAATTTTGATCTGTCCTTGCAACGTCTTTCTTTGATACATGGTATACATAGTAGAGAAATATACAGGATAAAACCGTGTAAATGTGTAATATGCCATGTATTACAAAATAAAAATCACTATAAACAATAAGACAAAATGTGGTCATTGCGATTCTTGTAGTCTATAACATATTTCAAACTTACCCGACTGTAAGCTACCGCCATCTATGGAATTCGCAAAACCAGGGATTTACGAGTTGCCTGTTTCACGCCGCTTTTCCATAAAACCACGTTAGGGGCCATGCACATATTACGTCACAACGCAGGGGAAAGGTGAAAGAAATCACAAAAAACGACAGTACTCGGTTCAAATGTGTGTCTCTCTGTCTGTCTGTTTGTTACCTCTTCATATCATACCCTAACCACTGAACCGATTTTGCTGAAATTTGGCATGGAGATACTTTACGTCCCGGGAAAGGACATAGGATACTTTTTATCCCGAAAAAATGTACGGTTCTCGCACGATAAAGGAATTTTGCCGCAACGGAGTTGCGGGCGTCATCTAGTACAATATACACGACGCTAGCAAGCAACAGAAAAGAAATCGTTAAGGCAAAACTTGAGTGTCGTATCTATAGTACATATTATAAAACAAAGTCGCTTTTTTTTCCCCTCATGTCCCTTTGTTCCCTTTAATCTTTATAACTACGCAACGGATTTTGATGATTCTTTCAGTGTTAGATAGCCCATTTATCGAGGAAGGCTATAGGCTATATTTTATAAAGTATATATTTATATTGGCTCTGTGCCACCGTTCACATCGGCTCCGCATATTTTTCGAAGTAAAAAATCAAAAAGAGTGATTTGGACAGTAATTAAGTGATAACAGTTTAGTTTTCTTCATAAAAATTACGTGCCAAATAAAAGTTCAATCGAAAATAAGTGCTTAGTGACTATATAAACGAAAGAAGTGCTGTGCTTAATCAGTGACTGTTTATCGAAAGTATTGTTCCGGGCGCAAAACAAAGCGAATAACAATCAAATATACCGATGCAAAAACATTCTGAGCAAAAAACCAGAAGCAATCAGGCCTGTTCTAAAAGTTTTTAGTTTTGCGGACACAACATAACCTACAAAGAAGACAATCGAAATCGCCATTGGCATCCCAAATATATTACCTGGCAGCGCCATCTAGCGAAAGAACGCAGTACTAAAAAAGCGCCATCTGGCCAAAGAACCTGATCAACAGCGACCTCTATACGCTATTCCAAGAAAATCAATAGTGCAGATATTCACCGTCCGAGGGCGTTACTTGTATGTAAACATTGCAAAAAATTACGAAGGTTATAAAATCCACTGAAATCTTACCAACTAAACATGGATGAAGTTTTAGCTACTTTACGATCAATCCAAAAGGAATTAGACTACCAAAAAAAACGGTAAGAGAAAGTGCTGCGGAAGTGACCGAAAATGTTACGGAAAATGTCAACAAAATTATTGATGCCAGACTGAACGCTTGGGAAGAAAAATATGAAGAGTTAAAACAGAAAGTATACAAACAGGAGCAAAGATTAGACTTATTGGAAAAACAAGCGAGAAGACGAAACGTGGTGATTTTTGGAATTAAGGAACAAGAGTATCTCTACAGAGACCTACAGAAAACTGTCGTCGATTTTCTAAATGACCATTTATCATTACAGATATCTCCAAAAGAAATTCAAGAAATCAGAAGAATCGGAAAAAAGAGTGGAAATCCTAGACCAATAGTCCTAACTCTTACAACTTTTGGCAGGAAAATAGAGATTATGAAGCAGAAAAAACAATTGAAAGATACAACCTACTATATAAAAGAAGATTATCCGCAATAGATTTTGGAAAAAAGGAGAGAGCTGCAAAAACAAATTGAAATAAAAACAGAAAAAGGAAATAGAGCAATTATTAAATACGATAAACTAGTAATTTTGAAAAAATCCGAACATAATATGAAAACTCCGGAAAATAACAAAAAGAGAGTCCTCTCCGCTTCACCTCAGGAAGTAGAGAAGCTTTCAAATTCTATTACTCAATCAAAGAAAAAAAAATAAAACATCATCCTTGAACACTAAGAAATAAGGAAAAATACAAGAAAAAGCATCTTCCAAGCCGGCTGGTCACCGTGGAGGATCACGACCACAACCTTCCAAACAACACAAATCAATTCCCATCCCACGAATAATGAAAGGAATATAAAAGGAAAACCACTATATATATGCACTTACAATGTTCGGACACTATCAACACAGGATAGACTTATCGAATTAAAGGAGGCCCTGACAAATATAAAATACGATATTATTGGTATATCTGAAGCCCGACGCCTCGGCACAGAAATAGCAGAATTTGATGAGTTTATTCTTTGCCACACAGGAGAGACACCAGGTTTGTATAGAGTCGGCTTCATAATTAAGAAATACTTAAAACAATACCTAACAAGCTATATTGGTATTTCAGAAAGAGTGGCTCTGATAAACTTGTCGTTACCAAACAAAAATCTCACAGTTATCCAAGCATATGCTCCCACAGAAGCCGCAAAAGAAGAGGAAGTCGAGAAATTTTATGAAAATATTTATAAAGTGATAGAAATGGCTCAAAAAGACTATATTCTTATGGGAGATTTTAATGCCAAAATAGGAAATCCAGTAAAAGACGAACACCTAATTACAAAACCAAATGGCTTTGGAGAGAGGAATGCTAGAGGTCAAACACTTATAGACTTTGCTTTAGCGAATAAACTGGCGATTATGAACACTTTTTATAAGAAAAATCGGAAAAAAAGGTGGACTTGGCGCTCCCCAAATGATAATCACAAAAGTGAAATCGACTTTATTATGACAAATGTGCCACAAATATTTCATAATATTGAGACCCTGGATATCAATTACCCATCAGATCACAGGCTGCTCAGGGCAACAATCACACCCAAGAGCCTAGTAAGGAGCAGAGCGAGTTATAATAATAACAACAAATGTAGTGAACTTCAAAGTCAACAAGAAATAAGTCTATAATATATAGAGTCACTAAAAAACATGTACTCTCGCTTCCAGATCAAAACGATGAAACGACGGTACAAATATACTACGATAAACTAATAAATGCTATCCAATTGAGCTTGAAAAATGCTTCCAGAGAAAAATGTAGAGCTCGGAAAGAAAGAAATGTACTCACAGAACAAACCAAGAACTTAATCAAAAGGCGACAGCAAATAAAAAACATCAGCGAAAAAACTAGAGCAATGAAGAACGAACGAACGAATTGATTAGCAAATATATTCGAAGAGACTACAAAAAATATAGAGTCAACACTATTAAAAAAATATCTGCAACAAAAATCAAGCTTAAAAAGAGGATATAAGGAGCTGCAAACAAAAAGAAATTGGATAGAGAGTTTAAAAAACAATGAAGGGTGCAAGTACAACCGGAAAGAAATCGTAAATATTGCAACTGACTTTTACAAAAATTGTATAGCACAACAGACAAGCAAAATACATATGCGATGCAATCAGAAATGCTAGTCAAACCCACAAGCCATAACATAAAACCGGTAGAGTATGAGGAGGTAATAAAAGCAATAAGAAAACTAAGAACAGAGAAAAGCCCGGGGGCGGATAATATAACAAACGAAGCTATTATATATATTAATACTTCAGTCGGAATTTCCAGGAATTGCTATTGTATTCTATTGTTGTCGCGATCACCGGTGCTCGCGCGGGGCCTGAAGGATTAAATATGGCGAGGAGGTACTAACTCTACCAATCACAAACTTATTTAATATGATAATGAAAACCCTAGAAACCCCAAGTCAGTGGTCCGACTCTGTTATAATTTTGTTATATAAAAAAGGAGATCCAAAAAATATTGGCAATTATAGACCTATAAGCTTGCTGCCTACTTATATAAGCTCTTTTCTACAATTGTAAACAACAGACTGAGTACATTACTTGAGCAAAAACAACTCATCGAACAGGCGGGCTTTAGGAAGGGATATTCGACAATAGACCACATTCATTCGGTGGAGCTAATTATAGAAAAATATCAGGAGTTCAGCAGCCCACTATATATTGCTTATATCGACTACCAAAAAGCCTTCGATACTGTATCATATAAGAGCATATGGGAACCTCTCGAAGCACAGAAGGTAGAGTCAGACTATATAGAAATACTTAAAAAACTTTACAACAAGAGCACAAGCAGAGTCAGGCTGGAATCTCTGGGACCAACGTTTGCAATTGCAAGAGGTGTGAGATAAGGGGACCCCATATCGCCAAAGCTATTTAGCGCTGTGCTAGAAAACATCATAAATAAACTGGATTGGAAAAAACAAGGCTTATCCGTACAAGGTAAAAACCTTAGTCATTTAAGATTCGCAGACGATCTAGTTGTGTTTGCTGAAACCAGCTCACAATAAACAAGCACTACACAATCACAATTAGCGAAGACAAAAATAATGACCAACTATAAAAGGAAAGAAATAAAAATAAACAATGAAAGCTTAGAATATGTAGATGAATATATATATTTAGGAAAACAAATAGGATTCAAAAGAAATAATTATATTCTAGAAGTTGATAGAAGAATCAGAAATACATGGAAGAAATATTGGAGTTATAAAGAAGTGTTCAAAAACGATATGATACCTATAAAACTAAAGAATAGGGCAATGGATACATGTCTTATCCCATGTTTAACATATGGAAGCCAAACGTGGAAGAATTATTAAACTAGCTTAAGTTAGAGGAAATAAAAGGCTTTTTTTTTATTTTATTTATTTATATATTTATAGGCAAAATATAGCCTATATTACGCTAAGACTAATAGGAAAATGTTGAAAAAACGGGGAAAATTATCTGAAAGGGCTAACTTGAACGCGCTAATCTCAGGAACTACTGGTCCGATTTGAAAAATTCTTTCAGTGTTAAATAGCCCATTTATTGAGGAAGGCTATAGGCTATATTTTATCACGCTAAGACTAATAGGAGAATGTGGAAAAAACGGGGGAAATTATTTGAAAGGGATTATCTCGCGAACTACTGGAGTAATTTTTATGTTATTTGGCACAGATAAGAAGTATACCACGTGAAGGATCATAGGCTATCGATTTTATAATCATTTTTTCGGCATATTTTTACCCGTGCGACGCCGGGGCGGGTCGCTAGTGAACTATAAAATCAATGTCGCGTAATTTTAAAAGGTCGTATTTTAAGAGCATTTGAACTGGATAAAGGTGAGACCGCAATAGGCGTTACAACACCGCAGCGGAGCGACATGACGTGCGAACTATGCGACATGGCTATCTATTTCCATGGGACGTGAGGTGTCGCGTCGCCTCTCTGCAGAGCAGTTATGCTGGATTTACACGGGTGACTAAAGCCGCACGATTTACGTCGCGCCGCACGGCGAAAATCGACCGTCTAAATGGCAGTTCGACTACGCCGCATGCGGCTAAAGCCGCAAGCCCCAAAGTCGTGCGGCCAATGGCCGCATGCGGCTGGTGACTAAAATCGATCGTGTAAACGCTTAGTCGCAAGCGATCGCTTGCTGCAGATACATAGTTTGTCGGCACTAGTCACAGGCGATTTTTGTAGAATGTGTAAATGAGGTGGCGATTCGGGTTAGGCAGGCGATTCGACTGGTGACTTGCCGGGCGACTAAAATCGACCCGTTAGTCACCCGTGTAAATCGAGCATTACACCAAGTGCTGTTCCACCGTTTTAAATTTTAGCGAGTACAAACGCCGATATACAAAGTGTAACAAAACTAAGTGATAATACTTTAGTTAGGATGCGTATGACTCCCCTGTATTGAGTTGACTGAGAAATTAGCAGCTCTGAAGATCAACTTTGTTTTACTTTTGTATGGGGAAATGCCTGACGCTAGTGCGCTTCATGCCCATACAAATCACAATAAAATTGCGCTTTCAGCGCTACTAGTTTCACAGTTAACTCTATATTATATCTATAATAATATGTATAATATCTATCTATGGACACTTCACACCACGTCAGTCTGGCCCCGCGCTAAGTACCTGAAGGACTTGTGTTACAGGTACCAGACAACGGAAATATATTTTATACTATACATATATTTAAGATTTTTATTATATCATACACATATTTAATACACATCCAGACCTTGTTGAAAACTTTTTATTCCGTCGGCGGGATTCGAACCCGCGACCCCCGGCTTGAGCTGCCACACACTCAACCAATTGAGCTACAGAGGTCGTCAAAATTATGTATAACACATGTAACACACCCTTAGGCCTAAAGTATATCAGTTAAAGGGCCCATTCACGGCAGTCCGCCGTGCAGGACTGCAAATGGACATAGCTCACTGATTGGTTCACACTCGGTGTTTCTGGTCGTGTGAACCAATGAGTGAGCTATGTCCATTTGCAGTCCTGCACGGCGGACTGGCGTGAATGGGCCCTTTTAGATTCGTAACACCTTGTATAGGTAGGGATTTAAAAAAGAAGCGTGTGACGTAATACACGGCCGGCCCTACCTGGCGATGATGCGGTTCTTGAGCTCGTAGTCGTCACAGGGCAGCGGGCGCGCGGCGGAGTGCAGCGCGGCGGCCGACAGCGCCTGCCCCTGCTCGCGCCGGTGCAGCAGCGTCGCCGCCGCGCGCTCCGCGTCACCGCCCGCGATCGACACGCAGTGCTTTATCTGTACACATAATATCAAATCAAATATTTATAATCAGAATTTTCGTACAAAATATGAAAAAGAAAGATATATGAAAAATCACTGTTAAAAATACACAGAGAGCAATCTGATACAGGCAACATAATTTGTCTCAACTGCTCGCCTGATTAATTACTATAATATTAAAATATTTCCTGAAAGTCGAGGCTACAATGATGCCTACTACCGTTTCGGGAACTAACCCGGCGAGAAGAACCGGCTATAATAAATAATTAATTAAATATCATCCTTTGTACAGACAAACGATTTTTTTTACTTATTCAGACTCAGAATAAGTAAAAAAAATCGTTTCTTCGTACGCAGGAACAGGCATTATGATGAAACGCCAGATTAGCAGTAACCAGTTTAACGCTAGTGGGTGAAGAAGGAAGTTTATTATATGGCGAATTTTTCTGCATAGATAGTCGCTTGATAAGCTACCATTTTTTTTATGCGGCGCAAGTCGTGCAGCCTATAAGGTAAATCCCGTTTTAGACACACAAAGGCATAGGTCGGACCCACCTGAAGGTTATTGTGCTTCAAAGACCCCCCAACCTTCCCATCTCCCCCCTGGTAAATAGACGTAGAGCCAATGACTGACCTCCATGGCGCAGGTGTTGGGGAACATCTCGTGCAGGATGCGGCACTGCTCCGCGTACTCGTCCGTCTCCACCACGCGCCGCTCGCCCTCCGTGGAGCTCTCCGAGTTCGAGTGTGAACTGAAATGTACAAATTATATATTTGTAGCATTGAAGAAATTGATGCAAATTATAGCGGACTACTTTATTTGGTTGAGTTACTTCAATTGATCGTGATAACGTTAAATAAATAGGTCATCTGCCTATGTATCAACTTTTATGGTAGCACTTAAAGATCCCTCTTCACTTTGTTGGTACATCAATCATTATAGTAATGATTGATGTACCATCAGAGAAATTGATTCATAGGCTGTTGACAGACCTACGTGTCAATTGATCGGGTTATGTCAAGGCAAAGTTATTCATGATTTATCACCTGTGGGCTGGGCTTGATGAAACCCAACCAAAATACGGTAGGTACGCCAACTCCCTTTGAATAAATTTCTTTGAATGTACCATCAAGGAAATTGATTCTTATAGGCAGTTGACAGACCAATGTCATATTTTGGTTGGATCATGTCAATTCAATTAACATTAAAAAGACTATAACTAGTCTAACAGAATCTGATGGCAAAAAGTGAGAAAATAAATTGACTCTAGCAATACCGGGGTAATAGGAATAAAACATTTTAATCCTTTTTTATTCCTTTAGCGGCTTATTTTGTGTGTGAAACATGAAAATATAAAAATTTATCCAATGATCAAGGATATTTTTTGAAAATCTGCTGTCAAAAATTGCCATCAGATTCTGGTAGACCTATAATTGTGATCTGTCGGCTGGGTTTATTTAGGTCCACTATCTGCCTATGAATCAACTTCTCTGATAGCAATTCCATACATTTACATCGAAGATTCTATAACGAAGCGAAAACGAAAACATTTTGATGACCTCCGTGGCACAGTGGTGAGCACGTTGGTAGCTCAAGCCAGAGGTCGCGGGTTTGAGTCCCGCCGACGGAACAAAATGTTTATAAAGTTCCTGTGTCATGGAATTATTAAATATGTGTATCATATAATAAAAATCTTAAATATATGTTTAGTATAAATGTATTAAATATATTTCTGTTGTCTGGTACCTGTAACACAAGTCCTTCAGGTACTTACCACTGGGCCAGATTGACGTAGTGTGAAGCGTCCATAGATATATTATATTATATTATTTGGCTCACCCCCCTGATGTCACTGCGACCCTGGAGGATCTATTGTGACTGAATGTACAAACGCAGATGTTTAAATCACATCATTTAACCTACCAAGCCCCATAAAATCACCGGTGATCGCGACAACAATAGATTAACAATGGATTTCCAAGAATCCACGATCAAAGGATTAAAGACAATATTGGTTCCTTTTTATATTTTATAAGTGAAGTATTGCGTTTTATATAATACTTAATCTTACCGTGTTTGTTTTGGTGGGGGTCGCGCCACAATCTCACAAATATTTTGCAGCTCCAGTTTAATGTCTTTTTCACCTTAAAGGGAAAAGTACACATTATAACAACTTTAGTGTTGTTTTTATTTTTACTTTGAGATTATTATATTAGCAGTACCATTCTCTTTTGACTTCACGTATGCATTATTCCTCAGCTCCTTCAGATTAGCCTCAAGGTCCACGAACCAGGCACACACCACCGCCGGGTCAATAGTCTCAAACTCGGGAACATAGTCACTCATCACCTCAATAAAGCCTAAAAAAATGTAAAAGTAAAAGTATCTATCAAGAAGTATAATATACTATATTCCTACTGGTAACATGAGATGGACTTCCATCTCATGATCTCTCAAAGAGATCTCCAAAAATCAAAATGGGGAGACAACCTATTACTATAATGGGACACCATTGGAGAAGAGTAGCACTAGACATGATGAAAGATACAATGCTAGGAGACACACTGAACTTCAAGACATTTATTTTTATCATTTTATATTATTTTTATCTTGAATACAAAATATAAGTTTATTAAAATTACAATACTTTACAATAATGTATATATACCTTATTAAGGCCATTTTCATGATTTTTTGCAGAAGAAAAGTTAAGCTATTCTTTCGCATGTAAGTACAAGATTATTAGCAGCCATCGCAAGCAATGCTTGAAGAAAAATAATACCCAAGTGTAGCTGCAGTATAAGATAATAAGACTGGGATTTGTAAGAGTTATGAGACTTATTTAGTTTAAGGCATCAATACAAGTTGTTGTTTATTTTTATTATTAAACAATTTAAATTATTATACTAGTTTTACCAAGATACATGAACAATTACGAAATTTAAAATATCAGTCACTTATTGCATATGTATCTTCTAAAAATAAATTATTGTAGTAGGTACAAGCATATTAAAGGTACTACCACTACTACCTATTGATTCTTTTGTTTGCTTTGGTACTTGCTCTGTATCTACTCCAAGCTAAAATTGTTATTATTTTATATTCATCTCTGTAAAGTTATGATGGACGATAGCGTAAAGATATCAATTTATTTAAATACCTTCCAGTTCATAGTAAGGATCCGTCGAAGCCTCGTCCAAAATCGAAATTACGTAGGAGAGTACTATTTCGTCAATAACGCTAAGATTCGCGTTTGGTATATTTTCCTTGATGAACTGAAATAAACTGTCCTTCACCATCATTTCTTTATCTTGTTTTCCATTCATCTTGTCCTAAAATAAAATTCGCAAAGAAATAAAATATGAATTAATTATAAATGGAATACTTTTCGTTACGCGTCGGTTCACAAATATAACACAATTGAACGATGCTAATTTATGAGTTAAATATATCTTTAAATTACCAGCTACTTCAAAATGCACTCGAAGCAACAATTTACTGTAAATTTAATTGATTTTTCCACAAAAAAACTTTACGCAGGTATGAAAAGCGACGAAAAATCAATACAATGCTATCTTTTTAAAATAAACATCTGTCTTCTTCTTTTTGTTGGCAAAGACTAAAAGCTATACAGCCCTCGATTTACGTTTGGTTCACACTTCACATTCGATTTTTAAAATATTTTTATTTCGTAAATAAATACGATATATCGTGTTAAATTATCAATATAATAATTTATTTTGGTATTTACGAGCACTAGCCTCGAAACGTATCAGTTTTGTTGATTTTGACAAGTTTTATACTATAAATTCACAACGTTATGGGTTATGACTGTTAGTTTGGTATCGCTTATTATGAATTTTCTACATTGAGACGTTAATTAATATATTTTGTTTAAAATTATTTATTGCTTAATGACGTTGACTATTGCTTTCGACGACCGAAGAGGTGTAAAAAAGTAAATTCACCTGGCGTCAGCTGATTCCCGGGTCTCCTGAATCAAATGGTAGGGAGATTCGAAGCGCAGTTAGTACGCGCAGGGTGGAGCGGTATCGTAAGGGCGCGGTTATAAGGGTGATGACCTGACATGACCTAGCTCTATATATTAATTTAACCTGGGACCGGGATGCGTTACCTACTTAAACCTTTGCTATCCTGTTGGGCTGTTGCGCTATACAGGGTGAAACCAAAACAAATGATAATACTTTAGGGTGTGTACGTGTTCCCTGTAGAGAGTTCACTGTGAAAGTAGCAGCGCTGAAAGACCAAATTTTTTTTTTTACTTTTGTATGGGGAAACTCGTGACGCTCGGGCCCTTGCCCATACAAAAGTGAAAAAAATTTTTGGTCTTTCAGCGCTGCTACTTTCACAGTGAACTCTCTACAGGGAACACGTACACACCCTAAAGTATTATCACTTGTTTTTGTTACACTCTGTATAATATTGATTTAGACATGGGCCCTGGGAGATTTATTTACCGTGTATAGAGATGTAATATGTACTATGCACTATTTATAAGAAATCTTATGCACCTTCTATACACGCTGTGTCATTTTTTAGGGTTCCGTAGTCATAAGGATAATAATAATGAGATAGTGCTTTTTGCTGATGACACTTCACTTATTTTTAAAGTGAAGCGACAACAGTCGAACTACGACGAGGTAAACAGTGCTCTCTCAAAAATAGTACATTGGTTTAATGTTATTATCTTACTTTTAAATTCTAGTAAAACAAAATGTATAAAGTTTACTTTGCCTAATGTTAGGCTAGTCCAAACTAATGTAGTATTAAATGACGAGAATATGAATTTGGTAGACAACACTGTATTCTTAGGTATTACACTTGATAGTAAATTACAGTGGGGTCCTCACATTGTTAATCTTGCAGGTAGGCTCAGTTCTGCAGCATATGCAGTCAGAGAAATTAGGGAAATTTCTGACGAAGACACGGCACGATTAGTATATTTTAGTTATTTTCATAGTAGGATGTCATATGGAATCCTTTTATGGGGAAACGCTGCCGACATTAATACAATATTTGTGCTGCAGAAGCGAGCCATACGTTCTATTTATAAAATGTCCCATATAGCCATTTTTGGGATCTCGACGTAACGGTTTCGACACCTTGTGCTAAGACTTATTTGTTCTCGACACTTAATCGCGTCGCCGTTTCATAAAGAGAAGTAGCTGCAACTAAAATTGGGGACAAGTCAACACAGTCACATTCGGTTTCTAATTTACGTCGCCGTGTCGTAATATTGTTACCATGTTTTAACTAGATTCTACAAATCATTCGTTCATTTATCCGTTCATTCGTTGCATCACATTGACATAAGCGAAAGACGTAAAAAATTAAAAATAAGATACCGCCATCATATCACCAAGGTAAGTAAACAAATATTTTGTTTTTCATTAGTATGGCTTACTACGCCCAAATCTTGATGGGAAATTAAATTCATCGTGTATTTAGTGGGATAGTTCGAAATTTACCAACGCGCCACCTTTATTATCTTATTTTAACCATTCCTACGAAAATACATTGTTGGCTTATATTATTAATTTTATTTTGTATTCTCAAAATCTTATATCTAATGCAATAATAAACTTGAATATTGAATAGCAAACTAATTATTAGCAGCAATAAACCGTACAATCAATAAATCTCAAAAAAAATATTTCATGTTATGTGAAAAATTTTCTCGGCACGACTAGTTACAAAGTTACGATAACTGTCAACATTGTGTGGGAATGTTACGGAAAGTTGTCACAAAGTTACTGCATTTTCAAAATGGTCTCTCCTTGATTTTCTGTTCACAGTTTCTCAAGCTTTGCCTTACAAAATGCTATATTGAATTCTTTTGACAAAAGAAAGCTTTTCTGAGTTAATATATTATCTCGTACCAAGTACCTTATTCAATCGAAATAAATATTACATAAATTAATATTAATTATTCTTTTTCAGATGATGATGCACCAGACACAAAAAAATTTAATATCAGTTCTGATATTAGTTACTTACATAACGTACTGTGCAGCAAAAGTACAAACGGTGATTAACTACGAAGATTCTGACAAGTAATCTTGATTCATGTCAAGTAGATAATGCTAGTAAAATTATATTATAATGCAAGTGTAATAATTAATGAGTATTTTGTGACTTTAAAATCATGAAATAAAAATTGTTTTTTTCTTTAATTTTTATTTTATTATCACCCCTAACGTTATATCAATACAGGAATAAATACCATTTGGGAGATGCAGAGCATACGTCGTAGCACAAACTACAATCAAAGAGACTAAGGAATCTAGCCAGAAAAGTAATCGGCCAAGTGCCGGTTGGACTCACGCACATAGGGTTCCGTACCGTTATAGAGCAAAGATAGGCCAACATTTTAGAGTGTTTCATTAAAACCTTCATTTCAAAAAGTTTTTTTGATTTTAATTTATTTTATTTTAATTAAACTATAAACTGGCAGTTATCACAACACACAGTTTTAGAATGACTGGGATTTGGTGACTTACATTTATCAAAGTTAGTGTTTAATTGTTACGTAACTTTACTACACATGTTACAACCCAGTTACTACATATGTGGAAAACATGTGTACACATTTTTTTTCTGTAACAAGCGGACACGGTTACAACACGTAAAAGCAAACCCTCATACAGTCGCAAGGTTTCGTATTAGCTACGAAACTGTTACGACTTGTTACAGATTCACAAATCTGCGACCGAAAATGGCTATATGGGTTCTGCTTTAGAATCTCTGAGAGATAAATTTAAAGATTTTTTTTCTGACTGTTGCCTCTCAATACATATTGGATAATGTAATATATGTTAGAAAAAATATAACAAAATTTAAAGTTAAAAGTGACATTCACTGTAGGAATACTAGAAATAAGCACAAGCTAGATATGCCGGTGATCAGACTTAGTAAAGTCAGTAGGTAAATCTTTTAAGGTCAATGCCTTTACAACAAAATCCCAGAAAACGTTCAAAATTTTCCATTAATAAATTTAAAAAAGTAGTTAAAGAACGTTTGTGTGCCAAAACCTAAATTAAGGTCAATGATTTCATAAACGATGGCACACCTTGGGAATAGGATGGAGTAGGACTTACAATTATGTATGTGGATATTGTATATAATATTAAGCTACAAAATTGTAAACTTTATATTAAAAGATTCATTTTTTCTCGTTTGATTTGGTAAAAAAGTGGGCCCCGTGCGAGTTTCTTACGCCGGTTCTTCTCGCTGGGTTAGTTCCCGAACCGGTGGTAGGCATCATGTAGGACATTCTGAAAATGTTTATTTTAAATTTATTCAGAAATAAAACAATTTGATTTTGATTTTGATTGATCAAGGAACCCTTATAGTTTCAGTCTGTCCGTCCGTCTGTCTGTCCGTCTGTCTGTCTGTCCGTCCGTCTGTCCGTCTGTCTGTCCGTCTGTCTGTCTGTCTGTGTGTCCGCATTCTTAAACGTATTGATTTCCATGTAGGTAGCTGTCGTTACGACTTACGAGTAACGAGTGTCGATATGTGACGGCCGCACTTAGAGAAATTTAATGATTACTCAACTGTAATTTGATAAAGATATTATAAGACCTGTATATGTACAACATTCTAGCAATGAAGACATTTGAATTTGAATTTGAAAGATTTTGTAATTAGCTCCAACTGCCCGCATATAGGTACTTACAATCTCTCAAACCCATAATTAAATCAAAATATAGAATCACTACTTTGTTATAATTATAAATTAATTAGGCACAATATCTGTCTCAAATAAACTTTTATCAAATTAAAATTATTTTATCAATGTTTTAGGGAAATCCGAAAATAATATTCGAGAGTGAGTAAATATGATAAAGTGCGAGATCTATATTATATGGGCCAATATACCTACCAATTTTTACCAATACCATTTTTTGCGACCGTGCACGTAAAGTCTTGAAAAATAAAACAACATCTTTCATTTTGTATTTTATTTCATTTCAATTAAAATTTTAAAATTTAACGAACAATATTTATATCCTTATTATAATCTTACACTAACGACTATGTTAAATAAACACAACGCCAGTCACAACTATGAGTTCACTGACCTTCATACAATTCACAGCTGTCTGGGGAATAGGGATTAACACAAGTCACATCAGAAATCGCCTCAAATCAGGAAATATTTCATGCAGGTCAATAATAATTCATACAGAGTAATTTCTCCTCCGAAAATAAATAAATAAGGCCAAGAGGGCCCGATCTAGCTATTTAGTCGCTCCGGGCAAAGACAATTTTCGCCGCCCTTTACATGTAACAGAAAACCATATTTAAGATGGTTTTGTTGGAGGATGATGTGGGGAATATTTGAGTAAACCACTAAAATATTTCCACTATCCAACCCTGAAGTAAGTTAGAAGATAAAATTCTCGTTGGGTGGTGGATGGCTAATGGCAATTGGCTAGGTTGGAAGATAGGTGTAAAGGTGGTGACAGACACGCGAGTAAGTACGCAGACTTATGGCTCGACGATCTTAATCGCCTGTGTGTCAGCAAAGAGCCGCGCGCCGCTCGCCGCGCCGCGAGCTGCGAGCCTGGGGGTTACCATGCCCCCAGGCTCGCGGCTCGCGGCGCGCGTGAGCGATTCTCGTGTGTCACCGACGCGAGCCGAGTAAGTTCGCGAACTTAAAACCCGCGTACTTTAAGTTCGTACGTGTGTAACCCCCTTAAGTCAATTTTGTCGCCTCTTATTTTTGCCGCTCTGGGCAAATGTCCGGCTCGCCCCCCTTTAGATCGGACCCGTCTGAGATAGTTACCATGCGTGGTCCTAGGGGGTCACACAGGGCGCGTGGCCACTACCAAATCTATTTTCATTACTTTGTATTTTAATGTACCATCGAGGAAATTGCTTCCTAGGTCAACCTTTGACAGACCAACGTCATTTGGTCGGAGCATGTCAATTCAATGTTAATTGTGCTGTCGGCTGGGTTTGACGTAACGCGACCAAACTACGTAGGTCCCCCATCTGCATAGGAATTAACTTCTCTGATAGTACCTACAATTTACTATTCGTCATCCCAAAACCTCAGGCAGCGGCTCTGTTTGTTATTCGTGTTAGTCCTCCATTCCTCAAGTAATAGGCCCAGCCTCTTTCAAAAATAAAGAATAAATTTTATTTGCATAGCTACTGCGTAGACACGTATTGTACGTTAACGGTTAATGATCCGCGAAATAAATAATAGATAATATAAGTAATTAGAGAATATTTTATGAGCTCCGCACTAATATGGTCACTATTAAATTAAATATTGTTTTGAATAGTAATTATTTAATTACAAGATGTCGCCCGCGACACCGTCCCGCGTCCGCGTGGACTTCAGTTTACAGCGTGCGATGGTTCCCGTTTCCGTGGGAATGCCGCGATAAAATGTAGCCTACTTACTGCAAAATTTACACGACAGAATTACTTAAGCGATACGCATTTATTTCATTGTTTTAATAAACAAAATTGATGGCAAATTTCAAAGCTTCGTAAAATCTAGTATGGATTAGTATGGATATGGATTTTACCACCCTTAGATGGTAAATTTGCCTCTGATTCTAAAAACTGAGAGTACGAAAATAATTGTGTAGGTACTTTGTACCTAATATTATGTAGACGTATTACAAAGCAACTTTAAAGGTGTTTACACACCGAGTTTCTGATCGCGCGGTTGCGGATGGCTATAAGTGCTTGGCTACACACTCGTTCAAAACATGTTTGATATACTGTCGAATTCATTAAATTCAATGCGTTTTTGAGTTTTTTATATTGAATGTTCGTCATCTCTAAAGAGTCGAAATGATTAAGTACAATAAATTATTTAGTTAGTTATATGTTTTATATATTATGTAAGGGTTAAGTGCTGCAGTAGGTAATTATTAATCTAAAACTTGCGACCAACAGTTTGTTTTATGCAGATCAATGCATTTTTAACCGACTTCCAAAAAGGAGGAAGTTATATTTTGTTTCCTTATGTGTAGGTATTATTACAATTTATTTGATTTTAATTTTTATAATATGTTTTAATTTATGTTTTTAGTTACCCATCAAACCAATAATATTTAGGGACATTTACGTATCACTTATATTTTTTTTAAATAATTTTATGTAACTTCTAGCGACAATATTAATTTTCTGTGTTTAAAGTTGTATTGATTTTATTTGATTAGCACAAAATAATTTCGGGCTTTCAAGGACTTTAAAATTGATGGGCACATAAATTGTTGGACTTGCCAGACGAAAGAAAAATAATATTATTAAAATTAATACAATCATAATAATTTTGTATCACCTAATATTTACATTACATAGCTGTTTTTTTTATTTATTTACTTAACTTAATTCTAAAATGTAACAAAGATGAATGGGATCATAAGGTTTCATGCTACATAGTAATACTTTAAGAATTAGAATAATGTATATAATCATTTTACTGTGCTCATTACATTTTATTATTTTTTATTACTTTTTTATTCTTTCTCTATTTACAGTTAACGACACATAGATTTATATTTTATGCGACTAATGGTATTAGGTACAGATTAATTTTTTTCTTTTGATAATTTATAATATATTTTATTTTTTATAATATTTTACATTTAGGTAACATCAGTGCAGGTACATAGGGAAGATATTTTAAATCGTTTAGTGTTAGCACACAATATCACAAGACACAAAATAAATAAAACTATGTTTGGTACGATGCCTTAATACACAAAAATAATAGTTTTGACATATCCAACAGCAAGTAAAGCTCTTATTGTAACTGTGTCGTCATAATCACTTATCGAATAGGTATCGATGGACAGTGGGCATAATTTACGTAGGTATTTTTAATAAAGGTGAGCGCAGACTTGTGTGGTTTACCGCACTCGCGGTTCTTGCAATTTTTCAGCGAAGCTATATGCACAATACAACACACAATATGTGGTGCTGCTAGATCTGCGTTCATCTTTACCAGGTAACAACTAGAGTCTAGACTGTGATTTTATTTCTAAATTCTAAGGCTGCTGATATGCCTGACGTGTCTTAGAAATTAGATATATCGCGATGGCAAGTGTTAAGACATTTTTTCAACTATGGTACTTTTTTCGATGTAGGTAATTAATTTTATAATCTTACGAGTTACGACACCTCGACTATTTGAGCTTAATCAGATTACTATAGTAGGTACTATTGATAGGTTCTAGATTTAACGATTTGTCGAAAGTAGATAGCTTGCCTACAGCTCGTAAAAGCTTTTTCAATGTCACTTATTTAAATCTCCTAGGAGATTGAATTTAAATATTAACCCATCTACTACTATTATAGTTGTTAATTTATTATTTAGTAGTGTATTTTTAAAGGTACAATTCCATTACCACTCGCATTATTGTTAAAACAAGTGCTGATTAAGACTTAGTAACTAAATGACATTTGATGATAATATTAAAATAAATAATCAGTCTCACTTTGTGTAATAATATATTATGGCACTCGCATGCAGCAAAAATCGTTCTATTTCATTAGATGTCATCTAGTTAAATTTTGTGAAAAACCTCATAAGTCCACGGGGGCAACTTATTACGAGTATATATTTTTTGTGTATTCCTTTTCTTTGCGTGCTTTTCTTTAACAAATTTAAGTAAGCCAACAAAGGTCTAAAAAGCAAAGCAAGTTTAGCGTTTCGAGTTTTATATACAGTAGAATTTTTAATGTAGTAACATCAATAACTTTAGGATAAAAATTTGGCTTAGACTAGTACTTTTTAAGATTTTTTACTTAGTAAAGAGATTTATTTAGAATATGCAAAATTTTACAATTTTAATTTGTTTTAATATTTCACATTTAAATAATAATTAGTACTACATTGCCCTTTCTAATCTTTGATGCCTATTAACTAGGTATAAGATAATAAGGTTATTCTTGCTAGTTCGTCTATTTCCGTTCCTTATTCTAATTGACAGTGATGGCTGTTATCGAGGATAACATATATGATCAATGATGCAACATTTTAAAATTAAAAAGCCTAAAAACCTTCTGGACCAATACGACCTGCAAACCTTCAAGAAGAGAGCGTATTCCCTCTTAAAAGGCCGGCAACGCACCTGCAGCTCTTCTAATGTTGCGGGTGTCCATGGGCGACGTTAGTTGCATGCCATGGTAATCCGTTTACTTTTGCCCTCTTATTTTATATATATTTAAAAAACGAACTCATACAGTCAGAAGGCCTGCTATAGCCTATATATTATAGACTATAGCAGGCCTTCCCAAACTTATTTGTACTGTGACGCCCTAAGGACTTTGCCATTCCTTTACGACGCCCCTCATTCCTTCCTTTCCCCAGCCTCTTCCATTCCTTTGCCCAGCCCCCAAAATACTTTCTAATTTTAGAACTAGCCTACCCAACGTAGGTTATCATTAAACACTATTTGGACATTTATATTGTTCTTAGGAAAATATAATGACCAAATCAAAACACAGGCAAAAAAATTAAAAAATAATATTTATTATTTTTTAATTTTCATGCCATAAAATATAATTAAAGCCAGCAAGGCTGGCTAATGTGAAGGTTGCGCTTGCTTTTCTGAGCTTCTGAAACCGGGGATTTAGACTGCCCGGGATGTGTGAAAGACATAATGGGCGAGGCGTTTACTAGATTTGGTTGTGTTGACATGCGACGCCCCTGGGACAATATTGCGACGCCCCGCGACGCACAGTTTGGGAAGCCCTGGGCTATAGTAAATTTTAGTAAGAATCGTACTGTCTGTTGTTTTAAACGCAACGTATTTATAGACAAACGCAGCGACTCCACGGTCAGTTTGCATTCAGCCTAACAAAATCGAAGCGTGGTTTTATTTCAGTACCATAGAATTATTTATATTAATGTATAATAATATGTCGCCTACGATACCATAAATCTATAAAATCTTTAATATATCATAATAATATAATCATTATTAATAATTATATTCGATTATAATGACTCACAATAAGGAGGTTTTAAATGGACAAGTTTTTACAGTGGATGTATATAAGTAAAGCTCCTTAGTAATAAAAAGATCCACACTGTGTATACAAACATTAAAGTTATACAATTTTTGTCCTCTTACGATAACGTTCGCGTTATAAATGTGGCTTTAAAGACGAAATAAAAATGTATAACTATGGATATAGTATCTTTTAACTCCAATACTAATAACATTTTACAATGCTTTTTCTTTGTCTAGAGAGCAACTGTTCCAGTTTTCTAATGTTTCTGATACTAAGACATTACATTGATGTATGTATAAATATTTTATATTATTAAGGGAAACGTGTATGGATCTTTTTATCAGAAAGAATGATAAGGCTGCACTAAAGCGACACTACGCTGTAACGGAGCAGCGACACGTCACGGCCAAATAGTTTTCTTTGTATGAAATCGTATCAGCTAAGGGCTGTTTCACACGTATCACAACACCACCACAATCACACCACGTATACTTTGTATTGAAAATGAATAGGACTATTCACATTTACCACATATTGCAGTCGTTATCAACCGCGTGTGTGATACAGATGACCACATTTTGTCGCGACGGTGTGGTGTGGTTGTGGTACGTGTGGATCAACCCTGTCGCTCTACGCGGCAGCTACGCAATACAATACGTTACGTATAGTTTAATGGAACGACGAAATGAGCGTCGCTTAGCTGCAGCGTTGTATCGCCTAATACGGTCTCACCTTTAAATATAATTTTAACAACGACATACCTGTCGGGGCACATCTGGGAAGTTGCACAGCGAAGTGCAGCGACTAACATTTCATAAAATTTGAAGGACATTATTATACTTAACTATATTTATTATGTACACAACGAAAAGTAAATTGCATGTTAAAATCCTATATCAAAGTTTTACAAGTCTACGCCAAAAAGCGAGTAAAATAACAATTCTAGCGTAACATATACAAAATATATCAACATGTTTTTATATTTTATTTAAATAGTTCTATGAATTAAGACTTGGCACGCGGAGAATTGCTATAGTGTGTAACTGTGTTTAAAATAGTGCTATGACAATCAATTTTATATTCGTTTCAAATAGTTATTGCATGATTTTTGTATCACCCTGTCTAAATTTCTATACTAAAATGATACCGTAGTAATTGCAAATTAATGTTTTACCTAGAGCAAACTACTACAAGAAGCAAACAAGGTGGTAGTACAAGTATATTTTAAACCTCTTTACTAATAAAAGCAGCGTGTAACTATGCTGAGTCTGCTTAACTTTTTCTGGCACATTAGAGACATGTACCGGACATGGACATAATAGAGAGCTCTGAAAAACTAAACTTTAGTCTTCGTATTAATAAAATTATTTATTCCACGCTTACAATAATCTACGTCGCTGTCGTTGTCTGATACATTGAAATAGACACTTATACCAGCTTTCTGAGGTTTTTAGGTAGTAACTATTTAGTATTCTATGTTTTTAGACTGAAATTTGTTAACTAATGTACAAGTGGCGTATCACGGCATGAAACTTTTAAATGACACAATTTGTATTACATACCGTGCCTTGTTATTTCGTTGATAACTTAAGGCACGGTATTTCAGACAAACATTAACCAATTACCAGAACTGCCGAAAAGATGAACTCATGTCAAAAAATCTCCGAGTGTTGGCATCAGAATAATGTATATTAATAAATAATGATCACCACGTGAGCGTAAGCGTGATAAATAATTTTATTCATAAGGAGGTAGCTGGTAGAAGATTAAACGGAAAGGTAAGAAGTAATATTAAACGCTGGACGTCGCCTGTTGGCTGCTCTGGTCGGACAGCACGGAGTTGATGTCGGGCTCACGCAGCATTGGAGGGGTGCCGAACGGGAAGTCCTGGAAAATGTTATTGTATCTATAGGCACAGAAAATATTCTATTACACCAGCAGTCGGCAAACTTTTGGCCGGAAAGGACATAATAAAGGCAGAAAGTGGGTTATTAACCAAAAAAGATAAAGACTGTGACAGTGTGTACAATCTTCCGAAGTGCCTAAACTACACTAACCTCGCTAAATTTATTAAATTAATAATGATATTAACATCCAGGAAATTAAAAATATTAAATTTTGGATATTAATAAAACAGTTTTTTTTTTATTTTCTTGTTCACATTTTATTTGTATACGAGTTATTAAAAATTATCTCTTCTAATACTAATCTGCTTCTAATTCATTAATACCTGTGCGGGCAGGTTGCGGGGCGCGGGTGGGGCGGGGGGCGGTAGGCGGGGCGGCGCGCGGGGGGAGGCGCACTCCGCACACTCCACCCCGCCAGAGCTGCGCGTCGACCGCCGCGACCATGACTCCGGCATGCAGCTGGAAGTTAAAGTTACTTTTTAAATACTTATTTTAGAGGCTTTTAGAATCTGGCCAACGAGAGTGGAACCCAGCATTTATTTTGACTGGTACCACGATATTGACATTTGAAGTCGATGGTTTGCGGTTAAAATTCTTGCAATTTCATGTTCTTGATACTTGGTCATGAATTGCTATTATTATTTTATACTCTTATGATTTATGAGATTATGCGTAGTCTTTCGTAGCTGCTACGAGTTGTCGTAGAGGCTACGCGTAGACTTTCGTAGCTGCTACGAGTTGTCGTAGAGGCTACGCGTAGACTTTCGTAGCTGCTACGAGTTGTCGTAGAGGCTACGCGTAGACTTTCGTAGCTGCTTCGAGTTGTCGTAGAGGCTACGCGTAGACTTTCGTAGCTGGTACGAGTACACAGTCGTAGAGATAGCGTATACACTTTCTTAGCTCTAACGAGTATACTGTCGTATATGTACGTACGCTTTTGTACAGATTACGACGTGTGGTGTCATCAGTCGTGGCTTCTATACACATACAGTACAATTAAGATAAGGGCATTTCTCTTTAAACTCGTCAGGTCCCATACAAATTTTGTATTGGGAATCATTTTTGATATTTTCCAAAAAAATACGCACTATTTTAAAGAAAATTAACTAATAAACAGAAAATTAAACAATAGATAAGGAGGTCCACTAAATTATAATATTAGCGATTCTCTTAGAAATCGTGTCAGGGGACTGTTAAGTGTGACAGATTTTTGTATGGTAGCCCCCACTAAATATTTATTTTATTTTATTTGATTAATAATTTTTATAAAAATAATAAATAAAATTAAGGATTTTGTGAACGTTTCAAGTGCCTACCTGTGGCCATCTATATATATATATATAAAAGAAAGTGGTGTTAGTTACACTACTTATAACTCAAGAACGAATGAACCGAATTGGCTGAAAACTGGTGGAGAGATACTTTGAGTCCCGGAAAAGAACATAGGATACATTTTGTCCCGGAAAAATGTACGGTTACTGCACAATATACTTTTGTGATTTGCGCGTAAGCTATTCAATAGATTTTGATAAAATTTGGTATGGAGATACTTTGAGTCTCGGGAAAGGACAAGGGATACTTTTTGTCCCGGAAAATGTACGGTTCCCGCACAATAAACTGATTTTCGCTTAAACTATTTAATCTATTTTGATTAAAGGCATGGAGATAATACATTTTAATCTATTGTTCTCTTAATTATACCAATTCGAATTTAATAATCATCGCTAAGACAGGACAACGTCTGTCGGGTCAGCTAGTTATTCATATCGAGCAAAAAAGAAAAAAAAAATGGCGTTTGTTGTATGGGAAACTGGGGTTGTACTCAAATATTTATTTATTTCGTTTTTAGTATTTGTTGTTATAATGGAAACAAAAATACATAATTTGTGAAAATTTCAGCTGCCTTGCTATCGTAGTTCTTGAAATATATCTTACAGACAAATAAACGGACTGATGGATAGATAGGCAGATAAGCAGACAGACGAGACAGCGAAGTCTTTATAATAGGGTATTGTTTATATCTTTTGGACAGGAACCTTAAAAACGGTTTTTCGCTTAAAAATCGAGATATCCAATCCAGGTTGCCAGGGTACTGTTTATTTCGGTTAGATTTCAAGATATATCCTAAACGGATGTAAAATAGTTTTTAAAGAATCTACTAATCAGTTTCGACATTTAAATGGATTGAAATTTTTGGCAAGGGACTGTTTAAAAATTCTGGTGACAAAGTTTACAGAAGTCTACTAAATATATAAATTTACGAAAATATTATTCAGTAATCATTATTATTTGTAATATGGTTAATATTGCCTTATGTATGTAGTTTCTTCAACTTCTTCGTAAATATCATTTTAGGTGGTGACGGTAGTGGTGGGGACAGCCAGGGGACTGTTTTTTCAGACCTTCTATCGCTTCTAGAAAGAACTTAAAACAGTTAAGGTTCTGAAAACCTTACCAAACCTCTGAAAGCCTGTAAAGTTTCGAGGTTAGAGTTTCATTAGGATTTCATTCATTAGGAGTTTCATTTATTCATTAGGTGTGATTATTTTATAAATTATTTACTTAATACTTTTTGAAAAAATCGGTCAGGACATCCATTTACGAGCTTACAGAGAATCTCTCATGAATACTAACGCGTGGTGCACGATGTGCGCGCAGGGCAGGCTCGCGAGCGGCTCGGCGCGCTCGGCGAGCGGCTCGCGGCATCGCGCGCACGCCGGCGCCGCCCACGCGCCGAGCTGCCGCCGCTGCCGCGCCGCCTCCGTGTTGTCGCCCAGCGCCATGTAGATGTCCGCCAGGCGCAGGCGCACGCGGCGCACCAGCATCTACAAGGTAGGTTGGATGGTATGGTAGGATAATAATTATTGTAAATGCAATAAAAAAATCCAAGTAAACGATTATATGATGTTAAATACATCCTCTGCTCAGTGTTAGTTAAAGAGAAACAGACACTCAAAACATAACGACCTTTGGCGCCGTCGAGTAAAAACTATGATTCGCACACGCAGTCGGGTAAAGGCCTTTTAGTAAGAAACAAAGTTCTCTAATCGGCTTGCTTGCGTTGTTTTATTCCTATAGTGTGTATGTCGTATTTATCATGTTTATTATAAATTAAAAAATGTGGCACTCTTGGCCTGCCACGGTAAAGCTATTGCATAGCATTTTTATCACCTTATGAAATTATAATTCGCATATTCTTGTCTAGTGTAGTCCTAGTCGCACGCACACAAACACCGTGTCGAAGTCTGGCAACGTCGCACCGCTGTGTCGTTCGGAGTGGAGGATGTTAGGTTTTTTTCGTGACGTTGACAACCCACCTGCGATCCAACAGACGTGGCGACCTCTAGCAGGCGGCGGTTGAACTCTAGCGGGCGGCAGTTGCAGATGCGGCCCTGCACTCGCAGCGCCTCCAGGCACCGCGCGGCGCCGTCCATCGCCTCCATCTGCGCCAGCCGGTCCTCCAGCGCCTGACCCGCGCCCATCGCCGCCTCGTAGTACCTGCACAACATGACATAGTACACATCACACGTATGTAGGTACTTCCCGTTTAATATGACATTATTGTGTGCTCAATGTTAAAAGAGTTATTAGATTAGGGCTTCCTAAACATATTTCTACTGTTGTTTAAATTGCTATTTGTTTATTGAAGGAGTGATGCACTTTTTATAACTTTATCATTATCTCTTATTGTATCAATTAACGAGTTAAGAAAAAAATTTTGCAACAACAAGTTCGATTTCTATCATCACTTTAAATCCAAAATATCTTATTTCCCGTTATGTGAAAACGTAAAGGCTGCAACTTTCCAGTCAAATTCGAACATTCCCCTTGGCCCTTTACTGGTATGCTGTACTGACCTTAGCGCTTTAGCGTATTCGCACTTCCTTCTGTAAACGTCACCGTTGATGCGGGTGGCACGCGCGTAGCAACCCTGGTCACCAGCTACTGTTGACAGACGCAACGCCTCCTGCAATACATACACGATATATATAGCGGTTCTATCGATTACAAGTGATTCATATTGTTACAACTTACAGTAACAGACTAACAGCATTACGAGATACCGGCGCTGGCTAGCAATGTATTCTATATTTAAGTAGTCCAGCATACAGTAGCTTTAATACAATAAAATACAATCCAATTCAGCACTGAATTGCGCAACCACTGAAGTTTTAGATTTTCCAGAAAATGTATTTGTAAAGACGTCATACGCCTAATACTGGTCCAATCCGTTCTGTAGGGTTACCCTGGGACAGTGTTGTCACATCTACCAACTTTATGGTAGATCTACCTATTTCACCTCCCTTCTACTTATCTACCAACTTCGGTATCAAATCTACCTATTTTTCAACATAATATCATTGTTCATGTACTTGAAATAATAAACGTTACAGGCTACTCGGATATCATTTTGGTACATTGAGTTGTCTTGGTACAACAGTTCCTTCAGCAATTAACGAGCTGCAGCTGTTCTGAGCCGTTCACTCACTTTCGAAACGCAGATTAGTCTGTGAACGGTCCGAAACGTTACAAGAGTGGTAACAAAAAATTGAAAAGACTGATCCTGAGCCCGAAGTCTTTTGGAAACATGTTGCAACAATAAAAAAAAGAGACCAGTCCCGAATGTTTCCCCTGCTTTGTGAGACAAGTACTTGCACTTCCCCATAGCAGAGCAAATGTTGAGAGACTGTTCTCCTCAACATAAAGACTTGTCAGAGAAACTCACTCAGCAGTCAGCACTGACACATTGGTGATTGGAAGGTTTGCTTCATACGAAGAGGTTCATTTCAAAGAACGAAGAGCCGAGTGCTGAACATTTAAAAATTATACTAATACTAGCTGTTGCCCGCGACTTCGTCCGCGTGGACTTTAGCTGTTTATAGTTGTCCCCGTACATCGATTGAATAGTTAACGCGCAAATCATAAAAGTATATTGTGTGGGACAATATACTTTTATGATATGATCGATGTTCCGCACAACTTTTTCGGCTTTTTTGCGGATTTCCTCGATAAATAGGCTATCGAACACTGAAAGAATTTTTCAAATCGGACCAGTAGTTCCTGAGATTAGCGCGTTCAAGTGAGCCCTTTCAAATAATTTCTCCCCGTTTTTTCCACACTTTCCTCTATTTCTTCACTCCTATTAGTTTTAGCGCCATAAAATATAGCCTATAGCCTTTTTCAATAAATAGGCTATCTAACACTGAAAGAATTTTTAAATCGAACCAGTAGTTCCTGAGATTAGCGCGTTCGAATAAGCTATTTCAAATAATTTCTCCCGTTCTTTCCACACTTTCCTCTATTTCTGCGCTGCTATTAGTCTTAGCGCAATAAAGTATAGCATATAGCCTTTCTCAATAAATAGCTATCTAACACTGAAATAATTTTTCAAATCGGACTAGTAGTTCCTGAGATTAACGCGTTCAAATAAGCCATTTCAAATAAATTCTCCCGTTTTTTCCACACTTTCCTCTATTTTTTCGTTTCTGTTAATCTTAACGTGATAAAATATAGCCTATGGCTTTCTTCGATTAATAGGCTATCGAACACTGAAAGAATTTTTCAAATCGGACCAGTAGTTCCTGAGATTAGCTCGTTCAAATAAGCCCTTTTAAATAATTTTCCCCCGTTTTTTCCATACTTTCCTCTATTTCTTCGCTTTTATTAATTTTAGCGTAATAAAATATAGCCTATAGCCTTCCTCGATAAGTAGGCTATCCAACACTGAAAGAATTTTTCAAATCGGACCAGTAGTTCCTGACAAACAAACAAACATACAAACAAACAAACAAACTCTTCCCAATTATAATATTAGTATAGATTATAAAGTGCAAGAGTTTGTTAGTTTCTTTGTTTGTTTTAACGCGCTAATCTCAGGAACCGGAAAGAACGGAAAGGTCCGATTTGAAAAATTATTTCAGTGTTAGATAGACCATTTATCGAGGAAGGCTATAGGTTATATTTTATCACGCTAAGACTAATAGGAGCGAAGAAATAGAGGAAAAATTGGAAAAAAACGGAGGAAATTATTTAAAATTGCTTATTATCTTAAGAAACTACTGGAGCAATTTTTATGTTATTTGGCACACATGAAGAATAGACCACGTGAAAGGACACATAGGTTTCATTTTTGCGGAAAAATGTATGGTTTCCGTGACATTCCTAAATATTGTATTTTTATTGGTTTTGATAGTGACTACTCTAACAACCTTGTCCAAGCCAGGATGAATTTCAACAATACGGCCATATAACCATTTGCAAGGAGGCAAACCATTCTCCTTTATAAGTACAACGTCCCCAACAGTCGGTGACAAAGTTTGTTGTGACCATTTATGTCTAACAAGAAATTTATTTAAATATTCCTGTGACCACCGTCGCCAGAACGACTGCACCATTCGTTGTGCATATTGCCATCTACGAAGAGACGATACATTATCGTGTTCATAATTATATTCAGGAGGTACAACTAAAGATTCACCTACAAGAAAATGTGCCGGACTAAGAATTTCTACCTGTGGATCATTAACACTACACATTGATCTAGAATTTAAACAAGCTTCGATTTGTGTCAAGACTGTCGACATTTCCTCAAAGGTTAGAGTAGAATCTGATTTCATTACACTCACTTTCAGAAAATATACCCAACACAGCTTTAAAAAGCAACCTATTTTTTTGTTTTTTAACTCCATCATCTTGGGGAATCTTTAAAAAAAACAAAGTACCTATTTTTACAAAAAGGCTTGAGTATAGATATCTCGAGGTTTTCTTTTAGGAAACAACTTACGTAATTTTATGAAGAGACCTAACTCTATTTCATCTTCCTGGAGGTTTTAACGGCTCACGTAGTTTTATAAAGACGCCAAAGCACGGCCCACTATCCTAAAGAAAGAATAATAATAGTTCTCACATGGCAGTAGTCATGCGCATCACCGAGTTCACCACGCGCCCGCAGCGCCGCCGCCATCTGCAGCAGTGCTGCGCGGTGGTGTCGTGTGTTGAGGTCGGCTGCGCGCGGCCCGCGGCCCAGGTCGCACGCTCGAGCCGCGCACGCCACAGCCCGCTCCGTGTCGCGCAACCGCCGCCATAGCTCCGACAGACCCACGTACACCTACAGAAATTATAATTCATATGGTCATCTATGGTGGGAATTTTAAGTAATGCTAAACAGCGTACAATTTGTAATTGTGCTATTGAAGTTCCTGAAGTCGGGGCGTCGACGACATGAAATTACTATGAGTGGGCTTTTCTGTGATTTACATGACGAATAGTTAAAGATAAAGCCACCTTTTACATTTTTAAACACGAGCTATTTAACATACAAGTAAACTAAAAATAAAAGAGGCTCAATTTAATACAAGAAATCATACAATTACCTGTAGCAGCAGCGTGTTGTCTTTAGCTGCTTGCGCCACGTTCAGAGCCTTCTGGAAGCCGTCCATGGCTTTGGAGAAGGCACCGAGCTCGAGATTGACAGTTGCCACGGTGAGGTGCACGCTGCCCGCCGTCGTGCCGCCACCGCAGTCGTTGTACAGCGCGTGACGGGCGTAGAATAGAGCTCTAGAATGTGAAATCGAACCAGTTTTTAGACACACTTTTTCTTTTGATTAATATGCCTAGGATATGATAAGGATACGTTCTGAAAGCGCTTAGGTTCACATCTAAAGATTACACCACTTTTATAGACAGTAGTTTTAGTAAGTAGTAATAGACAATACTAATATTTATATTCATTAGACAACAAAATATATTATACATTAAATCACATTACAACAAATAATAGAAAAAAAAAAATTACTACATAGAAAACTCACAACTAAATCAGAAGAACAAAAAAGAAAGGAATTAAAAGAATATGACTAACAATAAAATATATGAATTACCTATCAAGTCCACCCAACGTTTGATGGGCCCTCGCCAAGTTAAGGTAGGCCTCAGCGCGCATCGGCGCCGAGTCCAGCTCCTCTGATATGCTGAGCTGTTGTCCGGCAAACTGTAGTGACTCCCGGTATTTGCCGAAGTCCATATACGCCTGGTACAGGTGGCCTAGCAGCGCAAACTTGTCGCTGCGCAGGCGCACCCCCCGTAACGCCGATAGCCACACCTTCACCGCCGCGTGCTGCTCGTTGTGCCCGTAGAGTCTCACCCCGCGCTCGATCTGATGATATAACATTGCAAATGATTACAGTATATTCGCATCAAAAGAGAGTGAATCATTAACCAGTGGTATACGATATATACGATATATCCAAAACACTTATTGGCTTCATTAGCCATTTTTTAACATTCCCTGATGAGAAGACTTTGCGGAATCGACTATAGCCAAGCCAATATTATATTTCTGACAGTGTTCCTTTCAGTAAGTTATAGTTATCAGTAGTTCACCTTGCGTTTGGCGAGGTAGTCGTCGAGGCGCGCTCGACAGCCGCGGAAGCAGTCGAGCAGGCCGGCGGCGGGGCGGTGCGCGGGGCCGAAGCGCGCCGACCACCGCGCCGCCCCGTTGCGACCCGCAGCGAACTCTTCCGAGAACGAATACACTTCTAGAATAGAGCAACCTTTTGTCATATGTCCCAGCCAGCAGAGTGTGAGGGTTGGGCTAGCTAGGTTATGGATAGGTTTGTCGGAATTTTGGGTTGCAAAGATGCTCTATTAATAGAGCAAAATTCCAAAATTCCGTATTTAGAACTCAATATTTAGAACTCAATAAAAAAGTATTTAGAACTCACACTAATATTAGTATCGAGTTCTAAATACTTTCTAAAGAACGGAGAAGCGGATTCTATGTCCCGCTATTGGGTTAGGTTTGTCAGAATTTATGGGTTACAAAAGATGCTCTATTGGCTATTGGTCATGTAAATTCTAATTAATGCATACTTTCTGCTTTTAAATGCCAATTACGGTAGATTCTGTATCAAACGGGTGATTAGTTTAGGTCATCGTTTTAGGTAACAATCTAAGGGTCTGGACATACCTGGCCCATCTTCCAGGTGGTGTCGCGACGGGTCAGGCGAGCTGAGCAGCCGCGTCGCCGAGAGCTGGTGTGCCGGCACCCCGCTGTTGTGAAAACATACGTTGTTAAATCGAACTTTGTAACTACGAAGTTGAGCTTCATAAATATACCATAACGTTTAGTTTATGACCCGCATAGGATTGACGGTTTCAACGTGAAGGAGGTACAATAGAAATATTTGGATAGCGTGACGTCATGAAACCTATTACTACAGCCGTAGCCACAGCCACAACAAAAACCTGAGTAATTCAAGTTGCATTCGATAAATTCGACAGTTTCGAAAGTTTAAAATTCAAAATGTTTTTTTGATTTATCTTACTCATAGTGACATGGCGTTGTGATGCGTTATGTCAAATCCCATACACTTTTGATACACTTTTGAGTCAGCATATTGCATGGAGTGAACGAGTCGAGCTGCTCTCGTGTGAGTACACAGACTCAGAAGCTGCCTACTGTCACTTCAGCTGCTCGCTTTTCCTTAAATGAATGCAACATGACCAAAGCGGCAAGTTAAAAAAAAGCGCAGATTACACGTGTCAGAAGTGAAACTTCTTTCCAAAATCCTCTTTTTCATGACGCGACGTTAAAATTTTACTATCAACATGCCTTAAGAGGTTTCACATTAAAAACCCACCTGAGGAAGTCGCGCGACTCGAGGGAGTCCCATGACATGTTCCGCGGGTGTAGGCGGCAGCGTCACCTGGCCGCGGGGTGCATCCCGCCCTCGCGCGCGCCCCACAGCCCCCTCGCTGATGAGAGAGCGTTAGCAGAATAAACAGATTACAGAACTAACGAGTACTAACTACCGACTCATAGAAGAGATCTCCAAATTTATACGTTTGACATAGTATGTCATATTGGCCGCCGCGCGTTGTACTAATGCGTTAAGGTGCCGGATGCCGGTTGGCAGTGGGCGACATGAAGCGGCGGCAGACGACGTGTCATCGAGACATTACTGGTTTCTATGTATTTCTATGAAAAATTTCGCTGGCTTCGTATCGCTAGCTGCGCAGGGTATTTCATAGAAACACATAGAAACCAGTAGTGTCGCGACGACACATCGTCTGCTGCCGCTTTACGTCGCCGGCTTCCAACTTATACCTTTACTCAGCATTGTGAAACATGTCGAAGGTGACACTCGCGCTCAACTCGCGTAGATTCGCTCGTTTGTTTGAAGTCGAGGTACTCCTTAGTTCTGTCTACTCTGGCGTTAGTTAGCATGGATACTCGGTTGAGATAGTTTTTGATCAAGCGGTTTCTGAGTGCATTTCTATTGGAGCTGAACTTAGCGAGCTAACAAAATGAAGTAATTCGACTATTGGTTCTCAAAAACATAATATGTATTCCCGCAACGCAGCTCCGGAGGAAACACAGACAAAATTATGTTTTACTTCTAATAGAACCAGTTGACACCGACTAAGACAAAATATTATAGTTTAACTAATACATATATATATAAATAGATTGAAATGAAATAATTAAATAAACATTTTTTTCATAATAATTAAGGAACTCTTACGGAATCATCATTGTTGTTTTGAAAAGCTTATAATACATTAGTATTGACCAACATGGCGTTAAAATCCCATTTTTATTTCCTGGCTGAGAGGCACATTAAGATATATGAGGATATAAACTGGCTAATTCTTTTGGGGGACCCGCTTTTACGATCCCACGACGCGGCCTTTCTTGTTAAATTGCACTTTGTGATAGAAAGTTTCAGTAAAGGGGGTGACAGACGTGCGAGCAAGTATACGCGGACTTATATCATTATTATGATCTTAATCGCCTGTGTGTCAGCAAAGAGCCGCGAGCCGTGAGCCGCGCGCCGCGCGCCGCGATCCGCGAGCCTGGGGGCATGGTAATCCAGTTTGAGCGATTCTCGTATGTCACCGACGCGAGCCGAGTAAGTTCGCGAACTTAAAACCCGCGTACTTTAAGTTCGTACGTCTGTCACCCCTTTAAGTGTTTTTGTAGCCTCAAAAAATATACATCATGACTGGTGAAACATGTTCAATACTTAAGGAGAGTAACTATGTACTCGATTCTCATTATAATATAAGTTATTCTGATGCTAAACTTACATGATATTCGTTAAAGACTTAGTTGTTCGAGTTAAAAATAAGTAAGTTATTCCCCGTTAAGAAAGTTTTGACTGTAGTTGAATGCTCATACGAGTAAGTTCTTGGCACAAGTTCGGGCTAGTCATACATTTTCATGCATATGGGTCATACAATAAGAGTACTATCAACTTTACTTACGAAATTTAATCAGCGTAATGACATATGTATGCGACGTCCATATTTTGCGCTCCCATTTTTATGATGACATGAACTGAAATAAAATAAGCATACGTTACGAAAGCTCCAATAAAAATTGTCTCTTACGTCTGTAAAGTTTTTATCACTCGATCGGGTACTCCAATAGCTGCAAAAAAGACTTGTATTTTTAATGATAATAATAATATCTATGGACGCTTCACACCACGTCAGTCTGGCCACGTGCTAAGTACCTAAAGGAGTTGTGTTACAGGTACCAGACAACGGAAATATATTTTAACTAGATGACGCCCGCAACTTCGTTGCGCCAAAATTCGTTTATCGCGCGGGAACCGTACATTTTTCCGGGATAAAAACTATCCTATGTCCTTTCTCGGGACTCAAAAAATCTCCTTGCCAAATTTCAGCAAAATCGGTTCAGCGGTTCGAGCGTGAAGAGGTAACAGACAGACAGACAGACAGACAGACAGACAGACAGACAGACAGACAGACGGACAGACGGACAGACGGACAGACGGACAGACGGACGGACAGACGGACGGACGGACGGACGGACGGACGGACGGACGGACGGACGGACGGACGGACGGACGGACGGACGGACGGACGGACAGACAGACAGACAGACAGACAGACAGACAGACAGACAGACACACTTTCGCATTTATAATATTAGTATGGATATATTTAATACTTTTGTACTATACATAATACATTTAAGATTTTTATTATATCATACACTGTACACATATTTAATACACATCTAGACCTGGGAACACTGAAAACTTTTTGTTCCGTCGGCGGGATTCGAACCAGCGACCCCCGGCTTGAGCTACCAACGCGCTCACCACTGAGCCACAGAGGTCGTACTAGAGCTCAATACACCTCTACACCAAATACAGAGAGGGATTATAATTTATATATCATATTATTTAACATAGAGATGTATTATTATACATTTATTTGTTTTATTGCGTAAAATAATTACATACATTTATTTAAATATCAAATCTCTGACCTAAAAAATACAGGGCAAACGAATTTTACGAACTAACCCCCTTACACCTCCACAAAATCGATCTCTCACACGAGCATACATATTTTTAAATTTCAAATCTCTTATTTTAAAAACATTGACTTTCATACGAACTGCCAACCCCCGTTTTACCCGCAATTTCAAATCTGTTCTTCGTCAACTTTTTATAAGGAACCTATGTACTAGCCAAATTTTAAATTGGTAGGTACATAAGTATTTACGTAATTAATCAGTAAAACATAGAAGAAGATAAAGTGCTGTTTCAGCCATTTTAGTTTCATAATCAAGCTCCTACCTTATGAAAAACCTCAATAACGAATTTGACTACCTCTCTTCAAAAGCATTGTATTCGCAAGTAATAATAATAAGCTATTGTTCTAAAGATACTAGTGCACTGGGTGCCGCATTTTTAATTGCAAACAAAGAAGTAGCAGGCTGTGAAATTTTTTAAATAGGAATTATTTGGGACCTCTCCACTAAAGCTTTATTATGTCGTAACTCGTAGCATAAAATTTTCGGTTTACCTTGGTCGTCTATTAAAAAATATATAGTGTATCAAAATTAGTCTTATAAATAAATTCAGACAGAACCCTTTTACAAGACTAGTAAGTGACTAACTGTAAAGTATCTCCGTATGTGAACCAAATCCTAAACAAATATAAAAAAAACAACTCGTAAAGTAACTTCTTGAAGGAAATTACATTATTTATAGTTTATCCACCATAGAAAGTACAGTAAATAAAGCCTAAAATGTTGCTCGTTGTCCTAGTTTACTCCTCTAGGACTTACAACGGTGGACTTTGCCTATTCACCTGTTTCCAGTCTTTGATCACGGGAAATTAGCGTTTACAGGTTGTTTAACGTTAAGTTTAGTTTTAGTTAAGGAACAAAATATTTTTTCAATGTTCTACCTAGTTTTAGCCAAGGAACAAAGTCTGAGTATATCGAAGAAATGACACGGAAAGACTCTGGAGTCGGAATTAAAAGTAAACCCACTTATTATTTTATAGCATATTTTATTATACTTAGTATTAAATTGTATAAAATCCGTTATGCAGTTTTTAAATATGAACGGGCAACAAACAGTAATAGATTCATTAAAATATTAATTTGCAATAAATTAGGAGAATATATATAAGTAACGTTCAAACATGCTTTCAAGAAATGAAAACATTTAAAATAATAAAACAGTTTTCTAAATACTATAAAATAAGCAAATTTTTAAAACCACAAACGGCATTAAAACTACTGTAAAAAAGTTATTATTAAACAAGACTTTAAAATGTATAAATTAAAAAACTATAACATTCCAAAGCCCTAAAACACATAAAATGGTTACTTTGGTATTTGTTTACGTGGGCCTTTGTGCGTACACTTTTCCTGTTTAACGAAATAAGCTATCCAGAGTAGGTTTAATGCATGACCTAGGTCACTCGATGTTCTGCTAGGTAAATGTCATATAAGTAGGTCATTCCAGGCTGAGGTAATTTTGTTGAGAATGTGAACAATATAAGGATTATGTAATATTTACCACGGCTAATCTTCAAGAAATAAACACGCAATTTTTTTAAGTTTTTACTTTTTATTAAAAAAAATATTCGCGTTAACTAGTTTATTTATCAACTATTTACTAGGTTATTAATCAAAAATAATTTTACTTGCTTACGTTTTTCATATAAAACAAATTTAAATCACTCATAATATACAAGTTAGTTTCCGATCAAAATAAGAAAATTTATGAATGAAAACTTATATGGACTCCTAGCTATTTTTAACTTGAAAAATAACGTCTTAATTGTTTGATAAAAGATTTCTACTATGAACTTGCGGTCCACAAGTTTATAAATCAATGTTTAAAATAAGAACAACCCTCGTTTATCAGAATCAACTAGAAAATGAACACTCACCTTATCAAATTACTGTTATTCCTCACATAGTTATTCACTCCTATATTTTACCAAATTTTTGTATAAAATAATATCTAAGAATAATATATTTTAATGGTTTCTTTAACAATTTTGTTGTTAATTCGGTAGCACAAATGTCTGTACTCGACTACACCCTGACTGGTGTTATTTGAAGGAACAATAATAGCGGTAGAGTCGCGGTTGCTCCTACACAATATTATACTGTTATCAAAACTAAAGAACAAAATATACGAATACTAAAATGATATCAACAAATAAAAAAAACTACCGCACATAATATTATATAACTAATGATAAAAGTCACACATCGACTAGTAAAATTTGCAACTTGCGTTACAAATTTTACTTAAACAGTAATTAAAATTATTTTCACAAAACATTTATAAAGTAAATTAAATACAATATAGATACTTTAAGCGAATTATTTATCTACCTAGAGAAATCGAAATATCCCAATTTCTCTATCAACTGACTTAATGACTTAAAAGTTTACAAGCAGTCGACTCCATCGGTCCTGTGCGGTCCCAGCATCCCTCCCTAGTCTCGGGCACATCGCGCACGCGCGGCTCTCTCATCGACACGGCACCGTTTTCCAGCGAGAAACATTTTTAAACTGTCGGCTTAGTATGATCAATGCTATCGAGCCGTATTAATAGCTCATTAGTTCTATCTCACTGACTACCACCGAGCACTGCACACGAGGTGGACAAAAAGGGACATGATGCAAGGACTGCAACTACCATGCTTAAAATATTATGAAATACATGATATATTGCGGAGCTAAAAGAAGGCATACAGTAGCTTTTACCTACTTGAGTTGTTTAAAATAGCTCGTAACTAGTCTATAGTAGTATCCACTGTCAACATTGTGAAGATTGACGAACCTTGAGCAAAGTTTGTCAGTTTAGAGCTAGGTCAGGTTCTGTTGACCTTTAGATGCTATTATTCATGTTCTTTGTATAACACAAACAAAAATGACAAATACGGGATTAATTAATCAAATAAGACCTTAGATACTGTAGCTATTCAAAACCAACTCAAGACTTTTATGAACACAAAATAAAGTTCACGAGCACGATCTTAAAGAAAAAGTTTTCTCAATTCATTCTCAATGACTTACAAGTTCGAAAAATACTCGAACTTGTAAGCTTTAGCATAGGACAAAAACAAGCTGCGCTATCTCTATATTATGTAAAGTACAGTGTATTACTGTTGATACCTATCTCCAGGAAAATTACACTGATAGCTCTGTTTATTTTCTAAGATCTTCCACATACATATTTGTAAAAATAGCAAAAAATAGTGATAAAATAATCCGAGTCAACCGGGTGTAATACGACGGAGACGAAGGTATTAAAGTACGCTCTTAAGATATTTTCATCACGACGCCTAATGGGAAGTTAATGAGCAATCCGTTTTTATTACCTGCGCTCACAGCACTTAATGCCCGAATGACACTCATAAACGTAATTATTACTTTTTCTTACGTTTGATACCTTAATACTAACGTAAAATTCATTTAAAATATTGCTAACATCGTGTAAAAGATGATTCGGACGCGCTCGAATATTAATTTGCATTTGAATGCTCAATCAAATTTTAACTGTGAAATCGTGTTCCACGAGTTGAGTGTTGTATTTTCTTCGGAGCTCTATAATTACAGCGACAGCACGTAACGGTCGGTAGGAATTTATGACAAAGCGGATAATTTTTTTCAGTATTTTGATTACTTATTTATTAACAAAATATGTGTCACAAAAGACGTAGTCCATTGAAATGTTACAATTTTAGGACCAAATATTGCATTTATTAGAGGACGCAATTTTATTTTCAGAATATGTTGGGAGGCTCAATGGAAGCTTAACCTCAAGTTTATGTGGTTTTTGTCCCCCGGCCGCCATTTTGAAAAAAGGGGTGACAACACTATTTTCGTGATATTTCGGAGATAAGAAGATAAGTCTTACAGAAAATTTTTAAGAACATAATTTGTTGCAAATTATTTTGCCTACAAATATGTTTATATAATTTTTTACCCTAAATTAAAAATTTAAAAAGTTATAAGCAAAAAAGTGATAATTTTTTTAAAAGGTTTATTATCGCTCTTTAACTTTGTTTAATACATTTTACAAAAAATTACCTTAGAACAACCTTGTTAATGATCTTTTGAGAAAAAGATCCCCCAATCCCCCCGATGTCATGAAATTAATTTTCTGCAGATGCAAAGGAAACTGTGAAGGCATGCGTGCCTGCAGAAAAGCAGACCTAAAATGCTCTACAGTATGTCTACTATTCTGTAAAGCTTTTCAGACCTGCTTTTCTGCGGCCACAGTCTGCAGTATGCCTACTACACTACATAAATATATGCAAATTGCAAAGTATATCATAGTATGCCTACTATGCTAGTCTGCACATGCCTACTATACTATAAAGCATTTCAGGCCTGCTTTTCTGCAGCCACACATGGTTCCACAGTTTCCTTTGTTTCTGCAGAAAATTAATTTCATGGGACCGGGTGATCTTTTTCTCAAAAGATCATCTACAAGGTTGGTCTAAGGTATTTTTTTTGTAAAATGTGTTAAACAAAGTTAAAAAGTGATAATAAACCTTCTAAAAAATTCACTTTTTGCTTATAACTTTTTAAATTTTTAATTTAGGGTAAAACGTTATATAAACATATTTGTAGGCAAAATAATTTGCAACAAATTATGTTCTTACAAATTTTTTGTAAGACGTATAGATTCTGAGATATCACGAAAATAGTGCTGTCACCCCTTTTTTCAAGATGGCGGCCGGGGGACAAGAGTGGCAACCCCACAAACTTGAGGTTAAGCTTCTATTGAGCCTCCCAACATATTCCAAAAATAAAATTGCGTCCTCTTATAAATGCAAAGCAAATGTAACATTTCAATGGACTAACGGACGACGAAAGCAGTTTAAAATAAGGCCATTTCCGTCGAAAACCGACAAAAAAGATTTGTAATAAAAATCCTGATTATAAAGTCAAATGTCATCAATCGTTTGAATAAATTATTCCATAAATGATGTCTTCGAAAATATTTTCGGTCTCGTTAAGAATTGAATCGTATCTCCAACCGAGACGCATATAAAACGTCTCAAAGCTTTCAACGGAGCAAATTCAAAGGAAAAATATAGCCCGCATCAATTTCAATCCAAACACTAATAAATTGGCATCTCTCAACGACATAGCCGCACACAGCTAGACAGTTTATTAATAGCTAACATATTTTGTAAATCTCCACTCAGAATCACCCCTCGGCTGAATTCAGTGTTGCGTGTGTCGCGCCGCGCGTGCGACAAAAAAATTGCGGGAAGCGAGCTGTCAGTGAAAAAATCGGCGCGAATTTCAACTGTCAATTCGTAAAATATGAAGTGAAATTTAAAAATGCAATCTACCCTATTTAATTTTAAAATTGTGAATCGCGATAAAAAGGAACGGTAAATAAAATGTGATTGGTAAATTACATTTCTTTGAAAAATACGATTTGTGTATATTTTCGCGCACATTTTTGCAAGTAAATATCCTGTACTTTAACAACAAGTGTCAGAATGAGTTACAAGGTGTACGACAATTATAATTTTGATTACGAAAAATCGAATCAAACAGACAAAGACGAGGAAGAGTGCTGTGATGACGTAAAAAAAGAAACGAGATTCGATAATGCAGAAGAAAATGAAGAGGAACACATACAGCATGTTCTAGGCCCGAGCAAAAGATGCTTGGCCTGGGCCTGCAAGGCTTGTAAGCGCAAAACAGCAGCAGTCGACAGAAGAAAAGCAGCGACTTTGCGGGAAAGGCGAAGATTGAGAAAAGTAAGTGAAAGCAATGAGAAAGAGAGGAATCTCTTATAATATTGTAAATTAATTAGAGAGTACAGCCTGGTCAGAAATATTCGCGCTTGCCGCCTTATCTGGATAAATATGTATAATAATATATTCGTCATAATTTTGTTTTCTTAGTAGAGCAACCTATTTACGTTTCGGTGAGTCTGAACTCTGAAGTGCAAAATTGATTATTGAAGTTTATGCGTGTTAAAATTTTTATTGACCAAGCAAAATTATTTAATTTGATAAAATAGATCAAAACACGAATACCCGTTTTACTTTACATGAAGACTCTACAATATTATCCACAACTTAAACTTTATATAAGCTCTACTACATCACGCACGGTTACAAAACGCAGAAAAAAAGGCGCATCGTGAAAAAATACTGTTAGCTAGGTTCTCTTGCATTAACTTGACTCATCTAAGAAAAGAAGATATCGACATTTTTTTATTGTTGATTTTCGTTTCGTAATGTAGGGTGTACGTATTACGCACCATAAAATGGGTTTTCTTCGCGTACGAAGCCGCGGGCAAAGTGCATCTGCCGCCCAATATCCAAAGTGCGGTTTTTGTTTTGTAAATTCTAGGATGAAAAACGTGAAGAGAGGTCGAGACTCTAGAGTCCTAGAATTCTTAGACAAAGATGTGTGTCAAGTTTTGCCGTCAACGACTAAACTAGTTAACAGCCTCAGCGGGCTCTAACACGATAGAGCCTCAGGGAGCTATTCTCTACGCGGTGAGACGACATTGTTCCATGAATTTATGATCCGTCTAATAGTTTCATTACAGACCTTAATAGACTTTAAGCTAAAATAATGAACGTTTTAGAAGCGGTTGTGGGATTAAAGACGATAACTATACTATATTACATTCATTAAAAGATAACGGGTTGCTGGTAAAAGGAAAACGAAAAAGCAGGTATATATTGTCGTTGTGTAATGTGTATCGCTATGAAGTAAAAATGTTTAAATGTTTGGCTAGGACTATTACTGATCTCTGATTCTTTGATAATAAAGATGATCCACGCGTTGAATGGTTATGTAAAATGCCGTGTTAGCTTTACTGTCCCACTGGGTTATGCTGAGAGTAAAGGAAAAGAGACTGTATTCTGCAGATTTTGTGCAATTCACACAAGTTTAGGACACAAAACTGATCCCTGTAAAAGGCTTGTACTAGACGGCCACAGTCACCAAAATAGGTGTGGGACTGTACTTTAAAGAGTGTTGAGTTTTGAAAGGTAAAAGCAGGAATACGAGTCTCTTACTTTTCCACGTATTATCGCCATGTGCAAATCCTGCCACTTGTTAGTCTATGCCAGTCCTTAGACCTTACATACATATTATTTCTACAGATAATGCGTGGAAAACGAACTTAAACTACCTACCAAGAGTTTTATTACTGCGTTTGACGCATCACACAGTAATAAAACCCTTGGTAGTTTAAGTTCGTTTTCCACGCATAATATCTGCAGAAATATATAGTCACCAAAATAGGTGTGGGATACAGATCCCGTAAACTAAACGTACGTACAAAACTAAACTCTCTTTAAGTACAGTACTTAAAGAGAGTTTAGTTTTGAAATGTAAAAGCAGGAATACGAGTCTCTTACTTTCCCATTGTATTATCGCCATATGCATTGTGCAAATCCTGCCACTTATGTTAGTCTATGCCAGTCCTTAGACTTTTAACATATATAATATTACTAGACATTCCACGCGGCTTCGCCCGCGTAAATTAGATATTTCACAGACAAATTAGTCCAAAAAAATAGCCTATGATCCTTTACGTGGTCTACTTCTTATCTGTGCCAAATAAAAGAAAAATTGCTCCAGTACCTAGTTCGTGAGATAAGCCCTATCAAATAATTTCCCCCTATTTTTTTACACATTTTCCTCTATTTCTTCGCTCCTATTTGTCGTAGCGTGATAAAATATAGCCTTCCTCGATAAATGGACTATCTAACACTGAAAGAATTTTTCAAATCGGACCAGTAGTTCCTGAGATTAGCACGTTCAAACAAACAAACTAACAAGCTCTTCCGCTTTATAATATTAGTATAGATTTCTGCAGATAATGCGTAGAAACGAAGATATTTTATTACTGCGTCAAAGCAAAAGTAGACAGTAAGTTTTCATTTAAACGCAAAGTAGTTTTTCGCTTAATACAAAAACTTTAAAGTTTCTTTATTTTAATGTGCTGCTAAAAGTTTTCCATTTTAGTGCAATAAAGCAAAAAGGAAAGGAGGGTAACTTCGTAAAGTGCTTAAACGATATGTGACACGATGCGACACATAATTTTTGATGTCAAGTCGAATGGGGGGTTACTTCATACCGTCCTGAAAAGATACGTAACGCTATGCGAGTCATGATGCGTATAATTTTAGAAATTATAAGCTGTTCAAAGCTGAACGTTTTATTCACTTTACAAAAAGTACTCATATTTGGTATTTTCACTCATTCATATAATCTGTATGTAGAGAATTATTAATAAACAATTTGAATTCTCACACTTGCTAATAAACTTTCCTAATTAATGTTTTAGTGGTAAAAATTTCGTTTCAATTATTATTTTTTAACAAAAAATTTAAATCGACTTCCAAGGTAAAAATAAAAGTAATACTTGTTCATAATCTAAAAATAATGATTCTTATTCCTTATTATAGTGGCGTTTTCAGACTTCGCCTAAACCTCAACTATTTCTGTACTCAATCTTCATGCTTTTGAAGTCGGTATCAGCCCGAAAAAGTTCTGAAATCCTTGACATAACAATTACGCTAAGGTAAACTGGTTTATATATATATATATATATATATATATATATATATATATATATATATATATATATATATATGAACAGACGAATATATAACCTCCTCCTTTCTGGAAGTCGGTTAAAAATACAGCGTCTCGCCGCGTATCCGGTGTGACTTGACCCTTACAGTGATGGAGTGTACAGTCTAATCCCGTGTACTGTGTGTACTGAATTAGCGGTGGAATTCAGACCGGTATAAATCTTGCGACGTCACCATCACACATCGACTACCTGACTATTGGCTTAAGAGTACTTTTATTAGTCCTTTATTATTATACTACACTTATCACGATGGGCAAGTTAATTTCCATCCAATCCACATTACACAAAGGGTGAAATATAACGCCTATACAATAGAATCCAAGAAAATGTTCAAAAGTATAGTTTAGGAATGTTTGTGTGCTAAAGCGCAATTATAAAGTCAATGATTTCAGCGAATATAGCACACTTTGTGAATAGGGTGCACTAGGGTGCGCTAGGAGTAAATGTGTTCTGTGATAGGGTGGGTGGATTCATGCAGGTTACTTTCCTTTTATTTTTTGTTACATAACCGCAAGCCATAACATTGTCATATTCTTTTATTTCAAAAGATTAATTTTCCATCTTTTTTGTTAAAAGATGGCCCCGTGCGAGTTACTTACGCCGGTGCTTCTCGCCGGGTTAGTTCCCGAACCGGTGATACCTATAGGCATCTTAGTTTCTACGTTCTTTCTACGACGTTCAAAAAGTGTTATTCATAATAGGTACCTATTTTTAATAAAAATATTTTTATTTACTTAATTTATTTCTTTATTTATTACTGAGACATCGTTAAATTAACGATAAAAAAACTAGGATCACAACTAGGATCGTCGTCAATCTGAAAAATTTGGCAATTGCGGCTTTAAGTCCCACACTTTGTCGGTTTTTAATACAAATAAAGAAAACTGTTCTATTCCACACTTAAATTCCTCTACTTCCTTTCTATCTCTATCTATAGTGAAGGCCTCCGACTCCAAGCACGTTCCCGCGTCGAGAATGATAAATCCATCCTAATAAATTACAGCACATAAAAATCATTTTGGATATTATTTTAATATATTGACTCATTTGCGGAGGAGAATTCTAAACAACGCTTGTTTTATTGTTGTTTCAAAACATCTTCGAAAATTCGAATTTTAAAAACAGAATCGATAAAAACAGTTGTCTATTTCCGACCAAATTCAAGAGATGCGCGACTATAGTCAAAATGAAGTAAGTTGTCCGCAGGCTATTGACCTTTTTAGTCTAAAAACTATAACATGAAAAATACCCGCACTCAGATCTCTTATAAAAACACAGACTAATATAGATTCATCGGAAAACCTCTTGGTAACTCATAGAATTATCATAATCCCAACTTTTTTATGTTTTCGGAGTGATACAATTATTCATACACAGTTCTCATCGAATATGCAAAATACAATATCGCCCTTAGCGGGCCCCTAGACGAGCAATTTTATTGCGGCAATGCATAATATTATTGACCGTCTAGGGTTCATATTGAACATCGCGCCCCTTTAATCTAATTATCAAATAAACTGTTCAATAAAATTGAAGCTTATAGTATTGCACAATTGACAATACAATTGGTCGTCTAGCTTGACTTGACTAAAAACTCGCGGCTTAGACTAGAAACACTTGTCACTTTATTGTAAATCGAGGTTTGTGTAGAAAACGATGAAATATGACAAGTTTATTGTAAGTTGACAAGTCAATGACCGCTACGGACAGGATTCGGCAATACGAGAATACCAAATTAATATCTTTAATCCCGGGATCCCGGAAACCGTGGCGGGGTAATCCCGTGATCCCGTGCGCGTGACTGCACCACCATTTATTTATATACGTCTGATTAACGAGTTAATGTCGCCTACACCTAGCGGCCCCATGTCTCACACGGGAAACTACTTAAGGAAATTAATTAGGTAAGCATCCAAGTTATATTTCACTGAAATTGTAATAAAATAGTTTGCGCATTAAAATCTGACTGATATTTCGTGTTTGTAACGTTTTACCAGTTGTAACGCGACATAAATAAAATACCAGAAAAGATATGGTCTACGTCCCTGTACACTGTACAGTTCACAATTTCGCATCTGACATATCATTTATTTATTTAGTTACACTTTAATTACTTTTATTCGTCTCCTTTCTAAAACTTAATAGTTCATAATAATTATTGTTGAAAATGAATGAAAATTATTAAATTTTAATTTGGTGAGAAATTAACACTTTCAGAAACTCTACCGTTGAATATGGTACGATTTTTTTATATTACTAAATGACTCCCGCAACTCCGTTGCGCCAGGATTCGATTATCGCGTGGGAACCGTACATTTTTCCGGAATAAAAAGTATCTTATGTCTTTTCCCGGGACTCAAAGTATCTCCATACCAAATTTTAGCTAAATCGGTTCAGCGGTTTGGGCGTGAAGAGATAACAGATAGACAGGTAACAGACAGACAGACACACTTTGGCATTTACAATATTAAGTATGGATTAAGTAAGTTATACTTACGTAACATCGCTTTAAATTCTGGAAGCTAAGCTCTCCAAAAGAATAGAGCTTAAAATAGTTGCATTAGAGTTCCCTCTGAGTGTGTTAATATGATTCGAAACGCTCGCAAGTCCCAGGGGTGAGATGTGTCACGTTAGTTCACTCGTCAACATAAACACCTCACTTAGCTAACTACCCTCACTTAGGTAACCATTAAATTAAATGCAATTTAGAGTGGATATACTTTTAAAACCATCAACATTGATTGGAAAGTAGACACTAACATAACCTTAATAAAGAACGGAAAAACCCTTGATTAATTAAATAATGAACGGAAAATGTTTAGTACCAGATTGGTAAGAAATCAAAACTTTTGAAATTGTCCTACACGATTCTTTCCCTTCCCCCCAGTGAAAAAAACAACGTAACAAACTTGCTTACAGGGGCTGCTTTTTAGCAAAAAGACGGAATTAATGTTCTTTACAAAACGTGAATTAGAACATTAATTCCGTGAAAAATCATAAGTAGGTATTTAAAAAAAATACATTCGTACATATTATGCAACTTCTAGCCATTCCTAAACGATTCAGCTTTGCCAGCAAGATTATAATTCTCTGGTGTGCAGCCTGCCTTCAATCCTAAAAATACCTGCTTGCCAAGGTGCTCATACTAGCGGCAAGTAATATTTGAAAGAAACCGATCTTGTGATTGAATAACATATAATATATTGTCAAAAAGTAAGTATGTTTTCTATTACTTAAAAACATACCGTTAAAATTTACAATCTTTGTCTTTTTTCAGCGTAATTAGGTCTGTAATCCGCTACATTGAAGGCTACATTGCTTTATGCTTTCAAGCGTGAAGCGTATAAGAAATTGCACATTTGTATCCATAATGGGACCAAATAGACAATGCTGAGGCGTAATAGTTGCGCCGAGCGAGCGGATACGCGGCGAGAACTAGGTCGACTCCAACACTATCACATTTCTCGCTTATATAATCAAAGGAAACCCAACATATAAAACGATGGCAAAAATAATAAAACTATTAGATCCAGGCACATAAATATTTTGTGATTTATGTGTTACAATAACACCGAGCTAATAAACTTTATGATGATTATTCGAGTCGCAGCTATATATTACATTTAAAATATTTAAATATTATAGATATGTGTATCTGATATTTTATGATATCTTTGTTAGCCTCGACTTGATAAATAGTTTCTCGGTTTCAGCCAAAAGCTACTCTCAGAGATTATCTCCAGGAAAACAATTTACGAAATAAAGCGCGCAGTGTTGTCTCTTACTTGCTTATTTCTGTTTATTGTATTAAGTGTTTTAAAGTAAAGATTTATGAACTTTATATTAGCTGAAATTGTAAACTTTTGAATTTATGTCATTTTGTGTATGTCCAATTAAAATGGGATGTTATTTTACAATGTAGAGTCCTCGGGCGATATAGTAACGAAACATTATTTAGCAACTCGGAGAAATAGCTTTTTTATAAGGAATTATATTATAATAACATATTACACAAAACTGAACTAATTATACTGAGTACTCTGTACTTACAGGTTAGGTACATTCACATAGAATTATATAAATACACAGAACAGAAGAATGAATTATTATTTGACTAATGAATTTTCAGTCGTTTAACAATGGCTATTTTATATTTAATTTTATGAATGAATTTGGTGTCACATAATTAATTTGCCATCCTATAATGTGGGTTATTAATAATCCGGATCCCCTAATGTAATAGTTCACGACACACGGACAGATTTATCGCTAGTCATAATATTAACAGCAGGAACAAAACGGCGGACGCAAATAAAAACAAAATTGTTGGACTGTTACGATTTATTTTTATGTAAAGTAGAGATGGCATCTTTACTTGTTTATTGTGCCTATTTATATACTGACTAATGAGTGCTATATGCTAGAATAATATGCTTTTAATTACGAATTATGTGATAACCATCGACAGAGACAAATTGTTAATTTTATTACAATTTAAAAAGAGCCGTGCTGATCGGCACTCGACGACATGACCGTTAAATAGAGTAGAGGATTTCTCAAACATTAAGATACATTAAATGTAAATAAATATTTTGCTTCCAACTACAGCCCCAACTTTTAATACACGATAAGAACTTCATTGCCGGGAGCTACTTGGAAAGTTGCATCCACACTTATCTAAGGGAGTAAGTTTTTTCTCGAAGGGAAAAAAGTAACCTAAATAACTGTTACCTACTATTAGTAGGATTTGCATGGACCTTTTACTACTTCTGAAGGAGTTTTAATAAAAAGGTACAAGTTGGAAGCCGGCTATATGAAGTTGCAGCAAACGACGTGTCTTCGCGACACTAATGGTTTCTAATTTCTATATATTTCGGAGGGTATTTCATATAAATACATACAAGCCAGTATAGTTGGTATAGTGTCGATGCGACACGTCGTTTGCGGTTGCTTCATGTTGCCCGCTGCCAGCCGGCACCTTTAGGCCCGGTACACATTGGGCATTTTGAAGCGTTACACGCGCGCTTGCGTGTGTACGCTTCAATAGATAATCTGGGGTTTTTAAAAACGCGCGTTAGCAAAGCGCGCGCTTCAAAACGCCCAATGTGTACCGGCTCTTACGCTGGTATAGTCAGTACTCAAGATGCATCTCGGTCTCAATGCACGGTTCAGGCTCTGTGATTGGTTGGCTGTCAAAATTTGGACCAATCACAGACCGAACCGCGTCTTGAGACCGGGTCGCATCTTAAGTACTGACTATTTACACCAGCACGGCGTCAGAGTGGTAGAAAATTTATGAAACTTATGTCAAAATTAGTGCCGTGAATAGCCTTTTTTGCGCCCTGTGCGAGCTTAATCTTTAACTGCACCCTTGTTTTTTAACCGACTTCTAAAAAGGAGAAGGTTTATATGTTCGGCTGTGGATATTTTTACTACATTGGGAAACATCTCTGGGGCGCGGCGCAGCGGGAACTTGTCGGGACCAATTCTAGTCTGTCTGGCCAGTCTAGTCTGGCCATTTTGCGCCCCCCAGAGTCTACGCCCTGTGCCTGGGCACCGGTGGCACCGCCCTATTTACAGCACCTCAAAACCATCACTAAGTAACCTCAGAAGTAATTATTCTTAAATGTCTCAAAAGAATATTATCCTTTTTTAATGTTCCAGTTCCAATTTACCTATTCGTATTTGATTCGTATTGATGTGGTATAACTAGCAGTAAAAAGTTACATGAGCTTTTATGATCGTCAAAAAATATTAGAATTTTAGTCTTAAAACCGGCCAAGTGCGTGTCGGGCCACGCGCAATATAGGGTTCCGTAGTACCGCTAGTTTTTTTTTTGTATGTTCAATGAATGTACATTTGTAACGTGTTTTACACTACTAACAACATCATCTCAGTTACTTTCAAAGGAATTTGAACGAAAAGTTCCTTTATACTTCGTCGAATTATTTTTTTTTTAGTTGATCGACTATTACTCAATAACTTATGAAGTCTTCTTAGTCCTGATAGTTTTTCTTTTAAATTCAGCATACTTCCTACTCCCGTGAATTTTTTTCAGAAGCCACCGTTTAGTTGGTAGAATGGGGGGACACTGGCCTCTAACGATTTTTTCCACTTTAAAACTTAATATTTCACAAACGGATCCTTAAATCGGAAAATGATCTATGAATACTCTAGTTTTAAAAAACCTATCCAATGACACCCCACACGATGGGGTGGACGCGAAAAAAATTTTTCATCCCCGCTTGATGTGTATGGAAGGTACCATAATAAAAATATTTTTTTAAACTGATTTCATGTACCATTTTGTCGGCATTATTAATATGTGCATTCATGCTAAATTACGGCTCTGTAGGTGCTACAGTATCTGAGCAAAACCGCGGACAGACAGACAGACGGACAGACAGATGGACGGACAGACCGAAACTATAAGGGTTCCTTGTTGACTACGAAACCCTAAAAGTTGATCAAAGAAGAGATAAATAACTTTTATAACCGGATCATAATATCGAAATCAATTAATTTTCGCGGTTGTCATTTTTTTGACGCAGGAATATTTTTGTTTGATGTTTCGTCTCAGCTACCGTCAATGGGGCGCTTCTAATAAGCGAAATCTAATTTTGTATGCGGTACAACTTTTTATTCCTCTTCACTTCACTTTTTATCTTTTTTAATGAATTTTCTGTGTTAAATATGACTTAGAACTTGTAGGTCATAATATCAAGGTTGAATCTTATAAATACAAATACAAATAAATGCTTACATTATTATTATGTTTGCATGATATGTTTCAAATCACCTAAAGTGACCGATGTAGGTAGTAAAACTTATAAGATTTTCAAAAAAACTTTTTTTGTTGTATGTACCCATATTGTACAATATTATAGGTTTAATATTGTAAGTAGAAAAATTTTGGTGTAGATTTCAATAAGTAATAGATTAGGTGAGAGTTGCGACAAATTCACGAGGTGAGACAAATTTGCGTAAGTGTGTCTATCTGTCTGACTGTCTGTTACCTCATAACGCCCAAACCGCTGAACCGATTTTGCTACAATTTGGTATGGAGAAACTTCGAGTCCCGGGAAAAGTCATAGGATACTTTTTATCACGAACAAAATTTACGGTTCCTGTGCGATAATAGAATTTTGGCGCAACGGAGTTGCGGGTGTCATCTAGTCCATACTTCCATACTAATATTATAAATGTGAAAGTGTGTCTGTCTGTCTGTCTGTCTGTTACCTCTTCACGCTCAAACCACTCAACCGAATTTGCTGAAAGGTATAGAGATACTTCGAGTCCCGGGAAAGGACATAGGATACTTTTTATCCCAAAAAAGTACGGTTCACCTGCGTTAATGGAATTTTGGTGCAACAGAGTTGCGGGTGTCATCTAGTATTTAATTTTTTTTAAATCTCTTGTGGCAGGTAAACGCGGCGTTCGAGGAGCTCCGTGTGCGGGCGCGGGCGGGCAGCGGCCGCCTGCCCAAGCTGGAGATCCTGCGCGCCGCCATACAACACATAGAGCGCCTGCAGTCCGCGCTCAGAGCCGCCGCCGCTGTAAGTTCCCTATAAGTATAAACTTTAAGAGATGATCTATCACCTGATGAACAGAAATGAACACGCGACAAGTTAGCACTAGTGCGTTGTTTTTCCATTGATCATGGAACAAGATACTCAAGTAGGTACTGATATCTACTACAAGTAGTAGTACCTACTACCAAAACTATTTTGACGTTACTTCGTGTTTTAAAAATAGTTCCGAAACACCTTTTTTCAAATTCCTATTTTTATTAAAAATCAATATTGATTGAGGTGAAAATCATTACAATGCGCCTACTTTTATGTTCTTTTTGCTAATTAACGAGATTTTTTTTTGATTTTGAGATTTCCCTATTCCACAAAGTTATCTAAGCTCAGCTTTAGATATAATTATTGTGTAGGTAATAGAACAGCTATAATGCCCGTCGCCCGAGCATTAAACTGAAGAAATTTTTTTGGTCTTCCACACATAATATTACCTCAAATTTCAATCGTAACCTAAAATTGTAGAGTCCTATTTTTGTAGGACAAAACGGAAAAGAGAGCTACGCGGCTACGTCAATTAATTGCAAACCAAATAACACGACGGAGTTTATTTGTAGAATGTATAAATTCAGCGGCAGTATTAGATCGGTATCAAACAGCGCGACAAATAACTGACAGCGCGTTGTTTATGCCCCGAGAGCGCTTTTAGCTTCAGCATGGCTTCAGCTCTATCTAGATCTTATTGTGCAAGCTGTATATTAAGAGAATGAGTATGTTAATGTTCTTAGTAAATTCTTCTAAGCTATATAGTATGCAGCTTGTTTTTATGCAGCTTTTTCACATGCAAATAATAGCTTACGCATAAAACATTTTTAAGTCTACATATTTTATTTAAGTGCTAGTTGCCTCTACGGCGTAGACTTCACCTAAATGTGGTGACAAACTGCGTTTATTGTATCAAGTCGTAAGCCGCACTCAAGGACTATAGTTAGTACACCGTAGTTACCCGTTAGTTTAGTATTATACCTAAAGGTCGATTTAATCTCTACTTTTGAATGCAGCTTCTTGACGTTACAGATGGGTATGCCGTATATGCTATGATTTGTTGCAGTAGACAATGGTATTCTGTCACTACATCTAATTGCTGTAACCCCATGGTGGACCTGCCCGATGACAATGCTACGGATACGATTTAACCCACCGCAACTCTACCGGCAATGTATCCTACGTAGCACTGCAGACTGCGTCCCGCGGCGCGATATCCAGCATAATATAAGCGCGTCGATTTAGTTTATTTAAGGTGCGGAGCCGCGGAAAGTGTCATGTCGCGATGTTAAATCGCCATTAATACGCGTCCGTGCTTTATTTATCTGAGCACGTGCGACGCGCCGCGAATAGATTACACGGAATCAACCGCAGACCGATTCAATTATTTTAATTGGCTCTGATATATTTTTTTCAGATTGCTCTCAGATGCAGCTTTGTTTGAACTATTTTTGGGTTATTAATTGTGGAGCTTTTTTAATGCTTTAACGACGTTTGTATGCGACATCACTGTGACTCTACATGTTTAATATTATTTTATTTAGATAAGACAATTATATGATACTATCTAGATGTGTATTACAATTCTTAAATGTTGTTTTCGTTGTGAAGAAAGTACAGCATAATTGAAATCGTGAATTTTATATTTTGTAACATTAATTACTTACTTGTACCAAATAACTTTGTAATTAAAATGTATAACACATTAAAAGTTGGTATGACTACTTCTTATACCTACTACTCATTATACCTACTTAGCATCTCAAAGTTTCCTTTAAAAATATTCAAAACTTTCAGTGCTCTCCGAGTTCCATTTGGTATGAGGTACTCAAAGTTCTAGAAACTTATGATTTCACGTTGTACTACATACAATAAATATATACAAAACGCGCAGTTTTTGCAGTTTCGTTTGTTAATTCGTCACTTAAACTACCTTTCCCACTTAAAATTAGACAAATCACTTTTCCGTGTAGCGCGCGATGGGCGCATCAATAAAAAGGCGCATCGGCCGGCAGTGCATATTTCAATTCGCACGCGATCTATACGTTATCAGAGGCGGTGGTAAATCATCCGAAATAGCCGCTAGTGAGATGTCGCCGTAACCGATGTCCATTGTCGCCGATTTGTCATCAGGTGTCGACGCCTCAGAACGCGCTGATAGATATAATATTGCTTTAATCATAGTAACTTCTCGGTACTAATAAAAAATACATAAAGAAAACTGAGTTATCCATCAACACGTCGTTTGAGCTGAACGAATTGCGCTGAATTTGGCAAGCGGATAATTTGTGGGCGTTCGCTAGGAAGGGACTACACAATATTCAACCCTTCACGGGATTAATCGAGTCGAAATCGCGGGCAAAAGCTGATTGATGCGTGAGAAGGGCGCGAAGGCAGAGTTCCTTTTGATACCCAATTTGACTTATTTCAAAGGATCTCATGCATTCTGGTATCTTTTAGCTTGATTATTTTGTAATTTGTAGACCACATCAAAGATTTGCTTTAGCTGTTCGACATTATGTCGGAACTACTTTTACAGCGATGCTCTACGTCTAAAAAATCCGTGGTTAGAGTTATTTGTGCTGAGGCGTAATAGACTGCAACCTTCAACAAATGTCGTTTGTTTCAGCTGGAGTCGGACAGCTACAAGAGCTATGTGGAGGCGCCCGCGCCGCGTCCGCAGGGGGAGAAGGACACGAGAACATCCAATGTCGATAAGGACAAACCGTTCTTCAGTGGTAAGACTTAAGTTTCCCTCTCAGATTTCCCTAATACACTTACATTTTGATCCTTGTGCAAAATAGAAGGATACTTGCCTACATGCTTGCATTATTTTGCCTACATTACATCATACACTCCTTATCTGAAGTCTAAAGTAAGAGTCAACATAGGCAGATTTGAAATGCAAAGTTTTTACACCAAGAATAATTATGTATCGACTCTAAGCGACATTCTGTCTTAGCCCTCGTATTCTATATTCATATTTCTTACTAAATAAATACGAAGATATACGTGGAGAATAAGCTCTCTCTTAAAAAGCCACAATGCACTTGCAACGCCTTTGTAGTCGAAAGTGTATATGGGCGACGGTAATCGTTTACCCTCAGGTGATCTGTTTGCCTAATTATTAAAAAAATGACCTGGTAATTTCACCTTCTCCAGGTGAACCAGGTGGTTACGGGCTCAACAGCTTGGCTCGGCTGCGGGGCATCGTGCAGGCGCTCGCCACAGCCGATACTGCGTGACGAATGTTCGTTATTCGTTAAAGGGAATCTACACGCGCGGCGCGTAGCTGTTCATAATGAGAGAATGTTGAAAATCGTCGTAGAGGTTAGCATGGACTTTGATAATTGAATCAATTATTTATGTTATTGATTGATCGTGCTCAAGGATATTTGTGATTTTTAACTGTCTTACGTAGCTCGAGTTAACGTAAACATAATCAACGTGTTACTGTAGGAGTATACTTAAAGAAACTAGGAATAATAATTTATTAGTGCAATAGAGGTGTTCACACAACACCAAAGATAATTATTATTTTAAAATTAAAAGGATTAAATATTTCGAACTTTTTCATTTTTAATTTTCTTCTTGGTGCTGTCGTCAACTTTTTGTTGGTTAAAAATCTTAGGCCTTCTTTTGTTTTAGATTTGATTTAAGTACTTAATTAATGTTATTAGTAAATTATTTTGCTCACTAGTTTACAATTCCTTAATAAATGATTTTATAATAGCAAGAAGCATTTTCATTAAACAGAAACCACGTTGTACCTACCACTTTTACCATCTACCATGAAATAACCACTTTTTTATAAATTCCAGAAACTATATTTTGTATTTTTAAATTATGGTGTATATAATTTTTTATACCCTTTATTGAACTTTGTGTGTCTTATTAGTTACACTGTAATTATTGCGCTATAGGTGGGCAATAAAATTTTGACTTCCACTCATCACTTTGTGTGGTTAGAGTAGGTTGGTAGAGATAGAGTAGGTTGGTTCTCACAACGTTATTAGAACGGTCTAAAATTAACAAATAGTAGGTGTTCGCTTGTTTTATTTAAAGTGAATATTTAATCATATTATATCGCTTGCCAATCTGGAGGTCCGAGAGCTCGGCGTAGGCGATCGACATGGACGTACTGACACAGACAACATCGCTACAACGAAAAAGAAAAATTAAAACAACATTTTGCGTGTTCAAAATATAACATAAAAATAAATTCAGTAAAGTTGTTCCAGCTTCTAGCAGTTGTACATCTGGAAATAACTACAACTTCTTGTTGGTTTAATTATATTGTTGTAATACGTTAATATTATTCGGTATTTCTTTGATATTAGATATTCAAAAAACCTATTAAACTTTTTAAAAATTAAAATTATAAAATCATTTGAAATTACATAAGCAAGCGTACTAGTCGTACAAATCGAAGGCGTGGCTTGGCGACGTGTTTGACCCGCCTTCTCTGCCTAATTGTTTGATAGATTAGATACGTAAGCAATAGTTACACATAATGGCGACCGCACACGCCAGGCAAGCTCCTACGTAAGTAAAAGTATGGCGAAACTCGGGAATGCATCATAAAATGCAATTAAAATCATGCCGCATGCTGGTTACAAACCTTACAGCTTGCTAACTACGAGCGTTGCTAACTACCAGTAACCAGCCGTGATAGCTTGCAAGTCAGCTACCGCCGTATCAATAATACGGGCCCCCAAAGTGCGTAATTTTTCTTCCTGAGGGCCCCCAAATAAATTTTCATACTGGGCCCCACCAGGGCACGCTACTCTTCTGTTGCAAGCTACAACTTATAAGCCGTGTCTGCATGCTAAGCATGTGTAACTGCGTAACAAAGCACATACGCATGCATTGAAACAAACTATGTAAGTGCAATGAACGTTTTATATCCGAACAAAACACTTCGATGAGAATGCAACCGGAATGCGCTCACAAAGATCTATTTCCGAGGTGAAAAAAGACAAGGAACTTTCTCAGCTCATTCATAAGCCCGTGTCTGATACTGTCCCACCGCTGGCAGTCATCTCAGCAATGTCCCCGATATGTTGGCACAATATTGGACTAACTCAGATATGCTAGACATACGAGTTCGCATATTACGATCTACAAACTGATGAACTTTGAAAGTCTGGCTGGACCGACTTGTGACCGATCAACGTGCCTATAATAGTGAGATTTGAGAGGATGAGCCGAGGACTTAGGACGTAGAAACTCATTGCTACATCCCAATAATATACAGTCGAATAAGTCAGCAGTATCCTTGTTAATCTAATGTTAGTCCAGTGACTTAATGTTGTCTAAAACCACGGTTTCATGCGTGGTCCCGATTCAAGCGGTTTAGTATGAAGATGGCCGTACATTCTGTGGGCACATTAGCAACGCGCCATTTCTGTTGCAAATGAAAATTGCTCACCAATATTGTTTTCATATTTACGTCACTAGTTTTAGTGTTACGTAATAAATCATATCTCACCGTTGCGCTGTCTCCTCCCGTTTTGCGGTGCTGCCAGCGCGCGCGCGCCGCTATTGGCCCCGCCCCCGCTCCCCGCCCCGCCCCCCGCGGCTACCATTACTCATCTCTCCGCTACACGTCAAATAGAGTGCAGACAATTAAGCACCGAGTGTTCCAACATCCGCTAACACTAGTAGATACGTACTGTAAACGTGTAACAGTGGCATACCTATCTAAATATTTTTAGCATTCTTTAATCCTTCGATCGTGGTTCCTTGAAAAATCTATTGTGTCTCGCTCACCCGGTGAGCTTATGGGGCTTGATGGGTTAAGTTTATCTTTAACACGCAATGCGGCCAAAAAATCATGAAGGTGCTCACTATGAAGAAAAGCAAATCTCTCAGATGTCTCTGAACTTTAAACGTTAGTTATAATATATTCTTCATTTATTGATAAAAATAACTTTCAACTTCGTTAAATTGGCGTTTAAAATCATTTTCAGTGAGCCACTCACTTACCTACAGCTAAATGTACTAAAGTTCCAATGCACAAGTTAACAGGTCATTTACTTAAATAAAAGAATCAAATAAATAAAAAACATTTTAATTTTAAATGAAAATTTTAACATTTTACAAAAATATACTTACATATTAAATATGTATACGGACGAAGCTACAATGTATAATTAGGCTTTAGTTAAAAAAATCTATACATAATATACAATAATACAATATTGAGTATATTAAAAGCTAAAACAATGGAACGAATAACTTAATGACACAATTTCCTCACCAACACATACAAAACAATCGGAGATAAATTAGGATCAGTGGTTAAAATAGAACACTATCGAAGGATGTGAACAGGATGGGGATATTAATCTTTATCTATTTCTATCATTTGTTATTAATATCTTTTTTGTAATAAATTTACTTAGAAAAGTGTATTTTGTGTAGTTAAATGTTGATATTTTATTATTATATATATCTGAAAATACCTAGTAATTTTTTAATTCGATAAAAGGGTGCAAAAGTTTTTGTAAGTAATATTGTAATGTTGTCAGTTTCTTTGTGCGTGAATCTGAGGTAAAATGGACGATTGTCTTATAGTAAATATTATACAACTTGTAAGTTCCGTAAAAAGTTGTGTTGCAAAATTTGAAACAAAGTTATAAAGATTATTGTTTTTTGATCTTATCACTTAAGTTAGAAGATGTCCTCTGTCGACTATCAGTGAGTGCACCTTAATAGCATTTACAGACCACATTTGAGATTTGTTATATATGTTTAAAAGTAAACAAACAAATAAACCACACTTTGACAATATATTGCAAATAAAGAGAAATATAATGTGTTAGAACTACCAAAATATTAAAGAGACTTCTTAACTCAAAATCCAAATTCCGTTATACTTTTAGAAGTTAAGTCCTGTTCTTACTACAAAATATATAAATAAGTATACAATAAAAATTCTACGAATATTTGAGCTCTCAATATGGACAGCGTTGTCAAAACACGTACTAAAAATTCGTTGATTTCTCTACTAGTTTAAATATATAAAGGTATTCAATAAAACATTTAAAAGCGTATTATAAGAGACAACTAAAATATACATACACTTCTATAGGTAAGCTAGAAATTTAGTTATTTTCATTTTTCAGACTAAAGTTGAATAGACAGTTGTCAACTCAATTTTCTCATTAGCATTTGCTTTATTTCGACCCAGCTAAATAGTCATAATCTCATAATAAGACTCTTAATTATTATTAGTTCTTCTTAAGAAATAATAACAAAACATTTACAAAATAAAATAAGAAATACTCAAAAAGTCGTAAGCGTATACACATATTTCGCGACTATCAAATTTGCAGATCGTTTAAAAAATTATATACATCGTACATAGTTTGTTACAGTAAAAATTAACACTTACACTACTTTATGTTATTATATTTGTGTAGTATTGAACGAAAACTAAATAGTATGTCGCATTTGACGTAATAAAAAAGGCACAATTATATTTTCTCACTACTTATATATTACACACATATAATAACAAGTAGCATAGTTTTGAGTGAACAGCCTTACGAAACTCCCTTGTGAAGTTGCAGCAAACGAAGATGTTGAATATTAAACGACGCATTAAGGCACAGAAAATCATATAAAATGTTAAGATTTGTATGAAATTCTGTGCTTCTTAGTCTATACCCAGTGACGGATTAACCCTTAATCAAATTAAGCAATTGCCTAGGGCATCAGAAGAAGGACAAAAACATCCTTCCTTAGGGCATCACGTCGTCTCACTCTCACGTCACCAAAAACCACACCAAAAAGTCTAGGAAAAAAAACAAATGTTTTAGGTGGTAAAAGTTTAAAGACCGATTCTACTTGAGTGTTGACATACGGATAGGTGGGGGGGACACTGCCATGGATTGCTTAGGGCATCAAGTGGTCTTAATCCGTCACTGTCTATACCAATACCTTAGAACCCGAAAGTGTCGTGAGTTAAAACCCAACCCCAAAAAGGAATTTTTAAATATTAAAATTGTAGTCAATTCATTCAAATCTACGCCTGTTGGGGCATTTAAGTACTATTTTGTTTGGCTATTGTTACTATAAATAAGTGAAAATAGTGATCACTGTCTACATGCTCACTACAATATTTCTGATATTCTAAATTCAAAGCCGATTCATCGAAAAGGGAAGACATTTTCTGATATCATCACATACGGTACATAATATGGCGCGTACTCATAAGAATGTCAATTGTGAGACAAGACAAAACAGACCTACGTTAATTGGTCGGGTTATGGTCAAGTCAATTTTAGTCGTGAAGTTCTGTCGAGTGTCGGCAGGACTTGACATAGCCTGACCAAATACGTAGGCCCACACGTTTCTTGGAAAATACAATCACCCTCTACGCCAGCTAAAACTGATGAAAAGTTTATTGGCCCACATTAAAGAATTAACAAAAATATTACTTAGCTTAGGTCCTAAATATATTACAAGTCGACCAGTATAAAACACCGATTAATCTCATACAAAAATGCCCTCGAATACAAAATCTATCACTGTCGCACGCTAATTCACTTACTGACGAATATAACTATAAATAAACTGCTAATATCACTGTAAACCTATCACGCGTTACTCAGCAACTCACTGGAAAAGAAGAGAAACATTTTAAATCATGCTCTATGTTACATCGCAAATGTAAGTCCAATTAGGTATTTTTCTTTTGTTCAAAAGTGAAACCAGATTAGTCGTCACTGTGACAAAGGATATACTTCCTGTCGTGTAATCGCGTCGTGATAATAAGGCTGAATTTATATGCGACGAGTGACGGCCATTGAGATATTATAAGTACTACTAGAGTCGACAGCGCAACGCAATGTTTTGTCACATTCAACTGCGGTGTGCGCGTCGCAGCGCATTTAGTACTTCAGCGCGCCAGACGTACAACGACCAAAAACAAAAAAGTCACATGCCTGGTTGTGGGTTAAGATACTGCAAAAATTATTCCAGTAATACTTCAAAATGCAACGGAATAACATTTCATCGGTATTAGCATTCTTATTTAATTATTTTCAATTAAAATATGAACACTCAATTACTAAAATATGAACACTCAATTACTAGGCGAAGACGCACGCCATTTTCATTGTCATAGAGTAGTAGATTCAGAGGGGAATGTAGGCAGAATACAGATATGATATATTATGATGAGACGATGATGAATGAAGTACTCACGTAGACGAGTTTGTATTTTGGTATAATTTAAAATATTACGTACATTATACATGCGTACATTACAATAATTTTATTATTGTAATTGAAAATATTTGAGTAATTTAAATAAGGCAATTGGCTATAGATTCTGCATTCATTCGAGTGTAGGCACAAAACTGTGTCACTTCTGCGGTATTATCTAAATCAATCAACGCCCCGCCTCCCTCCCGCTCATTCCCCAAGTGCGGCATATTTTTGTTTGCAATAGCGACTCTAGTAAATACAATACCCGGCAATAAATATTGCACATCGACCTTTGGAAAGAGACATTCGGCTAATTTCGGTTTCATAGAGCGTTATCTTTGTAGCACACACCTATTCGACATTATGTCAGTCGTTGTTCAAATTCAATAGAGTGCAGTCGCGTCCAGTTCAAAATATAATATATCTAGAGTTGTTAACACCCCTAAATTTGCTACAGCTGTAATTTTCCAAAAGAATTTTAAAACGTAAACATAATTTGAACACCCTTTTTATTTTATTTTACCCGAATATAAAGCCATAACTTATAGAAAATTTGGTGTATTTATACAAAGAATAATAAAATTGTCAAAAGAAGCAAACCATAATTGTTTTAACAGCTCCTAATATATACCGGACTTTTTGTATTTCGTGCGTAAGAGATAACGCTCTACAAAACCGAAATTAGCCGACTGTCACTTTCCAAAGGTCGATGTGCAATATTTATTGCCGGGTACTGTACGTAGTATTTATATCTCAATGGTGACAACTGACAATCACTGACCTCCATTATACAATTACGCTGGACTGATGATACCCAGATATATTGTGTGCCTATTTGAAGCGGAATCAGCGCCCCCAATATTCGGGAAGAGAACTAAATCTGACGTAACTTGCAAATGGCCGCTCAATCGCTATTGGTTGTAGAAACCACAGATAATAGTATACCTCCATGGTAGAAACTAGTATTAGTTCCAAGTACTCCCACTACTGCTATCAGCGCCAATTTTTACGTCAAATTTAGTTCTCTTCCCGAATATTGGGGGAGCTGATTCCGCTTGAAATAGGCACAAAAAATAGCTGTCATTTCAAAGGGTATCATTAGTCCAGCGTACTTGTATAATGGAGGTCAGTGCTGACAACATCGCGGCGGCGGTTACACTGCGAGATGACAGCAGCTTTTTAAATACGATTACACACGATTTTCTTATGAAGTATTGGTCAGATTCTAGTATAAAAGCCAGAGAACATTTTTTTTTTTCAAAAGTTAGACAAAATAAAATTGAGAGCCAATTTGTCGATAAATAGTGCATTACGCACCTAGGGCAGGAAAATAAGAAATGTCTCAGATCACATGTAAACATGTGATCTGAGGCTTTCTTATTTACTGCCCGTGGTGCGTATACTATTTTTCTCATCGACGGAGGCGGAAAACGGCAACATCGTTAAGCGCAGCGGGAAGAAAGTTGACGTTTTCCGCCCGGAGGTGAGAAAAATATATGTCATACATGCTGATATTATGAGAGACACCGGTGTCGAGACACATTATATGTAAGTGGAAGATAAACAGCATTTACTCACTTGGTCAGCTCCCGCGTAGTGAGCGCGCCGGTCAGCCCCGACCGAGACCGCGACCGGTTCAGCTGAGCGCGTCTCTCAGCTGAAACATTATACACCATTACCGTACGTCCATATTTGTATCATTTGCGCGATCAGATCTCCGATCAGATCACCGTCGCGATCATCGCGCCGTATCAAATATGCGTATCATAGTGTGGACGCCTATTAGATCATTCTGCCGATCATGCGCGTATTTGATACGACACGTATCAGATACGTGGTTAATAGCGATCGGAGCGTATCATGATACGCGTATCATTTTGACACGCTTCGATGATACGCGACGGAGATCTGATCGGAGATCTGATCGCGCAAATGATACAAATGTGGACGCACCCTTACACGTGACCCCGTGGCCCGTGCCGTTCTCGTTCACACCTTATATGTGCGAGTGAGACGGCAACACGAGTAAACTTACTTGTTCGATGCTTATTAAATCATAAGGCCGCGTTTCCACTGAAGCGGAGAGGAGCTTAGCGGTGCCCGAATTGACCAATTGTGCTATTTCAGCGGAATGACGGCGAAGCGGAGCGAAGATTTCGAGCATGGTGATTGGTCAATTCGGCACCGCTAAGCTCCTCTCCGCTCCGCTTCAGTGGAAACGCGGCCTAAAACCTACCATTTTACAAAGTCAAACAACACTTAAAGCAAAAGTGTTGACTGTTGTATTAGCTATCTTTGCAATCATAACTTTTCTTGTTTTATTGAAGAAGAAATAATTAAAATTATAAAAAAATGTTAGCTAAGCTACAACGAATTCAAACACGTCCTTATTATAATTTGGAAAAGTTATAAAGTAAAATATAGAAGAACACGACCAAATAAAGCTAAGTCTGAAGAGAATTAAATTAGGCGAACATCGAAAATAGCACAAGACTTTCATGTGACGCACTAAAAATAAGAAATTGTGACGTAATAATATTATTTACTGATTCTTAATAATAGTATAACTGACAACACTGAAATAATTATTCCAATATTCATAAAAAAAGTTTAAGGGCCTGTTCCGCCACTTAACTTGATAGATAGAGTATAGAGAATCTGTCAAATAAGTTGTGGATAGCCTATCCGGCGTTTTATCAGGAAGTGGTAAAAGTGATGTGCGTCACACATAAAGTTGTATGTAATAATTGCAACACAATAATAACTTCTCGGTAGCGCTCGAGTTTGGGCGGCGACGCGCGGCGCGGCCGGTAGATACGCTTCGACAACTCCGCCTCTGTTTTCAACATTAAAGTATTTCAATAATCTACCAATACGATTTGAGCATAATTTAATAATGGACAAAATTATTCTGAAATAAAGTTTTAAGTATTTATTTATTTATTTTTACGAGTGGTGAGCATTCATTAAACGTAAAAATGTGGGTAGTTTTCTTTTTGCGTGCGAATTTTGCCGCTAGATGGCACCTCCATGACATATCACATCGATGATACAACAAAAATGCATTCTGAAATGAGCAGTGTGTTACCTGCGATACGGTGCAAAATAGCTTGCACCAAGCCCTGCTCCTCATCGCTTAAGTCCTCTAAGGTGTGCGTGAAAAATTAAATTTCACTATTGTGATTTTATATGGGTGATAAGTGGTAGCTATATTACAATTTTTGAAAGACGATTAATGAACAGAATAAGTAGCTTTTGTGAACTTAAAAACAAAAATTGTATTTTTTTCTTATATGTATGTGAATCAACAAGTCGTATGTTGCTTAGTTTTACTTGACTGAGGTAAAACTCTACTTAAAATTTTACGATTGTGATGATCGTGCATAAGTGTACCTCGTAGGCACTGACCTCTATAATACACAGGACTGGCTATGCCGTACAAAATAACAGCTATTTTTTGTGCCGATTTGAAGCGCCACTGGTGAGCGTACTGTGAACTAATTACTTACATAGAAAATTGCAACCGCCATTTGCAAAATAGTAGTTCCAAGTACATTCACTACTGCTTTCACATAGCAATTAGCGCCAATATGGCGACTTTCAAATAGGAACATTTTATTGATAGCGATCGCCGGTCCAGTGTATTATAGAGGTCAGTGCTCGTAGGTGATTTTGAGGAGGTTATTTTCAAGTTCAATCATCATCAATTGCGTGTACGGACTATAAAATACCGCCATTTGTTGCACTCCGTAGCACACAATATTAACTTACCTCCAGCCACTCTCGGGTTCGCTTTCTTCCGCGGCCGCTCTCTACTGAACGCGGAACCGCTCTGTAGAGCTTCCATCAAACTGAAAACGAATAAACATGTAAGTACAAGCTATAAAATATTTATTAATCGGTAATATTATAATAATTATAGTCATCGTTTATACACAATTACTATTATAGACTGGAACCTAATTCGGTGACCGGAATTACGCGCACAAACACAATGGAAATCTCCATACCTACACGAAAAACATCTCTTCATTTCTACTTAGCTCTTCTATTTAGTGCTTGTCCAGATGAGGCGTTTTAGGTTTTGTCCACATTTGATCATTTTCGTGTATCAGAATTCAGATCTCCGTCGCGTAGCATCGAACCGTATCGTGGTCGCTAGTGTGGACGGAAAATGATCGCGTATCATGATACGCGATGATCGGAGATCTGATCGCGCAAATGATCAGATGTGGACAAAGCCATACGGTGTGTCCACATTTGTATCATTTGCGCGATCACATCTCCGATCAGATCTCTGTCGCGATCATCGCGCCGTATCTAGTATGCGTATCATAGTGTGGACGCCTATTAGATTATTCTGCCGATCATGATTCATGCGTGTAATTGATACGACACGTATCAGATACGTGGTTAATAGCGATCGGGGCGTATCATAATACGCGTATCATTTTGACACGCTTCGATGTTACGCGACGGAGATCTGATCGGAGATCTGATCACGCAAATGATACAAATGTGGACGCACCCATACGTGTCGTATCGGATACGCGTATCATGATCGGCAGAATGATTTAGTGTGGAGGCATTTTGATGTCTGCACTCTGGGGGTTCTTGACTGAATTAATCACTAGTCGATACGAGGATCGGTGAGATGATACGCGATCAAGATACAGTATCTGTAAGTGTGGACGTGGTTTTTGGCCAAACACGCCATAAAAGATACGCTATGGTCAAAATAGGCGTCCACACTAAGGATACGCATACTCGATACGATACACCTGATACGGATACGACTACTTGATACAAATGTGGACAAAGTCTTACGCGCGAATTTATACGCGCGTTTCAATTTCTATTGCATCCTGATACCGCGAAAACGCGCGTTTTTACGTTTCAAACATGGACTAGAAATTATCACGCTCCAATCAAATACGTCCATTCGCCACGGACTTGCGCGTAGTACTGGACGCTGCAATGGCACCCAAGTATCTCAACTCGCGCGTTAAACGGGCGAGTCGAAAGTCCCGCTCATTGCAAGCGCTTTACGCGCGAGTAAGGAAACGCGCGTAGGCATCTGGACGAAATATATGTAGCTCAGTCTAGTATCTCGAGTACGCGCGTAAAACGTCTCATCTGGACAGGCTCTTAGCGCTCACTGCGCGCGAGTAATTTGTCGCTCACGGGACAGAATAAATAAAAATTACATTAATGTCATGCAGTAAGTCGGCGTCAACTCACGGTCAGTGTTACATACAAAATCTAAATTTAAGTGTAAATACTTACTACTTACTTACTTAACTAAAAATTTTTTTTACTAAATTTGCTACTAAATATTTAAACACTAAAAAATAGAGTAAAACACTAAAAAATATATAAATAAATAGTAAATTTACTACTTACAAAATATTTTAATACTAAAAAATATTTTTTAGAGTTGAAATATTTTGTAGTAAATTTACTATTTATTTATATATTTTTTTGTGTTTTACTCTATTTTTTGTGTTTAAATATTTAGTAGTAAATTTAGTAAAAAAATTTTATACACAAAAAATTTTTTTTAGTGTTTAAATATTTTGAAGTTAATTTTTGTACAGGAACCTAGGTAATTACTGTTTTAAGCTGAAAAATAACTCAAACATGTTAAATATTTTCGTATTAGAAAATGATTTTGGTATTACGTATGTATGAGAATTTCGAGGGTAGCCCGGCCTCTTAATAGTACCTGTCCATAACGCCTTCCTGCGCGTGGTCCATGTCGACGAACTGCTTGTATCGGTGCTGTCGGTCGCGGCGCTCGCGCTCGGCGGCGGCGCGCGCGTCTCGGGCCCGCCGCGCGCGCTCCTCCGTCTCGCGGGCCACCACGTTCTCTTGATACGCGCTCTGGTAAGAATTATATTAATTTGGACTTTAATATTACAACAAAGGTAGTTTCATATTCGACGAATTCGTTACAATGACACTTTTCGCCACAAACTATAAACGCAGCAAGAAACATTATAAAAGTTTGACGAATGGGACAGCAAACCAAACCTGTAACACTCAGCCGCTTCTGTCTTTTCTAATTTTATTAAATCTTTACACTGTCTATATCACAGGTTACACGGTCAAATTTTCATCAAACTGATCCATCAATCTGATTGACGGAATATTGATGGTTATAAAAAGTTCATATTAAAAATACGATCAATCCATCAATCCGTGGGTTAGACGATCAAATTTTCGTCAATCTTTACCAGATTGATGGATTAGATTGATGAAAATTTGACCGTCTAACCGGCGACTATGTGGGCCCCTAGACGATCAATTTTATTTTGTTTAATATCATTAAGCAATGTTATTTAACATACGTGATATTGCACAATAAAATTGATCGTCTAGGGGTCCGCTATGATGATTATTAAAAAGTAGCTAGATGATATTAATATTAAATAGAAAAACAATAACACAACGAACTCACTAATATAAGTACATGTATTACTTTATAAAAATTACTTTTACTTTATCATTAACCAGTATTTCCAGCAGTACATACCGCGAAGGAGTCCTTGAAAGTCTTGATATCTGAGAAGAATTCCTCGAGCGTGTACTTGTGCGGGTCGAACACGTAGTACTCGGCCAGCTCGCCGTACATCAGCTCCATCTTCTTGAACATCGAGTGCAGGAGGTCGCACTGTTCCCGCGCTTCTTTCGCGAAATTCTACATGTTTGTGTTAAGGAATTCGAATAATAAAGTATGTGTGTTGTTATAAGGGTATAGATTATCATAATATGTTTTAGAAACAAGTAAATAAACATTAAAAGTAGCATATATCAGGCAGTTTTGACCGTAAGAAATGAAAGTTGATACTTGGTTGTCAATTCAACGCTTTTTTACTCATAACTGACATAACATACGCGCTTTGGCAAATTTAGACAGACTCTGGCTCGACGTCTTTACAGTACGTCTAGCATACGCCAACGAGATAATCTTGTCTTCACGTTTTCTCGATGTTTGATGGCTTTTCTCTTCATCTCTATTGATGACATACATTTTTTCTCGTGTAGATCTGTCGTCAAAATCTATCGACATAATGTCAAAAAATGATTTTGACATTATGTCGTTATCGACAATATAACTACACACGAGAGTGACGAGAGTTTGGAAAACAGGAAAAGGGAGAAATTAAATTCAAATCTGTAGGAACTTAATGTAATATACATTTTTTATTCGAATTACAACTTTTTATACAATATTATTATCTACTAGCACCAAAAATACCTGACAGATCCTCCCCAGTAGGTGAAGGCGTGATAATATGTAGCCTATAATAATATGTTTACCAGACCTCTTAAGAATAAGAATAAGAACATATTTATTTTGACACCACACAACATCATGTAGAACATACATATTGTGTGATGTCAAAATTGGCCCAAGCTCAGCTATTCATGTTTTGATTTGATCCGAATGATGAATTTGCTGTACTGTATTTTACAAAAAAAAAAACTTGAGAGGTGTCAAGGGACATCCGAATGGAACGAAGTTATTTCTTATGTTAAAAAAATCTGTACTATACTTAAACTCAAAAAACAATATTTAAAAAAAAACGCCATCTATTGACGCCCGGGAATACTATCAACGCCCTCTGCCCCTAACATGCAGGTACTCATAAAAAAGTGTCGTTAGAAGTTTTTTTGTCTAGCCCCCACAAGGCGCAACACGCGATAAGTAACTCCGTTCCAAAAAGGATATTAGCGATACATCAGTGGTCTCACGTAAGTACTTAACCCATCAATCCTCAAGCGGCAGCCGGCTGCCGCTTAGCAATTGAAAATCTATTGTATCTGCGATACCCACGATGGAGGTAGCTTGATCCAATGATAGACGTAACTTGGTCCAATTCAACCCCGCCAAGACTGTGTCTTGGCGGGGTTGAATTGAATTGATTGATTGAATTGGTAAACGCGCAGACTTGTGAGTCTGCGCGTTTACCACTGAAAAGTCACCAATATACGACATATCCTCGTTTCGAGGGCACATCTTTAACCATCTCCCCTAGCATTGAGATACTTGGCGTCAACATATCGAGCGAAGTCCAGTTCCGATATCATCTAGAGGGTAAGGCCAAATTAGCCTCGAAGAAGCTTGGTGTTCTTAACAGAGCGAGACAGTACTTCAGTCCGGACCAACGCCTACAACTCTACAAGGCGCAGGTTCAGCCTCATATCGAATATTGTTCTCATCTTTGGGTAGGGGCGCCAAAATACCAACTGCTCCCTCTGGATCGTATACAACGGAGGGCCGCTCGAATTGTTGACTGCCATAGTGTTTCGAACAGCTTGGACCCCTTGGAATTAAGCCGAGATGTAGCTTCACTCTGCATCCTCTATCGGTTGTATCACGGGGAGGTTGAGGAATTGTTCGAAATCATACCACCTGCAACTTTTCGCCATCGTCCCACGCGAAAAACATACCATCCTCATCACCTTGATGAGTGGCAGTCTTCCACAGTGCGTTTTTCACGTAACTTTCTGCCGCGCACTGTAAAACTCTGGAACGAACTGTCACCAGCAGTATTTCCGGACCTATACGACCTGCAAACCTTCAAGAAAAGAGCGTATTTCCTCTTAAAAGGCCGGCAACGCACCTGCAGCTCTTCCGATGTTGCGAGTGTCCATGGGCGACGGTAGTTGCTTACCATCAGGTCACCTGTTTGCTCGTTTGCCCCCTTATTTAATAAAAAAAAGGTGCTACCTTATTCGTTTTCTAACAATATAATTTTGTTAATATTTTCTGCACTAATGACATCCAGCCACACTTTCCGTCTTTTTTCATTATAAGGCAATCTAAAAATAGAAATAAACACATAAATTCAATAAAAGTGACGAAATTAGTTAAAAAAAATCTTTGAATAAACAAATATCGATAAAGTCAAGCACTATTGCTCATACAAACGTATTTCCACATATTTTATGCAGATATTGTCGAAAATATATTGAATCAGGCGGTTTCATTAATAGAACTTTTTGTAATAGATCATTCTTATAAAACACAATCGTCTGGATTTAGAAATCAGGTGTATATCGAAGTAAAATACCAAACTTACGAAAGCAAAGGCCAATCCTCCTTTTCCTCTTAATTTTAAGGCTGCATCCAACTATATTGCACGCAGTCATGTTTTAGCACGCCAAATTTCATTTCTTATCACATTTTTATCCAAAAAAAAACTGAAATATTGCCGAACTTACGAAAATAAATGCTGTTTGTTTACGTACTTTGGCAGATTATCTACCAAAAATATTGTAAAACGAAAATGGCGAATGTCAATAATTTATTTGGTCGCAAAGTGGCATTTTGGCAAGTATTTCTTTCAAAATGGTAAACACTCAAACTTACAGTTATCTTTTTTCACATATGTAAAAAAGCATAGGCAAAAAGGAGATAGTTATATAATTATAAAATTATCAACGAATTGACGTAATCAATAGGCTACTTGACCTATATTCAATTTCATTGAACAAATGCATATTTCTAGTAGAACTTGTCCTAGAAAACCGTATTTCACCCTTATCATCAAATTAAAGCTTATGATTGATAAATAAAGTCGATTTGAAAATATGATTTTATGAAAATATGATTTTATGAAAATAGGATTTGTACAGACGAAAACGCTTTTGCGATGTGACGTCATCCTCATAGTAATTTAATATCTTTTATTTATCGCGCTCGTTATATGTAAGTTTATCTGTACATAAATATTAAGAATAAGCCTAGAAAGATTTGTAAAATATATTTTCTTAAATAATTCAAATAAAACATCTGTTTTATATATTATTATCTCCATTTATTGTAGACGGGAAATGAAATGGCCAAAACTTTTCTCAAAAAGTTTTCAACATTACAAATGATTTCTAATTTCTTATTTAATTACTTTATAATTTTTGGGCACTTTTAGACTCGTATATTTAGCACATAATTTTTTTTTCAATAAAGAGAGTTTAAAATACAAAACGTATGACGTCACACTATGGCGGACAGTGTTTTCGGCGCCATTTAAAAGGCATGTTTTTCAATCAACATTTTATGGGTTTCTACTGTGTAAAATATTAAAATATTAGTTTTTTTTTTGTGAAAATGAATGATTAAGAAGCGATTAGCATGAAGAAAAAAATAGGTCAAGTAGCCTATTCTTTACATGGACAATTGTTTCCTGTCCATAGGTATAAGTCTTTGGAGAATACCCGATCCTTTGCCTAAACGGCACGTCAAGGATTTATCTTAAGACGCTGAAGTTATCATTACATTCGTCTTGGTAGCACTTAGCGGTAAGAATTTTGTAGCTTATTTTATGTATAGTAAAGGATACGCTCATGCTCTCTGTGAAGAGGTCGTCGGGGCTCTGCTGCACGCGCGAGTTGTTCAGGTCGGTCTCCAGCGCACGGATGTCGTTGTCCATCTTCTTCAGCGCCTTCTGGAGATTCTCCATGGACACGCGCGCCGCCCTGATATAACAATACCATGTTAGTATTTTTCGCGGGTGGAAATTTAAGCTTGGATAGAGAACAATGTATTGTGCGCGATTGAAAATGCGACGCTATGCGCGAGTGTAAGTCTCTAAGCACACAAGCCTGAAAAAACGTGGCCGAAGTTCCGCATGATTACGCCTGCAATGTATTTTAAATTACCAATGACACACCATGCCGAAATTATGTCGCGTTATATTGTATGTGTTTGACATTGCTGACGTAATCATGCCGAACTTCGGCCGCGTAACTTGGCATGGTATGTTTAGACAGTAAGAGCGCTGGATCGAGACCTTTCAATGGGGAATTTGACTTGTAAAGATTATTATTTGACAACAGTGATCATGATCGTACCTGTCGAGGTGCGGCATCTCGTCGGCGAAGGTGAGCACGTCGGGGAACTTGGTCTCGATGGTGTTGACGAGGTAGTGCAGCAGTGTCTGCTTGTTCTCCAGGTCCTTCGTCGCCGTCAACTGTACACACGACATACAATTAGAGATAATATTGACTCCTAGGCAGACCTACGTTATTTGGTCAGGAGGCCTACTACGAAACCTTTTTGAGACTCAAACAATCAAGCGAGAATGCCGTGTCCTGCTCTAACAACGTCATTTCACGTTTGTTAGAGTAGGACGCGGCATTCTCGTTCGATTGTTTGAGTCTCAAAACAGTTTCGTGGTACGGGCCTGACAGAATATGAGAACTTTTCACGTGAGAACTTTCCAACGATCGTGCATCGGGGGGCAGTTATGTCAAGTCAATGTTAGTAGTGAATTGTCGGCTGGGCTTGACTTATTATTTATGTAATTGGCTAATTCGCTTGATTATTAAATAACGGACTTTTAACACCGAGACAAGACGAAACGTGACGCTGCGATGCAGTTTTAGGTTAGGTTAGTTAATATATCTTTCTTATATACTCCTTCTCACTCTTAACGTTGAACCAGTGCATCGAGGACAAAACTCAAGATTTATATCAACTATTTTCTTAAATTTTATTTACAAAAAATGTATCAAAAGCTATGAAAATAACATATTTTTACCTTAGTCAAGAAGCTGATTTCGAAACCATAAGCACCAGCATTGTTGGAGCCCGTATTCATGTAATTTCCCAGCAATAGCAGCAGTTCTAGTATCTTGGCGAACTTGCCGCTCGACTTCACTTCTTCACACGCAGCCGTCCCCGATACTATGTCCTAGTAAACATACATATTTTATTATAACTAAGGCCCGCCGTCGATAATAGGCATGATGACTAATTTTTTTTTCTCATTGGTAATTGAAAGACCCTTAAAAAATAGAAACTTCGCTGAAAGAATGACTCTAATAGCTTAAAAATTAACCAATATATTATGACAATTCAAACATCTCATAAAATAGACCTGCCCAAAACGCTCCATACAAAGTGCTACGAAAGAATGACGTCACTCTTTCGTAGTTTGTACGCATCGGGAGAGAACTTTGTTCGATAGGTATATTAAATATTGCGTTTATGAAAGTGGTTTCATAACAAGAGTTGCTTTTAATTGCATAAGTTATCGAATGGTATATAAATATTAAGAAATTTAATTGAAAAAAAAATTCGACTTGATTATCCAACTTTGAAGGCGCATAACAAAAAAAATACAAATGCTATCGAGCTGAAATTTCGGGAACACTTATTTTTTACCGTGATTTCTTTATTTTATTAACAAAATTTGCTAATCTTTGACCTTGTCATCATCCCTATTGTATATTGATCAAATCGTCTTTTGATTGCGTCTAAAAACTTTGTTGTCGCCCTACATAGCAGTAATATTTTCAATATTTGTAAAAAAGATGCAGCAATAATAATTATTGCTGTATCTTTTAACAACATAATTATTATGTTAGTAAGCTATGAAAGAACTACTAGTGGTAAGTCAATATACGAATTTTTACTGTTCGTATTTATTTCCTAAAAATTCTTCATTACCAAACAAGGAAATTTACTGAGTTTTATGTGAATTAGGTACTGATGTGTCAAAATGTTTTGTGTTTTACAACGATAAATAACATAATAATTTTAATAGAGATATAATATAGAAAATTTTCTCATACTGACCGGTTTAACTTCCGATATGATCTCAGCGTAGTGTTCTCGGAACGCTAGACTGCGTAGACGCGGCACTAGCCGCTTGATGTCCGCCACCGTCGCTGCGAACTGCTCCGCCTCAGTCAAGTCACCGCTCGAGCATTTCAGCTCTGATAGCTTCTTCAGCTGATCCGCTGGTGGCAGGTACTAGATAAAAAAAAACGTTTATGTAGTGCCTATATATCACAGTGCTAACCTACGTGCTAACCAAACAATAAAAACATATAATATACAATATTATATTTTTTTATTGTAATGGACGCCCGTGTTTGGACATTAAAAACTATTCACTTGTACGTTTACGGGAAATTAATAAATTTTGATTATTTCACAATCTGATGGTTTATAAGCTGATAGCTATTTTAATAGTAGAGAAGTTATATCTGTCATATATGTTATTTTTTGTTTTATCTTGCACACTATGTGCTCATTCATTGATCCTTAGTCCTTACAATCCCTATACAAGTTCCTATATAACTTTTATGTATCTCATTCAATGTTGATAATACACTAACCTGTATGAGTAGATCCAAAACATTGGCCGTAAGTACGGTAGTGTCACACCGTAATATACAGGTCCGTATGTGTTCGTATGACATGTGTTTTAACGAGCCACCCAGTAGAATAGACAAATTCTGTGCCGCTTTGCTGTCCAACACCTTTAGATCCTTCACTTTCTTCATTGTATGAACTCTACAAACAATATGTTATGTTAGAATTTTTATAAAACAATAATACAATTAGCATCTTAAATTTTGACATATTATTACGAAAGGTTTTTTTTTTTAAATCCATAATAAATAATCTTAAGATAACGTGTCATCTAGTTAATGTTAACTTACTTGTCTACTGCGTCTTCATTTCTCTTAGCGACCGGCTTGCTGGAGAACCTCTGCGCCAACCCAGTCAGAATATCCGGCGAAGCCATCTTCTCTTCTTGAACCTATAAAATTCTAGTTATAACATAGAGACTGCGAGCTTATCACTATCAAAGCCTACATCAAAGAACTCTCGGAGAGATTCTTTGAGAAAGGAAAAGTACATCCCAATCCGCTCATTCGTAAGGCTGTGGACTACGAACATGACGCACGGACATTCCGATACCCCTTCAGGTGGCCTAAGCATATCTTAGCCGACCCTGTAGACCCCATCACAGAATACGTAACGTACTGTGTACAGTTACGCAAACACAAATCACACTCACCCGCGTGGTTAGTACTGCACCGGGGACGACGCCGGCGCCTTCCCCAAGGACTTAACACGACCCGAACGACAAACAGACAGACCGACCGAAATCCGGTGCCGAGCTCGATCCCGGGTTCGAGTTCGCATGCGGATAGCATAGGAACACACCTAAATCATGACCGCGACCGCGACATTGTCGTAGAGAGCTCTACCAATTACTTTGACATTAGAACATACACGCAAATGTCGCCCCAACCGGACTCGGAAGGGGAGAGGGACGGCCCTCTTTTATGCAATAACATTAATAACTTGAGCTCATCTACCGCGATAACTCGTACGCAGCTAGTTTGTGCTACCGCGCGCGAGCAGCCTCACTCGTCAGAGAGTGAGTAAGGGGTCGGACCCCTTAAGAGCAGGGGGGATCCGTGTCCCCACGTCAGATGAAAACAGCTTATTTTCGTAGCTCTCCCCAATATTGCCCGATTAGAATGTCACACGTGTGACTTTAGGGGAGGAGGCCAGGCCCCCTCATTGTTTATCTCCAAACCAACTAGCAACAGACTAGTTATAGCCACGATTAAACTACCATGGTCTTAACCAGACCAGTAGCTTAGACCCTTTCGAAAAAAAAAAAAAAAAAACTAGTTATAAAACTTCAAAACAAACTGGTTTATGTGAGGCTAACAGTGACTAATGAAAAAAACTACACAAACTATAAGAAAAACAAGAGTACCAAATAATTGTAATAATCATTTTTATGACTTGAGTCATAAAAATGATTATACAGGGTGCAATTAAACCTACCTGCCAAATTTTTTTTGGGGCTTAGATATCATTAGATGAGTCCATTAAACCAGAAAAATAGGGTGTTAATTTTTTTACAATAACATCCTTATCCCAAAAAAATTCGGTGCACAATGGTCACTTCATAAGTTCATAATAATTACGATATTGCGAGCGCTAACTAGTCCGTCGCGCCGCACAGATCCAGTCGGAAGACCCGTTAGGCAGGGGTAAAGCAGGGGTACGCGCGGGTAGGCGGGATGCCGGCCGGTCGCGGTCGGGCGGTCGGGCGGTCGCCGGGGGTCGTTTAGTACCACGCGCATAGTTGAATAGCTAAGACGTAATTATTTTGTTTGTCACTGCGCCCCGCCCCGGCCCCCGCGCTTGTAATAATTAGTGTCTGTGAAAATGTACCCTAACCACGATCGAGTGTTATGAACTGTCGAGGTGCTACATTTTGAGTGGCGAAAGTTCACGCGGAACCCAGAGACTGTACGAGCAAGAAAGGCTTCCTCGTCTTCGTAACAGCTGATTGATGATTCTCGAATGCAGCTGTACCCTGAATCTGAATCGCGAAACAAGCAAAGACTCGGATTATGGACAGTTCGCAACACCTGACGAGGTTAAAAGCGACAAAGTTGTGCTTAACAAACTTTTAAAGTCTAAGACAATGTGCAAAACGCGGTAGACTCTGCTTTAAGAGCAAATCAGATTGCAGTTTGAACTATGTTAAGTGTAGGCAAGATGGAAGTAAACAAGATTTAGAGGTGGGTGGTTTTGATTTTTAAAAGCAAAGGATGTGGTTTAGATAGAACTTAGTAAGTAATTAAAAAGTTGTAATTTTCCATTCTTTTGATGTGTATCAATTAATTTTATTCTAAACGTACCTGTCTACGTGCTTTACATTTTGACGGTCCTAAGCCCGTCAAAGTATGAAGGGAAAATTCGCAACTTATGATAATAACAAGAACGTCAATGGAAGGGCGGGGCGGAGTCGGGCCGCGCATGTGTCCATATTTTGTGGTGTTGGTAGGATAACTTTCGGAGGCTATTTCTCAAAATTTTAGTACTGAGTTATAAAGGAAGAAATACGTGTATTTTTATTTTTAACAAGGATCAATATATCCAAATTTGGCAGGAAGGTTAAATTGCACCCTGTATATGACCACTCTAAAAATGATAAAATTTTTAGAGTGGTCAGTACAAGTAGCATAGTTTAACCGAATAATATATCCTACCTTAACCCAGAAAGCTTTCGCGGACATTTTCTGTGGCACAATCGTTTTCCAGTTTGCCCTCTTCAGTGGTCCCTCTACCTCCCACTTTTTCTTGGGCTTGAGACCGTATGGTAGGATGTCCGGTTGAGGCTAGAAAAAAAGTAAAATTTTTACTTCTTTGTTTATAATTTAAAAAAATGGTGTGTATATTATCTTATTACAACAAGCTTCTTGTCTCACAGAGTTATAGGTGGTATTCATCTCAAAATGCTCGACCGATTCTTTGAAATTATTTTGGTGTATTCAATGTATGTATCAGAAGAGGCAAAAAGCAGTAAACAGCACCTAACGAGTAATGACCTTAACTTTATTCCAATAATACATATAAAATAATAAACAATATTAAACAATCACTCACCATCCTGGGCGCCATCATACCGCCTGGCGGGGGCGGTGGGCGTGGCCCCATGCCCATCATGGGCGGCGGCGGGGGCGGGCCCATACCCGGCATGGGCGGGGGCGGCGGTGCGCGCGGTCCGCCCGGCATCGGCGGCGGCGGTGGGGGAGGGGGGCCACCACCACCTGACGTTAAACACAATGATACTATTTCCATATGTCACATAAATACTATAATAGGGACCCTAGACGATCATGCAGCATGACATGCGTTATGTGCTTTCATGCACGCATTATAGTTTATTGTATTTATTGATGCGAATGACATGCAAACTACGTGCAGTACATTGATTGACAAGTTGTTTAATTTATCGTCCTGCAATACGTGCATGACATGCACGCATGGTCGTTTCGCGATCGGCATGTCATGCAACAATTAATACTGTCACGTAAATGCATGTCACGCTGAATTACCGTCTAGGGAAAGCTTAAGAGAAGTTGATTGTAATTTAGTCGGATAAAATCAAGTCAACGTTAAGGGGCCGGGCTACCCTCGAAATTCTCATACATACGTAATACCAAAATCATTTTCTCATACGAAAATATTTAACAAGTTTGAGTTATTTTTCAGCTTAAAATAGTAATTACCTAGGTTCCTGTACAAAAATAAACTTCAAAATATTTAAACACTAAAAAAAATTTTTGTGTATAATTTTTTTTTTACTTTTACTACTAAATATTTAAACACTAAAAAATAGAGTAGTGTTTTACTTCAAAATATTTAAACTCTAAAAATATTTTTTAGTATTTAAATATTTTGTAGTAAATTTACTATTTATTTATATATTTTTTAGTGTTTTACTCTATTTTTTTGTGTTTAAATATTTTGTAGTAAATTTAGTAAAAAAAATTATACACAAAAAAAATTTATTTAGCGTTTAAATATTTTGAAGTTTATTTTTGTACAGGAACCTAGATAATTACTATTTTAAGCTGAAAAATAACTCAAACATGTTAAATATTTTCGTATGAGAAAATGATTTTGGAATTACGTATGTATGAGAATTTCGAGGGTAGCCCGGGCTCTTAATCACAATTTATCAGCTGAGCGCGGCATAATTAGGCAAACTTACATAAGTTCACCAACTGTCTATGAACCAATTTCTCTGATGGTATTATTGTACCCTACTACCCGCTAGATCGCGATCGGAAAGGCGTGTCTTATATAAATTTTACGTAAGTACTTACGGAAGACACATACATTGTCTTCAAAATCGGACTTACTTTATAATACCGCACCATACGTGATACGACTAGTGCGCGAGTAACTTATTATAATAACAGCCAAGTCCACACGTACGCCACATAAACACGCCTTTGCGGACGCCGTGCTACTTTATCAAAAATAATCTAAATCTTTAAAATATACTCTCCTATGGTCGACTAACATGCTATAGAGGAGTTCTATTACAACATTCTCTAATAAAAACTATTGAAGCTAAGCTGAGTATAAACTTAAAGAAGCATGTACGTGGCTACAAGATATACAAACCTGGCATTGGCGGAGGCGGTGGGGGAGGCGGAGCTCCGCCTAAAAACAGACACCAGAAAGAGACAGCTTAGTGTGGCATGCATACGTGCGAGTGGGATAGCAATACAGGGTGCAATTAAAGTTTAAACCTACCGTCCGAATTTTTTTAGGGCTTAGGTATAAATTAGGAGAGTCTATAGTCCTTTAGTTATGGTATTTTTAGGACAACTTTCGGAAGCTATTTCTCAATATTTTAGTACTGATTGATTAGTGATTACAAAACAAAAAATACGTGTATTTTTATTTTTAACAAGGATCAATATAATATCTAAAGACCGGAAGGTTTAACTGCGCCGTATATAAGTAATTAATGAGTTGTTTTTATTACTATATTATGCACTAACATCAATAATGCCGGGTTTCTATGAAACAGGACAGAAACATTTTTGACAGGAGTTTATCTATTCACGAGTACTTGTGATTGGCTAACGATACAACATTGGCCAAGCAACAACCCTGTTGAATTGATAAACTACAGTTAGAAAACCTCAGAATCCGAACATATGCCTTCTTTTCGTAAAATTATAAGAGTTCTGAAGTTGTGGGAATATGCGTGGTGGCCGCAAAGGAAGATCTTCCGACCGAACGAGGTGTTAGCTCGGTCAGACCGCAGCCCACGTGATACATTTCAGCTGTCGTATATAAATATATCGACGCACTTAGAAAACTTCGATAGCGCGATACAGGAATGTTAGGCTAATTGTGGGTACCGCCACAAAGTAAAATAGAGAGATAAGCATATTTTACCAAGAAGTTACTGTATATACAGACCTGGCATAGGAGGTGGCGGCGGGGGAGGCGGACCGCCGCCTGAAAACAAACACCAGACAGAGACAGTGTAGTGCGACATGCGTACGTGCAAGTGAGACAGCAACATTAATATTTTTTTAACTAAGGTATTTTTCAAGTATGTTAATATAAATTAGTATTTTTAATTATCAGTAACCATCCACCTTTTATAATTGTTTTTATAAAAACTGTAGCTAATTTGTCTTATGTAACAGCAGCAGAATTACTTGGTAAGAGAATCGTTATAATCCGATTACGGAGCAGACAGACAGAAATTCGTCCATTAACCATGACTGTTCGTCTCGTCCTCTTGCACACGAATAATATGTAACTATAGTTTGTGCGTTATAAGATGATATGGGTGACACTTCTCATATTCCTTGCTACAGATTTTTTTACAAGAAAACAAAAAATCAAAAAAATGTAATAAATTATATTTCATCTACAAAAACAAATGTTTCCTATAACTGTAAATGAATAAAAATGAAAAGTTGCTAAATGCTAACTTATTTATATAAAATTATAAATATTAACATTGAAATAGGAGTATGAAATTATTGATACGAAAATATTTGAAAAATGTCAGATGCATGAAACGGAACTTATGCCAATAGAGATTGACACTGTTGAATCGAAATCAAATCGATAAAAAGGGCGGCCATCTTAAATCGAAGGCGCCACTCTAAAACGTCAGTACGAAATCGATAGTTTCGATTGCAATTCCTTTACGAAGTGATTCGATATTTTTAAACTATCGATTAAAATTTTTGGGTAACTTCCCTACTATTGTCAATTATAATGTGTCACCCATATCATCTTAAAACGCACAAACTATAATTATAAGTAAAAATAAACAATAACAATAATATATTAATTAAAAAATTCATGGATGAATGGACGAATTTATTACTGCTTATATCTCTATAACTATCATGCAGAATATATTTAAGGTTATCTTACCTCCAGGCATGGGTGGCGGGGGCGGCGGCGGTGGTCCGCCGGGACTGCCAATCACCTAAAAATGCAAATAAACTTATTACATGTCTATTTTTACATACACTACCCATGCGCCTGTCCAATTAGACCTTAAGCTTAACGTTACTTGCGATAAGTAGTTGTATCAATTTGAAATTCAAATATAAATAAAATGTGAATAGAATGGTTTAGTCACTCAGTGTGATCAATTAAAGTATTTATTATTCAACTATCTCTATTTGACACTAATGTACTATCAGAGAAGTTGATTCCTATGCAGATAGGGGGCCTACGTAGTTTGGTCGCGTTACGTCAAACCCAGCCGACCAACGACGATCCAACCGAATGACGTTGGTCTGTCAACTGCCTATGAATCAATTTCTTCGGTGGTACATTATATTATCCATCTCTTTCTACCTGCGCAATAGCAGCGATCTTGCCGGGGCTAACGCCGCCGGGTCCGCTGGGCTGCGCCGCGCCTTTCAGCCGCTCCTCGAGATGCGCCGCGCGCGCCTCCGCCTCCTGCCGCGCCGCTATCGCCGCCTCCAGTTTACCCTTCAACTCCTCGACCTTCCTTTCTTCTTCCGCCCGTGACTTTTCTAGAAAGTTTGATTCAGGATTAAATCCACTTATAAGTTAAAGTAATAAGCAGTATTTTGTTTAATAAAAATCAGAAACACATTAAATGGATTTCGACGTATAACCGTACTAAATATTGCGATTCACTTCTCATATTAGTCAGTTTATTGTCGTGTTTCAACATGAAAACTGTATCTCTCGCACTATTTTGATACAAATAAGTAACTTACAACTAGTTTGTCAAATTTATTTATATGTCTGTAGTCTGTACGTTCAAACACAAAGACAGATAATGTCCACACAAGTCACTCATTATAGCTAGGGAGCTGGCGAGCAAAATTTCTATATGATCAGCACACATGGCAGATGTTATTAATAGTGATAATTATACCCTAAGAAACATCAAGAACCTCGTCTGCCACCATGGTGGCGCTGCGTTGTCAATTTACAGCGTTTCAAAAATGTTGAAAAAAAAAAGGTGGGTGATATTATATGCACATGTCTGCCTCTGGGGCTGATGATCATAGTCATAGTGTAAACACAAAAAATCGTAGAGGCAGACATCCAGGGCTCTGACTTTTGTAGTTTTCAATTTTTTAAGCTTTTTTTATGATTTAAAAAACTCTATATGAAGTGCACACTTGGCAGATTGAAATTGTTCGATTAATAACAATGAGAAGGACCACAGAAAAATAGTCTGCCAGCATGTTGCCTCTGCGTTCGCTATGGACAGCATTTCAAAAATGTAAAAAATAAAATAAGTGCTATATTATGCGCACATGTCTGCCTCTTGGATTGATGTTTGAATTTATTATGAAAACCAAGAAACTCGATGAGGCAGACACGCAGGCCTCTGATATTTCAAAGGCAGACCATTTGATTATTTTTTTCAGCCCGACGCTCGCGCCAAGCTAGAAGTACAAAATTCAATTTTAAACACGCGTCAGAAATAGGTATGAAATTTCTCCACAGTGATTCCATATGTGATTCCATAGATTTCAGCTTCAGAAGAAGTTGAATCGTTACCGCGACTTCAGCGAATAATATCAAATTAAATAATAACAATAGACTATAAAGAATGACAATAATCCCATGCAATACCAGATACCCGCTTCCCCTTGATTCCGTGAATTTCAAACAGCTATACACCTAAAAATCAGTGAGCAAAATGTCTGCCAAATGTTTTTTCATATCCACGGAGTCATAATGAATCGAATGGGCGCAATGAGAACCGTGTGCAAATTACTTAGTAGAGTTTTTTTTTTTAACATTTTTACAACTCCGCCCCATAATAATGCAGAGCCCTGAATGTCCGCCTCTTCGATTTTCTTCGTTTCTAAGCTGTTTGTGACCATGAACCCTAGAGGCATATATGTGCAAATGATTTAATATCCCCTTTTTTTTAAGCAACTTCAATCGGCTGTAACGCGAAAACGCAGCGACGTAGGACCTTACGTAAACTGCAATCTACCTCGATGTGAAACTTGTGCAAATCATATACCTAAATGCTCACCAGCTCCCTAATTATTATGTAATCATTAAATGTAACAGTGCAGCCGTGGCAGTTATAACTTACCTATGAGTCCATCTATAAGCGGCTGCACATCGATATTGAATCGCTGCGTGAGCCGGAAGTCCGGGTCGTAGCCGTTTTTATGCAGAACTATTTGCGTCACACACTCTTCTACAAGCTTGTAGAACGCCGGCCTGAAAATGGTAAGAGTCGGTAAATGGATTTGTGAGCGGGACAAAGATATATAGTACTTAGTTACTAATGTCGCGAAATATAACTGTCTAATATATTGCCTTCTCTTTTATACTGGAATACCACGATTTAAAAGATAAAGTGGCGATGTCGAAGTGATTTATAAGTTCTCCGCTACCGGACTTTACAAAGATGACAAATTCATCGATTCAGTCATTTCAGTCTATCTTTAATCAGATATAGTAGTATAGTAAGTAAAAGTGTCAAATACAAGTTTCTATGTCTTTAGAGACTCAATATTTACATCACATACCTTATTAACTCATCATCTCTGATAAACAGGAGGTGCTGGAGTATGGATAACAGGTAGGGCTCCGCCGGCGTCTCCATTACCAAGTTCTTCACCAGCTCAAAGCACTCGTTTACATCGTTGAAGTCCACCCTGGAAGATGATTGGCTCAACTATTTCAAATGTTTTTAAATTATTACATTCAAAGTAGTTTTGGACTTAAAAACGCGAGGTATCTGTTTTGCATGTACTTAAAAGCGTGCGAGTGAAATAACAAGCAACGTTAGGTTAGGCCATACCATAATAACCGACTAGAAAAAACCTATCTAAATTTGAAAATAAATATTCAGTTAATGTTGGTATAGTTGAGAATATAGATGTTTCAGACCCACTTCTGTTAAAATTTAGCTTGAGTGGATACGCTACCGACGTATGGAGATACGAATACACATCGCGGGCTTCAAGCCAGAAGGGAGCATTAAAAAGGCGTTTTTTTTTAAATAGATAAAATACAAAAGTTCATTTCACGTAATTGAGGAAGTACTTTCATAGACACATGCAAATTTTCTGTTGTAGAGATGAATTAAACAAAAACTTATTAAGTTTTAGTTGCTTCTTGAAAAGAAGGGGCGTCGTTTATACGCCCTACTGGTTTGAAGCCGATGACATATTTTAAGTCGAAAAATAGCTGTTAATCTAGTTAAGTAGATAATAACTGTAGTTACCTGACATCGTCAAACTTGGCGAGGAACTCGTCCTGGTCAGCGGCGGCGTGCGAGTCGAACACGTTCATCTGTATCTGTCGCCCGCCCTCCGCCGCGCCCGCTCGCAACTCCTCTGTAAGTGTTTAAATACAAGATAAATTACTAAAGTTAATCAGGGTAAGTTAGGACACAGGGCAAGTCTGGATAATTTAACTTATCACTAAATTAGTCAGTGTTTCTTTTGCCTGGCGCTACGGGCATACCGCAACCGGAAATTATAGTAATGTACCGTAACTGTAGTTTAATTTAGCGTTAATTTGAATTATCCGGACGTACTGTATGCGAACTTACCCTGATTAACTATACATAAATTTTACGTTAGCAACATCTCTTGAGTGACGTTTACTACATTTGACTACACTCATTGTAGTTGTCGACTCGCCGCCACAGTTTGGAAGCAAGACGAGACTTTAATTAGATATTTTCCTCAGATTTTTTGGAAAACCATTAATTTTACAAACCGATTAGGTCATATAATCCTGTCCTCATGAATTCGCTTCGGAGGTGCATTCTGAATTCCAACTCCTCTGGTTCTGTGATGATGGCGTTCATCAACTGCATACAACCGTTCTGAAAACCAAAAATATAATTATTAGTATCATAATAACGTTTGATTGTTATTTCACTAATTATTATCTGGCTATAGTCAGAGCATTTAGACAAGTTACCATTGCTAACGAGTGGCGTGGAGTGGATTTGAAATCAATTAAATTGTTTTCGAGCTACACCGTCGTAATTAGTAATTCATATTACGTACCTTTATAGTTTATAACGACGATATAAGGATCACTTTAATATAAATTTAAAAGTAAAATAAAGTTGAATACTCTATATACCAGGGGTGGCCCCAACTCGATTAGACCTAAGATCTACTGTTTACTAGCGACACCCTGTGCGATCTACCAAGTTCATACATCTTTAAATATTAAATGAAACAGCATAGTTCAGCTTTATATTGGTCTGGTAGTCTGGTCTAATTATTTATATTTTTCACCTGGCCACTATCGACTGGACTAACTGTCGCGATCGACCGGCCACCCCTGTTAAATATACATGCTCTTAATTATATCACTTACCTTCAAACTCTCCGGCGCCTTGGCCTCTAGCCCCTCAATGATGGGCAGCAAGCGCGGCCGCCGGCTCGACTCGCCCGCCATCGTGATCGCTTCCAGAACCTTCTCATGGCCGTTGGGAATCAAACAAATGGCGGCTAGGACCTGAAATCATGAGGATAACGATTACGTTTAAGTTCAAAGACTGCAGACTATGTCCAAACTACGTCACAGAACTACATATTATTAATTATATGAGGCTTAATGACTTATGGTACATGTCAAAATTTATATGAAATTGTGTAACTCGTCTCCATGGACGTATAAAAAAAGGCGGACGGAATTCCACCATACACAAAACTGTGTCGCTCAGAGTCGGCCAGCTGGCTGTATGTACACGGTCCGCACGCACACATTCTTGCGCTAGTCCATACCATTTGACAGGCGTCAGAATGTATGCGTGGCCGACTCTGAAGAAAAGTGAAGACAGAGTTTTGTATATGACAAGACTCCGTCCACCTTTTTTTCTACGTTCATGCTCGTCTCATGTTTTGACTATCATACAAAACTATTAAACAAAATCATAATTGAGTCGAGCTTTTTCAGTTGAACAATTTTAGCCTTCTTCTACCGTTAATAGTTTTAACTTTTAACCTATGTATCTGCAGTTTACATAGACTACAACCATTCAGTCAATCAGTGTTTGTGTATTCCTTACCTTAGCAGCTTCTAAAGCACAGTGCGGTTTCCTGGCGTCCAAGCTCCGGGCGAGCACGGGCAGCGCTTCCCGGCACTCGAAAACCGCGCGAATACCGACCGTGTTGTTCAAGATGGCCGACAGACATCTTATACACTCGTATTGCACTCGGTCGTACCGCGAGTCACTGAAATTGGAAAATTACATGACGTCTTTAAAGTCTTAATATTTTATTATTTAGTTATTTATTTTATTAACTATAGACCCTGAAGCTTTAGCCTAGAAAGCTAGACTTAAACTTTGGTTACCTGCCTTTGGCAAGGCGCATCGGCGCAATACTTAAATCCTAAATTCTTAAAAACACTCTATTATTATCGCTATCAAACGTCTCAGTATGTTTAATATTTACGTATAGATAAGTAGTAGCAATTTAGCTTACCGATAAAATCCACTTCCACTGTACGCATGAAATGATATTTTATTATGATTTATGACAAATTCATTTAAATAAAGGACCAAAATAAAACCAATACAAGCTACAACTACTTACTTCGTATAACAAATATTGAGGGTAGTCAGTAAACTCTCTATGCCCTTAGTACCAAACTCTTCTATCCATGACAGAGGGTTGTTGGTGAGCGATATCCTCAGGTTCTCGAGGCAGCTGTGCAGCTTGCCCACTGACAGCTCCGGTTGGTTTAAATATGACACGTAGTCGGACGGCTTTTCAAATTTCGAACGGCCCTCCTGAAACATATAATTCGATTTTTAATAAAAGATTTCAGAGCGGAAAAGATTAACATCCCTATATCCCAATATTTCAAATTATACATGGGTGTTTATTGTTTACTAATGATATTCATATTCCAGCATGGCCAGCATAGAAACAATTTCTTTCTACGGTAGAATAAACAATATGACAAACTGTCAGTTTGTCCCTATAATAATCTGACAGTGTTTCTATTCTTTCACATTAAATGTGTAGTATATTATTGTAATTTGTCACAATATACATTTTGTACTGTGACAAATTACAATAATATACTAAGGCTGTAAGTAATTTTTAGCTGGCCAGAGTGACTATACCAGAACAGACCCTACCTATTAGGAATAACACCAATTCTTTAACTAACCTGTGCATTGACAAACTTATAAGCGACAAGCATTTTCTTCTTCTGATCCCTAGAATACTTCCTAAGCGGCTCCTTTTTCTTCTCAGCAATGTTCATATCCGTCTGAAAATATCGAAACAGATAACTTGAAAGTGTGAGCTATTTTCTTTTAAAAAGATATATTGAGATGATTAGATAGTAAACACAAAGTGAGTACAGTAATTAGCAGATATTATGCTTACATCATTACGTAACATGCTAATGTTGGCTTATTAGTCTACCATACTAATGTGTTGTGGATGATTTACACTGTCCTAATACTGTAATGCCCGAGTAGTAGGTAGTTTTAATTGAAACATATTATCATGTAGCCAAGCCCGTGCGGCCTCTTATACAACATAGTCATGTACTTTAGATCTGAAAATATCTCATTCCTACTTGCCATCACCTGGCATCGAACCTGCACCCTCTAGATAAGTCCGTGTTAAATATGCCTACCAGCATCTCCTCGAAGCGGCTCTCCAGCTGCTGGTCGTCGAGCACGTCTATCTTGCGGGCGTACTCGCTGGACTCGTCGTCGTCGGGGCGCAGGTCGGCGCGCGGCACCGTGTCGTACCCGCGCTCCGGCGCCGCGCCCGCCTTCTTCGGCCGCCCGAACCATGTGTCCAGCTGGAAATTAAAAAAATATCGTCATCAAGACGATGCTCTGAAGATTAAGTACCTCAATCCGCTCTACGGTTATAGATCAGACAGATACTTCGTCATTATAATTGGTTCATTGCAAAAAATCTACTTTGCAGAATATTTTGTGAGGCATTTGACACTGAAATTTCAGTATAATTGAAAATTCAGTGACAAATTCCTCACATAATCAGTATTTTATAAATAAATTACACTCTTGCAGTTTTTCAGTATTTACAAAGATACTATCGACACTAGAGCTGCGGGCAACGTCTAAATTCTATTTAATAATCCCTACGAGCAATTCCAAGTATTTCTTATTAGACAGAATAAGGAACTACATAATAATATGTAACATGCATCGTCGCAATATAAAAAGTTATTTAGGGCAGGGTAATGACGTCGCCCATTGTCTCGGTGAGCCGGCTCATATAACAATGTTACGCGAGCGCTTTGGGAGACTTATTGCAGGCACGCGACGGCCCACGAGGTATAGCGAATTCACAGTGATATTATTACCCCCGACAGTATCTCAATGTCCACGAAATAAGGATTACACTCATTAAAGGAGAGATCAAATAATAATTCTGAACGGACGAATATTATGCGTGGAGGAAAAGTTAAAAGCTATTTTTTTTATGTAGAGAAAAGGAAAAACATGATATAGTGAGATAAACGTGCTGAATGTTAACCTAAGGAAAAGCGATTTTTGAATTGAGAATTTTTTTATCCATATACCATAAATATTAATATGTATACATAAATGTAAAAATATGTCTGCCTGTCTGATACGCTTATACCGTTGAACCGGTAGTGATGGATTCCAGAAAAATGTACGGTTCCTGCGCAATTAACAAATTCCGCCCATAAATGATGTTGGCCCTTGTGGATTTGCATCAAGAACAGAAAATCTCTCTCTTGTCTGACTAAAAATAGGGTTCAATCTTCAGACAATGATTTCATATAATAACAATTGTTGTCAGTGTATCTTAAGGCAGGGATCAATCTCAATCCAAATATACATCATAGCCTTGCACACAGCCAAAGACCAAGCGTATACGCATCGCAATAAGATTAATTTTAGCTTAGCATAAAACTGTAGTTACTAGGGGCAGATCTTCTCTATTTTTCATGTTTTTTTTTTAAATATCTTTGGAAATAAATATTAAGAAACAAAATTGTTCGGTTTAGGATATTTTAATATAGATTTATTAACAATTTTTTCAAATAAAATGTATGATTTTCCTAGTTAATACTTATATTTCAATGAATTAGATTTTTGTCGGAGGTGAGTTTGTAAATTAATTACAGCCAAAGTATTACGTTTTATAAAAATGTTTATGGTTTAACGTCTTTTCAATATTGTGCTTTATATCTCATATTTTTTACATTTCGTTATTATATTGGAACTAGGTAAACCGGGAGTCACGGAATAACAAATTGGGGTTTATGCCCGCCTTAAATGGTAAATAAGCACATAAATATTACACACAATAGAATATATCTAGGTGTAATAATACATTTAAGTCTATGACGAATGCCTTCCTATTCCCAAATCCGGTTCTAAGAGTGATTCATAAATGCATCGTTCAGAATATAACAGAAAATTAACTTTGGTAATCTTGGCATTGGACGTGGTTTTATAAAAAAAATGCGGCAGTCGCAAGAGCAAGAAAAAAAAGGTACAAAGCAGCGTAAACATAACGAGAATAGGTTATAGGATTATACCTTATAGAAGCACTGACTAGAAATGTTAGATGGCTATTTTTTTCCAGGGAAATCTGCAAACTGTTTAGGTCTTTTTGCAAACTTTTAGTCTTAGTTTAGGTAAGAATGAAGAAAGTATCGCTGCGTTTGTTTTTTTTTTAACCCCTCTAAGATCTTTGGTATCAATCAATGCGCCTAATCGGTCGGGACGGACTGCCAAACTTTCCCATTTTGCCTAGCCTAAGCTCCATAAAGGGTGTATAACACGCCCTAATAATAAACACATGTCTGTTAAGGCCGTCCCCCGAGCAAACGACCTTGACTATACATTTGCCGCGTTGCCGAGATCACGCCAAACCCTTTTTTTTTTACTTATTTTCAAAATTGACCTAAAAAAAAATTAAAATGGGGAACATGTAGTTTATGATATTGTCGATCTATTGGCGTGTGTTTCAAATAAAAGTAATTTGTAAATACTAAGAAGATGCTGAATGTATGCTTGAATTTTAATAAATTTGCTTTACTTTAGAAGCTGATATCATGAGTTTAATAAACAAAAATAGAAAATTTAAAACGTGGAAAGGAATGTTGAGATACTGAAAATTATTTCTGTATTTTTATTATAACTCTGTGGCTTTCAAATTATGAGTTTATAAGGCTCTAAATACGGTAAATTACGGATTCTCCGTAGGGAAGGCCCTTAATTATAAAAGCGAGTGAAGTCATAATATTATTATGTGTGTGAGAATTACAGCCGTAATAGTTAACAGCACGCAATATTTGTTTACACACAACTGCTTGTGTTTATCAGCTGTCTGTTATGTATCTGTCATCAACTGTGTTATTGGTCAATTTAGGTTAAACGGTAGTTAAACCATTGTAAATGTAGAGTTCCAGAGTTATTTGACAGGAGTTTTAACAATTCAGTGGCGTTTTGAATGGCTAACTTTATCATGTTAAACAAACAATAACACTTTTTACAGAACAGATAACTTATATAACAAAACCTTCAAAACCAGGCATTAGATACTAAAGGTGGTTTAAATCTTTTATAAGAATACTTCAGTCGGAATTTCCAGGAATTGCTATTGTATTCTATTGTTGTCGCGATCACCGGTGCTCGCGCGGGGCCTGAAGGATTAAAGTTGAAGCACAACATTTTCTAACATAATTTATACGCTTAAGAATTAATTTGATATCAGAGTTATGTTATTCTTACATCGTGTAAAATCTGTGTACTTTACAAAATTTTAACGTTACCGCAGGTTTAAAAGAACTTGAGAAATGTTTATTTACTTACAGAAAACGGGGATCTTTCCCTCACAAAATCTCCGACAACTTTAATTGTATCCATACTTTACGTTTCACACCAAAATTTCTTCGAAAATACCCTTGACGTTTATCTAATTTTTACATTATTTTTTACACTTCCGGGGCTCAATAATACAGCGTGTTTTATTTATTTCGACATGTTTAGTTTGGCACGGAGCGTGATGTACTGAAGCGCACTCGTGGAGTGATTAAGACCGTTTTCCCACGCGCTACACCTGTACGCCAGTGGGAGATAATATAATATACGCTAGCTTTGTTTACTGTTGTCTTATCAATGGTAACACATTACTTTTTGACTCAGCTTACTTCCTCGATCAGTTCTTAGGGTTAATATGCAAAGCTTGTGATTTTTTAGGGTTCCGTAGTCGACAAGGAACGGTCTGTCCGTCCGTCTGTCTGTCTGTCCGTAATTTATTTTAATGCTTAGCTGTATTTGTTCTGAATGACACTACATAGTGTATCTCTATGTAGAGATTCTAGTTTTAGCGTTAGTATTGTAGGCAATTTCTTAATTATTTTAAAAACCACTTCAACCAAGGTACATTTTTGAGGGAATATAGCTCTGTCGACTAATCCGAATAATTTATATCATATTTTATATATATTTTCAGCTTCGCATCGCACTAGCGTATAGCACGGTCCTAAAATTAGAGAACATCTAAATATAACTCGACGATAATGCTCTTTCTTGTGAGATAATTTTTATAAATACTGACCGCTTTTCTTTTTTCAGGATAGGTGGAGGATATTTTAAGATTTACTAAGTACTAATTTCGTCTGGAAAAGAGGTACAGTATACGCTAAAAGCGTTAAAATATTTTTTTCTTTAACACGATAATATGCAAGTGACATTTAAATAGAGTTTTAATACAATGTAATCTAAAATATAGTTCGCACTTTGCTCAATACAATATTATAGAAAATTATTTCATATTGCGTACGAAAGCATTAAGCATTATTATTAAATTCTTTACGATATACGATCTTTAATTTTCACGTTATTTTCCGATAATACGGGCGAAAATTGTATAGCAAACATTAATATTGTCTTTATGATAGTAGTGCGTCATTTTCCTTGAAGTTGTTTGGAGTTATATCAAGTACACGATGAGTATGTAAGGTGAGAATAATTTAGAATTTTATTGTAGCCTGAAGGTAATCATGAACATAATCGTCGCATCGACAAATTCGGTAGGATCCATGAACTTGTTTTTCTTATTATCATGATACCTTTACTTTTTTTCATAAAATAAGGGGGCAAACGGGTCACCTGATGGAAAGCAACTACCTTCGCCCATGGACACTCGCAACATCAGAAAAGCTGCAGGTGCGTTGCCAGCCTTTTAAGAGGGAATACGCTGTCTTCTTGAAGGTTTGCAGGTCGTGTAGGTCCGGAAATACTGCTGGTGACAGTCCGTTCCAGAGTTTTACAGTGCGCGGCAAAAAGTTACGCGAGAAACGCACGGTGGAAGACTGTCACTCATCAAGGTGATGAGGATGGAATATTATATACTTTCTCACGACTCTACTGAAGAAATTGTGTACTTCATAAATAATAAAAATATAGCAACATTTTAAACAGCAGATGATTATAATAATTATTATGAAGAATCTAAAAACCTAGTATATATTTTGAACTATACAAAGGCTTTGTCTCTTCCATCATCCATGTTCATGTACCTACTAGAACTACAGAAGTTATTCTCAGTGTATTCTTATTAGTTAGATGGCTAATAGTCCACTGCCATGGTTGTCACCAGTACTATTATCTTCTATCTTCTATATATATAAAAATGGATTTTTCAAATGTGTTAGTCGCGCTAAAACTCGAAAACGGCTGAACGGATTGGGCTGATTTTAGTCTTAAAATATTCGTAGAAGTCCTAGGAAGGTTTTAAAGTGACACGAAGTTCACCGGGACAGCTAGTATGTATTTAAAAAGAAACAAAACAAGACATGAAGAGATGCAAATCAGTAACACTTACATCACCTAACAAATGATCTAATATTGTTTGTTTATTTTTCACCGGTTAAGCCATTGTTTGCGAAATAATGGCGACGAACACGAAGCGAGCAGTGAATATGGAATTGCATATTACAGATCGTTCAGGGTTAATTTACCTAGCTGACAAAACATTTATGCCAATGACATATTGATTATGTTCATAGAAACTCAGATGTGAAATAGCTCAAACTATATGTATTACTAGCGACCCGCCCCGGCGTCGCACGGGTATAAAATATATAGCCACTGAAAAAATGATTAAAATCGATAGCCTATGATCCTTCACGTGGTCTACTTAGCTTATCTGTGCCAAATAACATAAAAATTGTTCCAGTAGTTCGCGAGATAAGCCCTTTCAAATAATTTTCCCCGTTTTTTCCACATTCTCCTATTAGATTGATAAAATATAGTCAATAGCCTTCCTCAATAAATGGGCTATCTAACACTGAAAGAATTTTTCAAATCGGACCAGTAGTTCCTCAGATTTTTCCACATTTTCCTCTATTTCTTCGCTCCTATTAGTCTTAACTCTTAACGTGATAAAATATAGCCTATAGCCTTCCTAGGTAAATGGGCTATCTGACACTGAAAAAATCATCAAGATCCGTTGCTTAGTTTTAAAGATTAAAGGGAACAAAGGGAGATGAGGGGAAAAAGCGACTAGTTTGTTTTATATGTATAGACATTAGATATAGATGTAGGTGTCTACTAGTATAGGAAATCCTTATAGCTCTCGGTCACAATGACACCAAAGTCCAAAAGTGACTCTACTAGCAGAGTAACCGCAATAAGTATGCAGGTTATGGATGTTCTCTTGATAGAAGATTCTAATATTTAATCGTAGAGCTGCCAATTTCATACAAACGAGGACATTCAGGAGTCGCAGCATCATGGCTGTGCAATTACGGTCAAATTCTGCAGATGATGAACACAAAAAAACTGCGAGTCCTTACGGGCTGCCCATGTTTCCCAATGTAATTGAAAAGCTTTAATACAATAACAGCAGTCAAAGAAGAACCCATTATAGGGGCCAGACTTATCAGGGATAAAAGGACATTGAGCCTCTTATTTATTGACAATATCTAAATTTAAAGGTGCGTCCACAGTGACGCAATCGTCACACTTAGTCACGCGCGGGCGCACGGTCAATAATCATCAAAGGTCGTTATGTTGTATTGATTTTATATTACAATATTACTTCCACAACATTAGCTCTATATGTCACCGACATATCGACCAATAAAGGCATAAGATACGAGTTGTTTAGTAATAAGTAACTATGAGGTTAAAGTATGACCATGGTCCATGGTACGACCAAACGAGTTCCAATTATTACTCAGACTGATCGAAAAAGTTGAGTTCTGGGAATCACACAGTGGCCAGACTAAATCGGAATAGAGTGGAATAGATATTATGCCACATCGCATACACACTACACAGTTTCACGCACACACACATAACGAAAAGAGTGGAATAGATATGCCGCATCGTATACACACTACACATTTTCACGCACACACACATAACGAAACTACGCCTTAAAAGTTAAAAGCTGTTGTGTTGAGAAAAATTAGGAACTGTCGGTCTTTAGCCAAATGAGTCTGGCTAACTTCCAGCACCCCTAGACCCACCAACCATGCCAAAATGCTGACCACTAAAACGATTAACGCAATTACGGATTTTTTATATTTTTTCTAAATATTTAAGATTTTATTCTTTCCTATAAAATTCTTTATCTTTTTAAAGACCACATTCTTGTTTGTTTATTAGATTCGTGTCATACTATACATTGATAACATTGAATTCCTTTGTCGTTGTTCACCTGTTTTCTGATACGTCACGATTTGTGTTATCGTACATATTTTGTGTTGTAGATGGAGAGCTGCTACCTAATTTGAGCAAGTTTTAGGGGCAAGATCAACAAGGTCAGATGTTCTGTTCAATGTTCATTGGTGCTCCATGTTGGGGTAAGAATTAAAAAGAAGTGTTTGACAAGGAAGCTTGCTTTCAATAGTATGTAGAGCTAATATAACATTTCTTTGCTAGCCCTTGTGTCATGTGTGCTAGGTATCGTTAGGCTAAAGGTCCAGGATAACTTCATGCAAATCGGTACCACATACAAGCGCGTTAATAGATACCAAAAACAGAACAAACCGAAAAGTAATTGTTTCTAGACGAACGCTGAAAAATTCTGGAATATAGCAAAATCACCGACCAACCTATGCAAACTTTCTTTGAACCTCTTTCAAAAGGTCAAAACTCCAAACCATTTGCTCTAAGCGTACTATGTGATCCCTCTTAAACAGAACAGATTGACCTTTTTCAGAAGTTCCAAGAACCTTCCTTCCAAGATCCAGGCTAAGATAATTCCTGTTAATCAGAACCAGTTACAAGTTGCGAATGTTTTAGGACGAGCCCTTATAATGAAGTAACTCACCGCGGACTTTCTCCAAGTATCGCGGCGCCTCACGCGGCGAGGCAAGCTGTTTGCCATCTTAACACTTTAGATTACACTCCATCAATAATACTCTTTTTATTTTACACCTCTTTCTTTAGCACTTTAAAGACTGAAAACGCGTCTACGTTAGAAGTCACTAACATTGTCCATAGCATCTCTAGACTGTAACAAACGAACGTCGCACCTCGACACACCCGTGTACAACAATGGGCATAATCCAATAGATATTTCAAGGGCTTTCACGCTTGATATAATAGACTACACTTATACTAGCAAAAATCTTTAGCAAAGCACTAATTTTTACTACAATAATGAAATCACACTTATTCTTTTTTCAAATACATTATAAATGTTAAAAATAGTTGTAGTGGCTACAAATACGTGTCTGGCGAGCGACGATAAGTGACACACTATTGTCTGTTATCCTTATCTGATAAGTGATAACAATGTAGACCAACACACAGACGCCTCACACAAGGCCTTTTGTAAGATTTAGGTGGACAAAAATATTTTATTCATTAAAATACGCAGTAACATACGTATTTATGTTTATTTACACATAATTACAAAAAATAAATACTAAAAACAAAATTAAATTAATATTTAAGGGGGGCTCCCATACAACAAACAATATTATTTTAGCCTTTTTTGCTCGCAATCAATAATGGCAACAGCTAGGCACTTGAAATTTTCATAGAGGCCTAAGTTATATGTTTACTTTAATAATTAATAATAATATTTAAATAAAATAAAAATTTGAGGGGGGCTCCCATACAAAAACACAATTTTTGGCCTATTTTTTCTCTATAACGGTAGGGAACCCATCGTGCGCGAGTCCGACACGCACTTGGTCGATTTTTATAATTAATTAAATAACACAATTTTAATTTACTACAAATTAGACTGTTAACTACAAATGAAATGAACAATACGATGACATTGGCGATATCTTCTAAATATTATGTTAGTCACGAGGGACTTGATGTTTTTTTGCAGCTCCTGGAAATAAATAATTAAGTAAACTTTAATGTACACTTCATGCCTTCATACAGTACATACCTAGCCCATGTTCTCAGCTACAACAGAACAGAATATTGTAGTCGGATACTTATATAAAAATGCTTACCTGTTTATTTAGTTTTTGCCGAAAATTTTTAGGTATCTTGTTAATGACATAGTCAATCAGACATGACACGCATTGTGATTGTGCTAATGCTAGATATCCTTTGGTTTCAAGGTGCAAAAATAACTCTCTTCGGGTGATTAATGTTTCATTTCGTTGCCATTCTCCCGAAGTTCCTGTTAAAAAAATATATAAAAAAAAAAGTTGCAAGTAGTTGCAGCTAATTTATCTTGTATTCGATAGCCCACATGTTTCTCCAAATATGGAAAGTAAAATTATTCTTTGGCGTCCTTTACCAAAGACTATGTAGGACTGTTTAGAAAAAAATATCCATTTTTTAGCGACTCAATTGTAACTAAGGATTATGAATTATTAAATTATTTTTTTGCGTTACTTAAAACTATAATCAAAAGTACTTACCACAAGCTTGATTATCCATATTGAAATTTTTAAATAATTCCGTTCCAATCGCAAAATATTTCACTTCTAAAAGTACAGAAAACACAACCGCTCAGAATAGTCGTAAGAAACAACTAACTCAACAAGTTTCTACCTGCTATTGTATTGTTTGCCGGGCGTGTGGTGACCGTTTTTTTTTGTCTATTGTGTAGTCAAAAGGTGAATGAAGTGTTTGCCAAACAAAAACAGCTTAATTTACATGTACCTAAAATTCTTTTTGTCCAGCTAAATACCTCAAAAGGCCTTGTGTGCGCCTGTGTTGTAGCACCTCCCTCTTATGTAAGTAGTAAGTACTTCAGTTCAGATTTTGTCTGTGATAAAACCTATGGACGACAAAGAAAATTTGAGGTAATATTGCTAAGATTTATGTGTTATGATGCACACTGTCTTCAAGAATAGTTTTTGTAATTTCAATGGAACAGTGACAATATGACATCTTGGAAAATGTGCCTTCTCTTTGTCTTCAATACCTATGTGGAAAATGATTCAAGGTGAAGCAGCAATTATTTTTTTTAAATAATATGCCATTCACTACAGACTGAAGAAGGTTGTTATGCAGGTAAGTTTTTTTTTTGTATAAAAATAGTATTATTTACAAAAATCAATTATAACCCAAGCCTTTGTTTAGTTCAAGTATTGTTATTACTTATTAGCTTTGTAAATTGTTTGACTCTAGTGGTAATAAATGGCAATGTACCGGATTTTTTGAACAAATAGAATATTTTTGTAAATAGTTTTTTATGATAGTCTGATATTAATTTGATAGAGAGCGATAGAAAGTCTGTTTTAGATACTGTTGTTTATTGATCGACTAGTAAAATGATATGAGTACGTGCAGAATGATTGACCGAATTGGAACTGAAGTTATTGCTAACTACTGAAACTGAAGTTACTACTAAACTCGCGTAAAATGCAATACAATTTGGTGTATGCGCTTGCCCGTGCAATAATTTATGATTATTATCATTAACCACTACTATTTAGATATAGAGCTCTATAATAATAGAATAAACTTACAAAGCCACTTTTTGCTTTCTCATGGCGGGACATCTTTCTCTTCTGAACATTCGGATGCACCATTCTGTAAAAAATGTTTAAAATTAAAACAAAAAGTTTTGAGCGATTTGTATAAGGAAAATAAAGTTGTGTGACGAATTATTCCCTTGAACCTATAATTAAATTACTATAATAATTATGCAATAATATTGGATAACACAGAATTTATATATTTAACTCATTCATTCCCAAGCGGTATAAAGATTTCCAAGAATCCGCGATCGAGGTATTAACCCATCAATCCCAAAGCAGCACCCGGGTGTCGCATAACAGTTGAAAATCTAATGTGTCTGCGATTCCCACAATCAAGGTATTAAATCAATGTTAATTTTAAATGTTAGTCTTGCTAAAATATAGAATAATAATAATGTAATCCAATATAATTAGACTATATAATTATAGAGCATCAATGACAAAAACAATTAAGATCAATTTGCCTTTAAGGCAAACAAATAAAAACTTCAACAAAATATATTTAAACAAAGAAATGGGAATATCTGATAAGCAAGTGGGGAAGGAGCTGTGGCAACACAGCTATGGTAAACATTTGTTCCAAAATGTACTGAAAGCTGAAGCTGTAATTGCCATTTGCCACAGCTTCTTAGTATGCTTTCAGAATGGCCCCACACCTATACCGAATAATAAAAACTAAGGAAATGTACCCATACTTCAATAATTTTGAATTTTGGTTCTCAAGGTTCTTTCCGCACACTAAAATAATATGGCAATTGCTACGAAACACTACATTCAAATTGACAAAATAAGGCCGTTGACAATAATTGTCACTTCTATAATTACACAAAATTCTCGCATGTATTCAGGCCTCTTTTTGCATAAAGTATGCATGTATTCAGGTCACATTTTGTAGAATCGGAACAAATTTTTTGACACAGTTAGTCTTCCTTAGTTTTTATTATTCGTAGCCCCACACCAATAATATATTTTATCCAAGAATTTAATTAGATGTTGCCGTCAGTTCTCTTGCATTAAAATTCAAATCTGCTACCATTGAGTGGTTTGTACATAAAGAGTTATCGAACACATTTTCGAAATTTCTGAAAATATCAAAGAAACAATAAAGTAAAAATTCAAAACTTAGGCAAAAATACTTAACACTTTACTTATATCTGATTGCTAAAATGTTATAAGTTTATACGAAACAACAGCTTATCGTTTGTTAAAATAAAGACTCTAGGCAATATAAATGAATTGCTTTGCTGCAATAACTTGCTGAAAGTATAATACTTACAGAAATATATTTTCTGGAAATTGCAAAGAGAGATAAAGGTACTGTCATAATATTATTTATTGAACATACACTTGTGGCTATTAGTTGCGATAGTATTAACTAACAATATTGAAGGTTTACTCCCGCCAAACCACTTATTGGAATAAAATCGAGGTCGTAGCTAAACGAACGCTGATATCAACGCTTACAGCTGAATAAAATAACAAAGAAATGATAAAGTTACAACAGAATTTAAGCTAACACATAGCTCTCAATGCATTTCTGTGTAATTTGTAGGGAAAGTACCTTTTTTATCATAAAAAAGTAAAAACATGATATCATACAAGCATACCCCACTGCCATTGATAACCTAAATAAATTTAAGATGACAAATATTTAATGATAATTTATGATAGAAGCGAGATAATGTTGATATCTTACCACTATTATTAGATAAATTTAACACCAAACAATTTCACAAACATTAGTTTTTGATAAAAACATGATAGATAACACAACAACAGTTACACCACACACACATGCATTTATCAACTGTGATTTTTTTACGTATTTTTTCACTATTTACTCTATCATCTATGACTGACCCACAGATTACTAGTTATTATGGACTGACCGAATGATGTCATTTTAACAATGACAAAAGCAGGGCTTCATAACGTTATCGAATAACAGAAAAAATATCGTTACGTACCGTTATTTTCATAATGGTAGCCAGGTAACGTTATTTTTATAACGATATCTAGTAAAATAACGTTATATTTACCGTTATTATTATAACGATATTTTTTCGTTATGGCATAACAAAAAAATAACGTTATAATAATAACGGTAAATATAACGTTATTTTCTGGTATCAGGTATGCGATCGTGCACGGTGCACCAAATCTCACTCATATTTAAAATGTAATTAGCGTTTCTGTGAAAATACAAAGAAAAAATACACCTTAAAAGCGTGATTATGTTTAGAAAATTTTCCCGCCTGTCATGACTTTCTTGACGGACTATAACGTTATCAAAGAACATATATTTACCGTTATAAATCCTATATAACGTTATAACATTTACCGTTATTAAATACATTTATAACGTTATTTCTAGTATCGGTTTAATTTTCATAACGTTATCTATGCCCTTGAAGCAATAACGTTATGAAAAAATAACGTTATTTGAAGCCCTGGACAAAAGAAACTAGTGTTTCTTTATTCACTGCATTTTAAAGGTTGAAGGCTGATTTACATTGATACAGTAGCTGGCGGCAGTATCACTGGATTCCGTCGCTGGATCAGCACTGTATCAATGTAAGCATGTTGCAATCCAGTCCAGCATCCAGTATTCAGCACTGGATCGAAATAGACCGGCTCACGGCTGCCTATTTTTCGATCCAGTGAACGCCCCCCGCACGCCGCGCTGCCCGTGCCAGTGGCACTGGATCTGTGTAAACCGTAGATAGAGTAAGAGTATAGATTGCTGAATATTTCCTTTTCACTCACACAAAGAAAGAGATAGTTAATTACGTATTGCTTATGGAGAAAAGAGATAAAATAGTTATTTTCTGTCCCTCACCGCGTGGCCATTTTTTCCAATGTGATGCTCCTACAGAAGCATAACAAAGTTTGACGTTTCGTACACAAACAGCTGAGATTTACAAATTTTGTTTGATTTAACTAATTATTGTAACGTAGAAGTAGTGTTTGTGTTTTTCTTAAAAGATGTATATGTGCACTATATTAAAATAATGTTGGGATGTAGTGTTATGGGCTGTAAAAGCAATATTTTATGGAAAATTGAGGGAATATCTTTTCACACGTAAGTTTTCGAAAATTTCGTTTTATTTTATTAGCATCACAGTTTTTATAAATTAACTTTCTTTAATTAATAATATTGTTCACATTAAACATATATTTTACTAAAATTAGCATCTAATATATTGTATTTTATGTATTTTGTTTTTATAACCTCAAATGCCAGTGTTGCCAGATGTTGCTTACGTTAATTAATGCTGCTAATGAGGAAATTTGAGTAAATATGTTTTTTTCAACATTTTGTTGTTTTTTAACCGACTTCAAAAAAGGAGGTTATCAATTCGAAGCGTAGGTATGTATGTAATATTTCTAGAACTGCCCAGTTTTTGTATAATATGTTAGTCTAGATCAGTGTCTGAACAAATGAAACAAATTTCAAAAGTGTATGTATTTATGTATGTATGTAGGTATGTTTTTATGTTTGTGTTTGCATATCTCCGGAACTACAAGTCCGATTTCAGTAATTCTTTTTTTGTTGTACAGTTTAAAGTTTGGTATTGTTCAACTTAAGGAATATTGCAAGTTTCATCAAAATCGGTCTAATAGTTTCGAGATATTTTAATTCTCAATTAATTAAGTACAATTATTTTGAAGTCGGTTTTATATTTTTAAAGTACTATTCCAATACAATTATCATGTATATAATTTTTTTCCAGATTTCCTAATGACCCTGAAATTCTTAAATTATGGATAACTGCAAAAAATAGACTGAATTGGGGCCCACCACGTGGTTCAAGAATATACAGTAAACATTTTAATAAAGAAGATGTATTAAATGTTGGAAAGAAAACATTTATATTTCTGTTCCTGTCAAGGTAATTTATTTATAATTCATTAGGTCCTTTTTGTCTGTGTACAGAAATTAAATTAATTTTTTTTATTACAGATCCTAGATTCTAAGAGCGAAGCATCAGGTAACTCATCGTGTGAGACCTCCTGCTTTGTATGGGGAGGGAAAATGGGAATATTTCCTACTCCGCCTATGACCTATCTTCTAATGATTAATTTCGTTGCGGGTCCCAAGATAGCTTTAGCATGTCTTTTGGGCTCCCTGAGATCATATCAAAGGATTTTCGTGGTGGTGGGAATATGTGGTGGGCCAAAGCCCGTTAAAAAATACTTTTTAAATACTTATTGCCGTACTTACTTAGTATTTACAGGGAACTTGATAGGTGGCAGGGATATCGACAGATATATACAGATGGGTCTAAGAACAACGAAGCAGTCTCTATAGCTGTCTATGATAGTCATGTCAAAAGTGGATTTGGTCATAGGCTGAATCCACTCACATGTATATACTTCGCTGAATCCATAGCTGTGTATGCAGCTATGGAGCACATTCAAACACAGTCTCATCAAAAGTGGATTATAATAACTGACAGTTTAAGTTTATTGATGGCACTAGAAAATCCACAATTAAATTTGAAAACCAGCTATATAATATATAAAATAAGGGAGTTGTATTACCTCATGTCACAAACAAAACAAATAGTCCTCTTCTGGACACCAGCTCACATTGTTTATTTTTCTACAGTTAATGAAATCTAATTATTGCTGTTTGTAAATATGTAAATAATACTAATATGTTTCTTTTGGTTGAGCTGTTTCAGCTAATTTCAGGATTTGACCAATGATCGTTATTTTAATATTGATTTTGACAATGAAAGATACCAAAAATGACTACATCAAGGATTCGACATTGTATAGTCGGGGCATTTTAATAGGCCACATTTGACAGTTCATCAAAATTGTACCTGGTAACCTTATAGCGACGTACTTAAAAAATAAATATTTTCGTTTTGTTATAACTGCACAATTGATAACCTTTTTTCAATTACGATTACGTATTTATTGTAAATATGACCGATACGAATTATTTAACGATTTTCTTTTACTGACAAACAATTCTAAGCGTAATAAACAAATTCTGATCTTAATAATTGCACGTCGTTTCAATGTTACATCAGCTGACCTTTTTTGTTTTTAAACTCTAGGGAAGTTACCCTAAAAATCGAAAGCGAAAAAGTAGTATCGATGCATTGATTACTTGTAACGAAATATCCCCATAAATTAATAACCACGTTGTGAAAAGTAACACATATTTGTGTGAAATGAATAATGATAATACTACATTTACCAGTTTTTATAATTTAAGCGAATAAATGCATTTTTTTTTTGTAAATTATGTACTTGTCTTATTTTGCTCCTTGAATTTACAAAAGAAAAAGCAATAATGGGACAGGAGTTTGTTTCAAACGTATAAAATTCAAATATTTTATTTCAAGTCCGTATCGATTTATTCGTTTTGGTCGATGTTTTTACGCAGCTCACCTCACTATGGAGATTATTCTGACAGATGTCAAATGTGGCCTATTAAAATGCCCCGACTGTAAAGAAAAAATACAAGATTAATTGACAAGAAATATACTTGAACAAAAGACATGGCTTTGGCCTTATAAAACAAATAAAAAATAATTATGAGGAAAATAAAAGAAGACAAGGCTTCGGCCTGTTAAATACAAGGCTTCATAACGTTATCGAATAACAGAAAAAATATCTTTACCCACCGTTATTTTCAATGGTAGCCAGATAACGTTATTTTTTTTAACGATATTTAGTAAAATAACGTTATATTTACCGTTATAAATCCTATATAACGTTATAACATTAACCGTTATTAATATCAATTTTTAACGTTATTTTTAATATCGGGTAAATTTTCATAACGTTATCTATGCCCTTGAAGCAGTAACGTTATGAAAAAATAACGTTATTTGAAGCCCTGGTTAAATAAAAAGGATTTAAGACAATAGTACTACAAAAGACATGGCTGTATGGGCTTTGTTCCCTTTGCCTGTCCTGAATGGGACGAATCAAACCAAAAAAAAAATAATGACCATGGACAATTTGACGTTTGTGAAACATCAATTGTCAACAAAATCTGACAAATTTTTACCGAGCCTACAGGAAATTTAAAATGGATTTAAATTAATTTTATTAATTTTTCATATACACTATTCCTAAAAGTTATTCCTGATGATAATTGGTAAAACTAACCGTCCCATGTAAACCATCGTAGCACGGCAGGTTGGAAGATATCCTAATTCACAACACACGTAAGAGTTCTCAATCAAATTGGGCGTTAACCAGCGTCAACCGATTTAGATTCAAAACAAGCAATATCAAAACTATAAATCATGTATGGAAGAAAGACCCCATCAACGTATCGTTCAACGCCATCGGTGTATTCACATTACACTGGAAAGTAAGTCAAATATTATATTTAACTATTGCAACTTCATTAAGTGCATTCATACAATATCTATACAAAATGTTATTCATCAACTGATCGACTAGTTTAAAATAGAAAAATATTATTAAAATAATAGTGAAAATATATTTTCAGGTCTTCTACTAACTTGAGATCATCAAAGTCTGTGCGTTCATTGCGTGTGCCATGGTATCAGAAGCCCATACTTCACGATGCTTTCTTCTTGGACTTGCAAAGAGGATCTCTGCTCACTGCTTCATTATCTTTGGTGAGTATTGAATAGATATTTTATATACAAATAATCTAGGAATAATTAAAACTATGGAAAAGTAACTCCGTCAAAAAACATGTTCTACAATACGCGTCAAAAACGCGTACCTAAGGTACACATTTTAATACATTTGCAATATTTAGGTGGCCTTGAGTGGTATCAGGCTGATGTTATATGACAGTTCGAAGGAACCAAATTTAAAATGGTAATAGTATGGGAGTTACGTTTCCAGTTTTTATTATTCGTAGCAAATAATAGAGAAATAAAAACAATTTACTCTGGACATAGGCTTAGAAAAAAACAATCTTGTAAGTATTTATTTTTTCAGTTCATAGCCCTGTTCACATTTGGCCAAAGCATTTTTGATTTATATTGCCTTGGAATGGCTGCACCTGGCTCTGTTCATTACGGCTACTATGTAGTCAGTTTTCAGTTTGTTTACGTTGGGAGTCCACCTGGTAAGTTTTTTTTTACAAATTCCTAGTTTTTTATGCGCATCTACATATTTAACAGCATAGTGACTATTGCGAAAAAATTATGGCCTAATAATAAAAAAATAAATCTGTTTTGCTTTTACTAATCTTCAAGAATCTTCTATGATAGCTTTATTATGTATTTTTTTATTATATTTTCAGTAAGAAATGTGCTGATTGTGTTCTCTCTGTTCTCTTGGTTGGGATCTGTGGCTCTGATTGTGACCAGCATTATACTGATTGTAGCCCTGAGGAAGGTATTCAAAAGTTTTTATTACAAAATCATGAATTAAATTCTTACCTAACAGACTAAATATTCATTTTGTTTGCTTTATTAACTGCAAAACTTGTTGTTGAAGTAATTATGTGTTAAAAGAAGTTTTTGAAGTAACAATACCTCCAAACTAACATTTTTAAGAAATATAGTTTTTAATGCCACATGAAAGCCAGTATAAAAAAATGGATTATTTTTTTTATTTCAGGAATATGAGAAGAAAATAGTGCCATGGCTATACACATTTGGTGTATTTCTTCTGTTCCGCTTTGTGGCTTTCATATTTGCGTCCATTGTGAACGACATGATATTTGCCTACAACATCTTTATGTGCTTGTTTTGGATAGTGTTCACTGTAGTTGGAGTTTACGGCTGGCTCCTGGTCTACAGCTTGTACCTGGAACTGTCTGATCTCACTAAATTAGAAGATTTGGCGCACTTGAGGGTAAGTCAGAGCTATCAATTCTCACAATGATATGTAATAAAATCATGTTTACAGAAATGAGTATAATAATAGCCAGAAATTAATTTTCTTTCAGTCAAAGAAAGATAACTTAATTTTCTGTACCTACCACTTACTTTACCTGATAATTATTAAAAATGAATGTTGTTTTCATATTGTTAGTAAGTAAGCCAGTTTATCCCAACACAGAGTTACAAAACCAATGTAAGCTAACAATTTCTGAGAGCATAATCTCTTATATATAAAAATGGATTTTCAAATGTGTTAGTCATGCTAAAACTCGAAAATGGCTGAACGGATCGGGCTGATTTTAGTCTTAAAATATTCGTAGAAGTCCAGGGAAGGTTTTAAAGTGACACGAAGTTCACCGGGACAGCCAGTTTATTATCTAATATCTTCAGATATAAAATATTACAATTTACCATTTCCAGATGGGTACGATGGCGTCCCTTAACGCGTCGCTGGCGGGCTCGCGGCCGACGACGCCGCACTCGACCGTGTCCACGATGCCTGCGTCGCAGATGTGATGCGCCGCCGACAAGGCTGAACCTGAGGAGGTTGTACCACTCACCGGAAGCCTTGAGACGCCTGTGTAGCTATGGGTTATATTGCCTTTTGATCTGTGTAGCAGCGGCATTGCTATAGCTAAGCGCGAGCTATGCTGTGGATGCCTATATACGTAGGTTACACAATCAGTTTATCATCAATCTGATCCATCATTCTGGTAAAGATTGACGGAAAATTGATCATCTAACCCAGGGATTGATGGACTGATCATTTTTTTAATACGGTATGTACTTTTTATAACCATCACTATTATGTCAATCCGAATGATGAAAAACTGATTGTGTAATCTGTAGATTACACAATCAGTTTTTCATCATTCATGATGTATCATAGATAATCTGCACTCCCCCCACAGCACTTATTCCTCGGATCTCGCATAGAGCATACAATTCATTCCATAGCAAACCATGAAGACACTATACTGGCATCATGTCTGTACCTCACTGTGAAGTCTATGAAGCGCAAATGGTTGCATGGCATGGTTAAATATTAAGATTTAGGAGTAAATTGCCATAAAACAAAGAATATAGAGCTCTAAACTTGAGTATTTTCTGACAGATTTTGGATCATTTTACACTATTTTAAAAATATTGTTTTGTTTGATGATTAAAAAGTAATTCAGACATTCCATTTTTAAAGCATAGACTGAATAAAATTTTATACTTTACTGAAATAAAAAATCTAATGTTTTTAAGAACAGACCATTGAAAACGTCCAATGTCTAGTGACCATATCAGTCTTACTATAACATATAAAGAGCCCTTATTTGTAACGAAACTCCGTCCAAGGGATTTTTGAATTATAAGGATTATTAGTATAGAATTTAGTAGTAATTTTCTATAATAAGTGAGCAATATAGTCGGGACTTAAATAATATTTGTATTGCCAGATTACAACAACTGACTGTGCCCTAAGCGGCTTTACTTTACATTTGAATCTCTAACAAGCTTATACATATAACATATTATATGCACTATCTAATGCCAAGCTATTGAGACGGAATTGTCACTAAAGTGTACCCGGCGAATCGAAGTGGTAGCGGTCATTAACCTTTTTAGTCTAGCTATAGGAAAAATACTCGCACTGTATTCAGATTTCAGACACTTCATTGTCAGACAAAATTACAAATTTACAGAAAATTATGTAACGAGTTTTGTGACAGGGGGGATCATTGACCGCTACTGTCTCGATTCGCCAGGTACACTATAGTTAATATATTCAGTAGTGGTTTTGATAGGCTTTGGTGTTGTCAATCAAGAGTGCTAATGAATTGACAAATTCATCTCAAAAAATTGGCTGTAACTTTACTTACACAAACCCTAGACTGAACTTAGGTAGGCTACCTTTGATCACACAATTTTCGCCCTTAGTATAAGTATAAGACTCATGTTGTATTAATTATTTTGTAAGCAGTATCAGTAAGTGTACATTTTGTCTGATAAGCTGAAATACGTCCACCGAGAATCGAAACAAATGCATTTTCTTTTGTAATTTTGTGGCATGTATCATAAAAAAAGGATTTTGCAATATCTATATTTGTATGTCAAATGTCTGTAAAATATCACTACATAAAAGACTTGTGAAAAAATTGTGTTTAGTTGGCAAATATGTATATTGTATAGTATTTTATACAATGTTGAGCCATTTGATTGTTCAATGGTAAATTGTAGCACAAAAACTAAATATTATAAATATTAATTTCATTATAATTTACACAATATAACCACAAATAGTAATTTTTATTTATAAGTTTTATAATTGTAAAACCGTCCATTTTATAAAATTTTATGTGTAAATTGATTTTTTTTATTTTCTTACTCCAAAAAAATACTAAACCCGGAAGGAAGGTTCCTTTGTAAATGGTATATAATATGTAACTAAATATTTATTACGAATCATGGAACTTCTTAGGGCCAACTCTAAAACACTGGCGCACGCGTCGGAAGACCGCCGCGGCTCACGAATTCGCGAGCGGGTACTGTTACTTGGTGGATTCTGAGAGACTTTTAAAAAAAAATAAACTTTAAACTGGAATTATTTTACTCAGAAAACTTAATATTAGACTTAAAAGAAGACCTGCACCCGACGAAGGACCAATTCGATCTAATGAAAATCACCGCGAAACGAAATAAAGAAATAGCAAAAGTTTCCAATTGCAATTCTATGAAATGCAAGTGAAAACTAAGCGTTTTTAATATACATATCATCCCATTCGGCTTTCGATATAACAGTACCCGTCGCGTGCGCCCATCTTATTTAGCGCTGCTAGTATAATTTTTATCTCGATAGTGTACAGTTCTGTCGATTAGATTACCATGGATTATTTACTAATTTATTGTTTCACATTTGCAAAAAGACGTCAACGGAAACAACGTCGATTGCGAAAAAAGTGCGCCCGCGCCGTGTGCCGCGCGTGTGACAGTCCGTCGCCCGCGTCCGCGCTCCGTCGCACGCGCCTGCGCTGCCCATACTATTTTTCATTATACACACGCGAGTGTGAGCCCGCGCGAGTATTAGCGTTGCGCGTTGGCCCTAATGTGCTCAATAAAACAAAGTTATCAAAGAATAACAAATATATTTATATAATATCATGATGACTAAAAGCATACAAAGTAAATCTAGCGTCCTTATCTTTAGTTAAAAACAAGGTTTTACAATAAATAACAATGAATTGTATTCACCTGTTATGATTGACATAAAAATATCTTACAAAATTACATATTTATTTTTAAATAAATAATATTTCATTGATAAGTAATATTTCATTGATAGTAAACAAAAATAATTTGAAACTATGAAAAACAATTTAATTTTCATTACACAAGTCTTATTATTATAGTATGATGAGTAGCAATGCCTAATGAACACTGTAAAACTTTATGATTAATCTTCCAATTTAAGTTTGTAATTTATTTCTATTTTAGTTCTCTCTCCATTTGGCGGTGTTTATTAACCTATCTTACAGTATACCCGTATATAGGTCAGGAACATTATAGTTGGTTTGCTTAGAAGTTTATTGGGAATTGCTTAAATAATAATCCTTAATTAGAGATTACAAATGAGATTATAAATATGACATAAATAACATAATAATGCAAATATATAATAAATATAGTTTAATGAATTTAAATTTAAAGAAAATACTTAAAAACATGTTTTCAAGGAGCATTCAATTTAAAAGTTTTATACAAACATAGGTACATTTAGGTGAAGCTACGGTGAACCTAATTAAAGCATGTTAAAAACAAATGCAATGCTAATCGCTTTTGTATGCCAGTGTGATAAAGAAACGTTTGTTTATAGCAACATAAAATTATTGCAAACAGATTTCACTAACTCATTTTAAATATTATTATACAAAGCATATATTAAATCATTATCATTAGTTTGTTCATAGAGAAATATGTAGTGTAGATTAGCCTATGGTTTGTTGCATGAAAAGGCAACTAAGTGATGTTATTAATATAAATAAATAATGTTGTGTACATGACATTTAGCACGAGAAAAGGGATTTAAAATAATACATTTTCTGAAAAGTAGATTTAATAACAAGCCGCATGAACTATTTTAACACCACATCTTCATTTATTTAACCCGTGTCTGCGATTCCCACGATCGAAACACGAACAACAAGGCGCTTTGCAGACGAAGGGGCGGGGCAGGCCGGTCAATTTCGCCGCGAACGATAGCACAAAGGGAATCCTATATTACCAACGCACACGGCGGGCTAAAAGACCTGCGGCGGTTACTGCATATAAACTAGTTTGTGTGATCCACGGCGGGTAGCCGCAGATATCGACGGGCAGACGCGGTCTTTATTGCTTCGCGGACAAAAAGCCCGCCCCGCCCCGTCGTCTGCAAACGCCTAAACATTATAGGATCAGTTGACAGCAATATTAATACAAACTACGAGACCTATAGGTACAGAACATTTAACAACAGTACCTACACCCTGTATAGGACTGGATGCAATTGGCAGGTATAGAAAAGGCAATCAAGCGATCTCCAAGGGACTATCCATCAAAAATATACTGGATTTTTATATAAACCCACATAATTCTAATATATCAAATACTTTTTACATATTTACAAAAAAAGAAAACAAGTTTTTCATACTTGTGAACTACAATTTTGAATCCACCCTGTATAGTGTATAGCATTGAATTCGTTATTTGGATCACGATAATTATATACGAGTATTTGTCGTGAATAAGAGCGTTTACACACTATGCGATGCGATAAACCACATCATTATGTCTTTGGCATATTGTACAGTTTTTCAATATTATTATATATGTTATATTAGAAATCGCCAGTAAAATTATTACAAAGACAGATAATATAATGTTCATTTGTATTTTATAGCTACGACAAGGGATATCGCATCGAGTAATGTAAAATGCTCCAAAAAAATTGTAGTAAATCCTACTTTTAACCTGAACCTAACAAAAACACTGTGTATCATCAGCTGTTGTTCTTAAAATATAAAATAATTGAAAAATATAAACGATACTTACAGATTTTTGTAAATATGTAATTCATCAATAGTACCATCGAGGAAATTGATTCCTAGGCAGTTGGCAGACCAACGTCATTTGGTCGGATCATGTCAATTCAATGTTAATAATAATTGTGATCTGTCGGGCGGGTGACATAAGCGTGTTTACACACGCGCCGCACCGGCAGCGGCACCGCCACCGAGGTGGTGCTCATCATGGCTCATCCTTGTATTTCTACGGGCCCTTACACACGGCGCCGCAGCGGCAGCGGCACGGTATAGTCGCCGCCGCGGCGGCACCGTGTGTAAGGGCCCATTCCGCCCATAGATATACAAGGATAAGTAATGGAGCGCGGCACCGTGTGTAAATAGCCTAACGCGACCAAACTACGTAGGTCACGTAGGTCCCCCATCTGCCTAGGAATCAACTTCTCTGATAGTACAATTTATCTTTTTTATTTTAATTGCAATTTGCAATATAACACAAAACAGTATGCCTGCTACATACAACGACACACACACACACACACACACACACGCAGTCTCTAAAATTTATGACTGAACTGTGCCGTTTGATCGTTGCGTGTAGTAGGGCGCAACAATAAATGCTAACCAGAACGACATATCGTATCGCAGGGTATACATTAGCTCTCGAGGCCGAAGTGCTTGCGCTTGATGCGCGCGTAGGGCCCGATATCGGGGTCCATGACGAAGTCCCACAGCACCGCCGACCAGCTGTGGTGCTGCGGCAGGTCGTCGTAGAACTCGGGGGCTATACGCTTCACCTAAAAAAAATAAGTTAATTTTAAAGTCCATCGCCGCTTTAAGTAATAATAATATTATATTAAAACACAATTGATTATGCGCTTAATATGTCGCAGACAAAAGTCGCAGGTCGGTTTTATTATCGTTAGTCAAAATAGTATTGGTCGATAAATCAAAATAGTTTGACGTTTGGTTTGGTAAGAAAAAACTGCTAATAAAGGTTGTATCAGAAAGCGCGGCGCGCGGCGTACTAGACGGCTTATCCATAATATTATATTATTATTATATATAATCTATACATTGTCACGCGCCGCCGCCGCGCCGCCGCCGCGCCGCTCTCGCCCCGCTGCCCGCTGATTGCGAGACCGTAGCCTAAGCAATAATTAGAGATGTGCCGATCATGACTTTGGCCGACTAGCCGATTAGTCGCTTGCAAAGAAGCCGACGAATCACGTCAAGATACAGTTGATGGTTTTCAGGATAATTTTTTACTGTACATAATGTGTAACATGCAATCTTGCTTTAATAACAATTACAATTACCCAATTTGTTAATACAAATCCTATTCTTTTATGTTTTAAAATTAGAACTTCTCGTTATAAATGTTTATTGAAGAAGATATTATTATGTTGTTATCTTTGTAGTGCAGCGCCCAGAGGTTTTAATTTATTTTTTCTTGTTCCTGTTATTTAATGACTCTTAGGTGCTCCCAGACGAAAGTTATATAACGTTAGATAACATATTTGTCTTACATTTTTTAACAAATTATAATAAAAGGCACGTTTATTTTTTGACATGTTGTAGCGTATGTTACACGATGTTATAAAATGTTATCGTGTTACACAATGTTTTATAACGTTATGTAACTTCTGTCTGGGAGCACCTTTATCCGATTGCTTACATTAAAAATTAACCAAAAACACAATTTTTAAAAAAGAAAGTTTGCTTTGCTAAGGTAAATAAAACTATTAAAGATATTTGCAAAGTTTAAAAACTTTGCAAATATCTTTAATAGTTTGGTGGGGTTTTAGGTGGGTTTATTATTTCGCTATATAACTGAAATGCAGGTTTTCTTCAAAATTTTAAAATTAATGAGTGTTACTGAAGTAGTATAGAATAATTTAAAAATCAAAAGCACAACTTTTCAATAGGTAAACTTTTTCGTTTACCTATTGAAAAGTTGTGTCTATATTCCATCGGCGGGATTCGAACCCGCAACCCCCAGCTTGAGCCGCCATTAAGCCACAGAGGTCGTGAAAAAAAGATAGAGTATAATATATTGTCACCTCGGGCAGCCTGCTGCCGGGCACCGCGGGGAAGTCGTGGTGCTCGTTGTGGTAGCCCACGTTGAAGGTGATCCAGTTGAGCGGCCCGTAGTACGAGTATGTCTCGAAACCCTTGCGGAACATGTAATGCTCCGATATGAAGTGCCCTGAAAATACATTTTTTTTAAATTACAATACATAATTAATTAGAGTCGTCTATGGGCCAGTCGCCCATATCCTTTGTCTCATTTAGGTACATAATTTTGTCGCGTACCAAGATTACATTTTCTCTTCGAGTGTTTCTTATTACTTTAATAATAAATGTTGTTTATTATATAAATAAAAACACACATTAATTATTAATTAAAAATATTAATGAATAAAAATATTAATCCAATTTCTAAACATACAAAGATAAAAAATTAATAAACAAAAAACTAAGAGGTAGCTACTAGAAGTTTCCCCGGGTAGGTCACGATGCGCTAGGTCAGGGGTCACCAAATGGCGGACCGCGGTCCGCACCCGGACCGCCGACCCATTGTGTGCGGACCCAGCATTTTCGAAGATGAACTTCGTTAAAAATAAATTTCGGTCTCGACATACTGATGAACATCTCTAGGATTTAATGTCTAAAATAGCTTGCACCAATATTTTACTCCAAATTTCAGAGAGATAATTAGCTACAAAAACTGACACTTCTGATTGAAAAGGTAAATAAATACTTTTGTAAATTCCGCAATTACCTTTGTTTAAATTTTTTTATGTGCGGACCGCGAAGGTCGTTTCATTTCTTAATATGGACCCCGAGAGAAACTAATTGGTGACCCCTGCGCTAGGTGTTCCAGCGCATCGTCGCGGAGTGGTGTGGAATGTGATGTTTCCACGAGTGGAGCCCAAAGAGGCAGAGGTGGTGGGGCTGTGGTCGTGTATCACGCGTTTCCCGTAGTCCCACCTTCAGGAGCAGGAACACCGTTGGGGTTTTAGTGGGTAGTCCCGGGTGCGGATACCATATACCTCGGTGGTCCTCCCCAGGCCCCGGGGATGCGTAAATACATGCCCCCAACGAAAAAAAGGTACTAGAAGATTCAAAATATGTTTATCTCGGGATTACTAATTTAATTTGTAATCTTTATTGCAAATCGTGTGTAGATCACGCGACTTGATAGTGTAAGCCGAATATAATTAATCAGTCACGTACGCGATACAGACACCAAATCAATAATAATAGATATTCATGGAATTACATAATGCTAAGGGTTAAAACGGCCCATTCGCTATCCTGAATTGCAGGCCTGCAACACCATTCACTATCCTGCATAAGTCCTGCATAAGACGGCGGACTGCACGCAGGATAGTGAATGGTGTTGCAGGCCTGCACGGCGGACTGCAGCAGGACTGCAATGCAGGATAGTGAATGGGCCTTTTAAATAAAATGCAGGATGCATTGCAGTCCGCCGTGCAGGCCTGCAACACCATTCACTATCCTGCATAAGCCGCCGTGCAGTCCGCCGGCTTATGCAGGATAGTGAATGGTGTTGCAGGCCTGCACGGCGGACTGGAATGCAGGATAGTGAATGGGCCCTTTTAGACCGCAACGCAACGCGCAGAGGCATTTTTATATTTGTAGTGGATTGACAGATTTCAATTGCGTGAGACGTCTTACAAATCTGTAAAATCCATACAAATTTAGAAATGCATCTACGCGTCGCCACTAGAGAGGCACTGTTACAGAACCACCCCTTCCTGTCAATGTCAATTGTCATCCGCTATCATACACGTGGCCGAGCTATAAATCTAATAATTATAGCTAGTGTCTTATTGAATCAGATGTAGACATTTCACTAAAGTGCTACAAGGCTTTAAATGAACGTGGACGGGGCGCTGCTGGTAAAGGAGAACTGTCAAAAACATGTCAATAATGGCGTTTTTGTATGATGGCAGCGTTAGTTCTTTTTTTCGCCACGTTCATTTAATACCTTGTCGAGATCTAGGCTCTATCATCCACGCTTCCATGGAAATGTTATCCACGTACTAAGTTCTAAAACATCACTGTTGGCCTGTTTCTCATCATATCACATAAGTTAATAATTAAATATAAAATATAAAAATAAAGATATACCTGCTACAGGATGTATGCCCATCGACAGTAGGGATCCGATCAGCAAATATCCTAAAACTTTGCCACCTGAAGAGAAAAACGAAAAATTAAAATACAACACAATGCAGAGTTAAAAGTTAAAATATATATAATACTAGATGACGCCCGCAACTCCGTTGGGCCAAAATTCGATTATCGTGCGGGTAAAAACTATTATAATATGTCCATTCCCGGTAGCCCTAGCATGGCCACCAGTAGAAATGCGAAAGTATAGACAATTGTGAAAATAAACTTAGGAAACCGTTCCGATCTTTTTTCGTTCCGAAAAATTCAATTAAAATACCACTTTATGACAGACTATAGTCCTAAAAATACAAATAATATTCTACTTTATAACATAATATACTAGAGTCTGTCATAAAGTGGCATTTTAATTGAATTTTTTTCGGTCGCGATTAGTCACGGTAAAGATCGGAACGGCACCTTAAGTTTTTGTTCACAGTTTGTCTATACTTTCGCATTTCTACTGATGGCCATGCTAGGGCTGCTGGACTGAAAGTATCTCTATACCAAATTTCAGCAAAATCGGTTCAGCGGTTTGGACATGAAGAGGTAACAGTCAGACAGACACACTTTGTTATTTATAACATTAATTGTTATAAATCACAAAGTGTGTAGATACGTAAATCGGGTTTAGTAATCAGTAATCACTTTCCTTTTATTACATGACACATACATAACATGTTTCAACAAAATCGAGTTATCCTGTTAGTTCAGTACTTAGTTATTTAATAAAAGTTAAACCCCTGTTAAAATCTCTCTCTTTCTTTTGTTCTATGGAGAAAGAAGAGAAGGTATATATACCAGCGGGTATAGCATAACAACAGTAACTGTCACTTTGTCTATTTTTCCGTCGAAAAAACCGCTTCTATGATGACCATGCTGAGCCTGCTGGTGATAAAGTGAGCATGATACCCGTTTTCAGTTTTCACCAACCGCGCCTGTGTCCCATAACAGCCATTAAGGGTACCCATTTCTTAAGAGTTTACTCAGACATTATGTCTCCTAATTGTATTTAAGACCTAAAAACTCAGATGGCACATACCTACATAGGCTACATTGTCTCCTAGTTGTATTTAAGATCTAAAAACTCAGATGACACATAGGCGTTTTAAGAGTCACCCTAAAAATATCGCCAAGGTACTGGCATGGTGAAAACAACCACTAACTTCAAACTCACCAAAAACTTTGATGACTACGGCGTCGAAGAACAGCTGTATGATCAGGTTGGTGAGCTCCAAGGGCGAGGGCGGCTTGGGCCTGACCACCAGCGGGCGCAGCGAGTAGAAGAACGGCTGCAGGAACAGCCACACCAGTTTGCCGCCCGTCGTGCAGAACAGCTTCGCTTCCACAAGCGTCGGCAGGTCCACGTCTATCACCTCGTCGCCTTGATACTGAACAATAAGTCTAACTATCAGTATTACCCATAGAGAAATATAAGATAGTACAGCGGGGCTAAAATGGTCGCTTTGTTGAATCATGATATGAATCATAATATGATTCAATTCTTTAAAATCGCAAAATGCATCTCTGCTTGCTTTACATTTGTCAGTTTGACAGTTTTGACAATTCATTTGCTAAATTGATTGAGAGGAATTGCTAAATGTTACCATTTTAGCCCCGCTGATTATACTACACTAGATGAAAAACGTTTACCCTATGGCGGGATCCATACGTAATTTAAAAAATACGAAAGTGTGTCTGTCTGTCTGATTTTGCTGAAATTTGGTATGGATGTACTTTTGGTCCCGGGAAAGGACATAGGATATTTTTTATCCCGGAGAATTGTACGGTTCCCGCGCGATAAACTAATTTTGGAGCAACGGAGTTGCGGACGTCATCTAGTAACATATATTACCTACCATATTATCCTTTTCCACTATCTTATCCTATGCTCTTTTCTAGAAAACTTTAGTCTCCATACCAACATTAATCAAATTCGGTTTAGCGGCGCGTGCAAAGTTAGACACACAAATATTTTCTAGAAAATTATTAAGTGTGATGAGTTGATGATACAGGATAATAAACAAAATTTATAGTCAATACTTAATAAGTGCGATTAGGACCTAATGTTTGGTTTAACCATATCATTGAAAATTTTCCGCTTGCGATAAAATCGGCAAAGTACAGTAATATGTTTAAATAGAAACATGCTACGTCATTAAATAAATATCGGCGACACCTGATTCATAAAGTAAATCATATTTTCAAATATTATGGCCAAATGTTTTCCAGATAATAATTACAATATTTCCACTAAGTATCTACGTATACTTATCTATTTCGATTTTGAATTAGCGAAGAAGGAAAATGCAAATAGAAACCAAGTTCTATGTCACGGGCAATTCAAGCGCTATAGTGTATAGTGTTATGCAACGTCCAACGAGAACATTGCTCTAAGAATGGTTGAATCGCACTACGCCCGATAGAAATCTGCTATTCTAGTGCCGATCAAATTGCAGACTATCACGCTCGCGGCTCGCGAGTGAGACAACCTGCGCCCGAAGTGACATTCGAGTCATAAGAATAGGCCGTGAAAATACGGTCTGCAGGCTTAGCATGGTCACCATAGAAACGGTTTCTTTCTACGGAAGAATAGACAAAGTGACAGACAATGGAAATCCGTCATTTTGTCGATAAAATATGTCAGTATGTCGATTCCTTCCCATTTCTACTGTTGTTATGCTAAACCTGCTGGACTCTGACGTAGGCATAGAACTATTCCTATGGTAGCGTACTGTTATAGCTTTAGCTTTGGTCTGTATGCCTTATCTCTTGTCAGCCCCTTTTACTACCTATCCAGCATTTCCTTTGTCTAGCACTGGGAATGCTCCCTGTCCCATAGTCCCAATCCAAGTTCCATCCGTGCTAGACGTGTGTGCATTAAAATTTAAAAATTGATTTTCCTTGTACGTCTTAACAGTAGGTACTATCAGGGAAGTTGATTCCTATGCAGGTGGCGGACCTAAGTCATGTGGTCGGCTTATGTCAATTCAATGTTAGCTTGATCGGTCGGCTGGGTTTGACGTAACGCGAGTTGCGACCAAATTACTTAGGTCCGCCATCTGCATAGGAATCAACTTCTCTGATAGTACACACTGCATCTAACTTCGGTTATCCCATTTCTCTTCGTCATCCGTGAAACTCGGTTGGGATTGGTATCTGTAGGCCATCTATGAAACCGTTTTGAAACTCAAACAATGTAAAGAGAATGCTGCGTCCTGATTCCTGCTCTAACAACGCCATTACACGTTTGTTAGAGTAGGACGCGGCATTCTTGTACGATTGAGTCTTAAAATAGTTTCGTGGTACGTACTACGTACCGTACGGCCCCAGATCAGACGTAGTGCAAAACTGCTCTAAATGCTCAGCATACTGTCATGGTTATTACTCATTAGCCATCCAGTGACCACAACAATGGAACACAAAACAGAAACGAGGGAAAGCTATAAAACATTTGATTGTAGTATTGTTCTAAATGCAGTCATTATAATTCATAGTTGATGAGAGTATTTCCTCAGCCTAATTAATAATTTCAAATTCAATTTCTACCATTAATACTCTTTTCTAAAGACCCCTGCATACGGGGAGGCCGTTTCAGTCGGACTGAATGCGGGCTTTTCTGAACGTTCACACAGACAGAGCTGACACAGACGATGTCAAGTCAAATCTGCATGCGATTAATCATTCCGAGTCAATCCTATTTGCACAAATCTGGGTTAAAATTTTTAATATTGTTATGGACACACAGAGCCATCTAGAGTCGGACTAGCAAAACATATCGAGGAGACACACTCCACAGACAACAATCAACACAAATCCCCTACTCGAAACTAGATGGCGTTAGGTGGTACATGCTCGAACTTTGTAGAAACATTCCACACTTGTTTACTTGTTTACGCGATTCGTGGAATGTTCTCGTACAGTTTAGGGCTCGCCTCGACTTATATAAATAGTCGCAGGAAGACGGGCCGACTACTTACTTCGATACGAGCTAGCTTCGAGGCGACTTCGAAGTGAAAACAAGTGATCAATAGTGAGTGAACCAGTGAAACCTACGACTCGGCTACGACCTAGGACAGTGATAGTGCAGTGATTTGGACCTAGTGTTTAGTTGTGTGACCTAGCGTTTGTGAATAAAGTCTTCAAGTGAGTCAGCAGGTCATTCTTTCCAAGTCCTTCGAACCCTAGCACGTAACAATATTAACTACAGACATGGCATGGATATCTAGTTAATCAAGGGTTAATTGTAACTCAAATGCACAAGCGAGCCTAATAATTACAATCTTACTTACCCTATGGTGTTCCAAGTGATACTTTCTAAAGCTGATCGATATGGGGATGCCTATGGGCAGGTTGGCGAAGAACCCAAACAGTCTGTTGTGCAGCGGCCGGTTGTGACCGAAGGCTAAGTTGTGAGCTATTTCATGGATTGCTGAAAACAAAAAAATAATTACATATTATTTCAGAATCTGCAAAAATATAGGGTCGAGGGCTACAACTTACACCCTTACTATTGAAAAAACCCCACTGTATAGGTACGTAATACGCGTTATGGTCCTTGTCACATACACAAGAAAAGCCAATTGACAGTCAAAGATTGACGTGTTGTTTATTCGAGCAGGAGGTTTTGTAGTACATCCAAATATTTAAATGGAATAAGGTAATTTTCGCGCCGCCGCGCCGACCTATTGTGTGCGGACCAAGCATTTACGAATATTAACATCGACGTTAAATTTCGGCCTCGACTTACTGATGAACATCTCCAGGATTTAATGTCAATAGCTTGCTCCAATTTCACTCCAAACAAGCAACAAAAATTGTCACTTTTCTCATTAATATGTAAGAAAAATCCGCATTAGGATTTTGATACAAAAATGGAAAAAATATTTACGTATATTCTTTTAAAAGTATTTTACTAGTAAAGTGCTTGGTTTAAAAACGAAAAACACACGCTTTTATGACCGGTGAGGAAACTTTTCATCGATGATTAAAAATCTAATCGCTAAAAAATCTGAAATCTCACCCTGCTCCGTCATCAGACTCTCACCAGCAACCAAGTGTAGCGAATTAGGTCATCAGTAGAAAACAAATGAGCCCAAGCTCAAGGGGTTTCGCAACAGCCATGGAAGAGTTAAATTGCCCACCACGACACCATCATAATATCAGAATATACGTTCAGACATAGGTCGCCGATAACTATGAATTGCAACCAAATATTTGGTCAGTTTTGGTGCCAATAAGCTAGTACGTACTGACAGTTTACGATTTGTAATTTTCAGCCATTTACCCGATAATATTTTTTTTGGTCACAATATTAAGTCTCGTTTGAACGCTCGTTGCTTCATAACGCAACCGAATATTTGGTCAGTTTTTACGCTACCGATATGAGAACAACTAGTACTTACCTAATATAACTTACTCAGCCATTTACCTTATCATTTTTTTTTGGTCATGATAACTGGGTTTTCAGGCGCCCTATACAGAGAACGCAACTACTTTACGTAGGCAGACCGACATATTTCCCCATACAAAGGTAAAAAAAGTTGGTCTATCAATAAATTAAATTGGCTGCTACTTTTACAGTAAACTCTCTACAAGGAACACATACACACCCTAAAGTATTATCACTTAATTTTGTTACACTTACACCCTGTATAACTGCTGTTTTAAAATTAAACCTAAAATATGTGTATGACAAAATATGACCATGCAAAGTGGATGAGGACCGGGCAGGGGTCTCAAAAAAAAATCACGAATATCACGTAATATTTGGACGTCCCCTAGTTATAGGCGCTTGTCAACAGGAATTGCCGGCTTTTCAGATAGCGATCGGCAGGCAAATACGATTAGTCGTAATCTGGAGTGGACGAGATAAGATATCACACGTATTACGTAATTATATACCCATTAATATCAGTCCACTAGCTCCACCTTGACATTGCGAACTAAGGATATCCTTACTAATTTATGACTAATGCGAAATTTTGTCTGTCTGATACCTCGTCACGCGTAAACGGATGAACCGAATGAGATGTGACGGACGTAAGATAGTTAGTTTCTGTCGCGGAAAAAATATACATAGGTTTCATGCGCGATAAACACATAGTCCATTGAAATGTTACAATTTTAGGACCGAATATTGCATTTATTACAGGACGCAATTTTATTTTTCACAATTCCTAAATTACGCGGGCGAAGCCGCGCGGAACATCTAGTTCTAGTCTATGATAAATTATAAGTAGACATCGGATTATATGCACGATCAAAGTGCCGAAATATGCATGCAAGTATGCACGATAAATGGCCAAAATATGCACAAAATATGCCCAATCAAAAGTCAATTATTAATGAAATTTATAATTTTTGAAGAGTTTTCCGGAGGTGCCGCTATTAAAATTTTGTAATTTCATCAAATCCAGGATTTTTAATTTTTTATACAGCACCAATAATAATTTTCTACCAACATTTTCCAGTAATTGCAATCATAATGCCCATGTAAGTTTAAGAAATCGATAACTACTTCATTCCAATTTTTACTAATGTTGCCAATGCCAACTACAAAGAAAAAATTTGTTTCTAGAAAAATATTGTACCTATCGGGTGTATTGCAGAATGCAATAATAATTTTTTACGAACTTTAATGGGGTTGCCACATATTTGAAGTGTTTTTAATCTATTCTACATCTGTTTTGTGGCCTCGGTGTGTGTCATGATAGCTAGTTTGGAGACTGCGAGGGCATAAAACTACCAAAATATGCACTAATGTCTAAAAAGTGCCATTTGCATATGCAAGTATGCAAATGCATATAATCCGATGTCTAATTATAAGCATTTGAAGAATTTTGCTGAATACGAATAAGGATAAATAATTATTTTGTCAATGAACTCAAAACAATTACGGCTACATTCCTAAATTAGCGATTGCATAATAATTCTGGTTAGAGACGTGACTCACTAGGCATCGTCGTTTGGACCTATTAGCAACTAATAATAATAAGACATACAATAAACATCCCGAGTGAGAGATGTGAGTACGTAATATTTTTTACACCAAGCAATTTCATCTGCTTTTCTAATACCTCCTAATGGCTTCTGCCAAATGTTTGACTATTGTCCTTATTAAGAGTCGTCACAGGAGCCCTATAATGGATGTGGCTTACGCCCTAAGCATGGTCTACACCAGAGGTTCCCAAACTTTTTTTTCTCATAGACCACTTTAAACATTTTGCTGGATCCGGTGGACCCCAAGTTCAAGGCCGGTCTAAAAAGCGTATTCATCCAACGGTTAGACCTTTACTTTTTTGTAATCTAAGTTTGACTCACAATAATTCACAGTACAAGGAACCAATAACCGCTTCGGGGTGGTAAAACCCGAATTACGTACGTAAACGCAAATATTTTCTTATTTTGTAGACTATTTAACACAAAAATTACCACCACTTTTACTTATTTCTAAATCTCCTCGCTGTGTAATATTTAATCTGCTATTAATATAATATATTCATAGAAGTCAAATCGGGTCACCTAATTTTTATAAATAACGACTCGTGGACCCCCATTTTTTTTCCACGCAAGCGTAGACCCCTATCGGGCTCCCGTGGACCCCATGGGTCCACCTGGACCACTTTGGGAATCAATGGTCTACACTCTACAGTTACATCTATTCAGCGAAGGAAGGAGTGCGGTCCCTAAAGCTAAAGAAATAAACAGAAGCGAGAAAAAAAAAATAATAAAATAAAAATTGTTTTATTTCCGAATAGATTTGCAACAAATACTTTCAGAACGTTGATACTACTGGTGCCTACCACCGGTTCGGGAACTATCCCGGCGAGAAGAACCGGCGTAAGAAACTCGCACGGGGCCCCACTTTTTACCAAAAAAGTGAGAAAAAAATTAATCTTTTTAAAATAAAATTTACAATTGTAACTTAAAATTATTATACAATGTCAACATCCGAGAATATCTAAAACCGATCTAAATACCCTGTATCTCGCACACACACAGGAGAAAATAGCCCTAACTAATACATATAGGCTATGCTATGGATCGGGAACGGGCTCTCGCGTCTTCACAATAATTAATAAAGCTCAGGGATTAACGATTAATGATTAATCATACAGACCAAATCCCGAAAGCTAAAAGTTCGTGACAGCGCAGCGTGCCTTTTTTTTGATGCGTAGGGGAAACTCTTTATGGGTGCGCCTGGTTGGGGGTGTGCCTCAGTTAAGCTGAAGCACCCCGGGGGTAAGTGGGACTCCCGGCGAGAAGCGCCTGGCTTACCCACTAAACCACCTGCGGTTTGCCTTCAGCCGTATACGGAGGGAAGTCCTGGATCTGACCAACACAGGATTGCCTCCAATGACAGCGTGCCTCATTCAGTGGTATTGAGCCAGTGAACCTCACATATGAACTCATGCATGCAGCATACTCACCCAGCATAAGCGAGTGGTTGATGACTCCGCCAAAGCAGTACGCCACCAGTATGAGGACCGGCCAGCTCATATGCTGCACCACGGGCAGCATTGCCAGCTGCGTCAGCACCATGCCCGTCACCTGCCACTTGAACATGGGGTCGTAGCCATATAGCTGCTTGATTTGCGGGTACTTCTCTGTGGACAACAAGTGTAGAGTAGAGATCAATAGAATCGTTTCTAACTATGAAATATTTTGATTTGTGACACCAGTTTCTCCATACAGAAATTCTTTTGATTGGCCTCTACCTTATTACTGGTTTTTTGAATGGAGTTTAGTCTAACTATACTATACTCGGCGAAACATGGCGGTAGCGGTCATTCACTCCCTGTCAAAAACTAGTCAGTTTCTATACAAAGACGCAATTGACAACATCTGACACTTCATTGTCAATCGCGGTTTATATTAGAAAATTACAAGTTTTTGACATCAAAAAGGCAAGCAAAACAGCGTGTTCAACAATTTGTCGAATGAGGTTAGGACACTGTTGCACGTCTGTTTTCTTAGCAAAGATTAGGGTCCGAGATAGCTCCTTATGTGAATGCGGCCTAGACGAGGGGACTCTAGGTTTAGAGTCTAGACCAGGGATGGGGAAACTACGGCCCGCGGGCCATCTCCGGCCCGCGAAGACTTGAAATCCGGCCCGCGACCATCAAACAAAAATCAAGAGAATATTTCGTATTGTTAGTAATTGTTAGTAAATAAAAGTTTAATTTAATTACAATTTCTAATTTCTTTTTTATTCCAACAGTTATTTTGTAATATTTGCACAATAAATTGGTGTTTCAGAAAATACATATCAATATTTTTATTTCAGTAATTAATATAGTCAAAAATGCAACAAATGGAATAAAGTCTTGGCCCGCCATATATTTTGTTAGGATTATATTGGCACGCGAAGGAAAAAGTTCCCCCATCCCTGGTCTAGACCATATTTTTTTCTCTTGCCCAAAATACCAACCTTCCTTAAACGATTTGATTCCTACTATTCCTCGCCCTATCAGTTTTATTTCAGTTCTATCCTCAGTAAAGTCCCTTTGTTGAAACTTTATGTACATATATTTATACTAACAGTATTCAATTGTAACGTGTATAGGACTAACCCTAAATGTTTGTGTTTGTTTTAGATTTTTCAACAGACACCGTACGCGTCTCAACATACCGTAACCTTGTTCCTTCATAAAACCATCTCATAAAGTCTTTGCCAAAACTCTCTGATACCGGCGACTCACAAAGAAGCCTTTAATAAAAAATCGACCTAGTGCGAGTCGGACACGCACACGAAGGGTTCCATACCATTATAGAGGAAAATTAGGCCAAAAATGTATTTTTTTGTATGGGAGCCCCCCTTAATTATTTATTTTATTTTAATATTATTATTGAATATTAAAGTACACATGTAACTAAGGACTTTGAGAAAAATTCAAGTACCTACCTGTTGCCATTTTTGATATAGAGCAAAAAAGGCCAAAAAAATCACGTTTGTTGTATCGGAGCCCTTAAATATTAATTTTATTTAGTTTTTAGTATTTGTTGTTATAGCGGCAACAGATATACATAATCTATGAAAATTTCAGAAGTCTAGCTATAGCGGTTCTTGAGTTACAGCCTGGAGACAGACGGACAGACAGACAGACAGACGGACAGGCATCGAAGTCTCAGTAATAGAGTCCCGTTTTTACCCTTTGGGTACGGAACCCTAAAAAGAAGATGTTTTTGACAGGGAGTCAGATAGTGCTTTTAATAAGCTTACGCGAACCAGCCAAAAACTCCGTTAATTGATAGAATCATGTCAAAATACTTTAGAAACCGTAGAGGTTACGTAATAAATCTCTTGACAGAAAAGGCTACGACACACTACACAGGATTGATGCGGTAAAAGGTGGTAAGATTCCAAACGCTATGTCGAGTGCGATGATAAGATATAGCGAATAGTCTAAACTCTAAAGTTTAGACTATTCGCTATATCTTATCTTGAGTTAAGACTCTAAACTCAAGAGTCAGTTAAACACCACTTCACCAGTGAATCCAGATAGAGTTCGCTTCGTTCGTTCGCTCACTTACGAAGAACTAGTGTCCGACCGAAACTGATTTTTCAGCCGAAACCGAAACCGAAACCGAACTTTCGGCCTTACTCTCAGTTTCGGCCGAAACCGAAACCGAAACTTAGTAAACCATTTAAAATTACGATTATTTACTGAAATTTATTGATTTTTAACATACATTACAATTTTTTAAACTAAAAAAAATAGTACCACATTGAAAATTTTTTACTTTTTGCGACATTTTTTAAAATAAATATTATTAATCTTAGAATCGAATATTATGTTCCCTAAAACTTTTTTGTACCATATTCTGTTTTTTATACGATTCCAAGTAGGTGCGATTTCACCCAAGAAATAGAACGCGCTTAGAGTACATTAAGAGCCCGTCCTCTCTTTTCTACTGCTCTCTTCACACTCACGCCGTCTTTCATATGCCAGGTGAAAAAGGACGATCGCCAAGTTAGCGGGCAGATAGAGATTTTCTGTTTTTAAAGGATTTTTTATATTGAAGTGGTAAAAAGTAATTCCAACATTGTATAGACGATTTTCTCAACAGTACATTGTATTTTTTTCATACCGTTAAGACGTCAATACAATCCATAAAAAGGTGATATTCTAAACCTTTTACAGCAAAAATCACAAAACTGTCGCGGGTTTGAGTTGGACTATTTAAAGATACTTAAAAAAAAAAAAATCTAGCTCCAACACTATATTATAATTGAAATGATCTTACATGTTGTGCATTAAAACTTATAGAAATACTGTATTTTAACTGTTAAATCACGTCTGTTAAATGAGCGAAATCGGCAAAATTTCGTATACGGACTCTTAAATCGGTTCTAAACGTATAAACGCGCTTATAGCACCAAATTGAATTTCACCAACATAACGTTCACAGAAAATCCGAGTTTTATTTTTATTTCAAGACAGAAATTAGCAAGTCTGTTCAGGAGTTCTCGAGTTTTAGCGAGACTAACGAAATTTGTTATACATAATATCAATGTATAATATTATGACTATCGCTATTCCTAAACGTTATTTACAAAATACAGTATAAGAAAATAATAATATTATGATTTATGATATTCATAATATTATATTATTTACTATATTATTATATAGTTACTGTGTGATACATCATGCATCCCACCTTTCGGTTTCCATTATTAATTATTATCAAAAGTTTAAACACCACAAATCAAAATAATTTTATTTTGTTCAAGCAATTTTCTTCAAGTATCACAAACAACTATCAAAATCAACATTCAACAACAATAACATTCTCTCGATCGCGGATTCTTGGAAATCTACTGTTACCGCGCGCGCGGTCGCATGCGACCGCTTGGAGCTTGAGGGAATATTGTAAAGTGCGTTTCATCGAATAGTCCCTTTGCCGTCATGTTGGCACTAATGCAAATTAATGTTGCCACATTACCCTTACTGTGCTACCTTAAATTAGGGGAGATAATAATATGTTATCACAAAATGCACTTAAAGAAAATTGTACACAATTCTAACAGCTTTCGCCCGCGGCTCTGCCTACGTTAACGTCTATCCCTCGGGGAACGTATTTTCCCGGGATAAAAGGTATGTCCTTCTCCATACTCCAGACAACGTGTACCTATAACAGTTTTATGATGATCCGCTTAGTACTTTATGTGTCAAGGCGTAATAACCGAAGTCATTAACCTTTCGTATTTACTAGCTAAAAGCCGAGCTTTGTGAGGGCTCGCTTCATCACACCTTCACTGACTGATGATAACACAATATTTACATGTAAATACTATGTTAAGGTACAATTCAATGGGCGTGATAGTTTGTCCGTAAAGTGTACCACAAAATGTACAGGTTGTGAGAAGTACTAGGGCTCGCTTCGCTCGCCCTTATATTATTGTACTAGCTTTTACCCGCGCCTTCGTTCGCGTGTATGTAGTTTTCGTTACTAGAAGTGCGTTTTATCAAATAGTTTCTTTGCCATCATGTTGGCATTCTCTGTTAATAACGTAAACACGGTAGACACGCTCTGCAAGTATTCATAAGTTTTACTGTGTTTAAGGGTGATTAAATTGACGCTGGTAACCCTATTTCACTAAGCCGTAATGGCGGCAACTCGAGTTTAATGGGATTATTGGGGCCTAGTTACGTTTTTCACGTTCACAAAACTCTTTCACTCTTAGCACCATCATTCTTTCATCACTCTTTAATGTTTTCGGCATGATTTTCTAACGAAATGTCAACCTTGTTTACATTATTGACAGACAGGAATGCCAACATGACGGCAAAGGAACTATTCGATGAAACGTAGTATACTTGAATGCCTTGAATGAATTAAGCTGGGAACAAATTATCGGACGTTGTCCTCGGACGTTTTCCTCGGATGCGGCTTGTTTCTATCTGGTTAATACAAAATACACTAAACTGTCCACATTGACATAAGTCGCCGACGCGACTTGAGCGTTCGGACATCTGAAAAGAATCTGGCTAGTGAGATGTTTTTGCATCCGCGGACGCTATGAACGGGGCGCGGGGACGCGTCCGCGGACGTTCAGTCGTATTCCTTTCATTTTTCTATGCGCATGTGCAGCTTTCCCGCATGTGCAGTAATAGAAATTAACATCAATTTCTGTCAGATTTTAGCACATGACACTGTTGTATTGGTCTTCGGACATCTGGCCAGTCACTTCAAATTGTTAGCGGGAAGCATGGCAAGCAGCGACTGTGAGGATGATTATTTAGCGGTAGCTGCGCTGTGTTGTCCGCCAAAAAAAAGAATAAAAAGGAGTATTTGGGTCTATAATATTAATAAAAACGATTACAGTTTGGTGAATTTCACACCTTGCATCCTGATTTACAAAAGGACGAGAGTCCTTATAAATTATATTTAAGAATGAATGAAGATCAATTTATGTTTCAATTATTGAAAATGACATTGAGACACAAATGACCCAGTTTCGGACACCAATATCAGCAAAGGAACGTTTAGGGCCCCCGGGCTTTAGGCGGCCAGGTCGCGCGGCCAGGTCACTGCGACCACCCCGCGCACTTTGCGGCCACGTCTGCGACCACACTCGTATGAGTAGTGATTTGATGACTAAACTTTGAATATTATTTTGTTTTCTATTATACAAAAAAGTGGCTGCGGCGAGCAGTGCGCGCACACTGAGTAATTTACAAACTCTCGTATCTTGTTGGCCGAGTGTGTGTCGCGATGTTTTTCGTTGGTCGCGCGACCAGAGCGTGGCCGCTGGTCGCGTAATGCGCGCACCTGCATAATATATCATAGAAGAATTAGTTGGCCGCAGCGACCTGGCCGCGCGACCTGGCCGCGCCACCTAGCCGCCTAATGCGCGGGGGGGGTCAGTGGTAACTTTGAGGTAGGTGAATAATAAAACAAGACGTGCTTTATCTAATAAAAGCTTGACGTGTCACCGCGAGCACGCTCAGAAAGCTTATGCACGTAGTGATTAAATTCTCTTTGAGCTTATGAACCATAAAGAAATATAATATGACAGTAGTTGACAGTACTGTGAGGTATTGATATTATGAGCCCAAAACTCTACATTGTATTAAGTACCTATAGTGTCCGACCAAAACTGATTTTTCAGCCGAAACTAAAACCGAAACCAAAATTTGATAACATTTAAAATTACAATTATTTACTGAAATTTACTTTTTTTTATTTTATGAACACATTAGAAAAAGTGCCAAATTGGATTAAAATAAATATTATTAATCTTAGACTCGAATATGTTCCACAGAAACTTTTCAGTACTCATATTCCGTTTTTTTTTATCCGAGTAACAATAATAATAATATCTATGGACTTGTGTTACGGGTACCAGACAACGGAAATATATTTATTAAGTAATACTTCTATCCATACTTCCATATTAATATTATTATAAATCCGTCTGTCTGTCTGTTACCTCTTCACGCCCAAACCGCTGAACCGATTTTGATGAAATTTGGTTTGGAGATACTTTGAGTCCCGGGAAAGGACTATAGGATACTAAATACTTTTGTCCAGGAAAAATGTACAGTTTCTGCGCGATTTTTGCACAACGGAGTTACGGGCCTCATCCAGTACTATAATAGGCATACATAAATTAAAGATTTTTATTTAACATTTATATTATATTATTTAAGATTTTAATTATATAATAATACTCATATTTTTTGCCGAAACGGTCCGAAACCGAAATTTCGGTCGGTCACTAATCTATGCCCGAAACGTCTTCGGAGATGCGATGTTTTTGCATCCAGCCAGCCAGATCAGTGTTCGGACGTCCGAACGCTCAAGGTCGCGTCCGCGATTATGACAGACAACTTGACCTTGACGATCTATAGCGTTCAGACATCCGAACAGCTGATGTTTTTGCATCCGCGGACGCCATGAACGGGGCACGAGGACGCATCCGCGGACGGCGGACGGTTTTCTGAAAGGACTAGCCAGACATCCGAAGACTCATTTTCCTACAAACCTTCCTGCATCCGCGGACGTCCCCGTATGAACCGAGAACATTGTTAAGTCGCATCCATCAGCCGCGACTTATGGACGCGTCCGATAATTTGTTCCCAGCTTTATTGTCGTGTACCGGATACCCCACCCCACAGCCTGCGCGTCCCGTCGCGTTGCCGCGCTCTGTCGTGCGAGCGGATCGGCACGATACCATGTTTGAAATTATAGAGAAATTGCGCCGCGTTTACGAATACCAAAAATGATGAATGAAAATTTATTATATTGCCATTCTTTTGAAGACATTCTGTAACTACACAATATAAGCTGAGGTCCCAGGAAAAATACAAAACGATTCGATGAGTTTTTAATATAAAACAAGTGTGCGAAAAGTATGTCGTCAATGGCGTAAAAATTTATGAAATGTAATCGTTTATATTTTTTAGTGTGTAAATATTTTGTAGTAAATTTTTGTACAGAAACCTAGGTAATTACTATTGTAAGCTGAAAAATAACTCAAACATGTTAAATATTTTCGTATGAGAAAATGATTTTGGTATTACGTTTGTATGAGAATTTTGAGGGTACCCGGCCCCTTAAAATTTTGCTATCGAGTAATCTGTGGTTAATCACTTAACATCTTCCTTAACACCGTTTTTATATAGTCTTTAACTAAGTTTATCCACTCTGAGCCACCTAATTTTATGGACATTGGATTTGGAGATAAGATACTCCAACATAATTCGTAATTACTACTCTCAAAAATCTTGTGTTTAACCACTTGAGATAACGTATTTGATATTTTTATCAATATCGAAACGTGATCAGAAACATACCAAGGCCACCCGGAGAAACATAAGGGTTAGGTTAAAGGGCTATTTTCTTTGCTTTGCTCTTAAATTTTTTAAGGCGCGAATAAAAATTAGAAATTCGTAAATCTCTGGTATTAGACGCGATTCACAAAAAATAAAATTATTGTAGTGTAAATACTAAACCAAAGTATTTTTCAGCATGGACAGAAAGTGCGGAAATCATATAGGAAAGGAGAAAAAAAAATAAAGTCTAAATATTTTAAAACATTAAAATCTCAGGAACTACTTGAACTGTAGGAATGAAATAAAGTACAAATTTTGTGTTTCTTAATGATTCATCTAATCAGCTTTGTGGCAAGTTAACAAACCATCGTAATTAATTTAAATAAAATAATTTCGTTTTTAGGGAGTTCAAAAATGAGCAATTTCAAAATTAATTTTCTCAAAAACCAAGTAAAATGCGCACTCTAGAGTTCTACTCTTGCATTTGAAATATAAGACGCCATCGACTATTGCATTAACTTAGTTATTATTTTGGGCGTTTCTAAAACACTGTGCGACGGTTGCTTCTAGGAATGTGAAACAATTCACAGGAGTAGGAAAGTATGCTGAATTTAAAAGAAAAACTATCACGGCTAAGAAGACTTCATTTCAAGAAGTTATTGAGTAATAGTCGATCAATTAAAAAAAATGTATTCGGCAAAGTATAAAGGAACTTTTCGTTCAAATTCCTTTGAAAGCAACTGAGATGATGTTGTTAGTATACATTGTAAAACACGTTATAAATGTACATTCATTGACCATACAAAAATAAAAATAAAAAAATAACTAGTATAACCCTATATTGCGCGTGGTTCGACATGCACTTGGCCGGTTTTATTTGGGTTTCAGACTTCTAGTTCCTGCGCGATAATATTATACTCGCGAACTCATTTATCTCAATTCTCAGCCTCAAATCAACTCATCATAGTGGCAGCTCCTATACCGTAAACACATAAATATATGAGTAGCGCACGTGACGAAAGACATTCAATACACTCAGTTTGTTTTATGTCGGAGTTTCTATGTAGAATACTAATTGTTCTGAGCTACCGTTACTATCTATAGTAATATTATAAAGCGGAAGTTTATTTGTTTGAACGCGCTAATCTCAGGAACTACTGGTCCGATTTGAAAAATTATTTCAGTGTTAGATAGTCCATTTATCGAGGAAGGCTATAGGCCATATTTTATCACGCTAAGACTAATAGGAGTGAAGAAATAGAGGAAAATGTGGAAAAAACGGGGGAAATTATTTGAAAGGGCTTATTTGAACGCGCTAATCTCAGGAACTACTAGTCCGATTCAAAAAAAATTTCAGTCTTAGATAGTCCATTTATTGAGGAAGGCTATAGGCTATATTTTATCACGCTAAGGGCCTGTTTCACCGCTTCCTGATAAGGTGCCCGATAGGCTTATTTGACAGATTCTCCATACTCTATGTGTCAAGTTAAGTGGTGGATAGCCTTATCAGGAAGCGGTGAAACAGGCCCTAAGACTAATAGGAGCGAAGAAATAGAGGAAAATGTGGAAAACACGGGGAAAATATTTGAAAGGGCTTATCTCACGAACTACTACAGCATTTTTTCTGTTATTTGGGTCAGATAGGAAGTAGAGCTCGTGAAGGATCATAGGCTATTTTTGGTGGACTAATTTGTCTGTGAAATATCCAATTTACGCGGGTGAAGCCGCGCGGAACGTCTATTTAATTAATATTAACACCAAAAATATACTCGAATATAACGTGTTATAGTTTTATATCGATTTAGCATACAAGTAATGAGTTCACATGACCTTGAATGTTTAGTATCGCTCCGCCCGCACCGCGCAGCCCGCGCCAACTAGACTACCGAATAACATATATTATGTAATAGTAAATAGACAATCATCATTGTCGAAGCTAAATCGAAACTATTTTGCTATTGTTTTTCGATCGTAAGTAGGTACCAAAGCAATGAGTATCAAAATATATTATGGTACTTCACGATTATCAGCAACTCTATTGTTTCGCTACCGCGCACAGGTACATTCCTAACCAAGTGCGTGTCAGGCCACGCGCAATATAGGGTTCCGTAGTACCGGAGTAGTTCGGAGAGCTAAGGCTGCTTCAGAGAGCTAAGGCTGCTTTGGAGAGCTAAGGCTGCTTATAGCCTAGTAAACGAATGCTCGAAATGGGGGTGTGCTTGAAAAAGTCGAAAGCAGAAATTATGACTACGCCACTTTGTTTGGACTAGTTAGGAGATAAACATACTAAAAGTCCTGACCCCTCCGAGGTGCGCCGGAGGGGAGGGGGGGAAAAGTAGGACCCATTTTTTGGTTTTTAGACTAATTTACGAAAACGGTGCTTCGTACGAAATTTTATTGTACTACATAAGAAAAGCTAATAAAATTCTCTACAACTTTGTCCTTTACACTTTGTATCTATCTCCAATCGTTACCTAGCTATGAGCTTCTAAAATTGGTCGATTTTCAAATACACACTGTTTATTATTGAAATAACTACAGTTGAAATAATATCTGTTTATTCTTGAGATTTTCCATAGATTTTCGATAGAATAATTTTCCTTTGTGATTGACAATTATTGAGAAGATGGCGGCGCGGCGCGGCGCTAGTGTTGGGATAGCCGCGCTAGTGATGTCTCGCGTTGCGCGTAGACATACTCCGGGCCGGGTTGAAGTGACGAGGCAGCAGGTAAGTTGTTCTAGAAAGTTTCTCTGTCTTCTTTCAATTCATTTATGTTACTAATCTATTTTCTTTCCAGGTGCTGCGGGGTCATCTCCAAATAGGTGTAGGTGTAGTCATCGTTAAAAGGTAAGTTTGTACCTAGTTATCTTGTAGAAAGTAGTTGTAGAATATAGTTTGCTGTAGAGTCTAGTAGAGTTTATTGCAGGTTTCCAGTGAGCTTAAGATGCTGTCAGGTTAGTATTTAGTTTTAATTTGGTAGCGGGCAGAAACGAGTGAGAGCTCTGCGTATTGCTCCTCTCGCTGTCCTTATATCAGCGACACGCGAGATTCCGTCCTTTCCAGGAATATGTTTCTCAATGCGTCCGAGGCGCCAGTTGAGGGGTTGGACGTTGTCCTCTTGTATCAAGCAAGACCATGTCATTTACTTGTAGCGTATTCATGTTTCGCTTCCATTTCGTACGCTGTTGCAGCTCGCTGATGTATTCGTGCTGCCATCGTTGCCAGAATTGTTGGCGCATCCTCTCGATCGTTTCATAGCGGGACCGGCTGGGGCGTGTGTCATCAATGGCGGGCGTCGGTACCAATGTTAGCGGCCGGCCGATTATGAAGTGGGCAGGGGAGAGAGGAAGGTAGTCTGTAGGATGGGAAGATAGTGGGGACAGGGGGCGACTATTCATTATGCCCTCGACCTGTGCGAAAAGGGTGGACAACTCTTCGAAAGTAAGATTGGAATTGCCCATAACTCTTTTAATATGGTGCTTTGCCGATTTTATGCCGGCTTCTGCCAGACCAGAGAAATGTGGAGCTTAAGGGGGATGAAAATTGAACTTTATGTGTAAGTTAGTTGCAAGATCAGATATAGCATTAGAATTGTTTTTAAGAAATTGACCTACTTCTTTAGAAGCTGGAGTGAAGTTTCGACCATTATCGCAAAATCGCAAAAAAGCTGCTTAGAGAACTAAAGGCTGCTTAGGGAACTAAAGGCTACTTCGGAGAGCTAAGGCTGCTTCGGAGAGTTAAGGCTGCTTAGGGGACTAAAGGCTGCGTAGGGAACTAAAGCTGCTTAGGGGACTAAAGGCTACTTCGGAGAGCTAAGGCTGCTTTGGAGAGCTAAGGCTGCTTCGGAGAGTTAAGGCTGCTTAGGGGACTAAAGGCTACTTCGGAGAGCTAAGGCTGCTTAGGGGACTAAAGGCTGCTTAGGGAACTAAAGACTGCTTCGGAGAGCTAAAGCTGCTTAAGGGACTAAAGGCTAAAGGTTTTCGCACCACCTGAAAATTTTACTGGGAATGGCACTGGTCCTCGATCACCCTTAAGCGGCCAGAAAAAACTTTACTTGTACTCTGTAGTCTGTACTCGTTTCATTTTGACCGCGCGCTAGGGGGCGCTAGGGTAATATTTTCACACAGGCGCCACATGGGCTAGAGACGGCCCTGTCAATAAGTCAACCACTTGGCAGTTGATACTTGATAGTTTGCAAGGCAATCAATTGCAATAAATTGGTCCATACTTGATACATTCTGAAGTCTGTTTGGGAAAAAAATGCTAGTCCTCCTACCATGATAAGTCATCAAAATTAGGGAATACATATATAATAATATAAGGATAGTCAAGTGATATCTGGTACATCACTTTTGAAATTTATTTCCGATAAATACAATTTAATTCTGGCCCAGTGATACATTAATGCTGTCTCCATTGTGTGTTCAAATTACGTCTTTATTAGGGAAAATTAGCACTGTATACTATACTTCTAAGTATTGATTAGGCGGACGCTAGTTAGCTTCATTCTCACATTGTTGTTGAGTACTAGGTATCTCTAATTGTACTAATTCATAGCAATTACTCGTCATGTGATAATTTCTACTTAATTATGATGTATTTCGATAGCTGCTTTTTTCAACTCCCAAAAATATTGATTTAATGGAGTAGTGAACATTATCTAAATTAGTGGTCTTGGCTTAATCCTTCTATTGTCATTTAAAATTTCAATTATAATATTGTTTTTATGAACACATCATGATAATATTTTATTCATTAATTTTATCCAACTTCCAAAAAAAGGAGGAACTTTGATGTTCAGCTGTGGATATTTTTATTACATGTAATATTATATGTTCCGTTAACGTCCGAGGTCCTTCATGAGAGAGTACACCGTTGTGTTTTCGCGAACTGCCGCTAGATGTCACTATCCATTACCTGACTGCTCCCAGCTTTCGACGGTCACGTGGTCTCGCTGAAAATTACTTAGAAAATTTCAAGCCGCCATCTTGCTCATTGTTGCATCGTTTTTCAAATCGAGCAGCCGCTATACATTTAAATTTTCAAGTTTAAGCATTTTTCTTTTTATTTTAAACTTTAATTTTATTTTAAAACGCGCGTTTTAAATAACGTCGCTATTTCATTACATTTACTTTAAAATGAGTAATAATCCGTCTTCGTCGGGTACTCGTAAATCACGCGACCGTAATCGCGACGAAAATTCCGGAAATTCGTCATCATCGTCATCGAAGGATGGAGCCAGCCCGAAAAAACGCGCACGCCGTGATAGCAGCAATCTTTTGGAGTTTGGACCGAAGGTTTGAAATGTTGGCGCAAAACTTGGTGAGTTACTTGCATGACATATTACCAGGAAAGGTCCAAGCTGTAAATCAAAATAAGCATGCGCAGGTGCTTGATTTAACGATTCCAAGTAATTTAACAAAGGAATCTTTAACTAATTTAAACAAAGGCGTTTCTATTGAGCAAAATTTATGTCCACCGCCATCTTCGAACCAGAAAGGTGACAATGAAAATTTTTTACATGCTCCGCCATTTTTGAGCCAGCAAGGTGATATTGCAAATTTGAATGTAACAATTAAAGAACTACGTAAACAAGTGCCATTTTCGTCAAAACCTGATCTCATGCACAGAAAACTATGATGGAAGATTAGTTTATAGTTTATAGATTAGTCTGTAGATTGGAATGCCGTTCGTAAGGGCCGGGACACAAAAACACGGCACGGCGCGCGTCGTAAAAAACTACGGCACGGCGCCGTGCGGTGTCGTACGACGTCGTGCCGTAGAAACTCACATACAAATTCAAGATGAGTTTCTACGGCACGGCGTCGTACGACGCCGCACAGCGCCGTGCCGTAGTTTTTTACGAAGCGCGCCGTGGATTCTCACGGCGCGGCACCGTACGGCGCCGTGCCGTGTTTTTGTGTCCCGGCCCTGACGCTGATGTTCAAAAGAAGTACCGCGCGTTTCCCGCCTTTACGGAATTAAAAGTAAATGAGGAGTTACGTAGATTCGATATAACTAATGATCCGATGAAGTGGTTTAAAATGGAACGCGGTTTCGCAGCTTTATCCAATGGTATTCTAAATCAAAATGAGGTTGTGATTTGTGAATACGGCTTTGCAGTCCTTGCTGAACTGGAACTCCACGACTGACGTAGAACTTAACCCGACATCTTTGTACAATAAGTTTAAGAATTATTTGGAGAAAATTCACCTTACAAAAATACTTCTCAAGATATTTTACAAATAATTTTCGGAAAGCGAGCGGAAGTCATACAGATTTGTAGATAATCAATCCTAAATAATATAAACAGTAAATATGTACGTGAGGACATTTCGAATAGGGATTGCAATCCCGCACCTTATTCAATCCCGCGGGATCCCGCATGTTTAAATTTATGTTATAAAATTTAATAAATAAAAACTATAGGTTATATTATATTTTATTAAAAATCAACTTTACTAATAGAAAATGTCTCATATTATGCCACAAAAATATTTGTTTTGTAACATAATAACAATGAAATCATATTATGATCACTCTAGTCTTATTAGATCTTAAAATAGAAATGCTTTTAATGCCTCAGCAATCTTGAAGTCAGGGACCTCTCAACATTATGGCTCCGCATTGATTGCGACGACCCACCTTGCGTTTTTGCGTGCCTATATAGATCCCATAGTGGTGACCCAGAGACGGACTGATTCTTTGAACACCTGCAAGCAGCATCAGATTTAGTGCAGCAGCAGATCCCATCCGCAGAGATCATAATACTTGGGGACTTTAACTCCCACCGCGCCGACTGGCTCAATTCCAGTAAAACTGATCATGCGGGAAGATCCGTTTGCGACTTTTCTCTTGCGAACGATTTAATACAACGACGATTGCCAACTCCGTTGCCAATGTGGTGATGCAAGGGATGAAGCTTTTCATTCCGTCCTCTGTAGTGCCAACTTGCGGCAGATTTCGTCCTTGGTTTGGTTCATCCTTCAAAAAAGCTTCTCGCCGGAAGCAGTAGGCTTATCAATCCTGGGCCAATGCAGTGTCTGCTCGGGATTTAAATACCAGCACATATAAAATGAAATAATCAAGAAAGAGATCACTCGGGCAAAGAAACAGCATGTCAATAGAATTGGTGAGAGACTCGAGCGCCTCCCTTCGAGAACCCGTGCATTCTGGTCTCTGACCAAAGCTATTGAAGGGAATTTCTGCAAGCCAACCCTACCATACCTACACGTCGAAAATGGATCGTTGTTCCATGACGCAAAAGACAAAGCCGATCTTCTGGGTAAGAGCCGGGACACAAAATCATGGCACGACGTCGTGCCGTGTTTTTGTGTCCCGGCCCTAAATTCTTTACGTCAAGCTTGACCCGAGATAACGGGGAACAGAAACCGCCGACCAAACCGCGATGCACGAACGTCATGTCGGATATTTGGTTTCATCAGCGCTCAGTGCAAATAGCCGTCCGTTCCCTTGATATCCAATTAAAGTCGAATCGGCCTGACGGAATCCCTCCTATTGTGTTAAAAAAGTGTGCTCCAGTGTTGGCTCTGATCTTAACACGTCTTTTTCAGCTCTTCTGTTCTTCTGGCATTGTACCGGCTTCCTGGAAGACTTGGTGTATCCGATCCCCAAAAAAGGAGACGGCTAAAATCCTTCCAATTACAGACCAATCGCTATAATTTATATAATAAGTAATAACCAATTTTTATAAATTGGTTATTATGGAATCTATAATGGAATCAATTATTATTATCAATAGCCTGCAGCTCCTTCGATACTTGCACAAACAGTACGGGACCCGTAAGGGTCGCTCGGCTGGTGATCTCTTGACGTACCTAACTCATCGTTAGGATCAGGTGATTGTGTCGAAGGGAGAGGCATTTGCTGTTAGTTTGGACATTCCGAAGGCCTTTGATCGGGTGTGGCACAAAGCACTGCTATCAAAACTTCCATTCCATCATATGGGCTCCCCGAGAAATTATGCAAATGGGTCATGCGGGATCCGCGGATCCGCGTTTTGTAGGTGCGGGATCCAGCAGATTAAAAATTGGCGCGGGATTGCAATCCCTAATTTCGAACATACCGCCGTCAGTGGATTACATGTTCAATCCTCCGGATTTAAATAGTTATTTACAAAAGATAGGCGGTGTAGATAAAATGGGAAAACTTGTTACGTCTAGGCACGTGCGGTCAGATTCCCCACAACCGTCGACGTCATTCGATAAAAAATTTAGCGGGTACTCTGAAAAAACTAAGTCTTTCGATAATCGTAAGAATGTACCTAAAAGTAAAAATAATTTTCGTGAACATGAACAAAGAACGAAGGAGGGGATCAAAGATAAAAATAAAAAGACACAAGTTCGTCGAAAATGAATCGGTCCAAAAGATTTTTTCGGGGGGCTGCCTGCGTCATTATCAAAATTGCTGGGCTCACCTAAAACCTCCCAAAACTGTTTTAAAAATGATTTGCGGAGCGAGGATTCCATTCAATCGATCTCCGCCATTAGTATTACCAACTCAAGGGATAATGAAAAAGTACGAAACACCGGTTTCATCGTCGATGACCGCAGAGTTTACAACCATGCTGAAGAACGGCATACTGGAGCCGGCTCCTTCAACTCATTCGTTCATATCTCCAATGTTTTTAATCAAAAAAAGCAACGGCAAAAATCGAGTGATTTTCAATTTGAAAGGTCTGAACCGTTACGTGACTACAAAAAAATTTCATTTGTTCCATCACTATCAAACGCCCAAATTCTTACAATCAGGGGATTAGATGGTGAAGCTAGATATAAGTCAAGCCTACTACCATTTGAGCATAAGGCCAGAGCATCGATGCTACCTACGGCTCAGCTACGGAGGGCGCTTATTTCAAATGACTTGTTTACCGTTCGGCCTTGCCTCAGCACCGAGAATGTTCGCAACTATTACAAATTTGACAGCGGAAGTAATGCGCTCTTGGGGATTTCGAATAGTAGTTTATTTGGACGATTATTTTCTGGTTCATCAAGACAGGTGAACTCTACGCAGCCAGGTCCAAATAGCAATCAATTTCTTAAGCCACTTAGGTTGGTGTATCAACCGCGAAAAATCAGTCACTACCCCCACGAGAGTTATAGTTTTTAGGAATTTTATGGAATACAGAACACAACACAAAAAGTCTTCCGGTGGAATTTAAGATTTTGAGAATCCGCCAGAGCTTGTTGACTCGCTGTTGAGCAGCCGGCAGTTGGTCCCTCAAACAAGCTCAACGCCTTTTAGGGTATCTCAACTTTGCGACCTTCGTCACCCACCGGGGAAGGTTGCATTGCCGTACGCTGCAACGCCACAGCAGATTATTACGCAAGACTCCTCGTGCTCTAATTACATATCTACAAGCTGTTCGAGACGAGCTAGAGTGGTGGTTAAAGAACTTGGCCCAGAGCACACCGATTCACTCGAAGCGGCTTCGAACCCATTTCGTGATAACAGACGCTTCGGATATCCAGTGGGGAGCAGTAGTAGACGTTACCATGATACGCGGATCCTGGGAACAGCATCAATGTCAGTTTCATTGAAATCTCAAAGAAATGTACGCAGTGATCTCGGCAGTTACCGACCAAGCCAGTCGCTTAAGCAACTCACGTGTACTACTCCAGTGCGACAATCGAACCGTAGTGTCATACATAAAGAACGAAGACGGCACACGATCGTTACCCCTTCTAGAATTGACCAAGGAACTTCTAGCTCTGGTCGATCGCCTAAACGTTGTACTCTGCCCTCACTATCTTCCAGGCGTGTACAATACGGAGGCCGACCAACTGTCACGCAACCACAGCGGCTCCGAATGGCACCTAAAACACGAGGCGACACAGAAAATATTCGCCCGCTGGGGGACCCCTGAAATAGATTTGTTTGCGTCAAGGATGCGCACGTCGTACCAAATTATGTCTCGCTCGACTTATCAGACTTAAGCGCTTGTTATCACGACGCTTTCAGCAGATCTTGGCACTACGAACTCGGGTGGGTCTTCCCGTCGCCATGTCTAATACCACAAGTACTACAACACTTGAATCGAGCCTCGGGACGGTTCATAATAATCGCACCCAAGTGGAAAAAACCTTTTTGGCGGCCGGACCTGAAAAGCCGTGCGTTAGCACCGCCAATGAAAGTCCAAAACTTGTCGATGACATTAATAGACGTAGCCTGGCTAGTTTCGGGTGGGATTCCATAACAACAGACTGGTCCCATCAAGAAAAGGAACTTCTTCTATCCTGTTGGAGAACGTCCACCTTAAAAACCTAATTACCTATTTGGAAGAAATGGTCTCGCTGGTGTTCTCAAAGGAGCATTAATTGTCGTTCACCTCGGCCTGCTGATGTTGCTAGATACTTAGCATTTTTACACTTGACTGAAAATCTTGCCTACCGTTCGATTTTAGTTCATAAATCAACTATAGCTTCAATTTGTGAAACTGTTTCTAGTATAAGCATTTCGTCACATAATGTTGTAAAACATGTATTGAAGGCTATATCCATAGCTAAGCCTGTAGCACCTAAGGTTCCAATATGGGATGCAAGGATAGTAATCGATTTCTTAAAAAAATCGAAACCTAATTTGGATAACTTATATGAAGTTTCTAAGCACACTGCCACGGTTCTCTTACTAGCTTCTGGCCGCAGGTTGCATGATGCATGCATGACCTCACCTTGCTCCATGTAGACAGCAAACATTACATAGATAACGGTAATTCGATTACACTTCATCCCGTGTTCGGATCTAAAACAGATTCCCTAACGCATCGTCAGTCGAGTTGGACCTTATTGACTGCTCCCCATCAAAATATCGACCCAGTTTTTTGGGTCAGATCTCTTGTTAAAGTAGCTAGTCGTGTTCGAGGTTCAGTGACTAATTTATTTATTACTAGCAGATCTCCTTTTAGACCAGCCAGCGCGACTATTATCGGAGGTTATGTTAAACGTGTGTTATCTGATGCTAATATACACTCTACTCCAGGTAGTTTTAGATCAGCTGTTGCTTCACTGAACTGGGTAGAAAACTATCCAATTAATGATATTCTATCCAAAGCTAACTGGAAACATGAGGCTACTTTTAGGAATTTTTATTTAAAGGAAATAGATTCATCTGTAACTGATAATGATAAAAATGTGCCTCAGAAGTCTTTGTCACAATTTTTTTGTGCAAGTTGATTACAACATTAATTATACTTTTCATTTTCAATAATTATTACATGAACTTTGTTTGTAGTTGTGTGTCACTTAGATCCTTTAATATAAAATATGAATCACATTGTTGCTTTAATTTCAAGCCACCAGGAGATAACAAACAGGTCTCTCATGAAGGATCTCGGACGTTAACGGAACATATAATATAGTATTTTACCTTCCAATAAAATACACATTATGTTTCCAAACGTCCGAGGTCCTGATAATAGCTTCCTGGTGTCCACCCTCATCATCATGAGCTTAACAATGAGTAAGATGGCGGCTTGAAATTTTCTAAGTAATTTTCAGCGAGACCACGTAACCGTCGAAAGCTGGGAGCAGTCAGGTAACGGATAGCGACATCTAGTGGCAGTTCGCGAAAACACAACGGTGTACTCTCTCATGAAGGACCTCGATGACTTCATTCCTGTAGCAAAATTTCACCTTTCTAGCAATTGGAATACAGCATGGACCAGTTCAAGTACCACCAAAGGTAAACACTACTTTGATATTCAGGGTAGTGTACCTGTTAGACCGTGGTTTCTTAAATACTTAAAATGTAGTAAACCAGTGTACTCGACAATTTGTCGTGCTAGGCTTGGACATTGCTGTTCACCAGTGTTCCTTGCCAAAATTAGGGCTAAGGATAATTCTCTCTGTGAGTGTGGTTTAGATGAGGGCACCTTAGATCACATTTTCTTTTGTTGTCCTAGAAACCAATCGTCCCTATATGACTATCTTCCCAAATCTATCCCTCGCCCTATCAATTTAAAATCGGTTTTAAGTTATGTAAATACTCCTTTTATCGAGATTTTGTGTTCATATATTCGTGATAACAATATTAGATTGTGATGTCTTTACTAACACTTGTTTTTGTTTTAGGTACTTAAATCAATTTGTAAATATATAATTCACGTAACTGTACCCTTGTTGCTTTACAAGACCTACATTATATAGAGCAAAGTCTTTCTAACCACTCTGACATTGGCAACTCACTGAGCTAGCCATTAAAAAAGAAGAAGAAGAAGGACCTCGGACGTTCGGAAACATAAGGCTGCGTTGCACCAGAGGCGTGGTTAAAGTTAAGGTTAAAGTTATGGTTACAGTTAAATATGGAGTCATTTAACTTTAACTTTAACCTTAACTTTGACCGGAGAAACTGACAGATGACAGCTGGTCCAACAAAGTTATGAATGAACGTGGGCGGGGGCGCTGCTGGTAAAGGAGAACTGTCAAAAATGGCGTTTTTGTATGATGACAGCGTTAGTTCCTTTTTTCGCCACCTGCATTTGAAACCTTGTCGAGCTCTATGGTTATGGTTAAATAATAAATATGGCGCGGGCGTTTTGATGGCGTCTTTTAACTTTAACCAAAGATTTGACATTTAGCATTGGGGTAAAAGTTAAGGTTAAAGTTACAGTAATTAAAGTTAAAGTTAGTTCGTGCAACCCACTCTAATATTATGTATTTTATTGGAAGGTAAAATACTATATTATAAATGCGAAAGTGTGTGTCTGTCTGTCTGTTACCTCTTCACGCTCAAACCGCTGAACCGGTTTTGCTGAAATTTGGTATGGCGATACCTTGAGTCCCGGGAAAGGACAAAGGATACTTTTCATCCTGGAAAAATGTACGGTTCCCGCGCGATATAACTAATTTTGGCGCAACGGAGTTGCGGGCGTCATCTAGTAATTTTCGTTAAGGAACATCTTGACATTAAGCAAATACGTAAATTATCTTTTGTAGTTACACTTAACATTGTCATACATATTCTAGTATTTGTAAAATTTGTATCCCTGCATGCCGACAATAAAAGTTAGTTTTTATTTTGAAAATAATTATTGTCAGTCCGACGTACCTACAAATGGAGATGATGTTGAGATTCCTGGAAGAAAATTCAGTAATCGCAAAAGTGTGTCGCGAGCCAAGCCAAGCACGATACCAAACATAAATGGGACCGTATAGCTATAGAGCTTAATTCCATTGGAGGTGCCATCAATCACATTAAAAATGCTTGCAGACGAGCCAATGAATTAATAATTATTATAATTATCAACAAAAAATGAAACGACAGGTTATCGATACCCGAGTGACCCTTAAAACATTTACAATACCTAACTCGGCAACAATTTTATACGTGGAAGAGCCATGCTTCGGCACGAATGGGCCGGCTCGACTGGAGAAATACCACGTTTGTTTGTCGCGAGCACCTAAGATTTCGATTTGGCGAATGTTTCGATGCTGATTAGTTCCAAATTGAGCCGCAGCTCGATCGTGCGCTAGCATAGCTGTCAAGAATAGCAAAATCCATTGAGGTTGAATTATTTTCAAACCGATCCGCAGCACAATTGTGCACTATTTTAGATGTCTAAAGCATGTCTAAAGTGTCAAAAGCCGTTGAAATCGAAAATCGAAATCGATATCAGTTTCGGGAGTAAGGCCCCAGGTGTATAAAAAATTTTTCCCCCACCCCTCTAAGGGGACGAAAGAGGGGGTCAGATTTTGTATCAACTTTTTTCTTTAACACAAAAACTATTGATCCTATTTGCATACGGTTTTCGCAGATATATTTGTCTTCTTCCAACTCAACATCTGGTGTATAAAAATCTCTGCCCCCTTTCCCACCCCTCTAAGAGGACCAAAGAGGAGGTCAGATTTTGTATCAAACTTTTTTCTTTGGAACATTTTTCTTTAATGGACTCTTTGTTTACTATGTTTTCCAACTTAACATCTGGTGTATAAAATTTTTCCCCCCACCCCTCTTAGGGGACAAAATAGGGGGTAAGATTTTGTATCAACTGATGAAGTAGAAATACTTTAAATGACAAAACAATGTTTGCCAGGACAGCTATTAATAATATAGCCCTTTTTCAGCTGCCAACTCATTAATCATTCTGCTTAGGTCTTCCAATGTTTTGGCGAACAGCACGATATCATCAGCAAATCTCAGTTGCGTCAACTCTGCACCATCCACATTGATTCCTAAGTGGTTCCAATCGAATTTTCTGAAAATTGCCTCTAGTACCTCTGTAAATAACTTTGGGGACAGGGGATCTCCTTGTCTTACGCCTTTTTCTATCCGAATTGGAGCACTTGACTTTTCTAATTGGATTTTTGCTGTGCAGTGGCTATATACATTTTTTATTAATCGGATGTACTTGTGTTCGATTCCCTGTTCCTTCAAAGCTTCCCATATTTTTCGGTGTTGCAGAGAGTCAAACGCTTTGCTATAGTCGACAAATGCAATGTAATATGTGAGCTGATATTCATTGTGTTTCTCAATAATTTGATGCACTGTATGGATATGATCTATCACAGAATAATCTTTCCTAAGTCCTGCTTGTTTGATGGGCTGGTTATCATCTAGTATTCTTTCTAGGGGTTTTAAAATTATTTTGGCGAAAATCTTGTAAATATTGGACATAAGACTTATAGGCCGATAATTCCGGATGTCATATTTATCTCCTTTTTTATATATCAGAATGATGTTTGACTGTGTCCATTGTTGTGGAATGATCTCACTGTTTATGATATCATTGAACATATTTGTGATGACTGGTATCAGTACTTCTTTGTTTTGTCTCAATATTTCGTTATTGATGCCGTCTGGGCCTGGTGCTCTGTCCTCCCTTTGTGTGTCAATAGGTTTCCTAACTTCAGCTGGAAGAATGCTAAGTATGCTCGAATCTTGGTTCGCTTCAACTTCCTCTTGTATGATGTTATCCTCGTAGAGTGTTTTATAATAAGATACGGCTGTTTTTAATATGTCTCGTTCTACGAAGCTTCCACTGTCCACTCGCATTTTTTATTTTAACAACCCAGTCTTTAGTCTTATTTAATTGTTACATAATATTTTGGACAGCTATAATACATAATATTTTGTAATAAGTATTTTATTTTGTATACTTTCTTCCCATTAATGCTTCAACTCCCAAGTGGTTGAATCCGACTGCAAAAACAATAGATTTTCAGGAATCCATGATCCAGGGATTAATTAATCCTTCGATTGTGGATTCTTGGAAATCTATTGTTTTTCTATTGTTGTCGTGATCACCGGTGCTGTTATTGGGGCTTGATAGGTTAAATATTGTATCTCAATACACCAAGTCCAAGCGTAATATGGTATGTAGAAATTACATGTAACACAAAATTGATAGGAACAAATAGCTAATTTATACATTGTCAACACAATATTATGTATTGTGTACACAATAATTGGCTAAAAAACTGTTTATTCTAGATAGTGCATGTAATGCAAACATTACAGTAATGGAACAGGTAAAAGGCTGCACATAATACATATAAAAATATGAAACTTAATATTTAATTTCAATGTACAATATTTGCCAATTCCCATTTACAATAGCATGAGTTATTAATTGAATATCGGCAGATTTATATACGATTTATCCAGTCTGCGAGTTAATAGCATTTTAAATGGTCAATTTAATCTCATTACAGCAATAACCGGCAAGTAAACCGTCGTTGCTATATGACTACATAGGCGTGATCGCACATATGACATAGACCGAATTACAAATAATTATATCCTAAATATGACGTAATCCGAAACAAATTACAAACCTAGGATGATCTTTCGGCGACTAGCATGCGGCTCCTCTGTGTGAACCCATTCGAAGTCGTCTCTAGAAACTTTCGCACCCATATTTATAAAACACTAATGAATTATTAAAACACTTAATTGTAAAACATTTAGAAACATTAACAACAAGTTTCGTAGAAATAGAAGACTAGATATTATTTAAAACACAAACGAGAAATACGAGTTATGAATTACGATTACACGACCGGTGGCCGCAAAGCCAAAGTGACATTTGGAATTTGGATGAAATTTGACAGTTGACAAATGACATCCAGTATGACCACTTTTTTATCACACGATCTACCAGAAATATCTGTGAATTCTACCAAAATCTACCAAAACCCTATTTTAAATTCTACTTAAAATCTACTAAGTTAGAAATAAAATTTTCTAAGAGGTAGAGATGTAATGTAAAACATTTTTATTACAAAATTTAGCAATTTTTATTTATTCTCATCATCATCATAATATTTTTTAACATTTTTATACATTTTTCATAATTTGTGACATGGAGACTTCCGGTATAAAACGTGTACCTATAATTCCCATTATTATTTTAAATACCTTCTCTAGCGTGTAAGATTGCCGTACATTTTTATTACAAAATCTTTTACGATCTTTGGTTTTGATAAATATGCTTAGCAAAATTGCTTTAGTTTTCAGGTTAACGAAATATATTGAATGACAGATCAATTTCCTCCGATTCTATCATTGTATGTGGTAAAAGAGAGCGGTATATCACTGTATTAGTTACGGGAAATTCCCTGAAAGACTTCCCACCTTTCTGTGTTGCCAGTTTTGTGTTTTGTATGGATCAAGAGTTTATTTTTTGCCTTGAAATTTGCACTTTGGATTATGATGTAAGACTGTTCCATAATCCCGATTTTCTACTGAAATCTACTAAATGATTTTACACTACTGAATCGCAGTTCAGTTTGCCTCAAATCTACCAAAAAAGTAGAAATCTCCTAAAAGTGGTCACACTGATGACATCTCTCGTTTGACATTAGCCTTGTTCGTTTGGTTTTTCAACTGCGCATGCGCGGGTTTTTGTGTCAGTGTGATTGTTATATTCTTTAGTATTAGAGATCAACTACGATAACTTGGCGCGCCCCTCCAAATGACTGTTTCAATGTGTGTAGTCACATCCTTATGAAAGAGTTTGTATGTAGTAAGTATTCAACCAATCACAGTACACGTAATATTTCAGTTAATGTCACTTATTGTTGGTCAACTAATCATAACCAGCCTACCGCGCAAGACAACGCACTTCAAAGGTTTTGACAACGTACTTCAAACGTTTTGAATTTTGGAGGGGCGCGCCATATTATCGTAGTTGATCTCTACTTATCTACTTAATACGTGTAAACCAGCCATTATTGCAGTACAATCGACCTAGAGATCAACTACGTTAACGTGGCGCACCCCTCCAAAATTCAAAACGTTTGAAGTACGTTGTCTTGCGCGGTAGGCTAGTTATGAATTATGATTAGTTGACCAACATATCTGTAATAAGTGACATTAACAGAAATATTACGTGTACTGTGATTGGTTGAATACTTACTATTATATAGGTCAGTTATCAACATTGAGATACTTCAAGAGCTGGCACGATCAACACAAAACATTGCGCTTGTGTAGTGTCTGTGAATAAGTGCGTGGCGTGTAGGAATGGGTAAGCTACTGAGTATTTACTCAGACCAGAATAACGTCACACGACTATAAGGCACAAGACAAAAAAACGAGGAATACGGCTTTTGCTGAACCAAAGATTTCCTTTGGTAGGATTGATCTTTATATCCCTAAGATGAGTTTACGATGTGTTTACCTGAATATTTCATGCAGGTGGGGGAGGGGGGGTTTTTAGCTTTAACAAGGTATGAGGTCAATAACTGCGTGGGATTTAGGTATATAGTCGAGTTTGGTATCATTTTCGATTGAATCGAATGTTTAAATCTTGCCCATACAACAGTGAAAAAAAAATCGTCTTTCAGCGCTACTTTCACAGTGAACTCTCTACAAGGAACACGTACACACCCTAAAGTATTATCACCTAGTTTTGTTACACCCTGTAGGTATATAATATAATTCTGTCGTGTCATGCCAATTTTGGAATAATATTTAGATAAAAGATAGTAAAAATAAATAAAATAAAAAAATTTAGAATATATTATTTTCAACCAACGAAAACGCTGTTGACAGGGCTTAATTAATATAAGGAGGCTGATAGCAGCATTATTCAGCATGCCAAAGACATGGTGATGAATGGAGCAATAAACATATTATTAATACTAGACGTTCCGCGCGACTTCGTCCGCGTAAATCTGAAATTTCACGGAAACCGTATATTTTTCACAAATTAATAAAGCATGTCTCACGTAGTCTACTATATATTCGTGTCAAATAACATAAAAATTGCTCTAGTAGTCTGTGAGATATTAGCCCTTTCAAATAATTTTCCCCGTTTTTTTACATTTTCCTCTGTATCTTTGCTCTTATTAGTCTTAGTGTGATAAAATATAGCTCATAGGCTTTCTCGATAAATAGGCTATCAAACACTGAAAGATTTTTTCAAATCGGGCCAGTAGTTCTTGAGATTAGTGCGTTCAAACAAACAAACTAACCAACAAACTCTTCAGCTTTATTTTCACATTTTCCTCTGTAACTTTGCTCCTATTGGTCTTAGCGTAATAAATTATAGGTTATAGCCTTTCACGATAAATAGGTTATCAAACACTGAAATATTCTTTCAAATCGGATGAGTAGCTCCTGAGATTAGCGCGTTCAAACAAACAACTCTTCAGCTTTATAATATTACTAGACGTTCCGCGCTGCTTCGCCCGCGTAAATTAGATATTTGACAGACAAATTAGTCCACAATGAATAGCCTATAATCCTTCACGTTCATACTTTTTATCTGTGCCAAATAACAGAAAAATTACTCCAGAAGTTCGTGAAATAAGCCCTTTCAAATAATATCCCCCGTTTTTTACACATTTTCCTCTATTTCTTCGCTTATATTAGTCTTAGCGTAATAAAATATAGCCTATAGACTTCCTTGATAAATGAGCTTTCTAACACTGAAAGAATTTTTCAAATCAGACCAGTAATTACTGACTCATACTAAGATTAGCGCGTTTAAATAATGCTTCTTCTTCTTCTTCTTTTTACGTTGTTTAACATCTTTATCGTGCAAATATGAGTCCTAAAATGAATTAAGCATTCTTAAGTCATCCGAATATGGTACCGAACTTGGAATATTACCATAATTAATGTCTATATACAGATTGAGACTCTATTTTCCTCCAGAGCAGATGCTGCTAAAATTAAAAAAAAATTACATCGAAAATCGCGGTGGCTCCACATCTTAAATCCATCCTTGGGCCATAAGGACCAATCCTACCAAAGGAAATCTTTGGTTCAGCAATAGCCGTATAATTTACCGTACACACGCAACTATTATGCTCTGGAGATAAGGTTGAATTTGGTGACATTGGTGACCCTGACGTGGTAATGATGATGATGATGATGATGAATGTAATTTGCATAGTAGCATATGCTTTCAGTTCTTAAAACAGCGCCTAAACTCCCAAACTTGTATCTATAAGGAATCCGGAGTTCTCTTAGTAGCTTCGGAACCATAGTATACCTCGGTGCAAAATCTTGCGTTTTGGTAGCATATGCTTAGGATGCTTCTCATAAAACCAAAATTACCATATGTTTCCATATAAATTTCGAGGAGTTTCCTCGATTACTCATGGATCCCATCATCAGGTCACCACTTTTGTGAACATGGTACCAAATTGGAGTGAAACCTAACACAACAAAACAAAAATTTCGAAAATCGGTTCACAAACGGCGGAGTAATCGTTGAGCATACAAAAAACATATATATCCACAGCCGAACACATAACCTCCTCGTTTTTTGGAAATCGGTTAAAAAAGTGCAGGATTATGCTGTGTGAACCAAGCCTTAGCGTGAAGAGGTGACAGACACACTTTCTTATTTATATTGGAGTTTACTCCATTTTCATATATAAATTATAAGGCGCCCGGTATGAGAAAAATCCGAGGGGTAAAACCTACTAACAAATAACGAAAAATCGTGTCACCTTTAGTGCGCAACTTTCTAATTTGGCTGTGACTTGTGAGTGTATTGAGACCATAAAGCAGTTTATATACTGTATTATCTATGCTAGGGGTCACCAAATAGCGGACCGCGGTCCGCATCCGGACCGCCGACCCATTGTGTGCGGACCAAGCATGTTAAAAATTAATTTCGGTCTCGACTCTCGACATACTGATGAACATGTAGCAACAAAAATTGTCACTTTTCTCATTCATAGGTACAAATATCTTTGTAATTTCCGTAATTACATTTGTTTATTTTATTTAGCGTGCGGACCGCGAAGGTCATTTTATTTCTTAAAACGGACCCCGAGCGAAACTAATTGGTGACCCCTGATCTATGCCATAAAGGTAATATACCTATCGGAATATTATATTATTATTTAATTATTTTTTTATTATTATTATATAATATTATATTCCGATAGGTATATTAACTTTATGATTAAGACGTACATATGGTATGCTGTATAGGCGACTATACCTATATACTGCTAATATTATAAAGCGGAAGAGTTTGTTAGTTTGAACGCGCTAATCTCAGGAACTACTGGTCCGACTTGAAAAATTCTTTCAGTGTTAGATAGTCCATTTATCGAGGAAGGCTATAGGCCATATTTTATCACGCTAAGACTAATAGGAGTGAAGAAATAGAGGAAAATGTGGAAAAAACGGGGAAATTATTTGAAAGGGCTTATTTGAACGCGCTAATCTCAGGAACTACTGGTATGATTTGAAAAATTCTTTCAGTGTTAGATAGCCCATTTATCGAGGAAGGCTACAGGCTATATTTTATCACGCTAAGACTAATAGAAGCAAAATAATAAAGGAACATGTGGAAAAACGGGGGAAATTATTTGAATGGGCTAATCTACGAACTACTAGAGAATTTTTTCTGTTATTTGGGTCAGATAGGAAGTAGAGCACGTGAAGGATCATAGACTATTTTTTGTGGACTAATTTGTCTGTGAAATATCTAATTTATGCGGGTGAAGCTGCGCGGAACGTCTATTAGATAAAATATAATAAAAATGAATCGATATTTCCTTTGGTACGACATCACGCGTAAACAGCTAGACCGGTTTTGTTGAAATTTGGTATAAGTAGATATACTTTGAGTCCCGGAAAAGGACATAGGATACATATTGTCTCGGAAAAATGTACGGCTACCGCACAATATACTTTTATCATTTGCGCGTAAACTATGCAATCGATTTTGATGAATTTTGGTATTGAGATACTTTGTCTCGGGAAGGACAAGGGATATATTGTGTTCGCGGAAAAATGTACGGTTCCCACAAAATGTACCTTTATGATTTGCGCGTAAACTATCCAATCGATGTACGGGAACAACTATAAACTGAAGTCCACGCGGACGAAGTCGCGGGTAACAGCTAGTATACTATAATATGTTATTGGGCTTGTTTGTTTCTATCAGTGTCGATGTATTTATATTGCTATTTTTGTTATAAATATCAATAATTAATATTGTTATTGTGAAGTTATAATTTTTATCATTATACTGGCTAAAGTGAACTAAAAGTATTTTGAAATAACTATGGCAGAAAGGGGTGTAGATAATATTGCCGGAACATCTGATTTCATATGATATTAATCTTTTTTCAGTTGAATAAACTTTTTGCGTATGGTTAGATACTCGTACTTAAGGAGAAAACTCCAGTCGTGCGTCGGAGCTGACACACTTTTTTTGTATAGATTACATAACGTTTAATGAAACACAGTGTACATTTTTTTGATGTATATTAAAACTTATACACTTTCTTGTACAGGCGGTTCATAGCCCTCGGGACGTTCAGACTTGTCTCCGGCCTCACCGCGCTTGCCGCCGCCACCCTCGCCGTGCAACTCCATCAGTTTAGCGATCTCGAAACGCGGCCTCTTCAGCACCTTGACCTAAACACAATTCACACATTAGTATCATGAGGTACAGACCTTGTTTACAAATTTTAACTTTATACAATTCTTCAGAAGTAAAATCAAAAGGGAACATGAAGTTTCATCATGTGATTGATCATTGCGAGCTAGGTGTGTCATCATTTGAATATACAGAATTTTTTCAAGAAATTTAGATAGAACTAATAACTACGGCCCGTATTTTTGGTCAGTACTTAAGATGCGACCCGATCTAAGACGCGGTTCGGCTCTGTGATTAGTTTAAATTTTGACAGCTAACCAATCACAGAGCATGAACCGTGTCTTGAGACCGAGATGCATCTTGAGTACTGACCAAAAATACGGGCCTACAACAACTAAATAGTCAAGTATACAAGATGTATCTCGGTCTCAAGACACGGTTCAGGCTCTGTGATTGGTTGGCTGTCAAAATTTGGATCAATCACAGAGCCGAACCGCGTCTTGAGATCAGGTCGCATCTTAAGTACTGACTATTCATACCAGCCGTACAAGGCCCGTATTTTTGGTCAGTACTCAAGATGCATCTCGGTCTCAAGACACGGTTCAGGCTCTGTGATTGGTTGGCTGTCAAAATTTGGACTAATCACAGAGCCAAACCAACCAGGTCGCATCGTAAGTACTGACCAAAAATACGGGCCTAAGTTCTTAAACATGTTTTGAAAATTGATTTGTAGTATTATCTGCCATAGAAGACCAAGATTAGATAGATTAGATTTGCCATTGAACATAGTTGTACTGTAATTTAATTGCAATTTAAAAGGGAAATTACCTTGCGGATGCAGACATCACGTAGTGGGTAGATGCTGTGGCAGACCTTCTCAATGTCCTTGGCAATGGAGTCAGGGATCAGTTTGTTCACAACCTCCCTCAACTCTGAATTAGCTACATCACGGGTGATAATTTCACACATCTTCTTTCTGATAGCACGGACCTATAATGATAGTAAAATAATTCTATTATAAAAATTACTAGCTGTCCTGGTGAACTTCGTGCCACTTTAAAACCTTCCCTGGACTTCTACGAATATTTTAAGACTAAAATCAGCCCAATCCGTTCAGCCGTTTTCAAGTTTTAACACGACTAACACATTTGAAAATCCATTTTTATATATAAGACTAGCTGTCCCAGCAATCGTTGCTTTGCCATAATATAAAATATTTCGCCCATATAATTTTATTGAAATGTCTAAATAAGTATGTCGGCATGGCAACGTCGATCGCTATCCCGTCGCACAATGGTCGCCCTCAGTCTCGAGTTGTAATAATTTACTATTATTTATTCAACAAATGCACTTATCAATATAAAAAGTAGATGTTGTCCGATTCTCAATCCTAGCCGATATGCTCTCTAAGATTCACGAAAATCGGTCGAGCAGTTTCAAAGGAGTTCAATTACGCACACACCGTGACATGAGAATTTTATATATTAGATAGATTTACATCAGTTTCATAGTCAGCAGCTACACGGTCAATTTTTCATCAATCTGATCCATCAATCTGGTACTGATTGACGAAAATTTGATCATGTACGACTCAGATTGATGGATCGATCTTATTTTATTATATGAACTTTTTATAACCATCAATATTCCGTCAATCAGATTGATGGATCAGATTGATGAGAATTTGACCGTGTAGCCTGTGACATAACTGTTAGTGTGATGCACACCATAACAATAATAAATTAATTGCTTAAAAACTTGAGTTTCAATCGTGAGATCAATAATGATTTTCTATTCATGTTATTAAAAATATGTATTGTTTTTTAAAATATAAATGTAGCAACGACATAATGGGCCTTTTACAACATAGTAAAAAGCATAAGTTTATGTGGAAGCATTGATATTTGCAGCTTGAAACGATATAAAGGTTATAGTTGGACCATTATATAGCTGGGCTGCAATATTTCAAAATATGCTTGTAATTACTGTGACTAAAGAGTTTCTTCAAGTATATCAACATTTTTGGGCAACAAAGCTGGATAGTGACACACTACCTACTTAAAATTTGTGACATCGGCATTATGCTAAGTACTCACATTCAGTTTTGCTTGATAGCTTTACTCGAAATCAAGCAAAAACCACCATGTGGACCGCAAAACTCACAGCTCGAAGGCTCGCATCGAGCCAGTTTGAAGGCTCGAGCCGGCTTGACAATGTTTTTGACACAGTCTCTTCCTTAGTTTTTATTATTCGTAGCTAATTTCCTTTGAACTGGAGTAAAACTATCGAGCAATGCTGAATGTGTGGATGAAAGCCCGAGCTGTGGTTTTTACTCTATGTGATTTCTCGATTGAGCAAAACTGTATGTAAGTACTTACACATTAACAGCTTAAGGTGACGCCGCATTAAAGTATAAAACCGTGTTGGATATGTTTTAGATTGCTTGTTTTCTATGAGAGGCCGGCCCGGCCTCTTATAGAAAACAAGCAATGGAACAGCAAAAAATGGCAAGGGCGTAAGCGACAAAATGGTTTTTGTCGCATAATTTAAAAACCATATTTCATATAAGCTATGGGCAAATTAAAGTGTATGTACAAATTTTGGAAGCTTAAATCACTCTCCTCTGTTGGCAAATTAGGAATCCTTTTTTTTACAGAGGTCTTTTTAATTGATTATTCTGTGTTATAAAAGTTGACCAACCGTGTTATGCTAAGGGTAATTCAAGGACAAAGACATGATGGATATTGACAATGAACTTTAATTTCTTAGCTTTAGTCGTTGCTGAGAAAAATCGACATTACTACAGCCAAATTATCAAGGTGTCTCCTTAATTAAGTAGCCTAAGTTATTATTTATTGAAAGTACTATTTATATACCTGAGTGTGTTGAGCATAGCAGGTTTTGCGCTGGCTGAGTGTGTCTTTGTTGGTGAAGCCAATGCAGAACACACGGAGGAGGTAGCCGTCTGTGGTCTTTACATCAATGTTGGCCTCCACAAGGGTTTGCCATTTCTTAACCATCCATCTGAAAAAGGCCATTATATTGTGTTAGCACTTAGCACATAAAATTTAAGACATGCGGAAAGCTATTATATTATCATTTTGGGAGAAAAAATATTGTGTTAGTAGTAAAAAATAAATAGTGTGTAGTATAGTGCAGAATTGTTGCAGTGACTGAAAATGCTCAAAAATTAAAAATTATTAGGAGCAACTATCAAGTGAAAGCATATAATATTTGCAGTTTGTAACGATACAAAGGCGATTATTAAGCCTTTGAATAGCTGGACTGCAATTGTATTAATTAAAAAAAAAACTACATTTATCTAAATACAGGAGATAATTTATCTACAATTCATGCAATTCTTTTCTGTATTAAGTTGCAAAGTTCCAATTTTTTATGTAAAAAAATTTATATGTAAATACCATAGAAATCGACTTTTCCAAATAATAGTAAAGGCAAATACCTAATAGGTCTTTGAATTCAAAAATTGTGGACTAGAGCGGCAGATTTTACTAGAGACGTCACTGAATAAAAAACTTAACATCGATATCCATATTTTTCTATTATTCAGTGACATCTCTAGTAAATCCGCCTTTTTTAGTTTACAAATTTTGAAGGCATGAGTCTTTTGTGGTCATTTTGCGTCCATATAGGTTCTTATGTCTATGGTATTTACATATAAATCCGGGCCCTAAATATAACTATATACAAGAAAACACTGATTTACCTGAGCTTGTCAGTGGTCAAGTCCATGCCGTGGAAGTTGCAGAGAACATTGCGGCCCTGCACATCCTCAGCAATGAGACGGAATTTACGGAAAGACCTGAAATGGAAAGTTAATTAAAAAATATTACGACTTTGTTTGTGACAACTTATGAGTCATAGTGTAATTCATGTTATTAAACCCATCAAGCCCCATACAAGCACCAGTAATCGCGACAACAATAGATTACAATAGCATTTCCGAGAATCCACGATCAAGGATTAACCCATTCAGTGCCAGCAACGCACCATTTGCGTTTTGCGAGTTTACTTTCTGGTGCCACCAACGCACCATATGCGTTGAGGTACCTTTGATATTTTTCCCGGTTTTTCTTTATAATGGCTATATTTAATTTGAATCTTTGGCCTCATTAGCTACTGGAGATATATTTTACATGTGGTGACACTGTCGGTTTTTGGTCTGGACCTCCCCTCTTTTTTTGACAGTGAAAAAACCGTTAGCCCAAAAACTGCCTGATTTCAATGCAACATATTTTCAGTTTTATTGAATTAGAGTAAGAAGTTTTTGACTAAGAACATAAAAGTAAGCAATATATTTAGGTATATTACAATTTTTCTTCGATTCATGGTATATTTTATGAATAAAATTACCATAACGCAAATGGTGCGTTCAATGGCATTTTAACGGCGAATTTTGTTGGATGGTTTCATGCATGACGCAACACTACTATGTTCAAATTAGTAAATTTTAACAACCATTCGTTGTATTTATAATTAAATTGATACAAAATCTTTTACTAGCTGACCAGTTTTATTTTTCAATATTTAAGAAAAAAAATATTTCAAATAAGGATTTTATTTATTTTATAAGGATTTTATTCAATTTTCAGTTTTTTTTTCAAAGAATGAAGGCAAGAAAGGACTTTGAATTACCATGGGTAGCTTGATAAGCGGTTAACTGTATGTAGAAAAAAACCTACCTGTATTTAAAAATTAATCAGCTACCCACTATGTTGCATAACACAGTTCAATTAAAACAAAAGCGTCAATGTAAGTGGTGCGTTGAATGGCACTTGTGATTGGATTTGTCTCACCAGTGCCACCAACGTAATTGGTGCGATTATCGTATTTAGAGAGGTTTTCGTTATTTATTGCATTATTTATTATATAAAATACGTTAAACAATATATTTTAAGTTAGAAAAAACATAAAAATACAGGTGGATTGGTGGCATTGAATGGGTTTAGAGATAAAGTTAAAATCAAATCTAGTAATTTAACCATTATTTTTAACAATACTCTTTTCTTAGCATAATTTTATCCAAAATGATACCTATTGCCCATTCGGAAACTAGTTCCGCAACAAGAACTACCCGGTAGGATACAATGAAGAGCAAGTGTAGTATATATAACAATTAATATTTAGTATTTACCTTTCTGCATCAGTGTCGGCTTGCAGATCAGCCAGAGACACTTCAAAAACGCGTCCCTTCAGGCCCTCCGAAGCGATTTTGGTTCCCTAGAACAAACTACGACTTTTTAAACTACTTACACAAGCATAATTATATTTATTATTAATGTATTGTTTTGTCAGCAGTTAATCAAAAGGGAACAATCTTTTTCATCAGATATGTGTCATTGCGAGCTAGGTAGATCATCATGGTGATGTTTTGGTTCGACAAGCACATTTTGCACTGCACATGTAGCAATAATGACACGAATAACAAAATTCTCACGTGGCAAGGTACTAGCCTCTTTAACTCAAACATTGAACTACCTACTTCCTCTAGATTTAATGTAGATTTTAGTAAAGTATCAATCATTATTAGGAACTAACCTGAGTACGGTTGACAAGGGTGGTGCCCACTTGCCTCTTAGTGAACATAGACGGGGCCTTAACATCGTACCAATCTTTGCGGGTGAAGGGATCAACACTGAAACAAAATGTTTGTTAAACATAACCTGCAACACACACATATTTACCAATTTTCTAACGCATTTCTTTCTTCTGGGTATTGAAGAATTAAATTTACACAGTCATTTAATTAATGATAAGCATGTTGCATTTCAAATACACTGAGTAATAGTAAACTTTACAATCCAGTTCGGTGTTTGTCCTTTGACACGAGCCATGTAACTTTATCAAAAAATATTTTTGAAATCACTCGATATGAACACTTTTCGGCAATTATGGTTTCTAGATTAAAGCTCAATTAATTCACTAGAAAGCATATTTTTAACTTACATCTTCTTCTTAACACCCTTTTTGCCACCTTTAGACAGTCCCTTATTTTTACCGACCGCCATGATCAAACACAAACTGAGAAAGAGCTGGACAGTGTTGCCACCTTGAATTTTTATAAAGCGCTAAGTCAAAACTAAAATGTCGCCAGATTTCACAAATTTGGACCACAAAAAAAAACACCAAATAACTATAACTCTAAATTATTGCATTAAAATCTACGAATAATAAAAACTAAGGAAGAGTAACTCCGTCAAAAAACATGCTCCAAAATACTTGTCAAAAAAGTGTACCTTAGGTACACATTTCAGTACATTTGCAATATTCAGGTGGCCTTGAGCGGTATAAAGACTGACATTACATGACAGTTCGAATGGTACCAAATTTAAAACGATAATATTATGGGAGTTACGTTTCCTTAGACCTTAGTTTATATTATTCGTAGATTAAAATAAATATTTAAATATTATACTTTAAAAAAATATCTATACTTACTAATATTATAAAGCGGAAGAGTTTCTTAGTTTGTTTGTTTGAACGCGCTAATCTCAGGAACTGCTGGTCCGATTTTAAAAAATCTTTCAGTGTTAGATAGCCCATTTATCGAAGAAGGCTATAGACTATATTTTATCACGCTCAGACTAATAGGAGCGAAGAAATAGACGAAAATGTGGAAAAGGCGGGAGGAAATATATTTGAAAGGGTTTATTTGAACGTGCTAATCTCAGGATCTATAACTGGTCTGATTTAAAAAATTCTTTCAATGTTAGATAGCCTGTTTATTGAGGAAGGCTATAGGCTATATTTTATCACGTTAAGACTAATACGAGCAAAGAAATAGAGGAAAATGTGGAAAAAACGAGAGAAAATATATTTGAAAGGGCTTATTTGAACGGGCTAATCTCAGGAAACTGCTTTGATTTTAAAAAATTTTTCAGTGTTAAATATTTCATTTATTAAGAAAGGCTATAAGCTACATTTTATCACGCTATGACTAACAGGAGCGTGAAATACAGGAAAATGTGTAAAAAACAGGAGGAAATTATTTGAAAGTGCTTATTCGAACGCGCTAATCTCAGGAACTACTGGTCCGATTTGAAAAATTCTTTCAGAGTTAGATAGTCCATTTATCGAAAAAGGCTATAGGCTATATTTTATTACGCTACAATTAATAGAAGCGAAGAATTAGAGGAAAATATGGAAAAAACAGGCGAAATTATTTGACAGTGCTTATCTCACGAACTACTGGAGCAATTTTTCTGTTATTTGGCACAGATATAAAATAGACCACGTAAAGGATCGTAGGCTATTTTTGTGGACTAGTTTGTCTGTGAAATATCTAATTTACGTGGGCGAAGCCGCGCGGAACGTCTAGTTTAAATATAAAACGAACAAATACCTATGTTGTAAGTGGTGTAAAAATTACACAAATATATTTGTTTTTATTGAATACTTACTGGGTTTTTTGTATATCAATGAGTACGCAAAACAACTTTTGCCATATACATTATTTCCATTGTCAATATAAAATGTAGATAAAAACCTATTCTCAGGCCTAACGAATGTACATACAAAATTTCATTAAAATCGGTTGAGCCGTTTTGGAGGTGTTCACGCACCAACACTGTGACACGAGAATTTTATATACAATATATTAGATATTAATACTGGATTGTAATAAGCGTAACGACTGCACACACTGTAGTCTGTAACCTATTAAAACGACTTTTCTAGATTTCAACAGCACGAACCAAATTCGATAAATAGAATGTCAAGTCTACTATATAATATACCTTCCTTATACAGTCGGGGCATTTTAATAGGCCACATTTGACATCTGTCAGATTAATCTCCATAGTGAGGTGAGCTGCGTAAAAATATCGACCAACTACGAATAAATCGATACGGACTTGAAATAAAATATTTTAATTTTATACGTTTGAAAAAAACTTCTGTCCCACTATTACTTTTTCTTTTGCAAATTCAAGGAGCAAAATAAGACAAGTACATAATTTACAAAAAAAATGCATTTATTCGCTTGAATTATAAAAACTGTTAAATGTAGTATTATCATTATTCATTTCACATAAAATATATGTGTTACTTTTCACAACGTGGTTATTCATTTATGGGGATATTTCGTTACAAGTAATCAATGCATCGATACTATTTATTTGCTTTCGATTTTTAGGGTAACTTCCTTGGTAACTTCCCTAGAGTTTAAAAAGAAAAAAGGTCAGCTGACGTAACATTGTAACGACGTGCAATTATTAAGATCAGAATTTGTTTATTACGTTTAGAATTGTTTATCCGTAAAATCAAATCATTAAATAATTCGTATCGGTCATATTTACAATAAATATGTAATCGTAATTGAAAAAAGTTAATCATTTGTGCAGTTATAACAAAACGAAAATATTAATTTTTTATGTACGTCGCTATAAGGTTACCTGGTACAATTTTGATGAACTGTCAAATGTGGCCTATTAAAATGTCCCGACTATAAGCTCCAGTTCTGGTGGAAAAACCACCAAGGTGGCAACACTGAAGCTGGATCTATGTACGTCAACTGTCAGTTGTCAAAAAAGTTGACAGTCATTGTTGCCAGAAAAAAAAGTCATAGATCAATGTCTTATGCGCTTCACGCTTGTCCATGTCGGTTTAAACGGTTTGTCAAACGACCAGTGTTGCCACCTTGGTGGTTTTTCCACCAGAACTGGAGCTTTTTTAAAGCCTTTAGAGGTTTTTTTAAGTTACATAGCGTTTTTTTTGTGGTTTTTACAGTGAACTTTAAACTACAGGAAGAGTAACTCCGTCAAAAAAAGTGCACCAAAAGACCACAAAATGTGACCCGAATACATGTATACTTTATGCATGTGTTCGGTACACATTTTTCGTGTATATGTACACGAGTGACATTCAACCAGGTTGACATGATAATTATTGTCAAACTCATTTTACAATTTGTTTACTTACTTTTTACGTAGCTTTTTACAAAATTTTCGTTGTTAAAATGCCTAAATGTCCTGTGAAATGGTGTAGAAATCATACAGATACGACTTTTAATACAGGAATAACCTTACAAGTTTCATCAGTAAGTGATTTTTTTTAAATTATGCTTAGGTAAAGTTCTTGTATTTTTTCCGACCCAAAAACATGCCCAAAAAGATGTGTGTAAGTTGGATGCCAGGGTATTTGCGTAAAATTAAGCTGGTCTCTTTGTGTTTGTCTTATTAAGTTTACATGTTATTGTAAAAATGCAATAATAAAAAAATAATATTACAAAATTTTTACAAAGTCGCCATGGACAGTGTGATGCAAGATGTAATAATTTAATCATAATTCATAAACGAGGGTCTGACTGACATCAGTATTGAGTATCTTATTTTTATAATGCCGTTCGTACTTCGTTTAGTAAGAAACGAACCAAATTGGATGCCGAGCCAGATTACTCGTTCATGTAGCTCACTTTAATAGTCATGATATATTTTGTATGAGTAATGACCGAAAATTAAAGAGATTACGAAAATATGCATTTGCACCGTAAGTTTTTTATTTCAATTCTGTAATAATTCTGTAAAAATTTTTGCACATAGATTTTTGTAATCTGAAAACGTCTTGTCTAGGTGCTCTGGATAGTTTTAAATTCGTCCGAGTCGTACAAGGTTTGTTCAAAATTATTATATATTATTATTATCGATGAAAATGTTTGATTTTAAAATAATAATTATATACTCCTTTCTTCGTGATAGTAGATATGTTTGGTGTATACTGCATAATGCCATCCGCTTATGACAATTATTGTCCACGGCTTTGTTTCATAACTGTGACAGTGACAATAACCGCGCAGGCTGTTGTCCAGCGCGCAATATTATGAAACGTCACCTGAGAAACGACCTTGGCGAGAATATGAATTGTCATATTTTAGTGTACGAAAAGGAGCCAAATTTATAACGGTTGAAGTATGGGAGTTATGTTTCCTATAGTTTTGTTATTCGTAGGGTTTTTAGCGGTTTTTTCAGTATGGAATCTGGCAGCACGCCTACCGGGAAAATCCTAAGCACAATCAGAATTTCATATTGTTTTATGCTTACTCTACAGCCGGGGAATCCCTTATAGTCGGGACATTTTAATAGGCCACATTTGACAGTTCATCAAAATTGTACCAGGTAACCTTATAGCGACGTACATAAAAAATAAATATTTTCGTTTTGTTATAACTGCACAATTGGCTAACTTTTTTCAATGACGATTACATATTTATTGTAAATATGACCGATACGAATAATTTAACGATTTGCTTTTACTGATAAACAATTCTAAACTGATCTTAATAATTCTGATCTTAATAATTGCACGTCGTTACAATGTTACGTTAGCTGACCTTTTTTCTTTTTAAACTCTAGGAAAGTTACCCTAAAAATTGGAAGCGAATAAATAGTATCGATGCATTGATTACTTGTAACGAAATATCCCCATAAATTAATAACCACGTTGTGAAAAGTAACACATTTTTATGTGAAATTAATAATGATAATTCTACATTTAACAGTTTTTATAATTCAAGCGAATAAATGCATTTTTTTTTTGTAAATCATGTACTTGTCTTATTTTGCTCCTTGAATTTGCAAAAAAAAAAGTAATAATGGGACAGGAGTTTGTTTAAAACGTATAAAATTTAAATATTTTATTTCAAGTCCGTATCGATTTATTCGTTTTGGTCGATATTTTTACGCAGCTCACCTCACTATTGAGATTAATCTGACAGATGTCAAATGTGGCCTATTAAAATGCCCCGACTGTAGCGCAGTCGTTGTTAATGTTTTCTTTTAATCTTGACATCACAGATTAAGGAGTAAGGTAAGTATATTATATAGTAGACTTGACATTCTATTTATCGAATTTGGTTCGTGCTGTTGAAATCTAGAAAAGTCGTTTTAATAGGTTACAGACTACAGTGTGTGCAGTCGTTATGCTTATTACAATCCAGTATTAATATCTAATATATTGTATATAAAATTCTCGTGTCACAGTGTTGGTGCGTGAACACCTCCAAAACGGCTCAACCGATTTTAATGAAATTTTGTATGTACATTCGTTAGGCCTGAGAATAGGTTTTTATCTATATTTTATATTGATAATAGAAATAATATATACGGCAAAAATTGTTTTGCGTACTCATTGATATACAAAAAACCCAGTAAGTATTCAATATTATTATTTTTAACAAAAAATTAAAACCGACTTCCAAGGTAAAACAATAATAACATCCTTATAATATGAAGTAAAAAGTATTAATTAATTATTCCTATCTAATAGTGCCTTTTTACGAATTCGGCTAAAACTCAACTATTTCTGTACTCAATCTTCATCATTTTGAAGTCGGTACCAGATGAATCTTCTGTTCTCTGACAGAATATTTGAAACTTTTGGAACTGGCACCAACTTCAAAATTATGAAGATTGAGTACAGAAATAGTTGAGTTTTAGCCGAATTCGTAAAAAGACACTATTAGATAGGAATAATTATTTAATACTTTTTAGTTCATATTATAAGGATGTTATTATTGTTTTACCTTGGAAGTCGGTTTTAATTTTTTGTTAAAAATAATAATTTCACTCTTTTTAGTTACCTAGTAAGCAAACGCGTACTATACGTAGAATAATACACGTGTATATTATTCTACGTATCTTATTACAGTCACACTTACAAAATATTATAATATCAGCTGCAGCCTGCAGATAATTTTAAACAATCATTAAAAAAAAATCGAAGTGAACACGTGTGACGTGCTAAGTAGCCGGTCACCGGACTAGTTTCAATAGGCTGGCACTCGTTCGACATGTGCGACAAGCACACGCAGCGCACATAGTACCTCCGTGAGTAATTTGTATTCTGTGCATAGTACCCGGCCCGCGCCCGCGCCGCCGCGCGCTTGCTTGACAGCCCTGGCAGATATGCGATGCGATGCGTTATTATACTATGAACGCTAAACGCAATGCAAAAGGTTGAAATTAGGTTGTTTTCCAGAATATCTCGGTGAAGTGGAACAGAATGTTACATTATCGAAGCAACTTTAACTTCTCAGGAGTAATGTCAAATGTGTGCCTTATGCTCTGGAGATAAGGTTGAATTTGGTGACATTGGTGACCCTGACGTGGTAATGATGATGATGATGATGATGAATGTAATTTGCATAGTAGCATATACTTTCAGTTCTTAAAACAGTGCCTAAACTCCCAAACTTGTATCTATAAGGAATCCGGAGTTCTCTTAGTAGCTTCGGAACCATAGTATACCTCGGTGCAAAATCTTGCGTTTTGGTAGCATATGCTTAGGATGCTTCTCATAAAACCAACATCACCATATGTTTCCATATAAATTTCGAGGAGTTCCCTCGATTACTCATGGATCCCATCATCAGGTCACCACTTTTGTGAACATGGTACCAAATTGGAGTGAAACCTAATACAACACAACAAAAATTTCGAAAATCGGTTCACAAACGGCGGAGTAATCGTTGAACATACCAAAAAAAAAATCCACAGCCGAACATATAACCTCCTCGTTTTTTGGAAGTCGGTTAAAAAACAAATATATTTGTGTAATTTTTACACCACTTACAACATAGGTATTTGCTCGTTTTATATTTAAACTAGACGTTCCGCGCGGCTTCGCCCACGTAAATTAGATATTTCACAGACAAATTAGTCCACAAAAATAGCCTACGATCCTTTACGTGGTGTACTTTATATTTGTGCCAAATAACAGAAAAATTGCTCCAGTAGTTCGTGAGATAAGCGCTGTCAAATAATTTCGCCCGTTTTTTCCATATTTTCCTCTAATTCTTCGCTTCTATTAATTGTAGCGTAATAAAATATAGCCTATAGCCTTTTTCGATAAATGGACTATCTAACTCTGAAAGAATTTTTCAAATCGGACCAGTAGTTCCTGAGATTAGCGCGTTCGAATAAGCACTTTCAAATAATTTCCTCCCGTTTTTTACACATTTTCCTGTATTCTTCGCTCCTATTAGTCATAGCGTGATAAAATGTAGCTTATAGCCTTTCTTAATAAATGAAATATTTAACACTGAAAGAATTTTTAAAATCGAACCAGTAGTTCCTGAGATTAGCCCGTTCAAATAAGCCCTTTCAAATATATTTCCTCCCGTTTTTTCCACATTTTCCTCTATTTCTTTGCTCGTATTAGTCTTAACGTGATAACATATAGCCTATAGCCTTCCTCAATAAACAGGTTATCTAACACTGAAAGAATTTTTTAAATCGGACCAGTTATAGATCCTGAGATTAGCACGTTCAAATAAGCCCTTTCAAATATATTTCCACCCGCTTTTTCCACATTTTCATCTATTTCTTCGCTCCTATTAGTCTGAGCGTGATAAAATATAGCCTATAGCCTTCTTCGATAAATGGGTTATCTAACACTGGAAGATTTTTTAAAATCGGACCAGCAGTTCCTGAGATTAGCGTGTTCAAACAAACAAACTAACAAACTCTTCCGCTTTATAATGTTAGTAAGTATAGATATTTTTTTAAAGTATGATATTTAAATATTTATTTTAATCTACGAATAATATAAACTAAGGTCTAAGGAAACGTAACTCCCATAATATTACCGTTTTAAATTTGGTTCCATTCGAACTGTCATGTAATGTCAGCCTTTATACCGCTCAAGGCCACCTAAATATTGCAAATGTATTGAAATGTGTACCTAAGGTACACTTTTTTGACAAGTATTTTGGAGCATGTTTTTTGACGGAATTACTCTTCCTTAGTTTTTATTGTTCGTAGATTTTAATGCAATAATTTAGAGTTATTTGGTGGTTTTTTTGTGGTCCAAATTTGTGAAATCTGGCGACATTTTACTTTTGACTTAGCGCTTTATAAAAATTCAAGGTGGCAACACTGCAAACGACACTGCGATGTTTGGTTCGTCTTGTGACGAATAAATAGTATTTTTAAAAGATAACACCGACTTAAAAATTGTACGAAATTGAGAATTAAAATTTCCTATCTCAAAAACTACTAAACCTATTTTGATAAAACTTGCAGAAGTCTCCCAAGTTACACAATACCTAGTACAACAAAAAATATTTAAATCGGACTTATAGTTCCGGAGATATTATGTGAACACAAACATAAAAACATACATACACTTTTGAAATTTTGCACATGTGTTCAGATGCGGATATAGACTTACATATACGAAAACTGGGCAGTTCTGGAAATATTACTTATGTACATATTACATATGCATCGAATTGATAACCTCCTCTTTTTTCGGTTTGTCAAACATTTACGTGTTTGAAGCTCGTTTGAAGCTCGTTTGATGAAATTTCATATTTTTGTTGTGTTTGAACTTTGACGCGCCGTTTGATCGTGTTCCGATGCGTTTAAACAAACTTTGTACCACTCGCTCTTTGGAATATATTATTTTTAACCGACTGAAAAAGAAGAGGCTATCAATTCGACGCATATACAGTATGTAATATTTCCAGAACTGCCCAGTTTTCGTATATTATGTTAGTCTATATCAATCAGCATCTGAACAAATGTGCAAAATTTCAAAAGTGTATGTATGTTTTATGTTTGTGTTCACATATCTCCGGAACTACAAGTCCGATTTAAATATTTTTTCTTGTACTATATACATAGATATTGTTTAACTTGGAAGACTTCTGCAAGTACCATCAAAATAGGTTTAGTAGTTTTTGAGATAGGCAATTTAATTCTCAATTTCGTACAATTTTTATAAAAGTCGGTTTTATCTTTTAAAAAATAATATTTATTCGTCACAAGACGTGTGCTCCACAGCGCGTATTGAACCAAACTGCGCAATGCCGTTTGACAAACCGTTCAAGCCGACACCAAACGGTTGCAGGGGCGTCTTTCCCTTAGGTGCAGGGTGTGCGGTTCACACGGGCGCCGCGGTCCTAGGGGCGCCGAGCGCCGCTCGCAAAAAGGCGCGCGCCCGCGTTGGCCGGCCGCCGTGCTTTATTGACAACCGTAAAAAGAACTCCAGTTTGCATACATTGTGTGAATCGGCTCGGCTTTTGCAATATAAAAATAAACTTTACTTTTCAACATGAAATGAATCTTAAAACACATAAATGAAGATTATATTTGTCGTCAAGATAGGCGCCAAAATAAGCGCGTAAGCGCGGTTTCGCCGCTTAACCACAAGAATCAAGATCACAAGCAAAATATTATGTATTCTTGACGGCGCCCTTGCGGTCGCACCGAGCGCCGTGCAGCCTACGCTCGACCGTACATCCTTCTCATGAGATCTGCGTATTTACTTCCCGCTCTCTTTATGCAGCCTCCGTTTGCAACATAACAGTTTCGCAGAGGGTATAAACTACTGCCTCACAATAAGTAGTAAGGTCCAATCCAAGGACTAGTGACAGAAGTGCTAAACTCAGCCCGTTGCTCAGCCCAAGCAGAGCGTTCAATCGTCTTTCTCAGACTATGGTGGCACCTAGGCGATGTTTTCCTCCTAGCCGTATGGCGCCCTTTGAATGTGCCATCCAATGTGCTGTTGTAGTATCGACCGAATCACTTTCACAGTGCGGCGGCCGGCAGTTGGGAACGCCATCTGGTCTTGCCAGGTGCGTATTGTAATAACAAGCGCCTGGTGGCGCCTTTGGGTTGCCAGGTCTAGTAGCACCCGTTCTCCTCGCTCTTTAAAGCTGTGTGTTGATACACCCTCCGACAACACGCGTTCCTCCAGATCCCACGGAGGGGACCCTGTCAGCGCCAACGCCGCTTTGCCAGCTAACGATTCGATATCAGCGTAGTATCCGCAGTGCTAAAGCATGCTGCGGGCTTCTGAGCAGCTGTCATGCCCGGGTGCCATGTGTTTCCCATCTGCAGGTGGACCCTGGACCACAGATTTTTGCAGAAGGCATGGCCATCTTCTTCAGAGATAGTGCCAATCGACCAAAATGAGGGGTATTAAAGATCCATTCACAATCAAGGACCAGAATCAAACACTGCATTTCAGCGCCGATCGGCTCACTCTCCTCCACATCTCTGCGTTGCGCAGCAGTGATACCTCCACGGGGGCGGTGCTTACGGGTCCCATAGAAAAAGACCCCTACGTCTTGTCGACTGCGACTCGCAGCCCCAACGCTTCTATAAGCGCCACAACCTGAGACTCACCCACTCTCGCCATTCGTATTGTTTCCTCAAAAATGTATCCGTGGGCCAGCATGTGTCGTCTGGATAGTAGATAGCAATCCAAACGTAGCCCACGGGGATGGGCCGTTCGCAGGATGCAATGGTAGCCGATGTTCCATAGAAGTTAGAAGGCACAGATCACCTCAAAGTCATTAATAGAATTTGAGGTGATGTGTGTGTGTGAAAAGTATTAACTTTTAGGCAGTCGGCTCACTTCATATTTATTCTGGTCATAGACTGCAGGTCGTAGATGGCATTCATTATATTCTCTATGCTAGAGAGTTGAAATTCTCAGCTAACAGATTATGTGATTCTGCTGCTTCTTTTAATAAAGAATACTACAAAGCCTGTACAAAGCAAAATAAATTAAATATTTAGGGATACAATCCCATACAAGAAATGTGATTTCTGGCCATTAACATATGAACTTGAAATTTGAAATATTCACAAAATACTTATTTGTATATTTTGTACTTAAATAAACATTTAAGGGGCTCCGATCCATACTTCCATACTAATATCAAAATTCATCAAGTCTTAAATATTGTACAGTGGAATGCTCAAAGTCTGTGGTTATTCCACTATTAGGAATGACTGCGGTAATGATCATATTGGCGTAGCAATATTTATTAAAAATGGTATACATTTCTCTAAACTAGATACTTTTTATGATGATTCGTTACAAAATGTAGTGATTGTTATTAAACTGAAACATAAATCCATTTCTTTGGTTAGTTTTTACAGTCCTGGTAATAGTGTTTCTGTTTTTGAAAAGGCTAAGTTAGATCGTTTATTTCAAACTATTCAGAAACCGTTAATAATTGCAGGCGATTTTAACGCACATCATATATTCTGGGGTTGTAGTCGTATAGATTCTCGGGGCAGAGCTATTATGGATTTTTTGGATGATAATGACTTAATGCTTTTAAATAATGGCCAACTAACAACAGTAGGCTCTCATATTTGGAAACCAAACAGTTTAGATTTAACAATAGTGTCTTCTTCATTGTTTCTTTCTTGTGAATGGCAAGTTCATCAGGACTCTTTAGGCAGTTATCATCTTCCAACTATCACAAAATTTACTCTCGTAAGAGACGAGCATGAACCTTCTATTTCCTCGAACATACCTTTTCATAGCAGCCTGAAATTAGTAAATTGGGATCGGTATGAAAAAGTTGTTAATGAAATGTTAATAAATTTTAAAGTTGACAAATGTGATCTGCTTGCTTCAGACAGAAAGTTTTGCGCCATTATTCTTATGGCAATTGAAATTTCTGGACCTAGTTTAAATCATAATGCATCTGATAATATTGATAACCGTCCTAGAAAGCGGCGTCAAGTACCTTGGTGGAATGATATATGCTCATTGGTAGTAGATGATTGCAAGAATGCCTACATTCATTTCAAAGCTAATCCTAACAGTCAAAATTATATCAAGTTTAAACGGGCTCAAGCCATCAAAAAACGCACTTTAAGAAAAACACCAATAAGTCGCATTTGGGCTAAAATGAGAAAATTCAAAAATCACTCTTCAAGTGCTAATCCATTTTCTGACCTTAATTGGGTTCAGACATTTTTATACAAATACACACCTGATACTGTTTCACAACAGACAAGTATAGATAATGCTCTTGGTGTAAATAGCGATAACTTGTACATGATTAGTTGTTTTACTTTGCAAGAGTTAAAATCTGCTTTGGCCTCTAAAAAAGATTCTGCATGTGGCCTGGATTGGCTTTCCTACAGAATGTTTAAACTTTTAAATTCTCAGGCTCTATCTATTTTCTTAAGTTTGTTAAATAGCCTATGGTCGTCTTCCATTATCCCAGAGGATTGGAAAACTGATTGTATAAGTACCAATATTAAAGCCTGGCAAAGACTCGAATTCTGCTGATTCTTATCGTCCCATTACGCTTAGTTCATGTGTTGGTAAAATTTTTGAACAACTAATAAAACAGAGATTAATTTTTCACATAGAAAGTAATAACCTTTTACCGTATAATCAGTTCGGATTTCGTTGTGGACGTTCTGCTTCTGAGAGTCTACGTAATTTTTGTATGGATATTCATGATTCTCGTTTCGAAAATAAAATGTTAGTTGCAGTTTTTCTTGATATTGTAGGGGCTTTTAATAATGTAGATCTGAAAAAATTATCTTCAATTCTTTTATCACTAAAGGTACCTGGAAAAGTTGTAAATTGGATTTTTAATTATTTTATCTATAGGCAGGTGTTTGTTAAGGTTAACAATCAGCTATTTGCTCCAAGGTATTCTTGTAGGGGTGTATCACAGGGTGGTGTACTGAGCCCCCTGCATTTTATTTTATTTATACATGAGCTAAATTCGATTCTGGGTTGTGAAGTTTGTAATCTGCAGTTTGCAGATGATTTAGTTGTTTATTTTTCTGATACTTGTTTATTACGTGTACTGTCAGTCCTCAATGCTGCTCTCCAGAAATTAAAGGACTATTTTGAAAGTCTTGGGCTGGAGGTGAGCATTGACAAGTAAAGTTGTTGTCTTCGCAAAAAATGCTATTAGAAATAGGAATGTAAATATTTTGTTCAATAATAATGTATTGTCTGTAGATAGTTCTGTAAAATTTTTAGGCGTTATTTTTTCGAACAATTCTAGATGGAACAAGTATGCTGAAATTCTTGAAAGTCGTGCTTTGAATACTTGCAATGTTTTGAAATCTTTGGCCGGTACATACTGGGGTGCTGATCCAAGGATTTTATTAACACTGTATAAGTCATTAATAAGGAGTCATTTTGAATATGCATTCTTTTGTTTTGCAGGAGTAGGAACTATTGTGGATAAATTGGAAAAGATACAAAACAAATTGTTAAATTGCGGGGCAGGACTGTTAACAATCATTCATATTTATTGCAAGGTTTCTCTGAAACAGAACAATTTTTTAATGAACACAACATTTATTCTAGCAAATTATGGCCTTGTTACTCTGGGTCATATGAGTCTAAGTTTACTCAGATTAAAATTGTAGTTAAAAAACTTTCAAAGTATAAGGAAGATATTTATAGGGAACTTGATAGGTGGCAGGGATATCGCCAGATATATACAGATGGGTCTAAGAACAACGAAGCAGTCTCTATGGCTGTCTATGATAGTCATGTCAAAAGTGGATTTGGTCATAGGCTGAATCCACTCACAAGCATATACTCCGCTGAATCCATAGCTGTGTATGCAGCTATGGAGCACATTCAAACACAGTCTCATCAAAAGTGGATTATAATAACTGACAGTTTAAGTTTATTGATGGCACTACAAAATCCACAATTAAATTTGAAAACCAGCTATATAATATATAAAATAAGGGAGTTGTATTACCTCCTGTCACAAACAAAACAAATAGTCCTCTTCTGGACACCAGCTCACATTGGTGTGCATGGTAATGAGCAAGCATGGTATTTAGCTAAATTTATTACTAATTCAGTCCGCAATCTATTGAGGATTTAAGACAATAGTACTTCAAAAGACATGGCTGTATGGGCTTTGTTCCCTTTGCCTGTCCTGAATGGGACGAATCAAACCAAAAAAAATATGTCTATGGTATTTACATATAAATCCGGGCCCTACTTATAAGTTATAACTTTACTGCAACTAATCACAAGATAATATTGTTTTGGTATTAATAGGAACTATAAGTTTAATCTTCTTCTTTTCAGAAATTTTGCAGCTGCAATAATGTCCAAGTCAGCTCTAGTTATTTTGGCTCAAGGAAGTGAGGAAATGGAGACTGTCATAACTGTAGACATGCTAAGAAGGGGAGGGGTGAGTGTGTTTAATTTTTGTGTAAGAAAAAGTTTAGGTATTTTACTAGTATATCTAATCCGTCATAAAAATATATATTTTGTTAATTTATACATAATAATATATTTAAATGTTTTATCTGTTCCTAATACTAATTAAAATTGCAAATTCTAGGTCACTGTTACTGTGGCGGGTTTAGATGGAAACGCACCAGTCCTATGCTCGAGACAAGTTACTCTAGTGCCCGACAAGTCACTTACTGATGCATTGGCCGAAAAGTCGCAATATGATGCAGTAAGAAATAATTGATTTCTTTACCATGTACCTCTATTCTCTATCACGTTATTTCTCTCCTGTGTAATAATAAAAGCAAAGACATAACATTAATATCAATCACATAATATATTTTCTACCCTGAAGACATTCCATATTTAACATGTATTTTAAAATTGTATGTTCTGTACTTTAGGAGAAAAGAGACTGCTAGCCCTAACCACAGGTTTCCTAACCTATAATAGGGTAGCAGGTGCTTCACCTCACTTGATTTCTATGTAGGGTCTAATAAATTTTATTTTATTTATTTTGTGGAGCTCAATAACACTTTGGACATATTTACCAACATAATTTATGAATAGTTGCTATATTTTTCAGGTTATTTTACCTGGAGGGCTAGAAGGATCTGAGCGGTTTTGCAAATCTAGTGTAGTAGCAGCTGTTCTGAAAAACCATGAGAGTGGTGGGAAAATTGTTGCAGCTATTTGTGCAGGTTTGTTGTTTATTGCCAAGTGTACTCTGTGTATTAAGTGCTATGATTATTTTTTTAGGGCCCGTTTCACCAGTTCCTGATGCCGAATAGGCTATCCACCCAACTTGATAGATGAAGTATGGAGAATGTGTCAAAAAGCTGTGAATAGCCTATTTGGCACTTTATCAGAAAGTGGTGAAACAGGCCCTTATCCTTTAAAGTAATGGCGTTAATTTTTTCTTACAGCCCCTACAGCTTTTGTAGCCCATGGTGTTGCCAAGGGCAAAAAAATTACTTCATATCCAACCACCAAAAACAAGATCTCTGCTGACTATCAATATGTGGAGGGTGAGAGGGTGGTCGTAGATGGCAATATTGTAACTAGCCGAGTGAGTTATACAGTAATTTAGCTTTTGGGTGCCATGCATTGTAATGTTAATGTATTATATTTTTTATATATAAAAAAAACTACTACAATTAAATCTGCCACATAACCATACTTAGGGCGTGTTTCACCACTTCCTGATAAACGCCGTATAGGCTATCCACCACTTAACTAGGCAGATAGAGTATAGAAAATCTGTCAAATAAGCCTATCGGGCACCTTATCAGGAAGGAAGAAAATCTGTCATGCAGGCACTTCACATGGCTATTAGTATTTGCTATTGGCTATTTGTTGTATTTGCCAACATTATTGACGAATACGCAAACAAGCAAATAAAGGCAACTGCGACCTTCCACACATGGACGTCAAATATCAAACTTTTACTTGATTTTGTTTACTTGCCTATTTGACTCCTTTGCACATCAAAGTCTCATTTCGCACGTCATATTTGTCAAATAGGCAAATAAGGCCAATATTTGTCAAACATAACATCTACACATGGTGATTGTTTGGCAAATTCATCAAATACGCAAATACAAATAGCCATGTGAAGTGACTCCATCAAATAAGTTGTGGATAGCCTATCCGGCACTTTATCAGGAATTGGTGAAACAGCCCTTAATATTATAAATGCGAAAGTGTGTCTGTCTGTTTGTTATCTCTTCACGCCCAAACCGCTGAACCGATTTTGCTAAAATTTTGTATGGAGATACTTTGTCTTGGGAAAGGACATAGGATACTTTTTTTATCCCTGAAAAATGTACGGTTCCCGCGCTATATTCGAATTGTGGCGCAACGGAGTTCTAACGTCATAGTATAAAACTTCATTTTATTATACTCACAGATTAAAAAAAATACGGATGGAACATTACACTATAAAGAAGTGAAGCATGCAAGGTACGACAATTTCGTCACAATTTCGTTTATTGTACACGTGACCGACACACATACACAACTAGGTACTACAACCCGCTGTCATTGTACATAGAGTGACAGCGCCAATGACACGCACACATCCTACACGGGCGGCCATTACTACGCTTCACTCGGGATTAGACAAGGTTACATCCGTATTTTTTTTAAATCCGTGATTATACTATGAAAAGAAATAATAATTATTGTACGACAATAAGTCAGAAATAAGAAAAAGTTTAACTGAAAGACTGTTTTTATCTGACAGTTGTTTTTTTTTAATTCCAGGGTCCAGGTACAGCTTACTGGTTTGGACTGAAGTTGATTGAGATGTTGACTGGTAAGGACAAGGCTGATCAGGTTGAGAAGGGCATGCTCATCTCTGGTTACTAGTGTTTTATTACCTTGGAAAAAGCAATGGTTGTATGTTATAACTTATAAATATACGAAAAAATATTTATAACGATTTGGGCTCATGATATAATCTTACTCTAGTACAATCTGTAGTTTGTGAACAGTGAAATACTAAAAAGTTTGTATGCATTAGAAGTGAAATGCAATTTCACGATAAGCAAAAATAAAGATTTACTATATTTTATATATTTCTTTTATTATTACAAGTTTTACAACATAATTAAAGCACAAGTACATACAATGTGTAAATAAATGCGTGCATCAAAATATTCAACACAATAAATTATTATGTTACATCTTAATTTTTATAGAAAAAATATGATTTAAAAAAAACTAAAGAGTAAAAAACTTAGAAAAACATAGGTATAGAAACTTCGAGTTGGTTTAGAGTGGCCCATGGCCATTGGTAAGTGTCATGTATCTTATATCTTTAAACGAGCAATTCTTGTATATGTTACGCTCAAAAACCGAAAAAGCTCAGTGAGCGAAAAAATGGCTCACAACGCGTTGTGGTCATAGTGAAACGGCCACGACGCGAAATTCTGAAACCAGGCCAGTCACGCAGAAGCAATTTTATAGTGCCCAAGGGTGTGCGCAATACAAGAGCACTTTCAATGAAACCAGGCCAGTTACGTAGGAGTTATTTTATAGTGCCCAAGTGTGTTCGCAATACACAAGAGCACTATAAAAATTACTCCTGCTTAACTGGCCTGGTTTCATTGAAACCAAAGTGCTCTTGTGTATTGCGCACACACTTGGGCGCTATAAAATTACTCCTGCGTAACTGGTCTGGTTTCAGAACGCGTCGTGGCCGTTTTCATTAGGGCCACAGCACGAATTCGCGTCGTGGCTGTTTTTAAACGCTCAGAACGCGTCATGGCTTTTCTCGATTACCAGAACGCGTCGTGGCCGTTTCACTATGACCACAACGCGTTGTGAGCCATTCGTTTTCGTTCACTGAGCGTTTTCGGTCTTTGAGCGTAACATATATATCTTTTCTTATATCTTTAAACAAGCAATTCTTGTATATATATAATTGGAATCTCGGAATCGGCTCCAACGATTTCCATGAACTTTAGTATATATAGGTTTCGGGGGCGATAAATCCATCTAGCTAGGAATCATTTTTAGAAAATGTAATTTTATTCGTGTTCTCGAATACCGAGCAAAGCTCGGTCAAATGGCTAGTTACTACTAATACTATAAAATAATGTATGTATTTACTATAGAGTGTATAATATTTTGAGATCCAACATTCAAAATTTTTATTAGTACAGTTTACAATCTACAACTACTTGAGTACAATATTTCGTGTATTTCCGGTACCGGTAGTTATTTTTATTTTCTGTGTTTTAATTGAAAATAAGAACATATTTTAATAGTTGATGAGTAGGTACTTAGTCGACAAATATCTCTGCCTCAAAGGTAGGCACTAGGCGCGGTGATAATATCATTGCATCGCGAGAAAATAGCAAGTCGGCAATCCGAAATGTACGCTGCGGACGATTCAGCGGACATACTGTGAAAATATTATCCGTTTGATGCGAACGTCCGTTGCGTACGATACCGACCTGTGGCCTGTGGACGTTTTAACCTTTAGGGCCGGGACACAAAATCACGGCACGGCGCCGTATGGTGCCGCGCCGTAGGAATTCACGGCGCGCGTCGTAAAACACTACGGCACGGAGCGTACGACGTCGTGCCGTAGAAACTCATCTTGAATTTCTATGTGAGTTTCTACCGTACGACGTGCTAGTTTTTTACGACGCGCGCCGTGAGTTCTCACGGCGCGGCACCGTACGACGCTGTACGACGCCGTGCCGTGTTTTTGTGTCCCGGCCCTTAGGTGGTAGGTACGTCATAACTGGGGGCCTACCACCACCTCTATTAAGCGACACCGTTTGACAGATAAGTAATATTACCATAACGTAAAGCAGCGGATTTAACAAGGTTTTGCATTTTTACTGTTTTTTAGTAAAATTATATTTAAAAAGTGAGTACGGTAATGTTATTGTAATCTTTTAGGAAAGGTCGTGGTAGGCCCTCTGCAAGCGTCATAAAACTGTCAACGGCTGCCGTCGACTGCCGCCATTTTAGGTAATATATTCCAATAGGTATATTAACTTTATGGCTGCCGCCGACTCTTGCCGTTCGTCTGTAGAGATACACTACAATAACATGGCGCGCCCCTCCAAAATTCAAAACGTTTGAAGTGCGTTGTCTTGCGTGGTCGGCAAGATATGATTAGTTGACCAACAAATCTTGGTAAAAAGTGACAATCACGCGTAGAGATCAACTACGATAACATAGCGCACCCCTCCAAAATTCAAAACGTTTGAAGTGCGTTGTCTTGCGCGGTCGGCTAGTTATGATTAGTTAATAGTTGACCAACAAATCTTGATAATAAGTGACATTGAGTGAAATATTACGTGTACTGTGATTGGTTGAATACTTACTAGTGAGTTACTACATACAAACTCTTTCATAAGGATGTGACTACACACATTGAAACAGTCATTTGGAGGGGCGCGCCAAGTTATCGTAGTTGATCTCTACTGGTTGATTGGTTGAATACTTACTACATACAATTTACAAACTCTTTCTTATGGATGTGACTACACATATTGAAACAGTAATTTGGAGGGGCGCGCCATGTTATCGTAGTTTATCTCTAAGAGGTCGGTGTTGGACCACTGACAGTTTAAGTGTAAACGCAGCCTTTTTTAGGGTTCCGTACCCAAAGGGTAAAAACGGGACCCTATTCATGAGACTTCGATGTCTGTCCGTCTGTCTGTCTATCTCCAGGCTGTATCTCAAGAACCGTTATAGCTAGAGTTCTGAAATTTTCACAGATTGTGTATTTCCGGTGCCGCTATAACAACAAATACTAAAATAAAAATAAATTTAATATTTAAGGGGGGCTCCCATACAACAAACGTGACTTTTTGGCCTTTTTTGCTTGTAATCAATAATGATAAGAGGTAGGCACTTGAAACTTTCACGAAGGCCTTAAATATATGTGTTATTTAATAATTCATAATAATATTTAAATATAATAAAAAATTGAGGGGGGGCTCCCATACAAAAAACATAATTTTTAGTCTATGTTTGCTCTATAACGGTACGGAACCCTTCGTGCGCGAGTCCGCTCACATTGGCCGATTATTTGAAATTATAATGGCATCCATTGTCAGTTGCTTAGCACTCACTCAAATCAGTTCAAGTTGCATACAGTGTTCATTTATCAATTATTATAGCCTGTTCTTACATCATTTACATACATATTATTTTCGTAGTGATACATACATAGCAATAGTTTTTTAATATCTGCGTGTGCCCCTTTAAGTTACGCACTTATTGCATTTATATTTTATATACAATAAGTAACAACCACGTAATAACGCACGCTGAACACTTACATAAAATGCCGTACACATATTAATACAAATACTTAATGGGACTACAATATTTTAAATTTAATACTATAGTTTGTTCGTTCTAAGATGATATGGGTGACAGTTCTCATATTCCTTGCTACGGATTTTTTTACAAGAAAACAAACAAAAACCAGAATGTAATAAATTATATTCCATCTACAAAAATAAATGTTTCCTGTAATTGTAAATGAATAAAAATGAAAAGTTGCTAAATGCTAATTTATTGATATAAAATTATAAATATTAACTTTGAAATAGGAGTATAAAATTATTGTTACGAAAATATTTGAAAAATGTCAGATGCATGAAACGGAACTTATGTCAATAGAGATTGGCACAGTTGAATCGAAATCAAATCGATAAAAAAGGGCGGCCATCTTAAATCGCCGGCGTCACTCTGAAACATCAGTACGAAATCGATAATTTCGATTGCTATTCCTTTACGAGGTGATTCGATATTTTTAAATTATTCGATTAATTTTTTTAGGTAACTTCCCTACTATAGTCAATTATAATGTGTCACGCATATCATCATAAAACGAACAAACTATATAATATTACTTATAGTCTGTAACTGTAAATACATATATTATAAGTACACAATAGGTACTTGTGAAAATACTGAGATCTTAGCAATCATTCTTGTAATTTATAACTAAAATATAATTATATAAGGCGATATAATGATATTTTAGTAAACAGTATTATGAATAACGCAATTTTACCCTATGAGATTCCTACCAGAGTATACTCATAAAAAATTATAAATATCTTCATCCCCTACGAACTTCTCATACTGTATACTACCAATACTTTATGTTACCAATTATCTAGAAAGTCGTATCCAGTCTTTGGCAAGGTTGATTCAGTCAATGTCTCAGTAGATTGGAAATCAGTTCCCGATGATGCTTGGCTTGATGAAAGGAGTCCTCTGTTCTCTTCGGAAAGGTCTGAAATTAAATAAAATAAAACTAATCATTTTTCTTGTAGGAATAGTAATCTATACTTATTATAAAACAAAGTCGCTTTTTTCCCTCATGTCCCTTTATTCCCTTTAATGTTTAAAACTACGCAACAGAGGAAAATGTGGAAAAAACGGGGAAAATTATTTGAAAGGGCTAACTTGAACGCGCTTATCTCAGGGACTACTGGTCCGATTTGAAAAATTCTTTCAGGCTATATTTTATCACGCTAAGACTAATAGGAGAATGTGGAAAAAACGGGGGAAATTATTTGAAAGGGATCTCGCGAACTACTGGAGCAATTTTTATGTTATTTGGCACAGATATGAAGTAGACCACATGAAGGATCATAGGCTATCGATTTTGATCATTTTTTCAGTGGCCATACAATATTTTATACCCGTGCGACGCCGGGGCGGGTCGCTAGTAATTTATAAAAAGCAAGTGGTTTGCACACATGTAGAAGCAAAGTCTATGAGATATTATTATGATAGAGATACTATTATATATCTAGCTCAGGGGTCACCAAATGGCGGACTGCGGTCCGCATCCGGACCGCCGAACCATTGTATGCGGACCAAGCATGTTCGAAAATAAAAAAAAATTGTCGGTCTCGACATAGGTACTGATCAACATTGAACATGTAGTCAACAAAAACTGACACTTTTCTCATTAATACAAATACCTTTGTAATTTCCGAAATTACATATTTGTTGAAATTTTTTTTGTGCGGACCGCAGAGGTCATTTTATTTCTTAAAACGGACCCCGAGCGAAACTAATTGGTGACCCCTGATCTAGCTCTTGCATGTATGATGTATCTGAAGAGAAAGGTCCAATCATGTGCAGTGTGCACCATTTTTAATTTAAAAGTATATAAAAATTGTTTATATACTTTTAAATTTTAAAGTTTATAGGCATATTAACTGTTTATGCATGTTAACTTAAGTGCACACAACACTGCCGTGCAATCACTAAAGCGCAGTAAGGCGCATTTTTGTGATTTTCCGTTTTTGATATATTCTAAATCTACAATTTTTTCTCTTTATTTCTGGCTTACATTATCCTACGTTAAATGGAAGTATTTTATTTTTAACCATAAAGTTTTTTGAAAATGCAGTAACTATCCCATTTTACCGCCAAAAAGACATTATTGCAATATAAATCGCAGCAAAATCCCTTGCTGCAAGGATTTTTTTGTGATTCCAGATTAAAACGTAGTAAATATAAATAAAATACTGTTTTTTAAATAGTTCCGTATACACACACGGTCACGTGAAAACCTAATTAAAACGCAGTATATGTTATCTCCATACAAACAGTTTTTACTGCATTTAATCAGTACTAGTGATTACTATGCAGTAAATTCAGGTATAATACTGCATTTTAAAAAGTTAATTGTTATATTGATATGATCTATACTACTTACTAAAATGCAGTAACTGTATAGTATTCTTTGAAAGAGATTGTATGTATGCAATTTGTACATCTATCTTTTACAAAAAGATATAAGTACTTGCAAGTTGCAGGCTATTGTAAATCGTATTTTGATATTTAATTATAATGATCGTTAATTAATATGGCGTCATTTTAACCATCGTTGATATAGTGAAATCTAATATTGACCTCACCATGCAATAATAATCATTATTTGCATGGTAAGGTCAATATTAGATTTCACTATATTATGTACAATGGTTAAAATGACGCCATATTAATTAACGATAAGTGTAATCGCTTAATTTTGGCCGGTTTTAATTTTTATTAATGACAATTGATCAGTTACAAAAATTATTTATTGCTTGACATGTTATAGAAAATATGTAGTTGTATTGAGCAGAAGTTATTGGATACATTTTAAAGTAAAAAGAGGCGCTTAGATATTATAGCATAAGCTATATGCCCTGATACTGAGACTGATTATTTCATAAACGTCTTGTTACTTATTAATATACCACTTATTTCTCAGTTCCACCATTTTATAGATTTTTGTGTTCCTTTCAGTGCCAATTATGGACTGATTAATTGTATAATGTAAGTGCTTAGTATTCCTAATTCACTTAAAAATTGTATTTATTAAAATATAGTACTAGGTATTTACAGTTTTAAGCATTATTTTAAAATAACGATGTTAACGTACTCAGATAAGATAATAATTGTTAGTTTTTTTATGCAAAAATGCAGATTTTTTATAAATTTTTAGCTTAGGAACGAAGTTCAAATGAAAAACGCATCCTATTTGATTATTAAAAATAAAATTTTCATAATTAAATTATGTCGTTTCATTTGTACTTATGCACTACTGCTTTTATGTCCCAGAACACAAAACTAACTAAAGTGCAGTAATGCACCTTTTTTACTGCGTTTTAATATGTAATTCTCTTTTTTTTTCTGTGCAGTAAAGGGGGTAAAGGTATTCATGAGGTTTTCAGGGCATTCATTACGTCTTGGATTAAGTTTACGTTATTCCCTTTGAGATAAAGTCAACAAAGAACAAAACAAATACATTTTAACATATTTTTTTACATTTTTAAACTTTAAATGCGTTTTTCTCTGAACCATGATTTTGCACTTACTGCACTTTAGTGATTGCAGGGCAGAACACATGTTAATAGGATGTGCGATTGCGTTATATTTGTTATTCCAATTACGCGCCGTCCGATCGTTAATACATTGTTTCCTGTATTTGTAATACAATGTATTATTTATGACATCATGTGAATACTAATTTTTATAATTTCTAGTCAATGCTGGTTGTTAACACAATAATTATGTTGGAAACAGCTATTTCCATGAATAAACATTTAAATAAAGATTATTGATCTTAATATTAAAATCTATGGCTTATTTCAATTATTTTTTTATTAAAAAATGACAAAATAATTAATTATTATTAATTTGCCATTAACTTTAAAAACTCCAAAAAATGTTTTTCTATGGTCAATAATAAATTAAATGTAATGTGAACTTTTAAGACTAAGAATTATTAAGACTAAGAATTAAACTTACCACTACTTGACTTCACAATACTACTTCTGTAACTCTTTTCAAATTTACTGTCACTTGGTGGGCTCTTGAAATTAGTTTTGAAGAAATTTTCGGAAGACGCCACAATCTGTCCTTGTGGTAAGGTGGGCACCAGACATTCTCTTTCTTCATCCTTCTTTTGAAAGTTTCCTATGAATTTGCTCAGAAAACTGGTCGGAGATGTTACTTCTCGGTCATGAGATTCTTTGCTTGTTGGTTTTAGGACATCATGAGATTTCAATGCATTTTTTAGTTCATTTACAACTTTGGAATGAGATAATGCTAGCTCAGTCATGATAGGATGTGGGGAAGTACATTTGGTCTCTTTTGGTGCCCTATGCTCGCTGAGGACACACAAATTAAGTTGACTTTTGGTTTGATACAAGAATGGTGCTGAGTATTCATCTCTATATGAAATATTTTCATCTTGGATCAATCTTATTCCATGTTCTCGGCCAAAAAATGACATCAAATCATCTTTATGAATGGGAGGATCATTTAAATCAAAGTCCAAAGCATCCAAGAGAGCATACTTCAGTACTATATCTGGTTTAATTATTGACTCATCAATAATTTCAGCCTAAAACAATTTTTTTTAGCAATAATTGGTTACTTCGACTAAAATGACTATTACAATTTGCGTTATTGTCAAATGTCAAGTGCAGCCAAATGTAGATCCAGCTCAAAATTTGGTTAGTTAAATCTGACTATAATTAACATACATAACCAACATCTTACACTAACACAATTATTGTAAGTAAAAATTATTGTTAACATGTTAAATCAAAGAGAAAAGTTAAAGATAAGAAATATGAATCATAATACTATTACGGTAAGTTGAAACGCCTTCGTACTATGATTCATTAAAACACTATGGACCAAAGTTCCATTACTTATGCTTATGCCAATGAAGAGGATAATAATATTATTATTAAAGGTACCTAAATGTTTAAAAGGCGATACATACCCTTTCTTTTTCTGTCAGTGTATCCCAAATATTTTCGTAAGAGGTCTTAGCATCAGTTATATCTTCATGAATTTTTGCTGCGATAGGGTTTAATGTACGAAAATACTCCTCAGCGGCGGCGCTCAACGCCATATCGAGCAACCTTTTTTCTGGTCGTAGAATTACTACTCGGTAAAAGTTACAATATCAATACTAAACAACAAATAACGACCACTAGATATTTAAAATACTATTACTTGCCATTCTCTGTATTTACATTTACATTTTGTTTTGGTAAATGCCTGTTTTTTTATTTATTTATTGGGAGCTGGAAACAAGTCCTTTGCTCCAGAAAAAATACATTAATAAACGTCAAATTAAATTTAAAAAAAAATTAATGTCCTTCTTTTTTTTTTATATGGCGACTAGCATAAAACTATTGCCAGTGTCGAGTGGTCAAAGGTTGGGAAACTAAAAACTTATGACTCGGTACTCGGTAGACGTGAATTTCAAAATGGTTTTAAAGGGGTGACACACGAACGAACTTAAGCTGTTAACATCAGTGCATCAGTGCATCAGACATCAGTGTAAAAAAAAACTTGTCAAAACTGGAAATGGCCAAAGAAGTGGCTAATAATTTTTTACTAATTTTGTTTATTTCTACAAGATTAATTTTGAAATTAAAAAGTGTTTTTATGTAATCTAGCATTCAAAACTCAAGCATGTTACAAAATAATGGGCCTTTTGGCCCCAATGAAGTGTCAGTAAATCCTCAAGCAAATATGAACATTATGGGTGGACAGATGAGTGTGGAAAACAATTTAAATAATCTAAGCAAAATCTCTCAACCATTACCTCATCCGACGAATGCATTTCACCTACAAGACTATGTTAATTACGGGCTAAACATGAACTCCACCTTAAGTCCGTTTCATAATTTTAACCAGGTCAGCTATCAACAGAATTTAATGTCGCAAAATGCCTTACAGGATTCTTGGCCGCAGAACCCCTTGCCTATGACTCTTAACACTCAAAATGATATTTCTGCTCATGGGTACTATGACAAAAAATTACAATCTGAAAGTGATATATCTCATAGTTACAGCAGAAACATGCTAAATATCCCTCAAGTTTATTCAAAACAATATAAACACTTCGGAATGGAGAGTTACCAACATTACAACCACGCAATAAATGGTTTTAATCAATATTTTGATCACAATTTAGATTTAAGACTGAAGCAACAAAAACAGCCTCAAACTAGACAGTATCCTGATGTTCAACATGAAGTTCAGAAGTTTCAAAAACCAGCAGAAAACTTACAACAAATAGATTTGCGTACCAATGTGCAAAAAAACTGTGAAAAGCTGTCTAAAACGCATGAATCAAGGAACTTTGATACAACACAGCCCTTTGATCATGGCAACATGGGTCAGAGTTGTAAGCAATACAACAACAGCATATCAGAAAAGTCCGATAATTTTTTGGAAAATTGTCACTACACTAAAGTTTCTCATACACTTCCGGAGGAAAAAGTCTCTTACAGTGATCAAAATTTAGACCTATCCACAAAATATCAAAAACCTGAGCATAATTCAGTTGAAGGTGCTGAAAAACTGCCTATGGATCAAGCGAGACGTAGAAATCTTGCAAATACTGTTAAAATGATAGAAGACATTCTAAATCAAACAACTATAGCTCGGCAGAAGGAAATAGAAGTCCAACAAACTAAAGCAATTGCATGCAGTACAGATAAAGACGAAACAACTCTCAGCAAGGATCATGATAAAATAGATGATAATTCTAGATTAAGTGATAAAAGCCATGATGATTCTAATTCCAAAATTGAACAAATATTCCGAAGTGATGATGATGTAAGTAATATTAGTACATGTGAGAGTGTAGTGAGTCAAAAGAAAGATGTAGGAAGTACGGAAATTCATAAGAATCAACCATTTATTGTAAAGCAAGAATTTCTGATGGAAAGTGATAGCTCTGGAGGTTCCGATGATGAGATGAAAGACAAAGATGTTGTAGTTAAAATAGAGATAGCTCCTAATTTAGACATACAATACACCTACCCATTCCTCAGAGATAGCTCTGGTGTTCAAAAGGACAACACAGAAAATTGTAAAGTCCATGAGACAGAACAGAGTATAAACATTGCTAAGGAAGCAATAAAAAATGGTAAGCAATTCAAATAAAATTTAATTAACCCATCAAGCCCCATACAAGCACTGGTGATCGCGACAATAATAGAATACAATAGCATTTCCAAGAATCCCCGATCGAAGGATTAAGATCAAGTCTAATTATTCAAAACATGTAATTCTAATTTTTAGGAAAGTTTCATATTTACTATATCAATTTCAGGTAACTTTAGTAATCTGGAGTATTTTGAATGCCCCTATTGTAATTTATGTTTTAATCATCCAAAAAGATTTCTCGTCCATGTCAAGTGGCATTCTTTTGGATTGACGAATGAAAAGAGAGAGGAGATGCAGAAAGCCAAAGAGATGAGAAAGCAGTTGCAGAGAGAAGCGAGAGTTTTAGAAAGAATAAAAAAAGACGAAGTCACAGAGGTAGAGAGTTCAGAAAGCAAGAATTATAATTGTAAAGACTGTGATAAAGTTTTTTGTAAAAAGTCGAGTTTGAGAAATCATCAACAGAGGTAAATAGACTGTTTTACTTGTTAAAATGATGAATTTTTTTTATAATAAGTAGGTTTGTGACACAAATTATAAGTAATTCTTATACACAACTTATAAAGCTATATATAATATTTTTGTATGAACTTTATAAATCAAGTAATTTATTGGTTAATAACTTTTTCAATATTAGCTGTATGTAAGTAAAGAAATGTTAAGACTAACTCGTCAAGCCCCATAAGATCACCAGTGATCGTGACAATAATAGAATAACAATAGATTTCCAAGAATCCGCAATTATATTAATATAAAAAGATTGTAATACAAATGATAGTCAATAACAAAACCAAGTTCCCTTCATTGAAAATATTTAAATTTATTTTAGGTATCATCCAAATAAAAATCGCGAGTGTAAAATTTGCGGCAAGGTGTTAGTTGGGTGGATTGCTCTGAGAGATCATCACCTCACACATGTGGGAGAGTCCGGCTATCAATGTCCTGAATGTCCGAAAAGGTTCAAATACTCACATTCCTTGGCTAAACACCGGGACACTCATCTGGTAATTTTTTTTACTTTTTAAATAGGCTATGCCCTATGGAAAAGTTAAAAATAACTTCAGGTTTAGCTTGTATTAACTTTACTGCTATAATGATTTTAATTAAAGTCGTGTTTGTGACTATGATTAATCCATTATTTATTTTTTAGGAAAAAACACATGCTTGTCCCCGATGCCCCAAGATGTTTGGCTCTGCGGCTCTTTTAAATGTACATAGTAAGACACACGATAGAATGTTGCGGGGAGCTACATTCAGGTGTACATATTGTGGCAAGGGCTTTTTTGAATCTTATCATTTACAGGTAACGCCAAACTCGTTTTTATACTGGTTGTAGAAGACGGTGAATGTGCAGAAACTACAGACGGCAGCATGCATCTAATGTTAATAAAAGTCGCAGTTCCCTATTGTTTGCTGTTACTTTAAATAGCATTAAAATTATATTTCAAAGTTAAAATTATTTATTTCAGGCCCACGAGAGGACTCACCGTAATGAGAGACCTTTTGTATGTGAAATCTGCAAAACATCATTTGGAACTAACTCTGGTCTCAAAAGACATTTAAAAGTTGTAAGTATTATTTGAGGGTAAATTATATTAAGCGCGAATAAAAGTAATAATTGTTCATATGTAATTAATTTAATATTTCAGAGTCACAGTACATCTAAGCCATTTGAATGCACAATATGTCATCGGTCGTTTATCTCTGAAGCGATCAGGGACAGGCATGAGATGCGTAACCATGGTAACCCAGAAGACTTTAAGTTCCTCTGTAAGCAATGCCCGTGTAGGTATTTGAAGCAAAAAGACCTTAGGAAACATGTTTACAAAGTACACCCAAAAGGAAAAAGAAAGAAGAAATCTCAATCCGAGAGTGAGTAGGAATAAAAAATACAGTGTTCACAACTAGAATTACACAATATAGAAAATAGCGCAAATTTTTAGAAACTAAAAAAATATTCTTGGTGATATCACTAAAGTTATAGTTAGATTGATAGATATAGGTAATTAAGTACTAAATTTAATGGTTTAAAAAAATTTAGAATTTATTGTTTGAAATTTTGAGTTATAATATTTATTTTCTTAATTTATTAAAAGAAAAGTGTTAAAAAAATAAAATAGTTATTAAAAATGAAAATACTTTCACCCATACATTGTACACGCCCCGTTCGCCCTCTCGCTCCTCCCCCACCAAAGAGACCTAAAGTTAACTCATGTTGCCCACAATCTATTAAGTCTATTAGCGTAAGTTTTAAATGCGTTGCTAAACATCGCAAGCTTCCCTATCTTGCGACAGGTAAGCAACATAACAATAATCTATCCCACTGCCAGACCACCTTAAATTCCAATAATATGTACATATATGTAGTTTGAGGGTGTTTTATAAAATGACGAAAGTCTGGCTGTCGCTGGCTCTTGGTTTAAAACAGTTAAGGCTGATTTACATTGATACAGTAGCTGGCGCCAGCATCACTGGATTCCGTTGCTGCACTGGCACTGGCACTTGATCGCATAGACGCGTCCAGTGGTCAATTCTACTTTTTTGTGGTGACTACACGTTTGCATTCTCAAAAAATGAGTGTTTCACAAAAATGAAGGAAATTGAAAACATCTCTGTCTCTCTGGCATGAAAATCGACACAGGTGCGAGAGTGATGCGAGATCAAGGTCATTGGCAGTTGTCAGCGTTTTAAGGGGGCGATTAACCCAAAATTGTCGTTGATTTTATAATTCATTTTTATACTTACTTGAAAATAAGGCTCGAATTGTTTCATTTTTTAAACGTATTACGTAGATACTACATTATATTTCCAAGGATCCGACCTAGCGGAAACACTAGGTCGGATCCCAGTGTTTCCGCTATCTTAAAATTTTCTCGATAGAAAAAAATCACAAAAATGAAACTAATTTTCACGAATTTTTCATATATTGCCATAACCGTGCATTACACTAAGTTAATATTTAAACACATTGTATAAAATTCTATCATTGAGAATCCGACCTAGTCCGTCATAATATAAACCCAACATATTATTTATTATGCATTAGACTTTAGATTCTTATTGTAATCTCAATTAGATTAGAAGTTTATAGAAATCAAATTTACAGAGTTTTCTCTGATTTAGTGGTAAGGTTTTTTGTTTAATGTAAAAATTTGTTACCTAAGATTAAATAATGTTTATTAATAAGTAGGTGCCTATATGACTAATATTATAAATGCGAAAGTATCTCTGTCTGTGTGTCTGTCTCGCTTTCACCCCAAAACTACTGAACCGATTGTAATGAAATTTTGTAAAAATAAGTCTAAAGCCTAAGAAAGGACATAGGCTAATTTTTAACTGGACAAAGGGGTTGTAAGGGGGTGAAAATTCGTAAATTTGTTCAAATTAAGTTAGTTCCAAAAATTCATAATAGATGGCGCCGTGCGTCTCCTACATCGCGCTGACGCTCACTCAGACTTGAGAGGTGGTGTCATCTTGCACTAAACTTTCGATTTTTTCGATTGCTATTTCTTTTTTACGTTATTTAATAACTCAGTACTTTATAAATATGTTATGCAGTGACGTAACCTTAAACCTATTTAATAGTTTATGGCACAGAACACATTAAAACCTCTTTAATGTGTTCTGTGGTTTATGGGTAAAGTTGTGTAATTGGGGGGCTAAATAAGCTTTAAAATTTGGCATAAAGTTTAATTTAAAAAAAATGAAATATCATGTTCACACTGCCCAGCTGTTTTTGGGTGTTTTGATATAAGGGGTACCAGGGTTTTTTTTATAAAAGTTTTTGACACCAATTTTGTTGACATTGCGCGCTATAACCTCCTTTTTTTGAAGTCGGTTAATAAACTTAAGTCCACGCGGACGAAGTCGCGGGCAACAGCTAGTAAACCATAAAATATATTATTCCATAATAGTTTGTATAAAGGTATAGTCATTGTAAATATAGTGTCAAATTATTTTATTTGTTTGCTAAATACTTAGTTTTGCTCGATTGACCAATATTACGTCAAGCAAAACCCGCGGCTCGGACTTTCGTCCACACATTCAGCATTGCTCAATAGTTTTACTCTAAACCGATACATTTAAATTGAGTAGGTAATAAAAATATATTTTTGATTTTTTTAATGTATTTTAAAACCTTATTATTAATAATATTGATATTTAATGCAAAAACCTTTAAAAATATTTTTTCAATTAATTATCAACAAATAAAAATTCATGAAATTTAAATAAAGTCACGTGACTTATAAATGCGCCATGATTGAGATGTGACGTCACAATGTTAAATACATTTCAATAGTATACGGCAATATTAACCTCATTTCGTTGATGTTTAAGGTCAACATTGTTTGCGCTAACTCTAATATATGCCAGCTAAACTTTTTAGTAAATCCACATTCCACAATAAACTGATTCTCCTATGACTCGAAATAAGAATTAGGCCCGTATTTTTAGTCAGTACTTAAGATGCGACCCGGTCTCAAGATGCGGTTCGGCTCTGTGATTGGTCCAAATTTTGACAGCCAACCAATCACAGAGCCTGAACCGTGTCTTGAAACCGAGATGCATCTTGAGTACTTACTGACCAAAAATACGGGCCTTAATGTCTTAAGTGCCCGTTTTGTTTATTGTAAAACAAACTCTTTTTTAAGTAAGTACTTACTAAATGTGTGTTTTGGTTTTCAGTTTTAATAAATTTAAGGCTTTACGTTTAAAAGTACGCATCCATTAAAACATTCCTTTATTAAACAATTCGTGGTAACTGGTATGTTAGTACTACTGTTTTTATTTTTCTGTGGTGAAAAAAACATTATGACGTCACACGCCCTTGGGTTAGTTCCGGAGCTGTCGGCGTGTCTTCCAATTTTTATTTGAAATAACTTTTGAATTATTGCGAAAAAAATGTTTTGTTATAAAACATATATATAACGAGCTTTTGCCCGCGGCTTCGCTCGCGTTAAAAAGTATTATTAATATTATTATATGCAAACTTTGATCCCGTATTTTAACCCCTTGGAGGTAGAATTGATCAAAATCCTTTCTTAGCTGATGCCTACGTCATAACAATTAACATCTACCTGCATGCCAAATTTCAGCCCGATCCGTCCAGTGGTTTGGGCTGTGCGTTGATAGATCACCGTGTCAGTCAGTCACCTTTGAGTTTTATATAAGGGAAAAGCACTAATAGTAGACTTTTTGTAAACTTAGTCATAAGCCCTAATGGATGACATCACAATAAACGAACATCACTAATAGCTGGTCTCTGCTAAGAGTAGACACCAATATGAACTAATAGTTGACATAGAACATTACATTAGATTTTACATTTTTCCTATTATTTAGGTCTTTATTTGCCGTTTTTCAAAAGATTTCATTTACTTCATCATAGTAACTACATGCATCATACATGCATCCACGTTGTCTCCAGATTCTATCCATTTTTCTTCCATGCTCACGGGCGTATATATGTCGCAGGGAAAAGAGTATATCAGGGATTTCACGATATCCTTAGGGATATCACGAACTCCCGGAAGATGCCGAATATTCTTGTTTGTTATGTCTTCTTACTAAAAATATCTAGTGATATGTCATTTCACTAAACTAAATCTAGTGAAATGTCAGAAACGCGGATACCGCCGAATAAAAATCGAGCCACTCATTTCTCTCGCTCGCTCTAGTTCCCACACGTGACACGGGCACTAGTAGGAGTGAAACAAATGCGTCGCTCGAGCTGGCGCGGCTCGTCTAGCCTGGAGACAGACAGACAGACTAACCCTTTGGGTACGGAACCGTAAAAACTAGGATAATCGAAGAGCTGGAGTACCTGTAGTACCTGTGTTTGTACAAGAGCCTAACCAAAAAATCAAAGGTCTGAAGTATCTGATGAAGAACCCTCAACTGGTTTCAACTGTATGATTCAGAGATATGGTGATGCCCTCTCAGATCTGCTATAGTTGCATTACACGTGTGATAATAATAATAATAACTCCCACTCTGATTTTAGTGACGGTGGCCGGTTTCATTGAAACCAGGCCAAGAGTAATTTTATAGTGCCCAAGTGTGTGCGCAGTACTCAAGAGCAATCTCTATATTCCTTTACTCGCATAACCCGGTGGGACGGAAGACTGATTCGACCGGCGAGAGATCAGGCGCAGGACCGACTTTTTACAAGCCCATCCGACGCATGGATCATCTAACATCTTACTTGTCAGATTCAGATTTTAGATGATCCTATCAAAGTATCCGTGTGTATACTAGAGCAAGCGAGAGAAATGACTGGCTCGATTTTTATTCGGCGGTATCCGCGTTTCTGACATTTCACTAGATTTAGTTTAGTGAAATGACATATCACTAGATATTTTTAGAAAGAAGACGTAACAAACAAGAATATTCGGCATCTTCCGGGAGTTCGTGATATCCCTAGGGATATCGTGAAATCCCTGATATCCTCTTTTCCCTGCGACATAACTTTGATAAGGAGGGGGTCCCTAACGTAAAAAAGCGGGAAAGTGCGAGTTGGAATCGCTCATGAAGGGTTCCGCAGCAGCAAATAGGCGACGTGTTTAGGAAATCAAAAATATTTTTTAAAATACATTTACAGTTATAGCTTATAAAATTTACAGTGTTGAGAAATAAGTAGAGTAATTCTTATTTTTATGGTATTTTTTTCGTAAGTGTCATCTATTAGTTCCGTGTCTAGCATTAGGTCTTTTCCCTTATATAGATTATGATCTTTCCAGTTATCAAAAAAAATTTTTTGTTGAAATACTCAATTAAGTACATCAAGCTGGCTCGATGCGAGCCTTCGAGGTTCGAGCTGTCAGTTTTGCGGTCCACACTGTAATTATTACTCGATTTGGAGTAAAACTATCGAGCAAAACCGTATGTCAGTACTTAGCGTTATGGATATTTGCATACAGTATTACTATAATTTTTTTATCCAATAAGACCCACTTGCGCAGATCTGGGTTAAAGTTAAACTAGGGTTAATTAATATCATGTTATGTTATTCCTTCTTTCATAAATAAAAGAAACAACATTATAAGATATTTAACCCAGAGATATAACATTGACTCAAATCTCAAATCTGTGTTAGTAGGCCTAATAAAAACTACTATCTTCCAAGTTATACGGAAAATTTTGTTTACTTAGTTTATCCGCCTTCTTAATTATATATTATAATTTATAATACAATACAATCTAAGATCCCTTTGCGATACCAGTCTGAGTTAATTATTATTATTCCTTGGTTAAATATTATGTTATCCTTCGTTCTTAATATTTATTATTTAACTAAAATGGAGTTATCTTAAATTTTTATTATAATGATTCCTAGCTAATATATTATATTAGCTAGGAATCATTTTTAGAAAATGTCATTTTATTCGTGTTTTATCGAATACAGAGCAAAGCTCGGTCAAATAGCTAGTGATATTTAATACAGGACTAGCAATAACCTAGATTGGCCCAACTAGCTTACTAAAATACTAGCCCTAAAATACCTCAAGAAAGGGTAAGGGCGGTGGTAAAAACGGGAATACTTAACAGTTTTGTATTAAGAGGGAACGCTAACACTGTTTTTCCATACAAATAACAAACGTATTTCCCAATTTACTCCCTGGACAATGCGTCTTGACAAATGATTTTTTATACAATATTGGGATCTGTTAAAGCTATGCCTTTACGTTCGATGTTTTCTAAATTTACTAATAAATAAAAAAGTATGACCCTTCAAAAATCGCAAAAAATGAATGCCTCGTACCCCATCAATCCACCATAAAACAAAAGATCTTAAAGATAAAATAAAAACGTAGAAGCATAGACTCACTCTACAATTTTAATCAAATCAAAATCTACTGCACCCGCGTTCCCTCTTAAAACTAGCAGGTAAAGAGGTTACAAATTCCCAAAAAGGAGCACAAATTATATTTATTCAAGACTAGCTGTCCCGGTGAACTTCGTGTCACTTAAAAACCTTCCCTGGACTTCTACGAATATTTTAAGATCAAAATCAGCCCAATCCGTTCAGCCGTTTTTGAGTTTTAGCGCGACTAACACATTTGAAAATCCATTTATATATATATATATATATATAATTTGTTGATAATAATATTTCTGTGTTTATTTTTCTTACTTTTAGCTTTCTATGTCGTTATTAATTATTATAAATATTAAAGCTACGGATGTCGGATATGTGTTATTAATAAAACATTTTTAGGGCCTGTTTCACCAAGTTTCCTGATAAGTGCCGGAAAGACTTAACTTGACAGATAGAGTATGGAGAATCTGTCAAAAAAGTTGTGGATAGCCTATCCGGCACTTTATCGAAGTGGTGAAACAGGCCCTTAGTGTTAAAAATTTTATGTTAGGCCCTGCGCGCACGAGCAACTTAGTTGCTCAGCGATTTATTTGTCTCTTGATCAAGTCTAGGAGCTAGTATGAAAGTGCGCGCACGTAGCGACGCGACGCAACTCTGGGCAACTTTTTTGGTTGCAACGCAACTGTCTCCTTCCCTATTGGTTTCTATGCAAGTGCGCGCACAGGCAACAATAAAGTCGCCGACCGGCCCAGTGTTGCCAGATCAGGGGATTTCCCCCTAGATTTATGGAGTTTTCGACCAAGATAGGGGCAAAATATCGGGTTTTTCCCCTAGATTTAGCTAGATTTAGGGGGTTTTCGACCAAGATAGGGGCAAAATAGGGTATTTCTGGGGGGAAATCAAATAAGTTCAGGGGAAAATGGCCAAGACCATCTGGCAACACTGGACCGACACTCATTCTAAAGGACTTGCACTTTTTGGCGGGAAGAGGAAGGCGCCTTTTTTGAACAACAATTTGGAAAAAATCGTATTTAATAGTTTTTATACATTAAAAGTACTTTAAAAGTAGATAATATGCAGGACGAGAGCGACGGAGATGATCCGAACTATAAATCTTCGTCATCGAATAAAAGGAAAATAGATGAAATCTCAGGCGATAAGTACAAACCCTTTATAAGCCTTCGTATTCTAGAAAATATCCTGACAATAATTGCAGCGGAGAATTTATTGTCTTCGTCGAACATTGTAATAAGGATACAAAAATAGGAAACATGAACCCCCTTAGCCTTTCGAAAATTTTCAAAAACGCAAAAAGAGTTTATGAAAGAGCTAGAATAAGCGCCCGCAAAATAAAAATAACTTTCAAACAAGCGGCATTAGCTAATGATTTCCTCAATGCATCATTTTTTCAAGAAAACAATCTAAGAGCATATATCCCAGCAGCCTCTGTGGAAAGGGTTGGGGTAGTTAGGTACATTCCTAAGGAAATTAGTAATACGGATTTATTTGAAAAAATAGCGATACTGACATAATTGGTATACGTAGATTTATGAAAAAAGAAAATAATACATTTGTTCTGTTAAATACTATTACTGTTACTTTTTCTGGCACTGTATTACCACAATGCATTTTCTTAGATGGATGGAGATATAAGGTTCATAATTATATACCTCCAGTTCTACAATGTTTTAAATGCTTACTTTTCAATCACTCTGCAAAATATTGTTTTAATGAACAAGCATGTTCTAAATGTGCAGAGAATCATTCCTATAAGGAATGTACATCAGAAGTTTTAAAATGTAAAAACTGTGGAGGTAATCACCTAGCTATTTCTAAGGAGTGCCCAATTAAGGCTTCTAAAATTAAGAAAAACATATCTTTGAGAAATAATAATTCTACTTATGCAGACATAACAAATAATTTAACATCTTTCCCACCTCTGACAAAAACTAAACCTCAAAATGTTAAAATTGTTCCAGAAAAGATATCAGCTCAGGACATTATTAATAATCAAAAAAATTTAGAAGCCATAATAAGCACTATTGTAAGTATAGGAAATTCTGATGAGATTAAGACTACAACACATACTAAAGAAACATTAATTAAAAACTTTAATAAGTAATGGATAGTATTAATATTGTACAGCATAACATCCAGAGTTTAAATAATAAAAAACCTTTACTTCAATCACTCTTAATAGATAAAGAAATAGATATAGCTTTATTAAATGAAACATGGCTGAAAACTTCAAGTATTCGGATTCATTTCCCTGGGTATAATTTCATTTTTAAAAATGCTTCAAATGAACACGGAGGAGTGGCGATAATTATTAGGAATTCTATAAAGTATGTGCAGCATCCGACTCCAAATTATCAAGATATACAGATTATTGCTATAACCATAGAAATAGGTATAGGTTCCATTACAATCCTTTGCATTTACAGTCCACCTCGAAACAAAATTAATATAACAAAATTAAAAAGAATAATTAACAATCTTCCTAAACCTATTATCATATCGGGTGATTGTAACGCCCATCACATAGCTTTTGGTTGTACAATAAATAATACAAGAGGCCGAGACTTGTATGAAGTTATAGATGAATATAATTTATGTATTTTAAATATAGGTTGTGCTACTACAGTAGGCAGACCAAACAATAACACTTCTGCAATTGATGTTACACTAGTGAGCCCAGAGCTGGCTCCCTATTGTGAATGGTATGTCGGTGAGGATCCGTTGGAAAGTTATCACTTTCCAACTTTTACAAAACTTAATACTTCTCCTATGCAATATGACATAAATAAAAATGTAAATAAGTATTTATTCAAAAAAGCTAACTGGGATAAGTTCTTTAATATGTCAAATGATTTATTTCAAGATTTTGAATATAATTTACAAAATCCTTTAGAAAGTTATAATCTACTAAACACTTTAAGAGATGAATGTGTTCCAAAAATTATAATAACTAATTCATCTAAAAAATTTAAAAAAAGGGTACCTGCTCCGTGGTGGAATGATATTTGTGATAGGGCTGTAAAGGATTGTAGAGAAGCTTTGGAAAAATATAGAAATAATTTGAGTATGGAAAATTATATAAATTATAAGAGATTAGATGCACTCAAAAAAAGGATTATAAAAGAGGAAAAGAGAAAAAGTTGGCAAAATTTATGCTCTACATTTAATAGATACACCCCAGCTCCACCCCAGTCACAAATATTTGGAATTTTATCAAAAAATATAAGCGTGTAGATTCTAGCATAAATAGTAAATGTGATAGTTTTGTACCAGAATTTTTAGACAAATTTACAAATGATGAAGTATCGGTTACAGTTCATTAGAAGATATATTTAAAAGTAACAATGATAGTGAATATTTTGAACTTTTTCATGAAAGATTTTAGCTGGGATGAATTTTATAGTTCCTTAATGTCAAGAAGAGATTCTATTCCTGGACTGGATAATTTTCCATATTTAATGATTAAAAATTTACACAAAAACGCACAAGCAGTTCTTCTTAATATCTACAATCACTTATGATCCAAACAAGTTGTTCCCGACGAGTGGAAAACTCAGTATGTTTTGCCCATTCTGAAAAAAAGATAAGTCAATCCATGATCATAATTCTTACCGTCCAATATCGCTCACTTCATGCATAGGAAAAGTTTTTGAAAATATGATAAAAGTTAGGTTAGACTACTTTACAGAAACTAATTCAATATTACCAGATTTTCAGTTAGGTTTCCGTAAAGGAAAAAGTACAGTTGACGGCTTTGTTTCATTTCTTAATGGTATTAATTCTTTAATGGCTCATTCAAATGCAATTTGTGTATTTTTAGATGTGCAAGGAGCATACGATAATGTTAATTTGTCTGTACTTATTAAGGTTTTAAGTGAATTGGGCATTCCTGGTAGATTTTTAAATTGGATATATAGATTCTTGAATCACCGTCTTATCTATGTGAAATTTAATGATATACTACATGGTCCAAAATTTGCACATAAAGGCTTAATGCAAGGAGCGATATTGTCTCCAATCCTGTATAATTTATATACATCACAAATTTGTAAATATGTAAAAGTATTAGGTGTTAATGTTCTACAATATGCTGATGATATTGTTATATATTGTATTATTCGTCTACTACACTCGGCCAATTGTAATATTAATTTAGCTCTTAAGCAACTGTTAAATTATTACAATAACAAACTAAAACTAAATATTAATTCTTCAAAAAGTTCAGTTATGACTTTTGGTAAAAGTCAATGTAATGTTCAAGTTAAATGTAGTAATGAAATAATCTCAATAGTAAATGAAAAAAATTTTCTAGGTATAGTTTTAGATAACAAACTCAAATTTAATAAACATATAGATTATATATGTAATAAGGCTTACCAGCGACTCAACATATTGAGATGTTTTTTGGGGTGCTGATCCAAAAATTCTCTCAATGTTGTATAAAAGTTTAGTTAGGAGCCACTTTGACTATAGTTGCTTAGCATATATTAAAGCTAGCGCTAGTATTCTAAAAAAGTTAGATATAATTCAAAATCAAGCGCTGCGCATTATAACTGGTGCGATGAAATCCACCCCGATAAACTCAATGGAAGTTGAAACTTGTATACCTCCTTTATTCTTGAGACGACTCATGTTAGCTAAGAAATACTTTGTTAAGATGATTGGGCCTCCTTTATAGCCAATAGCGCTTTTTCTTGGAGGTCCTTTTGTTGCTCTTGAGACTCTTGCAAAGCGCCGAGCTTACGGTCTTGTGCTTCCATCATTGCCCTTTGAGAATCTTGCAAAGCGCCGAGAATCTTGCGGTCTTGGGCCTCTTGCAAAGCCTGAATTAACTCAATTATGCTTTCCAATTGAGGAGCCATTTGAGGGGCCGTAGAAACTACGGGCGTGGCAGGATGGATGGAGCTAGTCGACGGGGCCTGAGCAGGCGGGGCCAAGTGGGCAGGGCCAGTGGGCGTGGCCTGAGTGGGCGTGGCCTGGTGGGCGGAGCCAGTGGGCGTGGCCATGTCCAGACTGGGCGGGGCCTGAGGGGCGAGGTCAGTGGGCGGGTCCCGGTGGGCGGAGCCAGTGGGCGTGGCTTCACCCGAAGTGGGTGGAGCCTGCGGGGCGTGGTCAGTGGGCGGAGCCTGGTGGGCGGGGCCAGTGGGCGGGGCCTGCCCCGCAGTGGGCGGAGCTTGGTCCCCAGTGGGTGTGGTCTCCGCAGCTCCACCTCCAACTCCTCTCTCGGAATCAATGGCAGCAGCTCGCTGCGCCCTTGTCCTGACACTCCCCTTGAAGTCCTCTCTCGGAGTCAATGGCATCTCCAAATCTCACTTTCGACACCAGTTGTTACGTGCTAGGGATCGTTGGATTCGAAGAGAAAGACCTGGTGTTTCTCTTGAAGACTTTATTCACAAACACTAGCTCACACAAATCACTAAGTCCAAACACTAAGCACTAAGTCCAAACACTAAGCACTAAGTCCAAACACTAAGCACTAAGTCCAAACACTAAGCACTATCACTGTCACTCACTATTGATCACTTGTTCTCACTTCGAAGTCGCCTTGATGATCGCTTGTATCAAACTGAATTCCGGCTGAACTGTCTGCGACTATTTATACAGGCCGGATCGAATCTCAGAAAATTCCGGAACGTCCCAGAATAAACCCGATATGCGTAAACAAGCATGAGATATTTCTAGAAATTACTCGTAGGTACACCTAGAGCCATCTAGTATCGAGTAGGGGATTTACGTTGTCTGTGTTCCCTTGGTAAGTTCGCTGGTCCGATGTTAGATGGCACCACGTGTCCGTATCCGTAACAATATATAGGTAGGTATATTACCTTTATGGTTAGAATACCTACTTGTTAGTTGCCTATTGTTTTTTTCTATGAATGAAGACACAAGTAGTTAGATATATCTTTATCATACTAAAAGATTACTAAGAACATAATATTATTATTTACTATGTTTAATCTTATTTATAAGTTATAAGTAAATGATCAGTAAATAATAAATGTACATAATTTTTCAGTATTTAGGTAAATTAATTATATTGAATGTGGGTACTCTTCTCGTTAGGCTTTTGGTAGGGTAGGTATGTGAATTGTAAAATATTAGTCTAGTATAAAATTACCAAAATTTTTGTTTTTGTCACAAATATTAAAGTTATTAATATTATGTAAAGGAGGTTTTAATGTCTCGATCCTAAAATGTCCTGCTAACCATTTATAGTGCCCAAGTGCGTTTCTCGCGTAACTTTCTGCCGCGCACTGTAAAACTCGGGAACAAACTGTCATCAGCAGTATTTCCGGCAGCAACACACCTGCAGCTCTTTAAATGTTGCGAGTGTCCATGGGCGACGGTAGTTGCTTTCCATCTGACCCGTTTGCTCGTTTGCCCCCTTATTAACCGACTTCCAAAAAACGATTTTATTTTTGTATGTTCAACGATTACTCCGCCGTTTGTGAACCGATTTTCGAAATTTTTGTTTTGTTGTATTAGGTTTCACTCCAATTTGGTACCATGTTCACAAAAGTGGTGACCTGATGATGGGATCCAGGAGTAATCGAGGGAACTCCTCGAAATTTATATGGAAACATATGGTGATTTTGGTTTTATGTGAAGTGTACTAAGAATATGCTACCAAAAAGTCAAATATTGGGTCAAGGTATACCATGGTTTCGAAGATGCTGAGAGAACTCCTGACTCTTTATAGATACACGTTTGGGAGTTTCGGCGTTGTTTTAAGAACAGAAAGCATATGCTACCATGCAATTCAAATTCATCATCATCATCATCGTCATCATCATCATTACCACGTCGTGTTAAGGTCACCAATGTCTCATGGCACAAAATAGATAATAGTACAAGGCATAGGTATGGATACAATAATAATAATTATGTACATAACAACACCAATTATTATAGGCTGTTTAATATACACGGCGGTCGGCGCCGCAGAGGCAACGGCGTCACCGCGCGGCGCGCGGCGGCGCGCGGCGACGCGTACGCAAACATCGTATTCAAGTTCTAACTGGAATGTCAGGGCATGCGGCATGCCGCCAGAGTAGACAGAATGATAGAGTATGCCGACTTAGAACTGATGTAATTTTTTTAAGTTTGACGTATTATGACAAAAGTCGTCGCTAGGGTCGTAACCTACAAATTTAGTTGTTTATATTTTGGCACATGCAAAGAAAACTGTCAGAATTCAATTTCAAAATCTTATTTTTAAAATTAAATTATACCAGCCAGCGCGCCAGCCTTTAACTTATCCTGGCGAAACACGAAAGAAACGACAGATATTAATACTCGTCAGTCTCATAGCAGTCGAAGTACTTGTAGTTATGTCTATTGTGATGCCGCGCTGCGAGCATTTGCACGTGTTCACTTAGATCTTTTTAAATGTATTGTTTAAATTTATCTATCTACCTGATATTTGGGCCTTGCCGTATGACTCATATCAGTCTTAACAAATTGTAATAAGATACGTAGAATATACGCAGTACCACCGACGACCACTTATAAATTCGCGGACTATGACGGAGGTCAACTTAAGGTGAACGCAGATTTGGCCGCACCGCACGCACCGCAGTCGCCGCATTCGGAATTCTTTATATGAAGTTATAGGCAAGCTCGCATACCTACCTACCCGCGCCGCAGTCTTCGCAACTTTATAATAATATGAAGAATTGCGAATGCGGCGACTGCGGTGCGTGCGGTGCGGCCAAATCTGCGTTCACCTTTAATAACAATTATACGAGATCAATTACCACTCAATATTATGATTTATGTTGTCAATTCAATGCTCACTGCTCACACCAAGCTCACTGTTGAGTTGTCAGACGTCAGTTGCTTACAAACTTTCAACAACACAACGAAAATCTGTTACAAGTTACAACTACCTATATAAAACTTCTACGTACAAGCGATAGCGCGACACAGGAGCGCCTCAGTGACATCTAGTGAAGACAATATGAAACTATTTTTTATACAATTTGAATTGGCACTAACAGTTTACCTACTAGGTAACTAAAAAGAGTGAAATTATTATTTTTAACAAAAAATTAAAACCGACTTCCAAGGTAAAAACAATATTAATAGCATCCTTATAATATGAACTAAAAAGTATTAAATAATTTTTCCTATCTAATATGTAGTGCCTTTTCCCGAATTCGGCTAAACTTCAACTATTTCTGTACTCAATCTTCATAATTTTGAAGTCGGTGCCAGTTCCAAAAGTTTCAAATTTTCTGTCAAAGAAATAAAGATTCAGCTATATCTGGTACCGACTTCAAAATGATGAAGATTGAGTACAGAAATAGTTGAAGTTTAGCCGAATTCGGGAAAAGGCACTACATATTAGATAGGAAAAATTATTTAATACTTTTTAGTTCATATTATAAGGATGCTATTAATATTGTTTTTACCTTGGAAGTCGGTTTTAATTTTTTGTTAAAAATAATAATTTCATAAAAAAGTGAGTGCGCAGTTCACCACCGTTACGCGCAGTGCACCGTTACTCTCGCAACTCAGTAAGATGGGTGAGCCGTGAGCGATGGGTCATGGGAGTTGCAACGTCGTCGAATCCACGATATCCGAGTCAAGAGCCGCGCTCTATACCACTAGACCACGAAGCTTAGTATAGTGCCAGCGACTATGGCTGATGTGGGCGTGCAGTCGCCTCGCTCACTCCTTGCCCCATCAAAGTGACCTCCGTACTCAAAGGGTGAAAACGGGACCCTGTCTCCAAGCTGTATCTCAAGAACTGCTATAGCTAGACCTCTGAAATTTCCACAAATTGTATATTTCTATTGCCGCTATAACTACAAACACTAAAAATAAAATAATTTTTTAAGGGACGCTCTCATATGCTCCCACAAGACAAATGTATTTTTTTGGCCTTTTTTGCTTGTAATTAATAATGCCTAAAAGTAGGCAATTGAAATACTCAGAAAATCCTTATGAAAATTAAATTAAATATTTCAGGTGGGCTCCCATACAAAAATAACTTTTTTCCAACTTTCGCTCTATAACGGTACAGAAACCTTCGTGCGCGAGTCCAACTCTCACTTGGCCGATTATTTCAGAGTGATCTCAAAGTCTTGCGAGTCTTATAATTAAATATATTCTAAATTAAGACAAATAATTATATTTTTTCTTATAGATTCATATTTTTATTTCTTAATCTAACTTATAATTAAACAAGAAAGTTATCAAAAATAAGAAAAAAACCACATGAAGTACTTAGATAATTAAGAACACAATATGCCACTTTCAATCAGAATAAAATTATTATATTATTGTATTTTCAAATGAAAAAATGGTGGTTTCTGTAGACTTACGGCCTGTTTCACCGCTTCCTGACAAGGCTATCCACCACTTAACTTGACAGATGGAGTATGGAGAATCTGTCAAATAAGCCTATCCAGCACCTTATCAGGAAGCGGTGAAACAGGCCCTTACACATTATACTTAATAAAGAACATGTGTTAAATCTAAATCTAGTAATAAATTGCAATGTAAAATTTACACTCAAGTGATTATAGAAAAAAGTATGTGGTATAAAGTATACCTAAATCCTAATTACAGTAATTTTATTTGCAAGGCTGTGAACTTAGACTGGTTGGCTTATTTCTATTACTTTTACTGCCACATTTAGAGACAAATATTAATTAATTAATTGTAATTGAAAGATTTTGACCTAAGCTCCAAATAGGTATTATTTTAAATAATTAGTTAAATTGAAGTTTAATTATCATTAAATGTGTCTGAGTGCTGCAGTTAGTTTTATTCTAGATGCATAACCTATTCGGCTTGTGCAGTACTTCAATATCAAATTGTTATAAACATTGTTTGTTACCATTACATTTTTTTATGTTTTGAAGTCAAAATAATAATTACATTGTAAATTGTAATGTAATATTATATCTGGGTGCACGGTAGTGCACCCGCCGAGACGAGCCAAGCGAAGCGCAAGGGCACTACCTACCTTTTCTCGGAGTGTTTCGCCGTTTTTTTGAACCTTCATAGAATTCGTTTCCGTTGTAGCAGATAGTTCATATTTTCAGGATATGATGTCATCAATGGACTTATTAAGCATACAAAGTCTCAATTGAAAAGCTCTTATATTTTGGATTTTATTGATATCTAAAATACGCCGATTTCGTCACTGAGACACTGATGGTCACCAAAATGTTTGGCCACTTCCTGAAGTGCTAGAAAGCTGAAATTTGGTATGTAATCTAAGTTTAGTATACAACCAACAAAAAAATTCATAAACTTGTAATTTTCGTCCCCCATCCCCTAAAATTGGGGGATGGAAGTTGACCCTTATAGAGTTGGTCTCCGATGTGCCAGATAGTTTATATTCTCAGGATATGATGTTAATAATAGACTTATTAAACATACAAAGTCTCAATTGAATAGGTCTAATACTTTATATTTTATTGATATCTAAAATACGTCGAAATTTGGTTATAGGTTATAACTTATACGCCGTAAAATAAGTTTAGTAGGTTTAGTAGGGTAGTTGAAGTTTGAATGAGACTTTCACCAATTTTATGAATAAGGACATGAAAGTTTCCACGGGATGGACATTAACTAAAAACGTCTTAATAAAAAATAAAAACACTAAAAAGACTAAAAAGACTGCCAAGCAAGTAGCAGCTTACAAAAAGAACTGAAATCCCACCAAAAACATTTCATGTAAAAGTTACCTCGACGACCACAAAAGCTTTGCCCTGTGAAAAAGACATCAGATCTAATGTAGAGCCAAGTTTCTGAATCTATCCATAACTCCAACAAATTCTACATAATATCAGTAAGTATGTATCTATGCCTTGGCAGTTTCGTTACTTATTTCAGATCAGAATTAGAAACTAAATATTCGAAACAGCAAAGCCATACATACTCACGGATATGTAGAAAGTGTTGGAGTTAGGGTCGATAGAGTTAGGCTGCGTCGATTCAGAAACTTGGCTCTACATTAGATCTGATGTCTTTTTCACAGGGCAAAGCTTTTGTGGTCGTCGAGGTAACTTTTACATGAAATGTTTTTGGTGGGATCAGAATTTAAAATTCTCAATTGAATCAACATTTCATAGAATAGCTGCACTGTAACATTAGATAGAAGATAGAGAATGTAATAATTAAAAAGAAAAATAAAGAAAAAGAACCCTTTTCAAAGTTTGCACAACCTCAATAGAAATAAAATTACCATAATCACTAATGGGCATATTATGTAGACTTGACAATTCAATAAATGAAAAATGTGAATAGGTTAGCTGGTATAGTTTGAGACTTTAGATATTATCATATTACAATATGTAATATGAATATGAAGTGTCTGCAATTATTGTACAGCATTTGGATTGTTTGTTCAAAAAGAAAGCATCAGCAATTTCTAACCACAATTTGGCATAAAATTCTATGGCACCAGGATGGGAAAGAGTAAAAAAATTTTCAATGTATTTTTGAATTCAAATACTATAACCTATTCACAATTTTAATGTAAGTCAATAAGTAATGCTTAGTCGCTCTGGCCTGCTGCTTGACGTAGAAGTATATAGATTTTTTCTTTTATCCAATCTTTGTTGTAGGGTGCATAGGTGTTAGTAGACTTTTGGTACACTAAGCAACTTAAATCTGCTAGCTGTAACAAAACATTTTTAATGAAATTGGATTAAAAAACATACCAACATGATAGTTCAGTTTGGTTTTACCATTCTGCTAATATTTTATTTTTATTTTAAGATACATGGAAAACTTACAGCTATGAAATTATAATACAGAATACATAATAAGGAACATAATAATGATTAATAGATTAGCTTTTAGCACTTATAACAGATATTATATTATGTTGTTGGATGGCAACTGGGTTTGCTACAGGACGAGCTGTTTGTCAGCATTTCATTGCCGGCGTCGACACAGCGGAAAATTCGGTTAAGACTTAATTATTTGACGACTTTGAACCATGCTGCATGCATGATGCAATGTATAATATATGCATGTGACTTTTCATGCTCTCCACCCATTAATAACAAAACTCATACAGGAATAATATTTGACTTTAAAGTAAGAAATAATTGGGACATAGGTACCTGATCCACGAAGTCAAACAATTGCGATATGTCGTATGTAATTGTGGGTGTATTTGGATTTCGTCTTTTTAAATGCTCCTCGTATATTTTGCAGACTCCTTCCATACAATCGTTGACACTTTCGTAGTCAGAATACGTTCTTGTTTCTGGTCTGGGACCGGGTTGAACCAATAAAATTGTATGAGACTGAAATAAGCATAACCTCAATTACCGCCATTTGTTCCATATTCACTTTAATCTCCATTATTTAGAGATTTACAATACTTACCATCGTGATATAGATATTTGAATAATACTACGCCTACAATAACAAAGTAATAATGTTTATTTTCTTATTTTAAACAAATTATGATCAAATTCTCCTCCAAACATAAATGACATCAAAAAATTCAAAAAGTATTGCGATCTGACATCTCGGTTAACCAATCAAATTTTGTCAAGTCCAAGCCAATGCATAGTGAGAAAGGAACACACCTCAAACGACAACATAGCCTCAGACTACTAAGGGGATAGTGGATACTACGTATAACATAGCGTTCCGACTTCCGACCGCCGACGTCCCGAGGCCCGAGCTCCCGACTTCCGCGGTCCGCCGCCCGCGGACCAACTACGGTCCACGAGTCACGAGGACGAGGACCAACCATCAAAGGCCTGATACACGGCTTAAAAGTTAAAACTGATGTTTGAAATCGTGTAGATAGTAATGAGGGATTTTCTTAGCTTTTTAATTTGATTGTCAAACAGTTTCCATTATAGTAACTAGATGGCGTATGGGTAGACAACTATCGGTAATACCAGGGAATAGGGATGGGTAAGCCACTGAGTATTTACTCAGACCAGAGTAAATACTCAGTAAAAATGAATTTAGACACTCAGTATTTACTTTTAACTGAGTATTTATGTTTTACTAACCACAATTGAATTATTTAAGGTTTTTTTTTATTTATTATTTATTTGTATTATATTTTAAGTAAGTATAAGCTATGTTCTTTTTAAGTGTAACTAGTATATATGAAAATAAATTTATATAATATACAGAATGCAAAATTTTCTTTTAATATTTTTTGGACTCGGTAACGAAAAATTAGGTACCTCAGCTATAGAATACCTAATTTTGATGAGAGACTACCACAGAAATAAGATCTAGACTACCTAATAATTAGGTAAAAAAAAATAATAATTAATTTATTATTATTTTGGTATTTAGGTAGACGATTTTTACAGTGTGGGTGTTATAAAAAAATGTCATAGGTAGCTGTATGTACATAATATCATGGAGCTATTATAGAGATACATATCCTACTAATATTATAAAGGCGAAAGTTTGGATGTATGGATGTTTGTTACTCTTTCACGCAAAAACTACTGAACGAATTTTAATGAAACTTTACATTAATATAGCTTATACATCAGAATAACACAGGCTACAATTTTACCCGACTTTCAAAATGGAGGAGCTGTTATGTTCGTTTTTTATGTTCAACGATTACTCCACCGTTTGTAAACCGATTTTCACAATTTTTCTTTTGGTGTTTAAGGTTATCATCCCAATTTGATACCGTATTCATAAAAGTGGTGACCTGATGAAGGGATGCATAAAAAATCGAGGGAACTCCTCAAAATTTTCATTCACATGATTCCATGTAAATTTTGAGGAGTTCCCTCGATTTTTTATGGATCACGAAACCGAAGTCATCACTGTATATATATATATATATATATATATATATATATATATATAATACTATAGTAAATATTTTCAGAAAATGCAAAAAATCGAAAAAAACTCAAATTTGAAAATTCTTTATTCATTTTATATAATAATGTGATTGCTGCAATTTGTTGTAATTAAAAAGTTGATTTATTTAAAATAATACTTGGGATGTGATCTACTATGCTAACGCTGACGAAGTCGCGGGTAACAGCTAGTATTTATATATAATGGGATTTAATATGACAGAAATGTAATTATAATCAAATACTTTTTAATTACAACAAATTGCAGAAATCACATTTTTAAATGAAATTAATAAAGAATTTTCAAATTCTAGTTTTTTTAGATTTTTTGCATTTTCTGAGAAGATTTACTATGGTATAATATATATTTTTTACCATTAGTAGAGATTTGAACGAATAGAAAGTATACCATTTTTTTTTAAACATTCAATTTTCGATTGAATATTAGGGTATTTTTTCGATATAATTTCGAAATAAGGTGAAAAAATAAAATATTCTTCTTTTCAAATAAATTACAGCGTATTTGGTGCAAAAAAAAGGTAAGTTTTCACCGAATTTCGTAAAAAAAAATTTTTTTAAGATATTAATAAAAAACCATAAACATGTTATTTTTCACATAAATTTTAAGGTTATGCGGAAAAAGCGTGACTACAAAAGTTTTAGATCTTTCTATTACCTACAACTTTGCCATTTAACTTTTTCCATAGGACTTTTAGTTTTGCCGGAAATCGAGTTAAATTGTTTTTTACCCTTAAAAACCCACCCCAAACCCTTCCCGAACTCAGATCACGCGTAAATTATTTTTCCCTTAATTTTTATATTATTCTCCTCCTTTTCTAATGGGATTCAGCCTACTATTATTCTTTTTCACTATTTTTTTTTATTTTTGAAGGTATCGGCACTGGTCTACATTGTCTTAATTTTACTTAAAATTATGAATCTGTTAAATTATAAGTATTTTTTATTATTCTGTAATGTTCTTGATTTGTTTAAGTGTAATTAGAACCTAAAATATTGAATAAAACGTTTTTACTGTGTCCAATGAGTAAATACTCATACAATAAAGTAAATACTCAGTATTTACTGAGTTTGAGTTTTTACTCTGACTCAGTATTTATTGCCTTACCCATCCCTACCAGGGAATACCATCAATAATTGCTACAAATCTGGGCAAAAAAATGTAAAACTGGATACATTTCAATTTGAAAAAGACGCCATAATATTCCAATGACTAGGATAAAAAAGTTATTACAACGATGTTTTAGTTAAAACTCACGGAAGAAATAGCCCTATTTACCGTTAAACAGACCAAATGTCACAGGAATTATACATTTTGGTTTTGAGAACATCTTACCTGCGCTTGTGCAAGATAATGGGTATTTCATGGCTAATATTTTACCAATAATGAACATCAAAGACCCAAATAACATAATTTGGGAAAAAATAATAAAAACCACACCAACAATACAAAGTAGAAGAAGTTTGAAAGTAACATGGCCGCCAAAACTGTTGTCAGTTGTCAGTTTTCAGTTTGACAAGTATTTCATCTCAGCGTGTTCCTAAACTATTACCAGTATACTGGCCTAAACGCTTAGGCCAATGATCGCTTGATTTTAAGACATTTTGACTTATGTCACACTTGACAGTACACTGATATTTTTTAGAAACACAACCAATATGTATCCGTGATGCCAACCTGCAGATAGTTTCAGATCGGTGGGGAACCAATAGAAAATCTAGAAGTGTCTATCGTCGCGCGGTCTGGTGGAGGTTAAAAATAAGAAAATCCCTCATTGTTATAAATATAAATTTGACATAAAAATACTATCTGGGTTAGGCTTCTTACAGACGAACGGCACGTGTCGGCGGCACGTGTCGGCAGCAGCAGCTTATGACGCTTGCAGGGGGCCTACCGGCTACCACGACCTTTCCTAAAACTATCATGTTTCCAGAACACTTTGTAGTAAGATTACAATAACATTACCGTACTCACTTTTTAAATATAATTTTACTAAAAAACAGTAAAATATGCAAAATAATGTTAAATCCGCTGTGAAATATCAATTTTTTTAAGATCGCTAGCTTGACGTTAAAGTAAATATAAATTCTTATCTGTCAAATGGTGTCGCTTAACAGAGTTGGTGGTAGGCCCCCAGTTGTGACTTACCGCCTAAAGGTAAGCGTCCACAGGTCGATATCGTACGTAACGGACGTCTCGCCTCAAACGGATATTTTTTTTACAGTACGTCAGCTGAATCAGCAGCGTACGGATTACCGATTGGCCTAGTAAATTAATGCTCAAAAGGGGGGTGTGGATGGAAAAGTCAAAAGCAGAAATTTTGACTTAGGAACTTTGTTTGGACTAATTTGAAGATAAACATACTGGTCAGTCGATAATCCGTACGCTGCCGATACAGTGGACGTATTGTAAAAAAATTATCCATTAAATGCGAGACGTCCGTTGCGTACGATATCGACCTGTGGACGCTTACCTTTACACGCTACGTCACAACTGCAAGCGTCATAAGCTGTCGACGGCTGCCGTCAACTGCCGCCGACTGCCGCCGACACGTGCCGCCGACTGCCGTCGACTGCCGCCGACACGTGCCGTCGTCTGCCGTCGACTGTCGCCAACGCGTGCCGCCGATATGTGCCGTTCGTCTGTAAGTGCCTACACGGTTTGAAACTTAAGTTTTTTTTTAAAATCACTGTTTTAAACCGTGTATCAGGCACTTTAACCAGTAACTAGTAATAAAGTATCTGATACACGGTTGACAACGGCGGTTGTCAACTTAAGTTTCCAACCGTGTATAAGCCCGCTAACCAGACTTTATTTGTGGCCCGCGTGATGTTAAACCAATTTGAAATTCACGCCCACCGGCCAAATAACGTAAAGTCTACGATCTACGTGATAGTCGTTAACCACTTTGAAGAATGTTATTTTTTTAACCCTAAAAAATTTTTGTTGCGGCCCGCGCCCAGTTGACACCAATACTGGCAAAACATGTTTGTGGCCCGCATGAAAAAAAGGTTGGGGACCAGTGGTGTAGATATTTGTTTTTTTGCCAAATTTAGTTTCAGTTTTACGGTGGTATGAATAAAAAAATCTTAGTGAAGGAAAGGCCTATTTACAGTCGGCATTGCAGTCCGAATGCAGAATAGACCTAGATCTTTTGTAGATCTTTGTATTGTAAAGGAATGGGCCTTTTTAATCTGTGCCGCGGACCCATCGCGGACCCGTCACCCGGGGCCCGGGGGCAATGAGGTACATACTATGGAGGTAACCAATGAGGTGCCCGGGGGCCTTGGCCGGGACCGCGTCGTTCTCCGATGGTTGATGCGGGATGCCTGATGGTTCTCCGCTTTTTTTCAAATGACATTTGTTTTTTTAAATAGAAAGTTAAGGGCCCCCGAGACGATCAAACGGCTTGATTCAAACCTTACGTGTTTGATGCAACCGTTTGATGTCGGTTTGAACTGTTTGTCAAACGGCATTGCGCAGTTTGGTTCAATACGCGCTGTGGAGCACACGTCTTGTGATGAATAAATATTATTTTTTAAAAGAGAAAACCGACTTTTATAAAAATTGTACGAAATTGAGAATTAAATTGCCTATCTCAAAAACTACTGTGGCGGTACCCACAATTCGCCTAACATTCCTGCATCGCGCTATCGAAGTTTTCTAAGCGCGGTGGTATATATACGACAGCTGAAATGTAACACGTGGGCTTCGGCCTGACCGGGCATACCACCTCGCTCGGTCGGAAGATCTTCCTTTGGCCTCCACGCCTTATTCCCACATTGGTGACCCTCGACAGAACACGCCTCCTTCATCATCATCACTCCCCGCCCCTCCGCACCGCGCCAGCCAGCATCGCCTCATCGGGTACCTCGTCCACTAGCCGCAATGTACCGCGGCCTGGGCGACTCCGCATCGGCATCATCGGGCTTTCTCACTATACCGACCGGTCAGCAAGCAGAGCACATCTCTCCTGGTCAGCACGTAGCATCGGCCCCGCACGGCAGCTTATCCGACTCACTGGATCCCGTGCAGCAGCTTACAGTTCCGACTCACTGGGACTCACTGCAACAGTTCCGACTCACTGGAACTCACTGGCACTGGCGACTCAAGCGACAAGACTTCAAGATTCGACCTCCGGTCTTCGGGGGGGGAGTGATGTGGCGGTACCCACAATTCGCCTAACATTCCTGCATCGCGCTACCGAAGTTTTCTAAGCGCGGCGGTATACATACGACAGCTGAAATGTAACACGTGGGCTTCGGCCTGACCGGGCATACCACCTCGCTCGGTCGGAAGATCTTCCTTTGGCCTCCACGCCTTATTCCCACACTACTAAACCTATTTTGATGATACTTGCAGAAGTCTTCCAAGTTAAACAATATCTATGTATATAGTACAAGAAAAAATATTTAAATCGGACTTGTAGTTCCGGAGATATGTGAACACAAACATAAAACATACATACACTTTTGAAATTTTGCACATTTGTTCAGATGCTGATATAGACTAACATAATAGGTATACGAAAACTGGGCAGTTCTGGAAATATTACATACTGTATATGCGTCGAATTGATAACCTCCTCTTTTTTTAGTCGGTTAAAATAATATATTCCAAAGAGCGAGTGGTACAAAGTTTGTTCAAACGCATCGGAACACGATCAAACGGCGCGTCAAAGTTCAAACACAACAAAAATATGAAATTTCATCAAACGAGCTTCAAACACGTAAATGTTTGACAAACCGTTCAAACTAGCTTTGTAAACGATCAAAATGGTTTGAGTCAAACCAAAATTTACGTGTTTGAGTCAAACCGTTTGATCGTCTCGGGGGCCCTTAAGAAGGAGTAGAAAAAAGAAGAAAAAGAAGAAATTGTTAAAAAGTTTGATTTGTTTGAAGTTATTTTAGTTTTCAAAGTATTACTAACTGAAAATACTTTACATTTAAGATAATGGAAGGAGATATTGGCAAAAAAATTTATGATTTCGAAAAAATACTAAAAACTTATTGTGGTTCAAAATCATTGTTGTACAGGGACAACATAATAAATGAAAAAGAGTCCCAAGGTCTGAGGTCCGAAGATGTAATTAAAAATATTTCTAAGCAAATAAAAGCCTTAAATCAAAACGAAACACTTAGAAAAACCGTTAACAATAAACTAAAAACCTACAAGGAGTCTAGATTAACATCCATCAATAATATGTTTTCCTTGGAATTATTGGAACCAGTAAGTACCTTATATGTTTCTTCTCTGTCGTTTCCTTAATAAAAAATTGTAATACTTACCGTATATTATTATAATCTTTTTCAACAACTTTGTTGTGCTATCTACAAACATAGAAGTTTCATCTTGTTATAATTTAAGAGATTGGCTTGTTTATTTGTTTATCTTGAATAGTGAAATAGACTGCTGCTCTGACAGACTGTTAGATTATTTTAGATTCCTATAAGCTGATAATTAAATATAATCGGCCAAGTGTGAGTCGGACTCGCGCACGAAGGGTTCTGTACAGCTATAGAGCGAAAGTAGGCAATAATTGTATTTTTATATGGGAGCTCCCCTTAATTTTTTTTATTAATTATTAAAGTACATATGTTACGCTCAAAGACTGAAATCACTCAATGAGCGAAAAAAAAGGCTCACAACGCGTTGTGGTCACAGTGAAACAGCCACGACGCGAAATTCGCGCCGTGGCTCTAATGAAAACGGCCACGACGCGTTCTGGCCAGTGGTCTCGAACGTCATAGAGCGAGATCTGTAGAATTACCAGTTAAAATCGGTATATTTGTACCCAAAATTGGTATTTGACAAAAAAAAAAATACAATTTTCAATTAAATTCGATTATTTATTAAAAAAAAAACTTACAGACTAAAATATAACAATCATAATATAGTCTGTCAAGAAAGTGATGACAGGCGGGAAATTTTTTAAATGAAATAAAAAAAAAATATGAGAACTTTTTTAATTTGAGATAAAAATGTGCAAGGTGACCATATATAAAATGTAATAATCGTTCTATGTGAAAATACAAAGAAAAAAATACACCTTAGAGTGATTACGTTTAGAAAATTTTTCCCGTCTGTCATCAGTCATTATGTCATCACTGAAGTCAAAGTGAAAATTGAAAAAATTAAACCAAATTTATGTTTTTATACACTAGACAGGTAAATTCCCGAGTCGAGCGGGAAGCCCCACCCATAGGTTCATGCTATTGAGGGCTTCCCCCATTATGTATGAAAAGAGTTGCCAACTTAAAAAAATTCCATGTAAACTGTAAAAATCGTTGAAAAATCGTTATGTTTCGGTATTTCGGTAGAACAGAGCCCATAACGGTAGAAATACCAAAAAATCGGTAGGTTCCAGACCACTGGTTCTGGCAATCGCAAAAAGTCCATAACGTGAAATCCGTGTCGTGACTGATATGCTATTCGTTTTTAACCAACTTCCAAAAAACGAGGAGGTTATATGTTCGGCTGTGGATATTTTTTTTTATTTTTGTATGTTCAACGATTACTCCGCCGTTTGTGAACCGATTTTCGAAATTTTTGTTTTGTTGTATTAGGTTTCACTCCAATTTGGTACCATGTTCACAAAAGTGGTGACCTGATGATGGGATCCAGGATGGGAACCTCAACTATTTCTGTACTCAATCTTCATAATTTTGAAGTCGGTGCCAGTTCCAAAAGTTTCAAATTTTCTGTCAAAGAAATAAAGATTCAGCTATATCGGTACCGACTTCAAAATGATGAAGATTGAGTACAGAAATAGTTGAGGTTTAGCCAAATTCGGGAAAAGGCACTACATATTAGATAGGAAAAATTATTGAATACTTTTTAGTTCATATTATAATCTTGATCTGTTCTTAATTGATTAATTGTCCATAGGTATGGAAGATTATATTTGAATTACCACGTGTACTAGGTATAAATTTTTTTTTCTTTTACTACATAACTACTTTCACTGCATAACGTGTTTATCATTATTATTTATAAAATATCCATACTTCCATACTATCCGTACTATTATTATTACTGTCTGTCTGTCTGGCGCAACATAGTTGCGGGCATCAACTAGTAGTATTATATTTAAATTATATATAAATAAAAATAAAACTAAATACTTTATTTATTAAGATCAGATTACCTAATATTAAAAAAAAAAAAACAATAACAAACAATAGCACTTTGTGCCAGACAGACAGACAGTAATAATATTAGTACGGATATTATGGAACTATGGATATTTTACAAATAATAATGAAAAACTTGATATGCAGTGATTTTGTAAAAGAAAAAATATTTTGTAGTATGCATGGTAATTCAAATATAATCTTCCATACCTATGGATGATTAATTCAATCAAGAAAAACGAATAGCATATCAGCCACGACACGAATTTCGCGTTATGGACTTTTTGTGATTGCCAGAACGCGTCGTGGCCGTTTTCATTAGACTACAACGCGTTGTGAGCCATTTTTTCGCTCATTGAGCGATTTCGGTCTTTGAGCGTAACACATATAAAATTAAGGATTTCATGAGGTTTCGTGCCTACATACACAATCTCTGAAAATTTCAGAAGTCTAGCTATAGGGGTTTTTGAGATACAGCCTGGAGATAGGCGGACAGACGGACACACATCGAAGTCTCAGTAATAGGGTCCAGTTTTTCCCCTTTGGGTACGCAACCTTTAAAAAAACTCACAAGCGATAATATCATTCCATTTGTGTGGTAACTTTGTCATACATAAAAGCAATTTTAATATTTTGTTTTAGCAACAAAATCATCCAGTGCCTAGTAACTTTGAAAATCTGTGGGGATTCGACACACAACTTATAGTAGTAACTAAGAATGCTGAAGCCGTAAAGGAATTGCACACTGGTGTAACTCAAGAATTTCAGACTTCTTTTGATGAAAAACCTGAAATTATTTACAGTCAGGGTAAAGTAAATATTGATAATAAAAGTTGTAGTAAAAGTGCATTAAAAATTAATATTTCATCACCACACCAAATACCTCAAGACACTGTTTTAAACAACTGCAATTTGTCCCATTTGGGGAATGAAGAGAGTAACAATGACAATGCAATTGATGATTGTAATTTGCAAGATCTTGTATCGGAATGTGATACTATTTCTTCAAGTCCAATTTTATTTTCAAAAAATGAAAAAGAATGTCACAATACTTCTTTCTTATTAGAGTCTTTCGAGAAGTTTGAGGCTATTGCTGCACCCATAGTTTATGAGAACTCTGATGTAGAAGCAGTGAAAAAAATTATCAACTTAAAATTTTTACATAACAACCAAGCTCAAGTGACATCTGAAGAAATACAATATGAAGACAACAATTATGAAACTGCATCCATCCATCTAAGTCCGATTTTAAAATTAAAAACTGACCAAGAAGAAATAATGAGGCACATAAATTGTCATTTATCAAATAAAGGTGACTTTCTTGATGAAGATATTATATTTAGCAGTGATGAAACAAATGAACTTGATTACAATGAAGTAGAAGAATTGCCATTGACTTGCGCCTTGCAGACATCATTTTATGAACAAGAATATGACTTAGACAAAACTATTTATGTAGGATTCCAAACAGCAAGTAATAAATCGATACAGGTTTTAGCCAACTCATTCACAAAAGCCAAGAGTATTCTGAATGATTGTTATAAAATCAGTAAACCAATTCAATCCTTAAGCTTATCAGAACTAGTCGAAGTATATGATAGCGCAACAATGGAGAGAAAAGGAGATTGTAAATCTCAAAAAACAAGTTTTGATACAGGATGTGGAGCTAAAGAAAATAAAGCAGTTATTTGTACTCAAGAACAGATTAAGATAGATGATTACATGATGCAGGAGTTTGAAGAGAATATGTGTATAAATGACAATAAACTTCATACTAATTCAGATGTATCTAAACATCCTGTAATATTTAACAGGGCTGAACAATTTATGTTAAATGACAATACTAATGCACATCCAGATTATTGTAGTGTTCCAATCTCCACTTCTGATAATAAACAAAACAAAACGAGTTTAGAAGAAAAAATAATCGAGAACTTAGGCATGAACGATGAAACTATGTATCAGAATAATTACGAAAGAGATAAAATGAATAAAAATGGGAACGTAAAAAATGAACTGCTCACAGGATTCAAAACTGCTTCAAACAAATGTATAAATATTTCTAAGGCATCTTTAGTAAAGTCAAAAGAAATATTAGAAGAAGTCAATATTGAAAGTAATCTTACAACCGATAGCATTCATAGTAAGATGGTGAAAAATAAAAAAAATCAGGTATTTAGAACAGCTTCTCAAAAACCGATAAAAATTTCAGATAAAGCTTATGTAGAATCAGATAAAATATTTCAAAGTAACCAATTATCGCTTGTCATGAATGAACATCAGAATTATAACAAGAAAGAAATTACAGAAAACACTCAAAATAACAGGCAAATATTTGAGATAGAAAAAAGAAAAATTGATACTCATTTTGGATTTAAAACTGCATCCAATAACTCTATACATGTTTCAAAAGATGCTTTATTAATATCAAAAAAGTTTTTACAAGAATTCAATTTTGATAATGATATCGTTATGAATAACAAGAGAGAATTAGTTTCAGAAAAAGATACTTTGAGATTAATTACAGAAGGATCTAACAGTGATTCCAATAATCCTGTTAGTGTTTCAGAAGAAGATTTTGAAAACACGAAAAACAATTTAGAAGAATTTCGCCTAAAAAAATATAGTGAAAAAAACGATAAACTCGGAAGTATGAAAGAGAAAAATGACGAAAGGAAAAAATCGTTACAATCTTCAAATGATTTTTCAACATTAACTGATATTAGCTGTTTAAAGAATCTTACAAATACTAAAAGAATGTTAGTTATTGGTGTTGACCAGGAAATTGAAGACAAATTATACAATAAGGAATCTTTCGCTTATGCTGGATTGACTACGGCGAGTAATAAACGTCCCAAAATTTCTGTGGAATCATCAATTAAATCCAAAAATGCAATTGATAATATCACTAGTGAATTAACTAATTATGTAACTGCCTTTCAAGGTTTTAAGACGGCCAATAACAAACCTGTAAAACTATCTGACGAGGCACTTGAAAAAAGTAAAAAAATATTTCAAGATATAAATAATTGTGATTCTATGTTATTTCAATCTCAGAGTAAGAAAGCTAGTAATTCGAATACTTTAAAAGACTTGTTTCAAGGTTTTATGACAGCCAGTAACAATCCTGTTAGAATATCAGACGAGGCTCTTGAAAAGAGTAAAAAAATATTTCAGGATATGAATAATTGCGATTCTTATACACCGAAATTTAGTGTTTCGAATACTTTGAAGAACATATTTCAGAGTTTTAAGGCTGTCAGTAACAATCCAGTTAAAATATCAGACGAGGCACTCGAAAAGAGCAAAAAAATGTTTCTTGATAAAAATAATTGTGATTCTGTAACATCGAAAACTCACAGCAAGGAAGCTAATGTCTTGAATACTTCAAGGAACACGTTTCAAGGTTTTAAGACTGCCAGTAACAATCCAGTTAGAATATCAGACGAGGCTCTTGAAAAGAGTAAAAAAATATTTCAGGATATAAATACTTGCGATTCTATAACAGCAACATCTAACAGTGAGCAGCATAGTGTTTCAAATACTTTGAAGAATACATTTCAAGGTTTTAAGACCGCCAGTAACAATCCAGTTAAAATATCAGACGAGGCACTTGAAAAGAGTAAAAAAATATTTGAAGATATGAAAAATTATAATGACAGCGATTCTATGATATTTGAAGTTAACAGCAAGGAAGCTAGTGTTCTGAATACTTTAAAAAACACGTTTCGAAGTTTTAAGACAGCCAGTAACAATCCCGTTCAAATATCAGACGAGGCACTTGAAAAATGTAAAACAATCTTTCAAGATATTATTGTTAACAGCGGTCATCATCTACTAGAAAATAACTCAATTGAGACTGCCTCGTTTAATAAGATCGAAACTGCTAATAATAATACTTTATCAAAAGAAGATTTAAGAAAAAGCAGAACTATGTTTGAGGAAACAGAAAATAAATTAAAGACTAAGATAAAACAAAAAGTCAAAGATACTTACGCGTCCATGCATTCTGCGCCCGTAAAAACAAATATCAATGTGCATGAATACGAAAGAAATAAAGAGGCTAGAAAATGTTTTGTTGATGAAAACAAAACAACAAAAACAAACATTACAGATGTTTGTAATTTACTTAACACTGAAGTCATAAACAATTTTAATGAAACCATGTTAACTGAAGATTTTTTTAACAAAAGTCCATCAAATAAAAGATCGGGCAGTCCAATTTTATCATGCCCGAGGCCAAAAAAGATAAAAACAAAATTGGTCCATGAACCGGTATTAGAAAAAAGTTGTGAACTGATTGATAAAGCAAATCGTTTTGCTTTTAATGTGAATTATAAAAAACAAAAGAAATATAAATTAATAGATGTGTACGAAATGGATACAGTTACAAATGCAATACAATCTTATAAGGAAGTAAATTATGATATTCACAATATATCTAGTTTAGAATTTGTTGGTGCTCGCAATGAACTATCTGATTCCAAATGGACCCTGGACAATATAACAAAATTTTTTTTTGAATCAGTTAACAAAACAATAATTCCTAATGGTTGGGTAAATAATCACATAAAACTTATCACTTTAAAACTTCTTTCTTATGAAAAAAGATTTCCAAATTCTATGCAAAATGTTTGTTCTGTTAATAATGTTTTGGAACAACTAAAATACAGATACGATAGGGAACTGTATAATGTTGAGAGGCCGGCGCTACGAAAAATATTAGAAAAAGACGAGGTGCCTTCTAGACGTATGGTGTTGCAGGTGTTAAATATTTATAAAAACGGATCCAATGTTCCAAAGTAAGCATTTTCTATTTTAGCATATAAAATTCTAACAAGAAAATAATAGATAACACAGTTATTGTAGTTAATAGTTGTTTTGCACAGCTTATGAATGTGTTTACTGCTTATGTTTCAGTACGAGCAATTCAGCCGAAAATATTGAACTACTTCTGACGGATGGATGGTACTGTATAAAGGCGACCCTTGATAAACTGCTTACGAAATTAGTTTGTGAGGGTAAAATAACAATTGGAATGAAGTTGGTCACGCATGGCGCGGAACTTTTACACTGCGAACAAGGTGTTGCACCTTGGGAGGTATGAGCATAATGGATCTATGATATGAACTTCTGTAGTACAATATTTTGAGTGCTTTTTGAACTTGAAATCATTCAATATCATTGTAGGACACATCATCAGTTCGACTTAAAATAAGCGGCAATTCTACCCGTCGGGCACACTGGGCTGCAAAGCTGGGTTTCCATGGCAACGGCGCCATCTTGTCGTACCTGACAACTGTCAAGCCGGAGGGCGGCAAAATCTCGCAGCTGAGGGTAATCGCCACCAGAGTGTATCCTATGTTGTATGTGGAGAAATTCGATGATGGGAGTACAGGTAACCCTAAAATGAATATGGCGTTTACAAATTATATTCATACAAATATGTTTTACTTACGTAAATAATCTATGTATTTCAGTGACAAGATCAGAGCGCTTAGAAAACTTGCATCAAATGAAGTACGAAATGGAGAGAGAAGCAATGCTGGAAAAAATTTACGAAGAAGTTGAAAAGGAATTTTGTATGCAGGTAGTTTAATTTTTTTATTATCTTCCCTTTCATGTAAGTAAACATATTATAATATATTTTGTTAATTTTAGGCCTCCCAATGCGATAGTGTGGATGATGACAGAAAAAGCCTGGAGAGTGGGTCACAAATATATCAGCTGTTGAAGAAAAGTAGGGATCCGGCGGAGTTCAGGGTGAGAAGTTTTCCTATATATATGTAATACAAACTAGCACGTTTTCACCTACCACCTAGGTCCTTAAGGATTTTTTTGGCACTTATGCGTTTGCGAAAACTTTGGAGTTATTTTGTGTTGTAGAGCAGTGTTTCCCAACCTTTTTCAGCCACGAACCCCAAGGTAGTCAAGCACAGTTTTCACGGACCTCTTTAATAGAGGTCCAGAGATGACACCGAGGGCCCCCATACATATACGCACAGGTTGGGAAACGCTGTTGTAGAGTGATCTTCATGTCGTTGGCGTTGTCATGTTAGGTAAAATATCTATGAAAGGTCTGTAAAGTATAGGATTTATTGCAGGCTGGTCTCACATATTCACAATCTAAAATACTGCAAGATTACATCGACAAACGCCGCGAGATTTCCCTCCAAGATCTCCAGTCTAAAGTGCAAAATCTTTTGAAGAAACGTGGCCTCAATGTTACAAGAAACGTAGTAGCCATGCTGAAAATAAGAGTTGCCGATGTTTATAAGCAGAACGTCACAAAAGGTACTAATTGAATTTTATTGTGTCTAATGGAATATAATCCGAAACAAAGTATTAAATTAAAGTTATAATATCATTGAATCTTATCATAGCTCTGTGAAAAAGTTTCAATATGACGTGTTCTAATGATTTCTTCTTGTTTGTGTTAAATTACAATGCAAACTTCATATGAATATCCATTTGTAATGGTTGCTACGTTATGGGCTCGAAGGACCAATTTAGATCCTTATATTCAATTACTAGCTTTTGCCCGCGGCTTCGCTCGCGTGGAATTCGAAAATCGCGTAAAATACGAACATTCTTGTAAACCTCCTTCGGAAACGTGATGTTTTTCCAAGGCAAAAAGTAACCTATGTTACTTTCCATCCCTTCAACTAAGTATATGCCAAAAATCAAGTCGATTGGTTGCTTCATTATGCCGTGAAGAAAGGACAAATAAACAAACACACTTTCGCATTTCTAATATTAGTATAGATAGCTGTTGCCCGCGACTTCGTTCGCGTTAGCATATAATAATAACTTATTATACTAATAACGGAAATGCCCTGCCTGCGCTGCCCCCCCATCAAGTAGTGGCAAGAAACAACGTCCCCCGTACATTATTCCAATGACACTCGAAAACTATATTATGTTTAGTTTAGGTTAGCATAAAATCACTTTTAATTGATTACTTGGTTTGTTCCAAAAAAGGAGAATTAAATCTCAACACTAACGACGCGTTATCATTTTGTTATACGCAACATTTCCAGGAAGAGGGAGGGGGGGGGGGGTTGGGGGGGCAAGTACGGGCTTGGGGCAAAGCCTCCCGCGTATTAATTAAACGACAAATTATCCCTAACCGTAACCATTTTGTTATAAGCAACATTATAAGCAACATTTCCAGAAGGGGGGGGGGGGGGGGGGTTGGTGGGGCGCAGATGTTAGGTTGGAAGAAGACAAATATATCTGCGAAAACCGTATCCAAATCGAATCGTAGTTTTCGTGTTAAAGAAAAAAGTTTGATACAAAATCTGACTCCCTCTTTTGTCCCCTTAGAGGGGTGGGGGGAACATTTTTATACACCAGATGTTAAGTTGGAAGAAGACAAATATGTCTGCGAAAACCGCATTCAAATCGGTATTTTTCGGTAATCAGTAGTTTTCGTGTGATGCTGGAACAAACATACAGACAGACAGACAGACAAAAAAAGTAACTAACTTTTCGGCTTCTATAGCGATGGTGTGACACCCTCCGCTTATTTTTTTTTGAATATCTTTAATGTACAGAATTGTCATTTCTACAGATTTATTATATGTATAGATTTAACGGTATTCTTTTACTTTATTTCTAAGTAAATAAATAAATTGCTTACTATAATAATTTCAGCTGTGATAACTGTTTGGAGGCCTCACGAGTCGCTGTTACATCTATTGCGAGAGGGCACCTGGCTGGATATACATAACGTCGTCCCCACGGCCGTTAGGTGAGGATGATTTGTGTAACCAGATTCAATTGCTGTTAGGATTCGACGTTTTGGAATAGAGAGGTAAATTATGACGTTACCGACCAATGTCAGCGCTGTCGAGAAAGCGCTTGACACGTGAGAAACCAATAAATTCATTGTTGCTTAACGCAACTCTAAAAGGTCCTATTCTAAGCGGTCGTAAAAGCATTTGAATCCAATGATAAAGTAATTTTTAATAGTAAATAATGAGGCTTTTTTGGTTTTAGATATTCGGAAATACAAATATCAGCAGGAAAGCAATCTATGTTTCGTAAAACTTGTAAGGTTGACGATAAAATGTTAAACATAGCCAGGACGTTTCAGAGAAAGTGCTACTTAATACAGGAGCTGACTCAGAACCCATACTTGACAACGGACTACAACGAAGTTGATACGGTCGGCTTTGTGTTCGATGTAGAACCCTCAGTCAAGGAGTTCGACTGCAAGAAACAACTATTTCAAAATGTATTTCTTGCTAATGCAAACAAGAAAATCATTTGCATAAATTTTTGGGGTGGCTTAAAAAAGTTTGGATTCGATAACATTTTGGAGACGGGACAGGTCGTCGCTTGCATCAATTTACAAAAAAGATCTGGCAACACTAGAAAGAACATTCCTCAGTATCGAGCCACTGAGCTTACGTATTTTACGAAAACACCAAAAATAGACGTATGCAGGAAAGCGTGCGAAGATTTATCGAAGCAATTTTTGTCTTTAGATCGCAGGAAATTCGTCCAGGACTGTATAATTTTGAGAAACAACATCGTTAATATTAAGTATGGCAACATCGAAAATATATCGCCCTATCGTTTCAATAACTCCGACTATAATCTGTCGAAGAATAAAATATTCATAAACTCGCCCAACGGGGATCCCAACTTAAATCTCAACGGGCTGGATTTCGACTCGACGTTTCAACAGTCTGATGCGACGTTGTCGCCGAAAGCGCTACTGAGGAAAAAAGAAGTAAACGAACGAATCGCAAAGTTACGAAAGTATGGCGAACCACCACCTTTGGGTCCAATTCATATTGTCAATAAAAGCAGGGACGCTATAAAGCCTTATAGGAGTCCATTAATTTCGAAAGCTGAAAGTAGCAAACTACCAAAGAGTGATCAGCTGGTCGCCGTCAAACCACAAACTGTCTCTACTTCAGCTACTGATGATCATGTAGATGAAAAAATTAGCGACAACAGATGCACCAGTCCAGTGTTGCCATTTAAAAGAAGGACTGCAAATCCCGTTAGATTAAACTTCTCCAAGAAAAACAATGCGTCAAAGGACGATCCATTCGGAGAAGATTTTGAAACTAGTCCACCCTTAAGTTTAGACTAGATTTTAAATGTAATTGAAACTATTAAATTTTACTACATTTGCGGTGTTGCTACTCGACTGAATTAACGAATAAAAAAAAATACTTATAGATTGACCATAAAGAATATTTTTTAAAGTGGAAGTTGAAATTAAAACATTCCATACGAACTTGTTAGTATACTTGAGCATTTTACGTCAAAATATAATGCAGGCACTTCACATGGCTATTTGTATTTGCGTATTTGATTATTCGCCAAACAATCACCATGTGTAGACGGTATGTTTGACAAATATTGGCCTTATTTGCCTATTTGACAAATATGACCAATACCAAATACACGTAAGTACCTTGTGTGGAAGGCCGTATTTGCCTTTATTTGCTTGTTTGCGTATTCGTCAATAATGTTGCCAAATACAACAAATAGCCAATAGCAAATACAAATAGCCATGTGAAGTGTCAGCATAAGAGCTACGGCCTACGAAGAAACTAGTGCCCTCAATTTTTTCAAGTCTGAATTCTTCATGGTCAAGCTGTATAAGTATACATTTGTATATGTTACCGGAAATGTATGTAATCCGTCATTGTATACAATTCCTAGGATTTGTATACAATTCCTAGGATTTGTATACAATTCCTGGATTTCATACATTTCCGGTAACATATATACTTTGTAAATTGTGTCATTCATATTGTATAAACACTTTGTAATATAAATTAATAAAATACGGACTATTCACTATACCTATGTGAATGTTAGTTAATAGATATACATAATATAGTACATAGGTAACCTTATTACAGTTGTTTTTTCGTTAAGAATTCTATGGCCTGGTTTTGACTATGTTAGGTCCATCTTTAGTTCTGATTTAAGGGATTTTCCACACGACTAACGACGTATTATTCGCGCCCTGACGACGCCCGTTTCTGATGCGCTCGGCTTCTGCGTATTTTCATCGTGTTTTAGTAGATATTATAAAGTTTAAAACGTGTCGGCTTCCTTCCGTTTGCCGAGCGTTCAACTTGCGGTTGTATCGATACAAACGAGTGTAAAAAAACATCGTGTGGAAAGGGGCCTTAGCCACGTGCATAAATATTTTTGGGGTAATGTATAGTGTGGGTAAAGCTACCTCAGACATTCTATGTCAATGTTATGTCGTTAACAATACTGTAAAATGTTTTAGTATTATCCTATCCTCCATATCCTCAATGTATTGTGTTACATAGACGGTAGACCGCACACAACATTAAGGCACAATTTTACCAACGACTGTTAAAGTTGATGCTCCAATTAGTATCACATTATCTCTTTCGTTTTTCATATGAATGAAAGATATAAGATATGACAAGCTGTCAACACTAACCGGCCGCCTAGACGAGCAATTTTATTGTCAATATCGCGCTTCAACTTTATTGAACTGCGGGGCTAAAATGGTAACATTTAGCAATTCCTCTCAATCAATTCAGCAAATGAATTGTCAAACTGTGAAACTGACAAATGTCAAATCAGTACAAAAATACCAAGGAACTTAGAGGTTTGACTCTAAGTTCCTTGAAAAATACAGAAATGAATTGCAAGCAGAGTTGCATTTTGCGATTTTAAAGAATGGAATCATATTATGATTCATATCATGATTCAACAAAGCGACCATTTTAGCCCCGCAGTTTATTTGACAATTAGATTGAAGGCGCGCGATGTGTAATAACCTTATTTTGTGGTAATAATTAATATCCTAGACCAGTGGTCCCCAACCTTTTTTTCATGCGGGCCACAAACATGTTTTGGTCTTGGTGTCGCGGGCCGCAACAAACATTTTTTAGGGTTAAAAAATAACATTTTCCAAAATTAACGATTTAAAAGTGGAAGTTACGTAGACTTTACGTTATTTGGCCGGTGGGCGTGAATTTCAAAATTGTTTAAGATCAAGCGGGCCACAAATAAAGTCCCGGTGGGCCGCATGCGGCCCGCGGGCCGCGGTTAGGGGATTGCGGGTCTAGACGGTCAATAATATTACGCATTAATAAGTGACATTGTAAGTAAAATTGCTCGTCTAGGCGGCCGGTAACAGACGTTGGTGAAATTGGGTCTTAATCAACCGATAATGATAGCAGCTACCAATAACGCGTCACCGTTTGTTCTCGATCTACCAATAGGAATTTCCGTGCTCGCTCCGCACGTATTCCCCATACAGTTTTGTCGAGTCATCTTGAAGTTGTGCGTGATTTATACGTACGTACGTGATAAGTGATAATGCTATAATCTAGATAACTTGAGGCTATGTAAAATGTAAATATAATATGTATAAAAACTAACAGTACCTATACTTAATTCTGCCTATCGATGTCATAATACAATGTAAATAGTAAATACATTTATTATTATTAAGTATAATATAACCTATGCTGAACTTATTATACAATTTGCGTCGCTAAAATTGCTAGATGTGTGCAAAAACAATTAAACAATATTAATGTGCTGGTTCCGTATGTCGGTTGTTTATCCTTTTTAAAAGGCAAAGTTAACGATTAGTTTTATCAAATTAATATAGTTTAATAACTCAGAAAATATGTATGATAATATAATAAACTTTAATAAAATAGGGTAAAATGAATAGTGATTGGACAGTACCAGTCATTGGACAAAGCACAAAAACACAATATTCATTAAGGTCGCTTTAAAAACTGCCTGTAAATAAAGTAATAGAACGCCTGATTTTAAAGAAAAACAGGAAGTTTTTAAAGCAACCATTTAGGTTGCTTTAAGTACTTCCTGTAGTTTTTAAAGCAACCTAAATATTGTGTTTTTGTGCTCTGTCCAATGACCAATCACTAGTCCTTTACCTTATATTTTACATAATATTTTTTTTTATTCTAAAGCCCTTACTTTAGGTATACGTATGAATTCACCTCAGTCCTCAGTACTTATATTGTTGCAAAAGCTTCGAGATACTTGTAGTTTGAAAATTCAAATTTCCCTGTTAATTTTGATTTTCGAGCTTGTAATATGTGTTTACTGCTTGACACCCTCAAAAAAATATATCTCATTCTAAGCCCACAATTCCTTAGAGATCGCTTGCGAAATAAAACAGATTCTATTTCTCAAAGATAATCTAAATAAAAAAATAAAGTCGCCTATAATTAGCCTATACTGTACCAACAAAACAAGCTGAATGAGACATAGGGTGAAATGATCAGTGATTGGACAGTCCACAAAAACACAATATTTATTAAAGTTGCTTAAAACCTACCTGTTTTTCTTTAAAATCAGGCGTTCTATTACTTTCAAAACAGGTTGTTTTTTGAGCAATCTTAATAAATTATAGTACTTCCGTAGTACACAGTAGTCAACCAAGTTTTGTTGATTACAGAACCCTAAAACGGAACCCTAATCAGCAGATTTTTTGTATATATTTGTAGGTTAATAAATAATTTTAGAGTAACCTTGTTAACAGTAAGTAACCTTCAAACAAAACAATCCATATTTTAAGACCATCAAATCAAAGTATGAAATCCTTTCTATCTCTGTTAGCTACCACTTTCGAGATTTTTCGAAAATAAAAATGATGTTTGTCTTATCAAAATGTAGCTACTCACAAAAAATTAGCTTATTAATCACAAAAAAATTGTTCTAGGGCTCTCTAAGGGGGGTATTAGGCAGGGCTTCAAATAACGTTATTTTTTCATAACGTTTATTTATTTATTTATTTATTTATTTACTAGGCATATCAACAATATGAATACAAACTTACATTAATAATCAACAATTAGGTCCTTTTACAGCATTCATATCAATTAGAGACATGCACAACATTAATATTAAAACACAATGCAACATTTAAGACTTAACAACTAGTAAAGTTAATAAAAATCAATTATTCAATGTCAGTAATAAAAATTATTCAATGTCAATAATAAAAATTACAAGAAATTTTGGATAATGTCAGAAAGAATAAATTACTTATAAAATTACAAAATAATAATAATGTCCAGTATAGTATTATAATTAGCATTAACATGTAAATTTTCAATTACTAATACAATAGAATAAAAGAAAAAATACAATATTATTTAATTAATTAATTACTTCTACAAAAATGACAAATTATTACAAAACAATCTAATATGATATTAAATAATAATTTATTTTACAATAATAATTTATGAGCTTAATATTTTTTTCTTAAAGGATGTGGAGTTAACGTTACTGCTACAAGGGCATAGATAACGTTATGAAAATTTACCCGATATTAAAAATAACGTTAAAAATTGGTATTAATAACGGTTAATGCTATAACGTTGTAAAGGATTTATAACGGTAAATATATGTTCTTTGATAACGTTATAGTCCGTCAAGAAAGTCATGACACGCGGGAAAATTTTCTAAACGTAATCACGCTTATAAGATGTATTTTTTCTTTGTATTTTCACACAAATCTCGCAAAAAAGTGGGCTGCGAGTGAGATTTAGTGCACCGTGCACGATCGCATACCTGATACCAGAAAATAACGTTATATTTACCGTTATTATTATAACGATATTTTTTCGTTTATACATAACGAAAAAATATCGTTATAATAATAACGGTAAATATAACGTTATTTTACTAAATATCGTTAAAAAAATAACGTTATCTGGCTACCAAGAAAACAACGGTACGTAACGATATTTTTTCTGTTATTCGATAACGTTATGAAGCCCTGGTATTAGGGCCGGGAAACAAAAACACGGCACGGCGCCGTGCAGTGATTTTTTACGACGCGCGCCGTGAATTCTCACGACGCGGCACCGTAAGGCGCCGTATGACGCCGTACGGCGCCGTGCCGTGTTTTTGTGTCCCGGCCCTTAGATTATCATTTATATTGAATCCTAGATCATTGAGTCATTTATATTGGATAATGATTCATTTCTTCTTTGATCATAGATTTTTGACGTTTGGTGAGAGATTGGATCCAATAGAGGATCCAATACGGTCATAGAAATTGGTGTTGCCAGTTATTTAATATAAAAAAAAGAGTTTTTAATTTCTTGTTCGTTAATATGTTTCAAATAATGTAATGTAATTCTTTTTCTAATTATATACTTGAATAATCTTGCTGAAATAACATAAATTAAGCCACATTAAAAATGACGATGTCTTTTGACAAATCGAATTCTCTGAGATCTAGTAACACTGATGTCAATACCTGTCAGCGTTAGCGCTCCCCATTGGCTACTGAAACCACATATGACGTAAAATAGGATCAATTATAAATGATAATGTAATATGCAGATATGATCAAATGATCATTTTTATTGGATCCTATATATGATCCTATAAATGATCCAATATAAATGATAATGTAAGAGCTTCTACAGATGGCGCGAACCCGGTCTGCAGACCGCGTCCGTGAGGGACGCCGTCCGTCCGTGAGATACAAATTTGACAGTTTTGACGGTTCGTCGTCCCGCTACACACTAGTCACTACACGAACCTCGTACCGTCAAACCGGAATGACATTTGTAAAATTGTTTTCGGATTTTAAACTCTATTAATTTGTATTAGAGTTCCAAATGCCCTAAAAGCTTCATTTTCGTAAAGTGTTACCAATTCTGAAAGAAATACTTTCCCCACACTGTATTTGTTAACTCTGGCGTGATACAAAAATCACAGATCATCAGATGGACAATTTTTTTTTGTGAAGAAGTTCCGTACATAGTAGGTACAACTACATAACAATTAACCATACGTACCTAGTACCAGGGCTTCAAATAACGTTATTTTTTCATAACGTTATTGCTTCAAGGGCATAGATAACGTTATGAAGATTTAACTGATACTAGAAATAACGTTATAAATGTATTTAATAACGGTAAATGTTATAACGTTATATAGGATTTATAACGGTAAATATATGTTCTTTGATAACGTTATAGTCCGTCAAGAAAGTCATGACAGGCGGGAAAATTTTCTAAACGTGATCACGCTTTAAGGTGTATTTTTTTCTTTGTATTTTCACAGAGAACGCTTATTACATTTTAAATATGAGTGAGATTTGGTACACCGTGCACGATCGCATACCTGATATCAGAAAATAACGTTATATTTACCGTTATTATTATAACGTTATTTTTTTGTTATGCCATAACGAAAAAATAACGTTATAATAATAACGGTAAATATAACGTTATTTTACTAGATATCGTTAAAAAATAACGTTATCTGGCTACCATTATAAAAATAACGGTACATAACGATATTTTTTCTGTTATTCGATAACGTTATGAAGCCCTGCCTAGTACCTATCCCCTTACAAGTCTGATACTGCATTTACACATTCGCGTTCGCCATTCGCCGCGCCGCGTCATCGACAAAGCGTTCGACGAAGCACTCGTACACGAATGCTGTCGCGAACTACCGTTCACACATTCGTGCGGTGATTCATTTTGACATTCGCACACGAACATGGAGGACGTGTTAATATGATAGCGACGTTGAATGAAAAATATTATGAAATTTATGATAGCGATATTTTGGGTTCCAAATGAGCTCTTCCTTTTTGTAAAATTCTAGGAATTTTAAAATTCGCCCTTCACTCCACTCCATTTTTATTACATAATAATAATAATACTAAATACTAATAATTAATCTGTATTGAAAACCAAAATATATTTCCTTAATATAATATTAGCCCGCCAAACTGCAGAGTAGTTCGTCGGCGGCGATATAATATTTTTGTATATGTAATAAATAGGTACTAAAACAATTCATATGTTCATAAGTACAAAAAAAAGTGACAGACTCACAGAATACAGATTACAAGTATATTGAGTGACAGCTATTCTTTTTAAACTTGAATATATAGCATAAATATATAGCTTATACAGCCAAATAGAAAGAAAATAATTATTTTTCTATCAGACTTGAAAGTTGAAAGTTGAAGAAACCACTTAAGTGGTAAGACCGCCTTTATTTTGTACGGATTCTTTTATCATTTTTCTTCTGTAGTTTAGTTTTTGTACAAATAAAAAAATCTATGCTATTCTAAAACCCCAATTATTTTAAAAGTAAAGACAGGAGCCGTAAGTAATGTTAAAGTATTGCGTTAAATTTATATAACTACAATAAATATTTTTCCTTATATATAGGCAGATATTTGTTAAATTAGCAGCACTAAGCCCATGTGTCAAATTTGACGGTACGCTGCGAACTGAAAAACTGTCAAATTCGTACCAAGTGAAGTAAATACGAGTTTGACAGCTGTCAAACTCGCCTACGCCTATCTTCACTTCGTACCGGGTTCGCCCGTTTGTAGAGGCCATAATACCCCCCTAATATTGTCTGATACTGTCCAATCACTAGTCATTTACCATGCATAATTTACCTTATGGAGGCACTTCACATGGCTATTTGTATTTGCTATTGGCTATAATGGCCTCTACAGACAGGCGAACCCGGTACGAAATGAAGATAGGCGTAGGCGAGTTTGACAGCTGTCAAACTCGTATGCAGGTACTTATCACTTGTATTTATCACTTGGTACGAATTTGACAGTTTTGACGGTTCGCAGCGTACCGTCAAATTTGACACATGGGCTTAGTGCTGCCAATTTAACAAATATCTGCCTATATATAAGAAAACATATTTATTGTAGTTATATAAATTTAACGCAATACTTAACATTACTTACGGCTCTTGTCTTTACTTTTAAAATAATTGGGGTTTTAGAATAGAATAGATTTTTTTATTTGTACAAAAACTAAACTACAGAAGAAAAACGATAAAAGAATCCGTACAAAATAAAGGCGGTCTTACCACTAAAGTGGTTTCTTCAACTTTCAAGTCTGATAGAAAAATAATTATTTTCTTTCTATTTGGCTGTATAACCTATATATTTATGCTATATATTCAAGTTTAAAAAGAATAGCTGTCACTCAATATACTTGTACAAGTCAGTTAACAAGAGCTGGCACGATGTTGACATTTAAACATTGCGCTTGTGTAGTGTCTGTGAATAAGCGCGTGGCGTGACGTCGTACTGCATACGCATCATAAAAAGTGTGCCCGTCTCTCTCGCGCGCGGTCTATCTTATGAACGAGAAGGGGACACTTATTGTTTTTCTCATGCTACTGTTTATAAATACAGCGTGATGTTACAAATCGGTAACGTGTGATCGGCGCGTGGCCAGCGTTCGGAACCGTACAATAATAATTATCGTACACATACGATAATTTTGTGCGTACGTACCGATGTACGATAGCATATTATTATCGTACGCAGATTATACCATAATTTTTATCATGATGCAAACATGTTATATTTTTAAACATACTGTATAGTGAAATTGCATAAGTGTGAGCACTGTGAACGTGCCAGCTTTAGTTAACTGAGCTATAATCTGTATTCTGTGAGTCTGTCACTTTTTTTTGTACCTACTTATGAACTTATGAATTATTTTAGTAGGTACCTATCCCTTATTAGTCTGTGAATTATGAATTATTTACTGTAATCAAATATTTTCGGAAGACAATAAATTAACAAATTATGATCTTTTTAGATGAATTTGTTAAAATCTATTTATGGAAAATTAATTTCATTATAAAAATTGGTTTTGATAAGTGTGAAATACTAAACAAGTTTCCAGCCCCAAACTATGCTAAAAGAAAATAAATTTGTGTTAGCAGAACATATTGTAGGAATGTAGAAGAACTGAGAACTAATGGCAGCATACGAGCCACTAGCATTCGTCGAGCATCGATGACTGTTTCATGAACAACAATAACAAAGATATTATGTGAGATACTTTTTTACTTGAAATAAATAAAAAGTAATGTTTTTAAAAATCTTCTTTTTATTTAAGTATTTTTTACAACATTAATACTCTTGAAGAAGATTGGTGTCTATAAATTTACTAAAACGCTGTAAACATTATTCATGTGTTCTTCATCATCTGAGTCTTTGCATTACACTTTCAATATGGATTCTTACTCGAGCAATATCATAAGTCCCTTCGGTTTCTTCTTGAGAGAGTTGAGAGTATTAGTTTTGTTTTGCTCAAAACTTTATCTCCAGCTTCTAAAAGATAATTTAAACCAGATGTAGTATTTATTATTATGTAATAAAAATGGAGTGGAGTGAAGGGCGAATTTTAGAATTCCTAGAATTTTGCAAAAAGGAATAGCTCATTTAGAACCCAAAATATCGCTATCATAAATTTCATAATATTTTTCATTCAACGTCGCTATCATATTAACATGTCCTCCATGTTCGTGTGCGAATGTCAAAATGAATCAGCCCACGAATGTGTGAACGGTAGTTCGCGACAGCATTCGTGTACGAGTGCTTCGTCGAATGCTTTGTCGATGACGCGGCGAATGGCGAACGCGAATGTGTAAATGCAGTATCAGACTTCTAAGGGGATAGGTACTAGGTACGTATTGTTAATTGCTATGTAGTTGTACCTACTATGTACGGTACTTCTTCACAAAAAAAATAATTGTCCATCTGATGATCTGTGATTTTTGTATCACGCCAGAGTCAACAAAATATACTTGACAAATACAGTGTGGGGAAAATATTTCTTTCAGAATTGGTAACACTTTACGAAAATGAAGCTTTTAGGGCATTTGGAACTCTAATACAAATTAATAGAGTTTAAAATCCGAAAACAATTTTACAAATGTCATTCCGGTTTGACGGTACGAGGTTCGTGTAGTGTGTAGCGGGACGACGAACCGTCAAAACTGTCAAATTTGTCTCTCACGGACGGACAGCGTCCCTCACGGACGCGGTCTGCAGACCGGGTTCGCGCCATCTGTAGAAGCTCTAATATTTTGTTGCATTTGGCAAAATTATTGACGTATACACAAACAAGCAAATGAAGGCTGTTTAGTGTTTAGAACCTTTAAGGACTCCTTTGAGGACTGGTTCTAAATATTAAAAACAAATAATAATGACGTTTCGCCCTCGATTTGTATTGTCATCTAAACAAGGCAAATACGGCCTTCCACACATGGCCGTCAAGTACCAAACTTTTACTTGATTTTGTTTACTTGCCTATTTAACTGTTTTGATGTGCGTCAAAAACCGACAAAGGTACGGATACGTGTATTTGGTATTGTTCATATTTGTCAAATAGGCAAATAAGGCCAATACTTTGTCAAACATACCGTCTACACATGGTGATTGTTTGGCGAAATACGCAAATACAAATAGCCATGTGATACCATCCATCCATTACCATAACTATGCACAACTTGGTGTGAACAGTGAAAAAAAAAATGTCACATTGACAAAATTTGACATTTGGCGCCCGGTGACCGGTGTTTTTATTTTCAAGGTGACCTTCGCATGTCTCTGTATTTGACGTTTGATCTGCGTACGAATTTTATTTTTATTTGAATTTCCTACCCGCGTACACATGCGATATTCGAAAATAAAGTTGTAATAATTTTTCTACAAACACTTGTATGTAGTGCCACGTGTGCTGTGTGCTTATTATTTAGTTTAACCCTACCAAACCGGTTTCTCCTCGAGTTTTCTATTTATTATTTATCGGTAAGTAGAATTTTATTACTTTTCGATCGCAACGCGATGTTATCGCGTAGGTATCGGCATCGACAACTAGTCTAAGTCGACGACTACGATAGCAATGTGTCGAGCCGAAAATAGTTTAACCACGTTACATTTCCCGTATAAACATTGAGCGATGTGCTCATGTGAAAGTTCCCACCCAAGTTTTAACAAACTTTTTGTCTATTTCCAAACCGCTAAAACATTTCTTTACGACGCGATAGTTACCTTATGAATGTCCCAATATCTTTAAAGGTTACAACTTACATCCCATAAATACTAAAAAATAATTTCTAAATGAACTGCACGTTGAAAACATTATCATGTTATCATACTGATAAACTTTCTGTTATTCATATTTTTTTTCATGTTTTTTTTTATAACTGACTATATATTTATTTGTGTAGGTAACTGTTCTTATTAGGTACCTTTTTAATGAAATTTAAATATGCATTTTATTAAAAATACGATTTTTTTGGTCGCTAAAAGTCCATTAAGTATACAATATTAATGTATTTTATCGGTTGGCACTGTTTCAATGTCAAAATGCTGGTGCTTCTTTTAATTACATATTATTCTTATCAGAGACATTGTTTGTAATCTTGGGCATGACTTGGAAAGACATTACTGACTTTTCTGGTGTTCCATTGGCAATGGTAATACCTCAGTAGTAGGAGGTCTTCTACCAGGACGTCTGGTCTGGTAGGAGTCTGCTCTACTAGGACAAATTCATGCCAATCTATTCAGCAATTTTTACATAAAAGAGTAATAAAAATACTTTCACATTGCTCATAATTTTATTACAAAGTGTGGTGTATTAACGTTTCAAGTTTTGTTGATTACAGAACCCTAAAACGAAACCAGCAGATTTTTTGTATATTGGTAGGTTAAAGCTTAAAACAACCTAAGCGTCAGTGACGGTACGCGATACGGGAGCTTCTGCAATGCGAAACAAGCCATGCACACCTGTGCGACTACGCTGCAAACCGTCAAACATTAATATCATGACACAATCTATCAAAACGTATACAAATCAAAAAATCATAAACTAAAGAGTTGTAGAAAATAATATAAAAAAGGTTTTAAAAAATAAGTCTAGTTATGTACACTTCAAAACACGCGTCTGACAACTTGACGCGCACGTTCCGCTTGCCGACACGAACATCCCGCGTCGCGGTCGTGCAGGTGTGCACAGCGCCATAAGATTACATAGGCAGCGTCCGCCGCGCGGTAGACGCTACCGCTTCGCAGTCGCTTTGGTCGCGTAGGTTTGTGCAATCCTTTATAGTTATAAAACTTAAGAGTAACATTGTCCTACAAATAGAACAATCCATATTTTAGGACCATCAAATCAAAGTATGAAATCCTTTCTATCTCTGTTAGCTACACAACTTTCAAGATTTTTCGCAGATAAAATTGTTGTTTGTCTCATTAAAATGAAGTTACTCATAAAAATTAGCTTGATAGTAATAAAAAAAAAAAATTGTTCTAGGGCTGACTATAACTATAACTGTCTATCAAGAAACCAAATTTCTAGTTTTTTATCAAGTAACTTAGTCAAATTATTATCTCTTATCACCATGTCAAGGCAGCATTTACAAAAACTCAATTTATTTGTGGACTATCCTATGGCATAATTTAAAGATCATCTTAGCCATGCAATTCTTCTAAAAGGTAGGGGGTCCGTCCGATCCACCAAAATTTGAAAGTGGTGTATGAAAAAAAGAAGCTGGATGCTTCTTTGAATACTATAATGAACAATTAAAAAAAGTCATCGCGACATTATCCTCTAGTAGGGGCTAACGCAATCTCTACTTACCTATCAGGGATCTTCATAGATATTGTGTCAAGGTCTCAACCATAAAGCCGGGTCCAGACGAGTGTAACGTGTAATGTAATTCACCGTGTAATGTAACACGAATTCTACGTGTGGACAGCACTATGAGCATTACATGTAACGCTCGGGGTTTATCCATCGGCTGTCGGTTTTCGCGCGAGCACAAAGGCTCATTTGGACAATTCGCTTTGAGTTTGTGTGCAGTCCACACTGTTGACGCTAAACACACGTAATCTTACATTACACGTTACACTCGTCTGGTAACCCGGGTAGGGTTACCAGACGAGTGTAACGTTAACGGTTAACGGGTAACGGTTAAATACTAAAAAATATTTTTTAGAGTTGAAATATTTAGTAGTAAATTTACTATTTATTTATATATTTTTTAGTGTTTTACTCTATTTTTTAGTGTTTAAATATTTAGTAGTAAGTTCAGTAAAAAAAAATTTATACACAAAAATTTTTTTTTGTGTTTAAATATTTTGAAGCTAATTTTTGCACAGGAACCTGGTAATTACTATTTTAAGCTGAAAAATAACTCAAACATGTTAAATATTTTCGTATGAGAAAATGATTTTGGTATTACGTATGTATGAGAATTTCGAGGGTAGCCCGGGCTCTTAAAACATTGCAACATCTAGCCCGTGAGTGCATAGCCTTTAAAGATGTACATAATATTAGGCTTTTAGTATTGCCAATTACTTTTATAATATGCCATACATAACTGTTGGTCTTACTTTAATGACTTATCGATTGGATAGTGGATACTGTCACTTAAAAGAGCTTTTTAATGATAAACACCTTAAGGCGGACTTGCGCAGATCTGAGTTAAAGTTAACTCTGAGTTAAACATCATGTCATATCTGTCACTCACTTGAGATATGACATGATGTTTAACTCAGAGTTAACTTTAACTCAGATCTGCACAAGTGGGTCTTAGTCTACTGAAATGTTACAATTTTAGGACCAAATATTGTATTTTTTGGAATATGTTTTTTATTTTACGCAATTTTATTTTTGGAATATGTTGGAGGGGTCAATAGAAGCTTAGCCTCAAATTTGTGGGGTCGCCTCTCTTGCCCCCCGGGCCGCCATCTTGAACAAAGGAATGACAACACTATTTTCGTGATATCTCGGAAACTATAAGTCTTAAAAAAAAATTTAAGAACATAATTTGTTGCCACTTATTTTGCCTACAAATATGTTCATATAACTTTTTACCCTAAATTAAAAATTTAAAAAGTTATAAACAATAAAGTGATAATTTTTTTAAAAGGTTTATTATTGCTCTTTAACTTTGTTTAATACATTTTACAATATCCTTAGACCAACCTTGTAGATGATCTCCCCCCCCCCGATCTCATGAAATTAACTTTCTGCAGATGCAAAGGAAACTGTGAAAGCATGTGTGGCTGCAGAAAAGCAGGCATAAGATGCTCTACAGTATGCCTAAAATTCTGTAAAGCATTTCAGGCCTACTTTTCTGCAGTCTACAGTATGCCTACTATACTAGTCTGCACATGCCCACTATACTATAAAGCATGAAAAAATTTCTCACTTTTTTGCTCATAAGTCATAACTTTTTAAATTTTCAATTTAAAGTAAAAAGTTATATGAACATATTTGTAGGCAAAATAATTTGCTACAAATTATGTTCTTATAATTTTTTTGTAAGACGTATAGTTTCCGAGATATCACGAAAATAGTGTTGTCGCCCTCATTTCAACATGGTGGCCGGGGGACAAGAGACAAGTGACGACCCCACAAACTTGAGGTTAAGCTTCTATTGACCCCCCCAGGCCCCAACATATTTCAAAAATAAAATTGTGTCCTCTAATAAATGCAAAGCAAATATTGTAACATTTCAATGGACTATATTTTAAAGAAATTTAACAGTGAAAAAATTAGCAGAGAACCGATTTATAAACTGATGATGAATGGTGATTATAATTATTATTTTAAAATCGTAGACCAAAGCTTTAGTTGAACTATTATGACGTTCACAACGCACGATATGTAGTAATTAGTATCGTGTGCGTATAATATAGGTTAGTAGTCACTACGATTATGTAATTTTAAGATAACAACGTACTAATGAAAGAAAACAATAATAATTGTAGATTAATATATGTAATACTAGCTGTTGCCTGCGACTTCGTCCGCGTTAACATAGTATAATAACAAAGATGGATGGTTTTCCCTTTTTTGCGGTTCCTTATACGAAAGGGTAAAAACGGGATCCTATTTAAGCAAACGTCAAACGCAAACGCCAATAAACTTTCATGTTTCTAACTCAAGAAATGACGGACTTTCATTCAAACTTTCAAACCCAATTTCACCACCTTGGGGGTAGAATTTCCAAAAACGATTAAATACCTATCCATTCGTATTTAATCAGCAGTCCAAAAATAAACTTTCATGTTTCTAACTTAAGAAACGACGGACTTTCATTTAAACTTTCAACCCCTATTTCATCCCCTTGGGGGTAGAATTTCCAAAAACGCTTAAACACGTGTCCAATTATTTTTAATCAGTAGCCCAAACATAAAAATATGTCATGTTTCTAACTCAAGAAATAACGGACTTTCATTAAAATTTGTCACCGCCTTGGGGGTAGAATTTCCAAAAACGCTTAAATACGTATCCATTCATTTTAATCAGTAACCCAAAAGTAAAGTTTCATGTTTCTAACTCAAGAAATGATGGATTTTCATTCAAACTTTCAACCCCTATTTCAGCCCCTTCGGGGTAAAATTCCTACTACCAGCAGCGCGACTCCTATACTAATGGTGAAAAGTATCTCCGGCTGTCGCGCTGCTCTTTATACATATATAGTATAGAACAGTGGTACTCAACCTTTTTCTATGCGGGCCACAAACACGTTTTGGTCTTGGTTTCGCGTGCGGCGGGCCACAACATAAAGGACTATGCCCAAACACAACCCCTAGTCGATTAAAATAATTTATTTATTAATTTTAGCAAAGTAGACTATAATTAGTAGATTGTAAATATGCAATTCATTTTATTGAGAACCATAACCGAAACAGATAATAAAAAAAAAAAAAAAAAAACTGAGATACACAGTACTTCAAATCAACTAGTTACTTCCTTTGTTTTTGTGTTCTTTCTCGTGAAAGCGATGTTGATAGATAAGAATTTTACAATTTAGAGAAAAAAAGAGATATCAAATATATGTATATTTTGAGAATAACTAATTCACAAGTGGCTTCTTAATAATAAATATTGTTTTCTATGCCAAACCACAGAATACATATTAGTACAAGCCAAACATAACATTCTATACTGTCAGGTATAAAAGTGATTTTAATATTAAACACACAAATATGATAATCACTAGACATCTATAATAGTATTGGATCCGACCGTAAAATCCTGCATGAATCGTTTTTTTCGATCAAATATATTTTAAAATAATCTTTAGAACGTATAGAATGGATTAATGTTGGGTTGCCTTGTCAAAAGTGGCCGCAAGTACCTCTAATTAAGTTGAATGTTCATGATATAAATGCATAAATTTGCATGTATATTTTTTTTCAATAAATTTTACACTATTTGAAAGAAAATTACGAGCAAAAATAAGGTATAAATGGTTGACAGCTCTAAGTCGGCCGCAACCTAGGGTTGCCAGCTCGTAAACAGACATAGTTCTTCATCAAAATTGAAGCATCGATTTTTTTAATAATTTTGATACAGAATTAAAGTTTTATGCATTTTGTACATAAATATCCATGGTTGCCAGTTGCACGATAGTCGCAAACTGGGGTTGCCATCACTTTTGTATACGACATCACGTGAGGTTAGGAAGCGCAAGAGAAAATAAGCACGCATCGATACGTGCGATAAATGAGGATATTGCATAGCAGCTGCGACACTGAGCCTAGTCAACAAATATTTGTGGATGGAAAAGTCCAAAACAGAATTTGACTTAGAATTTGAGCGAAAAGTTCCTTTACACTTCAATTTTTTTTGTGTTAAACGAGTATCCATACTATACACTTATACTATAATATTATAAAAGTGAAAGTGTGTCTGTCTATCAGTTGCTTCTTCAAGCCCAAGCCATTGAACTGATTTTGCTGAATATTGGTATATCTATAGATGCTTTGAGTCCCGGGAAAGGACAAAATACTTTTTATACCCGAACAATACGCGGTTCATTCGCGATAAACGAATTTTGGCGCCACGGAGTTGCGGATGTCATCGAGTTAATAAATTATGAAGTACTAGAAGACGCCCGCAACTCTGTTGCGCCAAAATTCGTTTATCGCGCGGGAACCGTACATTTTTTCGGGATAAAAAGTATCCTGTGTCCTTTCCCGGGACTCAAAGTATATCCATACCAAATTACAGGCAAATCGGTTCGGCGGTTTGGGCGTGAAGAGGTAACAGACAGACAGACACACTTTCGCATTTATAATATTAGTATGGATTTTTAGCCGTGATAATTTTCCTTTTGCCATATTATTATATTTTTTTAAAGATTTAGGGCCTGTTTCACCGCTTTCTGATAAAGCTCCAAATATCTATTTACCAAATAAAATATCTACCATATAAATTCACAGCGAACTTTATACATGAGACCCATACACACTCTAAAGTACTATCACTTAATTTTGATACACCCTGTATACAAGGTATTAACAAAATATGTAAGTATCTCCTCCTGTAGCGTAGAGCATTGATTAATAAATGATATTCAATATTAAGTTTTTTTTTATATATTATTAATTTCGTTCAGGGGTACGATAGACTCGATCAAAACCTTATGTGAATAATAGAAAATAAAAATATATTGATTTCGAGTCGACAACTTATATCCGCAAAATTCAGATTTTGGAGAATTTCGTTAAATTCTAATGGCACTGACAACAAACTTCACGCGCCATCTTGCTGTAAACTGACACATGCCGCATCATGTGTCATTGACGTAAAGACAGAGTTGAGGCCGGGCTACCCTCGAAATTCTCATACATACGTAATACCAAAATCATTTTCTCATACGAAAATATTTAACATGTTTGAGTTATTTTTCAGCTTAAAATAGTAATTACCTAGGTTCCTGTACAAAAATTAACTTCAAAATATTTAAACACAAAAAAAAAATTGTGTATAATTTTTTTTTACTAAATTTACTACTAAAAATTTAAACACTAAAAAATAGAGTAAAACACAAAAATATATATAAATAAATAGTAAATTTACTACAAAATATTTCAACTCTAAAAAATATTTTTTAGTATTTAAATATTTTGTAGTAAATTTACTATTTATATACATATTTTTTAGTGTTTAATTATTTAGTAGTAAGTTTAGTAAAAAAAAAACACAAAAAAAAATTTTTAGTGTTTAAATATTTTTAAGTTAATTTTTGTGCAGGAACCTAGGTAATTACTATTTTAAGCTGAAAAATAACTCAAACATGTTATTTTCGTATGAGAAAATGATTTTGGTATTACGTATGTATGAGAATTTCGAGGGTAGCCCGGCCCCTTAAAAAAGCAGAGTCTGAGTTCTCATTTTCTACCTGCCAGCAGACCCTTTTTTTGTAGTTCCCAGTACCACTGTGAGTGTTCTGATGCTGTAGTTGAGGACGTTTATAATGATGTTTTAAATTATCCTGTAGAGTTCCTAAATTCTATAACGCCTGCAGGACTACCACCACACATTCTAAAATTAAAAGTTGGTTGTATAGTAATGTTTTTAATAAATTTAAACCCGACTGTCGGGTTGTGCAACGGGGTTCGAATTGATAGCCTCATTTTTTGAAGTTAAAATACTATACTACATATTTGTTTTTAAAATTAGTAAGTACTCAGTACTCACCTACCTGCCAATTAATGCCAATGTAGAGAAATCAGAAAAAGACTGGAATGCAAGAGAAATTAACCTTAGATAATGTTGATTTGAAATAAAAATGTTTTGAATGTAAGTACATAAAACTTTTGCAGTTTTATTTACCTACTATTTTTAATGTGTATAATGAACTAAGCCAGGGGTCACCAAATAGCGGAAAGCGATCCGCGTCCGGACCGCCGCGGCCGACCCATTGTGTGCGGACCAAGCATTTTCGAAGATGAACTTCGTTAAAAATAAATTTCGGTCTCGACTTACTGATTTTTTAAAATGAAATAAGGGGGCAAACGAGCAAACGGGTCACCTGATGAAAAGCAACTTCCGTCGCCCATGGACACTCGCAGCATCAGAAGAGCTGCAGGTGCTTTGCCGGCCTTTTAAGAGGGAATAGGGTAATAGGGGTGGGTAGGGATGGGAAGGGAAGGGAATAGGGAAGGGAATAGGGTAGGGGATTGGGCCTCCGGTAAACTCACTCACTCGGCGAAACACAACGCAAGCGCTGTTTCACGCCGGTTTTCTGTGAGAACGCGGTTTGTCTCCGGTCGAGCTGGCCCATTCGTGCCGAAGCATGGCTCTCCCACGTATAAACTGATCATCTCCAGGATGGTCATCTCCAGGATTTAATGTCAATAGCTTCAAGCTTGCACCAATATTTAACTCCAAACTTTAGAATTAGATAATAATAATTAGAGCCTACAAAATTAAAAAATTGCCACTTTACTCATTGATAAGCCTTTGTGAATTCCGTAACTATCCTGGCTTAATATTATTTTTAATGTGTGGATCGCGAAGGTTTTTGCATTTCTTGATATGGATTATGGACCCCGAGCGAAACTAATTGGTGACCCCTGAACTAAGCTATATACGAACCTATCTATGTCTTGCTTACCTTTAATATTTCTTGAGAAAGGTGACTACACAAAATATATTTACCTACATTTTGTACCTAGATGTGCATTGAGTTACAAGGTTACCCGAGCGAAGCCGGGCTTTCATCTAGTATTACCATAATATCCATACCACTGTCTGTCTGCCTGTCTGTCTTTCTACTTGTCTGTCTATCTGTCTGTCTGTCACCTGTTTACGCCTAAACCGCTGAGCCAATTTTGCTAAAATTTCGTATGGAGATACTATAGGTAAGTCCCGGAAAAGGACATATGATATTTTTTTATCCCGAAAAAACGTATGGTTCCCGCGCGATAATCGAGCTTTAGCGCAACAGATTTTCTGGCATTATTTAGTGTAATTACTAATTATTATTATATTATGTCAGTCAAATTTAGTTATTTAGTTCAGTCCGTCCGCCCGCCCGCTCATTTCTATGAAATTTTTTGCCTGCCTGCCCGCCTGTCTACTTGCTTGCCTGCCTGCCTGCCTGCTTGCCTGCCTGCCTGCCTACCTGCCAGTCCGTCCGTCCGTCTGTTCCTATGAAAATTTTTTGTACTACAATATACTAGTAAAACGAATAATTCTGTTTGGGACTTTTCCATCCACAAATATTCGTTGACTAGGTGTACCTACTTGTTTATTGTTTACGTTGTACTAATTACAACGTAACGTAAACAATAAAACAGAGATGCAAATATTTATAATATAATTATTAATTGGTGTCAGTGTGAGTCTCATGTTTTAAAATCTGATAGAAATTGATAATGCCATTTTGAAAATTGATTGAAAATGGCGTGACCGTTAAACGAATATACAATCTCTTATAAATTGAAAACAAAGAACTAACTCTGAATCCTACACGAAACAATGCGGCGTACACGAGTGCGGTTTTCGTAGTCAACAGGGAATTTATAGCTTCGGTCTGTCCGTCTGTCTGTCCGCGATTATGCTCAGAGACTTACAGGATCTTTAATGTTTAAAGTCGTAGTTTGGCGTATTATGTGCATATTATTGATGCCGACAAAATTGTAAATCTTTAAAAAAAGTATACCTAATATGGTAAAAGGAAAACTATCACGGCTAAGAGCCTAAGAATAATTAATTATTTATTGAATAACTAGAGGACACCCGCAACTCCGTTGCGCCAAAATTCGTTTATCGCGAATGAACCGTATATTGTTCGGGGATAAAAAGTATTTTGTCCTTTCCCGGGACTCAAAGCATCTATAGATATACCAATATTCAGTAAAATCAGTTCAATGGTTTGGGCTTGAAGAAGCAACAGATGGTCAGACACACTTTCGCTTTTATAATATTATAGTATAAGATACCCGTTTAACACAAAAAATAGGAAGTATAAAGGAACTTTTCTCTCAAATTCTAAGTCAAATTCTGTTTTGGACTTTTCCATCCACAAATATTTGTTGACTAGGCTATCAGTGTCGCAGCTGCTATGCAATATCCTCATTTATCGCACGTAACAATGCCTGCTTCTTTTCTCTTGCGCTTCCTAACCTCACGCGATGTCGTATACAAAAGTGATGGCAACCCCTGTTTGCGGCTATCGTGCAACTGGCTACCATGGATATTCATGTACAAAATGCATAAAACATTAATTCTGTATCAAAATTATTAAAAAAATCGATGCTTCAATTTTGATGAAGAACTACTTAGTGCTGGCAACCATTTATACCTTATTTTTTCTCGTCATTTTCTTTCAAATAGTGTAAAATTTATTGAAAAAAATATACATGCAAATTTATGCATTTATATCATGAACATTCAACTTAATTAGAGGTACTTGCGGCCACTTTTGACAAGGCAACCCAACATTAATCCATTCTATACGTTCTAAAGATTATTTTAAAATATATTTGATCGAAAAAAACGATTCATGCAGGATTTTACGGTGGGATCTTAGGATATAATATAATATTACAGCTGTTCCTTCAGTCTGACATCAATACATTAACAAATTGGTGCGATGAAAATCTTATGGTTTTAAATATTAAAAAATGTCAGATAATAACGTTCTCCAAGAACAGCGAAAACCTCATCAAATTTAATTACTTCATTAAAGGCGTAGATGTTGACAGAGTAAAGGTTGTTGTACGTGATCTCGGCGTTATGTTTGACTCTGTACTATCATTTAGGCAACACTACGATTACATATGCAGTAAGGCTAACCGTACACTGTCTTTTGTTCTGCGTTACACCAGACCATTCAAGCAACCGCAAGCTTTACTAATATTGTACTATTCCCTGGTAAGGTCCATATTGGAGTACTGCTCATCGATGTGGTTTATAACACTCACAAACACCGTATAGAATCGATACAAAGGAGGTTTATCAGACCACTGTGTTCGAAATATGGTCTGAGACGCAACTTACCAGATTACAGCCAGCGACTCACGCACTTCCACATAAGCCTTGAAACTAGAAGACTAATTAGTGATTTATGTACGTTACATAAAATAGTTAAAGGAAACTTTGATTCTGAATTGTTAAGCCAATTACACTTTAAAATTCCCACTCGATCTGTACGCACTCCGAAAGTATTTGATGTTCCTTTTAATAATAACAATGTGTCTATGAATAGTCCACTAATTGGAATGTGCAACCAATATAACACAATATTTCCTGAGGTAGATCTGTTTTTCAGTAATATTAATGGGTTTCGAAAAGATCTGTATAAATTATTTAGTAAACATTAACAGCTTTTGCCTGCCTTTTTTAAGGTTTTGTTTGTTTAACCTTGCCTTGCTTTTTCCAAATTTTTTCTTGTGTTAAAAAGTGTTAGGTAGCATGTAGCAATAATTGTGTATGTAATAAAATATTCAGTCATATATAGTTGTATACAGTTAGAATTAGACTGCAGATTTATATAAGTTGTAGTGTTCAAAAATATGTTATGTTGGTTATTGTCTGTAGCCTGTTACTGTATTTAACAAATAAAATAAAATAAACGTTGCTTTGCCATAATATAAACTTCCTATTTCGCCCATATTACTTTTTTGAAGTGACTAAATAAGTATGTTACCATAGCAACGTCTATCGCTATCCCGTCGCACAAACAATGATCGCCCTCAGTCTCGAATTGTAATAATTTACTATTATTTATTCAACAAATGCACTTATCAATATATAAAGTACCCAGTAGCCGATTGTCAGACCTACTGAATATGCATATAAAATTTGGTAGAAATCAGTAAAGCCGTTTCGGAGGAGTTCGTGGATTAACATTGTGACACGAGAATTTTATATATAAGACTAGCTGTCCCGGCAAACGTTGCTTTGCCATAATATATTATTTGCCATATTATTATTTTACTGAAATGACTAAATAAGTATGTCACCATGGCAATGTCGATCGCTATCCCGACGCGCAAACAATGGTCGCCGTCAGTCTCAGGTTGTAATTATTTACTATTATTTATTCAACAAATGAACTTATCAATATATAAAGTATCCAGTAGCCGATTCTCAGACCTACTGAATATGCATATAGAATTTGGTAAAAATCAGTAAAGCCGTTTCGGAGGAGTTCGTGGACTAACATTGTGACACGAGAATTTTATATATAAGATAAGATTAGCTGTCCCGGCAAACGCTGCTTTGCCATAATATAAAGTACCTATTTCGCCCATATTATTTTTTTGAAGTGACTAAATAAGTATGTTACCATAGCAACTTCTATCGCTATCCCGTCGCACAAACAATGATCGCCCTCAGTGTCAAGTTGTAATAATTTACTATTATTTATTCAACAAATGCACTTATCAATATATGTATAAAGTACCCAGTAGCCGATTCTCAGACCTACTGAATATACATCTAAAATTTGGTGAAAATAAGTAAAGCCGTTTCGGAGGAGTTCGTGGACTAACATTGTGATTTGTGACACGAGAATTTTATATGTAAGAAGATAAGATAATGTTTTTACTATATACTAATCGCCGCACTATCGTTTGTAGCATCGCGTCGTCCTATCATACAACTCGTTCGAGCTAACTGCGTACCTGGCGGCCATACTAGGTATAATATATAAGTATGTATAAAGCCGCCAGGTACGGAGTTAACTCGAACGAGTTGTAGATCCCTATAAGAAAAGTCAATTAGTTATGATCGTTTTTAAAGTAGTCGGTGATTGTTTAATCCTTCGATCGCGGATTCTTGGAAATCTATTGTTATTCTATTGTTGTCGCGGTCACCATTGTCCTGTCCTGTGGCTTGATGGGTTAATCCAAAAAGAACATTGTATCTGGGATACAGTATAATAAATGTAGTCTACATGAGTCTACTATGCCACATGTAAATAAGCCTAGTTAGTAAGTTACTTACAATGCAAAGAAAGAAAGTGTATTATACAGTATAGCTATAACCCATTTTTATACACGAACATTAGAAATTAACTGCCGTCTGCCATGATGGCGCATGCTCCACTTGCGCTCGAAGGACCATTAATTTCTTACTCTAAACGCAAGCTCTTAGTTGGTGCGTTCATTAGGAACTACTCAGTAGCCCAAGGCCCGTATTTTTGTTCAGTACTTAAGATGCGACCCGGTCTCAAGACGCGGTTCGGCTCTGTGATTGGTCCAAATTTTGACAGGCAACTAATCACAGAGCCTGGTCCGTGTCTTGAGATCGAGATGCATCTTGAGTACTGACCAAAAATACGGGCCTAAGTTTCTTGTCAGCCTATACATGCGCTAGTATCAGATGCCTGTATGTCTCCGTGGCCGCGATGTTTTCACATTTCATCAACCGTCTCCTAGCGCTACCACTTGGGGACCACTTGGCGTTAAGAAGCGGTTGGTGAAAACAGGCATAATATTGTCCTACTGTCCTACATACCCGCTGTGGGAGTCCCCGATCCCCCCGAAATGTGGAACAGCATCTATCGCCAAAAAATTAACAAAAACGCTCCAAGAATGTTGAATGAATCCCAACAAAATGAATGATGATGATGGAAAATTATATAGCAGCGCGGCGCGGCGTCACGACTCGAAATCGTCATTTGGTGGTCGGCGAAAATATGTTTAAAACATTTTGACCCATGACCTTTACATTCGCGCGATTCTTACGTAACTATGCGATAGATACTGCGAGTTTTTAGGGTTCCGTAGTCCACAAGGAACCCTTATAGTTTTACCCTTATAGTTTCGGTCTGTCCGTCCGTCTGTCCGTGTGTCTGTCTGTCTGTCCTCGGTTTTGCTCAGAGACTATAGGACCTACAAAGTTGTATTTTGGCATGAATGCACAATATGGCATGATGCCGACAAAATGGTACATGAAATCTTAAAAAAATATTTTTTATGGTACCTTCCCTACACATCAAGCGGGGATGAATTTTAGACATAGACATAGTCGCCAGTTACACGGTCAAATTTTCAATCTAAATTCTGATCCATCAATACGGTAAAGATTTATCGTCTAACCCACGGATTGATGGATTGATCATATTTTTAATATATAAACTTTTAATTACCATCAAAATTCCGTCAATCAGATTGATGAATCAGATTGATGAAAATTTGACCGTCTAACCGGCGACTTCGGCAATATTTGATACTAAAAATCAGTAAACTAATCGGGACACATTAACCTTCCCAACATTTTAATTCAAAGATTTTTAATTTTAGTAATGCAAGCCGACTTCTTGTATGCTTTTCTGTCCGCTGCAGTTTTTGAGCATCTGAAAATTATTTTCAGTACAGCCTTGGGGCACTTTGGTACATTTCCAAAAACTATTCGTAACACGGCGTGCATTTAATTACATTTATTATTATTACATCAGTCATCAAATACAAAATTATGCTTCCGGATTTTAGACAATGTATTTTAGGTTTATCGACATAACTCAGACATTTCAACGGTGAACGCACAAGTTTAACTTTAACAGAAAGACACGGAAACCTTATTGGCTACGAGTTTGTCGCCGACACGATTAACTTGACAATGCATGTGGCATTGTCAAGTTCGGCCGACGACTTCGGCGTGGGTGACCCACGCGCACATGATGGATCGTGTATGATCCAGAGACCAGACATACATTTTATTCAAAGTAACAAAGCATGTATGTAGATGGGTAGTTGTGTACGTGCACATTACGACCTATCGCGCACTTTGTTATAAATGACGCGGACGTAGCATAATATGGAATATGGATATGCGGCCGAAGTATGCGGCCCGACCCGTTGCGCTTCGGGCCTATTTGCCTCACCGAAACTTTGCAAACAGTTGCCGGTAATCTTTGGTTTGCTTTTCAATGTACACTGTATTTTTTATTCGATTTAGATGTCAAACCACTCGCAATAGTCAATGTACACATAATTTTTTGTGAGAATCTGTATTCAATACGTCTAGTAGTCCGGTCTAATTAGACGCAAAAAAAAATCGTTATCTCGGAATAATTCGCATAGAGCTGAAAATTTGTAGAGACGTAAAATACACCATTAACCTCCTCAAAACCTCCTCACCTCAAAAGTCCCCGGCGATCCTCCTTGTGCAAACAATTTTATTCAAGGTCAAAGTTATGAAAATGAGGTTTTTCCTGTTTTTTTTCCAAACCGTACATTTTATCACAAAAATAGGTAGGGCAAGAGTGTAGATTATAGAATTCTCTACCAAAAATATTCAGACACTTTTTTCATACGACTTACCATTCCTTATGAATGGCGGGCTTAAAGTTTGGGAAAATCATATATATTATGCTTATATTATAAAGCTAAAGAATTTGTGGAACTACTGCTTTGAAATGAGGAATTCGTTTTTCGTTGGATAGTCTTATTTATCGCGGAAGACTTGAGCTATATAACATCACATTGGCACCAATAAGAGCAAAGAAAAAGAGGAAAATGGGAAAAAACGGGGAAAATTATTTGAAAGAACTTATCCCACAAACGGCTGAACCATTTTTTATATTATTTGGCACAGATATAAAGTGGACCACGAGGAAGGATATAGGCTATTTTGTTTCTCAGGAAAATGTGCGGTTTTCGTGAAATACTTATTTAACAGGGCAGAGCGGAACTTCTTGTACTACAGCATACGAGGGTTGTTCACAGCCAAACATACTTCTGTATGACTTATTGCCGTTACCAAATCTAAACTTTTCGAGTCGCGAAGAGCAACAGTACGCATGCAAGTCACTCAGAAGTATGTCAGGCCGAGAACATTTCAATTTTTTCAAACAACCCTAGTATATAGTACTAGATGTTAAGCGTGGCTCCGCCCGGCCGCGCTAATTATAAATTTCACGCAAACCGTAAATTTTCCTGAAAAACAAAATAGCCTATGTCCCTCCACGTGGCTTATTCTATATCTGTGCCAAATAACATAAAAATTGCTTCAGCCGTTTGTGAGATAAGCTCCTTCAAATAATTTTCCCCGTTTTTCCCCATTTTCCTCTGTTTCTTTGCTCCTATTAGTGGTAACGTGATGTTATATAGCTCAAGTCTTCCTCGATAAATAAGACTATCCAACGAAAAACGAATTCTTCATTTCAAAGCAGTAGTTCCACAAATTCTTTAGCTTTATAATATAAGCATAATATATATGATTTTCCCAAACTTTAAGCCCGCCATTCATAAGGAATGGTAAGTCGTATGAAAAAGTGTCTGAATATTTTTTGTAGAGAATTCTATGATCTACACTCTTGCCCTATCTATTTTTGTGATAAAATGTACAGTTTGGAAAAAACCAGGAAAAACCTTAAAGGCCGCTAGATTTTTGTTTTACGAATAGGTATAGGGAGAGGTTAAAAAATTAAAATCCAGATTAAATTAAGGAAAATTTTACGAAGATTAAATAAAAAAAGAAAAACATATCGGAACTGAATCCAGCTGAGGCAGAAGCTAGAATAGACGAGTGGAGCTAAGAAAAAATAATTGCTAATTTTAATATAATATTTGTACAATTTGTACATTATCGTTAAAGGAGTAAATTAAACACAGAATACTCAGGTATCACTGAACACTCTACTATCGGCAGTGGCTGGTGAAGAAGTGGACGACAGGTCTCACGTCTGGCGGCCATATTCTCCCAGCCCCCACTCTGATTGGTAGAGCGGCCATCTTTATTTATCAATACACTACATCATTGAATTCTAAGTCTTGTACACTATTTTATTTATTTTATTTTATTTTATTAGGAAAACTAACAGCATTTAACTATAACAGTGATAATACATATTAAGTAACGACATGCCAATAATAAGTTTTCACTAGTAAATAAATAATAAATTTGAACTAAAATTAACAAAGTCCTGACAAGACACATAACACATGACTTATGGAAATCTCAAAATTATTTAAAGTATAAATTTTGTTAGAGATCAACTACGATAACATGGCGCGCCCATCCAAATGACTGTCTCAATGTGCGTAGTCACACCCTTATGAAAGAGTAGCAAATGAAAATAATTTGACTCATATTTGTGTTTATTAAGTTATTTATTACAAAATAAATTACAAAATCTTTGCATATTTGTAATAATATTACTACTTAATTAAATATGGGGAAAAAATGACGATCACCATAAAATACTTTGATACTTACTTTATAGTTTGCCAAAAAGAAATACTTGACACCAAACGAGCAATTCTTATATATAAATATATATATATATATATATATATATATATATATATATATATATATATATATATATACAGGGTGCAATTAAACCTTCCTCCCAAATTTTTCCCAGGGCTTAGGTATCATTAGGAGAGTCCATTTAACCAAAAAAATTGGGTGTTTTTTTTTTTTCAATTACATATCCCATTTAAAATCGTTGCAGAATGGTCAATCGCGGCGCGGGGGAATGATCGGGGGTGACGCGGGATGACGCGCACGCGCGGGGGCACGTCATGCGCGACCGGCGCATCGTGTCCATTAATTATAGTGTTTTTTAGGATAACTCACAGAAGCTATTTCTCAACATTTTAGTACTGAGTGACTATAAAAGAAAAAATACATGTATTTTTATTTTTCACAAGGATCAATATATCAAAATTTGGCAGGAAGGTTTAATTGCACCCTGTATATATACAATTAGAATCTCAGAATCGGCTCCAACGATTTTCATGAAATTTAGTATATAGGGGGCTTCGGGGGCGATAAATCGATCTAGCTAGGAATCATTTTCATAAAAGTCATTTTCTGTGTGTTTTTTTAATAATTTTTTGAATACCGAGCGAAGCTCGGTCATATAGCTAGTATATTTTCATACAAGATGTAACAAAACTAAGTGATAATACTTTAAGATGTGTAAGTGTTCCTTATAGTGAGTTTACTGTGAATGTAACAGCACTGAATGAGCAATTTTTTTTTCACTTTTGTATGGGCAAGCGCACCAGTGTAACGAGTTTCTCCATACAAAAGTAAAAAAAAATAGTCTTTTAGCGCTAATACTTTCACAGTAAACTCTATGTGAGGAACACATACACACCCTAAAGTATAATCACTTAGATTTATGTATAATAAAATATTACAATAGAACAATCAGAGAAATTAATTTCTAGGCAGATGGCGGACCTAAGTAATTTGGTCGCGTTTAAAGTGAAATCCAACCGACAGATCTCAATTAATCCGACTACATGACGTTGGTCTGTCAAGTGTCAACTACTTAGGAATAAATTTCCTCGACGGTAGATACTAGCTGTATTAGTCACTACTGTAGTTCAAATTGTAATCGAACACCAAATATTATAGTAAATGATTGACAGCTTCACTAAACTTCAAAATGCCTGACAAGTGACAACAGTGCCTGTTTTTTTAATGTCTGTTGGCTATAAATAACCATAATAAATGCCAGTGTCAACTGTCAAGTAGGCGAGAAAAAAAAATCGTATGATGTTTCTCTCGGCGAAATTGACTACGTGACAAAACTTTAGACCTCCTCCCCCCCTCTTGTGACCGAGCGTAGTATTTTGAAGACCCCCCCCCCCCCCCTAAATGGGTCACGTAGTATGGGTATGTTCCCTTAGCTAAAACAATTAATATAAAGCGTTTTTAATTGCATTCAGATTTTAAACCGCTCAATTTTTGAGAAAGTACTATAAAAAATAGATGTAGTTTTGGAACCCGAAATAAAAATTGGATTTTCTAATCTGTTTTAAAATGTGCAGTGTCTTAATTTTTTATGTGAATAATGTAAAAGAACTGTATTATTTCAATAAATACGTAAGAGTCTCAAAATATATTATAGTTTTATTTCTATTCAACTTGATTATGGTAACAAAACGGACACAAATTTGATACTAACTCACATATTTTTGAATTTTTTACTAGTAAATAGTCTATTAGTCACAAAAAATATGATATTTAATAAATTTAGTAATATACTATTATAACTAAAATCGTAAAACCGCCATAAGTGAAAGTTATTATTTTTGTCCGATTTTTGTCTGTTGTAGTTATTTTTATAAACTCCCCTTATAATATTAGTATCTATTCTTTTCCCTCTCCAGATAATCGGCGAGAATGTCTCGAGATCGCAGCTCTCGGCGGTTCTACCGGGCGGAGTCGACCCACGACCTGCTCTCCTACATGGACAAGGGCCAGACCGCGCTGGAGGAGAACCGGTGGACCTTCGAGACCGCCTGGGAGGTCGCCAACAAAGGTGAGGACGTTGGCTTTAACGTCTATGACATAGGTGATAGGAGTCACTCATAAACTCCCGCACCGGTGACGGTGGCCGGTTCATTGAAACCAGGCCAGTTACGCAGGAGTAATTTTATAGTGCCCAAGTGTGTGCGCAGTCGCACCGGTGACGGTGGCCGGTTTCATTGAAACCAGGCCAGTTACGCAGGAGTAATTTTATAGTGCCCAAGTGTGTGCACAGTACACAAGAGCGCTATCTATTCCTTTACTCTCATTACCCCGTTGGACGGAAGACCGACACGACTGGCGAGAGATCAGGCGCAGGACCGAGTTTTTACATGCCCATCCGACGCATGGATCATCTTACTTGTCAGACAATCAGGTGATCAGCCTGCATTGTCCTAACCAAACTTTGATATAACATGTTTCCAACGCGGGAATCGAGCCCACGAGTGGCTCAAGAGCCACGCTCTAAACCACTAAAGTCATATAGAAACTCCGAGAAAATTCTCTCTCTCTTTACTCTTGTTTCTGGTGCCAATCAAGTACCTATTGTAAAATTTCAACCACATGAACAAACAACCTGTCTAGTGTCTACCCTTGTCAAAGTGGATTCCTTCTCATTTTCTCTAAAATTAACTAATAACTATAGTTCATTTACTCAAAGCACCTTCTATATTCCGACTTTTAAAAGTTAATAATATACTTATTCAATTTCTTTCTTTTTCTAACTTTTAAAACTGTTTCGCAGTGGGTGGTATCTACACAGTCATCAGATCCAAGGCGTATGTGACTACGGAGGAAATCGGCGACAACTACTGTTTACTGGGTAACCCCAATATTTTCAATTTTAAATTCTAATGTTAAACAAAATTAGCCTTTGCATATTATTATCATCATCGTGAACTAAAAGAGGTTTTTCGAGGCTTTCGAGGAATGGCAGCGCAGCGGCGAGCATTTTCAGTGTGAGTCGCAGAATTTCGGCTGGCAGAAATTCTGCTGCATTCAGTTTCATACAAAAGTCCTGTTTGATTCACACGAGCGTTTTTGTAGGTCATGATTTGTATGAAAAATAATTTACGCGACCGAAATTCTGCGACTCACGACTCACAAAATTACGCTTGTTTGGCTTCACCCTTAGGGCGTTAAATAATAACTCATAGAAGATTCCTATACTTTTCCTGCCACCACATGGCATACTTATAAAGAACTGAATGTGCACAATTTGAACGCATCATCACATTGCCAGGGCCGTACAAGGAGCATTGCGCGCGGCAGGAGGTGGAGGAGGCGGACTTCCCGCCCAACTCGCCGCTCACCGCCGCCGTCAACGCCATGAGGAGTCAGGGCTATAAGGTCTAGTCTCATTTATTTCAACAAGCGAACTGTTATGGTCTTCATTTGAAACGTTTGAAAACAATTATGAACGTAGGCATACTACAGTAATTATTGCAACATTTAATTATTTTTTAAATTTTGTGTTAAAACTGAAAACCACGCCCAGCAGCTGGCTAAAATTAATACTAAAAATTCTATACATCTATACTTATTATAAAACAAAGTCGCTTTTTTCCCTCATGTCCCTTTGTTCCCTTTAATCTTTAAAACTACGCAAAGGATTTTGATGATTCTTTCAGTGTTACATAGCTCATTTATCGATGAAGGTTATAGGCTACATTTTATCACACTAAGACTAATAGGAGCGAAGAAATAGAGGAAAATGTAGAAAAAACGGGGAAAATTATTTGAAAGGGCTAACTTGAATGTGCTAATCTCAGGAACTACTGGTCCGATTTGAAAAATTCTTTCAGTGTTAAATAGTCCATTTATCGAGGAAGGCTATAGGTTGTATTTTATCACGCTAAGACTAAAAGGAGAATGTGGAACAAACGCGGGAAATTATTAGAAAAGGCTTATCTCTCGTACTGGAGCAATTTTAATGTTATTTGGCGCAGATAAGAAGTAGACCATTTGAAGGATCATAGTCTATCGATTTTAATCATTTTTTCAGTGGCTATATATTTTATGCCCGTGCGACGCCGGGGCGGGTCTGTTTCTTTGTTTTATAATACTTACTGTATTATAAAACAAAGTCGCTTTTTTCCCTCATGTCCCTTTGTTCTCTTTAATCTTTGAAACTACGCAATGGATGTTGATGATTCTTTCAGTGTTAGATAGCCCATTTATCGAGGACGGCTATATTGGCTATTTTTTATCACAATGGGGAAAAAACGGGGGAAATTATTTGAAAGGGCTTATCTCGCGAACTACTGGAGCAATTTTTATGTTATTTGGCACAGATAAGAAGTAGACCACGTGAAGGATCATAGGATTTTAATCATTTTTTCAGTGGCTATAATATATTTTATACCCGTGCGACGCCAGGGCGGGTCGCTAGTATATAATAAAAGGCAAATGTTTTTAAAATTAATGTCGTCAGTAATTTTAAATTTTAATACTCTTGTGGGCAGCCGAAATTTTCATGTATTAGTTGTAATACTTATCTATCAACCTCGTCACTCCAGGTGCACACGGGCACGTGGCTGGTGGACGGCAACCCGCAGGTGGTGCTGTTCGACATCGGCAGCGCGGCGTGGCAGATGGACGCCTACAAGCAGGAGCTGTGGGACACCAGCGCCATCGGCATCCCGCACCTCGACGTCGAGGCCAACGACGCTGTCATACTCGGCTTCATGGTCGCGCTCTTCATCACCGAGGTATGTGTGTGCTGCAAGGTTCTTTTGGTTAGAAATATGCTTGTAAGTTGTAGCGCTGCGCTTTGGGTAACCCTAGGGTTGCTATCACCTAAATTGCCATCGCCGGTCAGGCACGACTAAATTCCCAGACATTTGGCCGAAATGTGGTTATTTCCCCGGACACGTCCTCTTAAACTGTTAATTTCCAACAAGAATTTGTAAAAGTCTGATTAACTCAAAGTCCGTGCAAGAAAGTTTTTATCTTTCGCTTATTGCTGCATGAGTCATGACTACAAAGTTAATTTCTCTCAACAAAAGTGTCCGGATTTTACCCGGACACTTTTCAAAAACCCTGCCGGACGCTCCCCGGACGCCCTTTAAACTAGGACAAATCTGGGGAAATCCGGACGGATGGCAACCCTAGGTAACCCAAAGCCGAGGCAGGTAGGTGGGCGGAAATGAATATTACTGTTACATCAATGACACGCCGAGATCCCGAGCAGACTGGTTTATTCACAGCCAATAACAAATACCCACTTTATATATACTTAAGGCCGGCAACGCACCTGCAACTCTGTCGTCGAAGTCGTCTGTGTTCCGAAGTGTCCATGGGCGACAGCAATTGCTTTCCATCAGATGACCTGTTTGCTCGTTTGCCCCTTAAGTTCATAAAAAAAAAAAACATAACACCCTAAAAGCATTTTATGGCTGCACTGAGATTTTATTGATTACTCAACTTAATTTTTTTTATGTTCCATATTACATTTTCTGTCAACTCTTCATCAAATTAACGTTAAATTATTTTTTTGTCTTTTTTACCTGAATATATTTGTATGCAATTGCATGTATTTTTTTTGCAGTTCAGGAAAGCTGCAGAGGGGTACAGCGACACGCCGCCGCGCGTCGTCGCCCACTTTCACGAGTGGCAGGCCGGCATCGGACTTATTATTTTGAGGTAAATAACATTTCCTACTAGGTATAATAATAAATACGCATTTATTTAACAATGAAATTCCCACTGCACTAAAATAAAACAAATCACACCAAAATGCAACACACAAACCAATGAAATAACAAAGGAAACAAACTTAAAAAATGGTTTTTGGCGTGCGGTAACTTAAAATTTAAGCCACCGCCCACCGCTGTGTAAAATGTCACTTCAAAAACAACTAGTATACAAAGATGAAATCTGCTCCCCTACGACAATTTCATACGAGACGCGAGCGTTCTCAAGACAAGAAGCATTCAAGTATTATGTAAAGCTTTTAAAGACTTAAGTCCTCCGTCTTTTTTTATAGACAGGGTTGCGTTAGGCTCTAAATACACTAGGCTGAATTACGCCGGCGTAAATTCCGCCGCGTTTACGCCGCGTTTCAAACTCATACAAAATACGGGCGGAACGCGAGAGACGACACACTATTCCGTCGCGTATTTGTATGCGTTTGACATTTGCGGCGGAATTTACGCCGGCGTAATTCAGCCTAGTGTGTTTAGACACTTATACTCGAGGGGAAATCCTATAAGAAAACATTACAAAATTTGTGTGTAACTAGCTGTCCCGGTGAACTTCGTGTCACTTTAAAACCTTCCCTGGACTTCTACGAATATTTTAAGACTAAAATCAGCCCAATCCGTTCAGCCGTTTTGAGATTTAGCGCGACAAACACATTTGAAAATCCATTTTTATATATAAGATTATTTTAATCGATATCTAAGGGTGCGTCACGTGGACGTGGCGACGGTGTTCACGACGCACGCGACGCTGCTCGGCCGCTATCTGTGCGCCGGCAACACGGACTTCTACAACAACCTCGATAAGGTATGCAAATTGTAACCCTTTTCATCTTTCCCTCATAAACATCTTTATACTGTCTTTATTTTTTGGAAGAATAAAATGTAATGTAATTTTTCATTTTAAGGCGCTATATCGAAGGTAATTTTACCGCAAGGGCAATTTTATGCTTAATTTGTATGACTATAAAGTCGTGAATACGCTGCGGCCAGAAGGTATCGGATCGCTCGGAAAACATGCGAAAAAACGTAATTATAATCATTTAAAAAATAACTAGGAGCATTTAAGCAAAATGCTTCTATACGATTTTGAGTTGCAAAGGTGTCTATCAATTAGACTAATTTCCTACAATACATCTATTTTCGTTTAAAAATAATCTTCAAATTTCGTATTTGTAAGAGGTCATTTCGAAAATTAAATGTATCGAGGCAAAATACATTAATCGTGTTTCTAGTTCTTCTCAAACCTAGATAAGGCTATGAAGATATGTATACGAGGGCGGCACTGAAAATTTCGGGAATCAAGGAGGTGACACAACAGTACTATTTAAAAATGTGTTTATTGTTTTTCGAAGTATTCTCCGCGAAATTTGACACATTTTTCCATACGATGGAACCAATCATTGAAGCAACCATTCCATTCGGAAGTTGGGGTCTCCAAAATGGCCGTTTTGTAGGCGTCCACAGCTTCTTCAGGCGATGAAAATATCTGACCACGCAATTTATTATTTATTTTAGGGAAAGTATAGAAATCATTAGGGCTTAAGTCGGGGCTGTACGGCGGATGGTCTAATAATTCTATGTTTTCTTGCTCTAAAAACTCTTTTGTTCTGTGCGCGGTGTGAGAACTCGCATTGTCGTGATGGAGGATGATGCGGCGGTTGCAGTTCTCTTTACGGAGTTCAGAAACGACCTGTGGCAAACAAATGCTAGCATACCATTCTGCATTAACCGTTCTTTGTCCCTCAAGAGGAATAGTCGCAATATGGCTGGTTTTGGAGACAAACGTGGCCACCATTTTTTTTGCAACACTCCGTGAACGAACAATTTTTGTTGGCTTTAACTCATTTTCGAACACCCAAACTAGTGACTGGTATTTAGTTTCGGGTTCGTACGCATATATCCAGGATTCGTCACCTGATACGATGTTGTATACAGCATTTGAGGATCCTGCGTGGAATCTTTCGAGAGTTCTGACGCACCAAGTAACGCGAGCTGCTTTTTGCTCTTCACAGAGCAAATGCGGTATCCATCGGGAAAACAACTTTTTTAAACCTAATTGTTCATGCAATATTATTTGTATTTGACTCATGCCAATGTCTAAAGTTGCCTGAATCTCGCGGTATGTCACATGTCGATCTTCCTCAACCAGCTTACGCACAGCATCAACGTTTTCTTGGGTGACTGCAGTTTTTGGACGACCTTGACGGGGATCATCACTGAGCCTGACACATCCACATTGAAATTCAGCAAACCAGCGATAAATTGTGGTTTTGGATGGGGCTTCATCACCAAATGCAGAAATCATCCGATCAACACACTGTTTTTGTGTTAAACCACTTCGAAAGTCATAATAAATCATCGCTCTAGAATTTTCTCGAGTCAATTCCATTTTCTCAACGACTAAACAAGTTTGACAAGACCGTATGACAAGACCGAGAATCTTTATTTAAATAAATAAATGGTATTCGATTTTTAAAACCAAGGAGTTTTCAATTAAAAAGATTTTAATATGACAGGAATAGTGGAAGTATTCCATTCCCGATATTTTTAGTGCAGCCTATGTATCTCATTACCAGATTTGTAACATTTCTGAGGGTCCTATAGTATTACGTCAAAAAGGACAGTTTTTTCAATATATTGCCTTAAACTGTAGCTCCGTCGAGTTATTACAGTAACCCACAAAAATTGTGCAGGGTAATTTGGGTCAAAAATTGGCCTGTATGATAACGCACTTGACTACTACTTGACTAACTTTTTTCTTGCGTAAGTTGCGTAATAAACTTGTGTCTTTATAATATATTTTTTTGTCTTTATAATATTACTGGGATGACGTTATGATTAAAGTGGATGGGTGTTTGTTAATGTTTTACGCGAAAACTACCAAACAAATTGTGGAAAAAAATAAGTAGTAAGACTTTGGATAACGCATGACATTATTCTGAGAAACACTGTTCGTTAATTCTCCGCCAAAACCGTGGGTAAGCCGTCCCCTAGACGAGCAATTTTATTGCGCAATATTACGTATTTATTAATATTATTGACCGTCTAGGGTTGGTAATTGGTATTGTACATCGCGCGCCTACAATCTAATTGTCAAATAAACTGTTCAATAAAATTGAAGCATGATGTTGCAGAATACAATTGATCGTCTAGAGGCCGGCTAAGACTCACATATATTCATCTCTTTCCAGTTCGCGGTGGACGAGGAGGCGGGAAAGAGACAGATATACCACCGGTACTGCATGGAGCGGGCGGCGTCGCACATGGCGCACGTGTTCACAACGGTGTCGGACATCACGGGCTACGAGGCCGAGCACCTGCTGAAGCGGAAGCCGGACTTCATCACGCCCAATGGCCTCAACGTCAAGAAGTTCTCCGCGCTCCACGAGTTCCAGAACCTCCATGCGCTGGCTAAGAACAAGATCAATGAATTCGCCAGGGGACACTTCTATGGGTAAATAGTTGCTGTAATATTCACGAAGCTCCTGTTTGATACGATGAAAGTCACTAAGCAAATATTAATTACTAGATGACGCCCGCAACTTCGTTGCGCCAAAATTTGTTTATCGCGCGGGAACCGTACATTTTTCCGGGATAAAAACTATCCTATGTCCTTTCTCGGGACTCAAAAAATCTCCATGCCAAATTTCAGCAAAATCGGTTAAGCGGTTCGAGCGTGAAGAGGTAACAGACAGACAGACAGACACACTTTCGCATTTATAATATTAGTATGGAAGTATAGATTTGCATAGTATTAATGCTACATACATGGTACTTTGGAACTTATATTACTGTAAGGTTGCTTGAAATTGATGTAGAGATAAACTACGATAACATGGCGCGCCTCTCCAAAATTCAAAACGTTTGAAGTGCGTTGTCTTGCGCGGTCGGCTATAGTTCGTTCGCGTTAAGAAAATAGTAAGTCATTTGTGCAAGGGTGTATTCATAGTGGAGTAAAAGTACAATTTTTTTAATATTTAATTATTATTTTTAATGGAACAAAAATATCTTAAAATTACTTAAATCACTAATCAATATCGCTACATTCTTCACTTACATTTTTTTACGAAAGAATTAAATATATTGAGTGAACTTTCCTTCTTATTGCACATTTGTCGAGCTCATCTAATTTATCGACTGTGGATATAAAACTTATGATTAGTTGACCAACAAATGTTGGTAATAAATGATATTAAGTGAAATATTACGAGTACTGGTTGATTGGTTGAATACTTATTACATACAAACTCTTTCATAAAGATGTGACTACACACATTGAAAGTTGAAACAGTAATATGGAGGGACGCGCCATGTTATCGCAGTTTATCTCTACTTCTTACCCGCGACTTTATTGACGTAGACATTGTTATCGGCCAACTTCTTGTGGATATCGGGACAAATAATAATCTCTCATATTAGTTTCACACCTAAAGAGGTGCAACTTCGAGGCGCTAAATATTAAGATCTGCCGCTTCTCCCCAGCCACTTCAACTTCGACCTGGACAAGACGCTGTACTTCTTCATCGCAGGCCGCTACGAGTTCGGCAACAAGGGCGCTGACATCTTCATAGAGGCGCTCGCTCGACTCAACCACTACTTGAAAGTGAGTGCAAATAGTTTTCGAGAGTGATTAATTAATTTTTATGTTTCTTTAGTTAGGATTTAGGAACAAACTGTACAAGTAAATGCGGCCCTGGCTTCTCACGCGTTCGATTTAAAAACTATACTTCAAAATTATGTTAAAACTTTATTTAAATGCATCATTTGTTAAGTAGTTTAAAAAATTAAATTATACTCGGGCTCGGGATAATCGGGCACACCGGGCGGGTTTTTTTCTCTTACATCATTATTTTCACAATTTGACCCCATACATCATAATGTGGGCGTACTTTAGACTGGCTATGCACGACCCGCAAGTTGCAGTCGGGACAGTCGGGCGGGCTCTAGAGCGGTCACGTTGAAGTCGTACACGACTGCAACACGACCGCATCATGCAATCGACCATACATACCTTTTTTGTTCGACCGCACGGCGAAACTCGACCGCAGAGCGATTGCTTCGATCGCTCAAGAACTGCTTGAGCGGTCCGTGTATTGCGGATATATTGTCTCGACTGCAAAATGCGGTCAGTCTATGGCCGGCCTTAAGCTTACGTTATAACAGGCGGCGGGCTCCGACATGACGGTGGTGGCGTTCCTGATCTTCCCGGCGAAGACGAACAACTTCAACGTGGAGAGCCTGCGCGGCCACGCCGTCACCAAGGCGCTGAGAGACACCATCAACGACATACAGGCGCAGATCGGACAGCGCATGTACGACGTGTGCCTCAGGTGAGACTTGACCAATCATTAAGAAGCGCTTACACGGGCAATAATTACGGCAATAATTGCTCGACGACACGAATGGAGCGATCTGGAGCAGTTAGTGGAGCAATATGGAGCAATTTATTTCATATCGCCCAATGTCATATCGCTCAAATATTCGATGGCCACATCACTCAATATTGTATTGCGAAATATTGCTGCTTGATGTAGTCGTGACGTCAAAGTTGACGAGAATTATAGAGTCAAAATTATGTCCAAAACTCAGAAACAGAATCGCAAATATAGAGTCAGGTTTATGTTAAAAAATATGCATGAGAAACAAGGACGAGAGACCGTAGCTCAAAATTCGCATCAATATTTAGTCCTCTTGGCTACGCTGTACCCGGGTGGCAGGTAAGAGCACCCTGATAGTTGATTGTTAATAAATGCGTACCCAAAAGACTACATTTTTATGTCTATGCCAATTTTGGTTTTAAACCATATCAGTCTCATGTAAGAAAGTCCCCCTAATCTATATACAGATATAAAGTAGACCGCGAGGAAGAACATAAGCTACATTTGCATGGTTCCTTGCAAACGTCTAATTAATAATGTATTGCACATTAGTGGTAGGCACCAGTAGTAACTTTCTGAAAATCGTTATCGTCATATCAGCGTTTATTCGTCCACTGCTGGACTGCTGCCTCTCTATGAACGCCAATATGACCAATCTCCTGCCACTCGCATCCAACATGGGCCCGCAACTAAATGGGGGCAAGGCTGGGAAATCGGGGTGCAGGTCGACTTCCAACTAGGTGGGACGACGATCTCCGTTTAATTGCGGGCCCATGTTCTGAAAATATTTGATTCAAATTCATTCAGAAATAAATCAATTTTTATTTATGTATTTATGAATTGTACAGAGGCCACCTGCCGGAGCCAAAGGAGTTAATGCACAAGGACGACACGGTGCGGCTCAAGCGCTGCATGTACGCGCTACAGCGCGACGGCCTGCCGCCGGTCACCACGCACAACGTGGTCAGTATACAGGGGCGTGGCACACGGCACATTGCGTCAGCGTTGCGTCGACCCAGCGCTGCCGTTGCATTTTTATTTTATTTTTCTTATTGGACCTAAAAACAGTTACAACAGTTACATGTTAAAATCTTAAACTAAGTACAGTTAGACAAACATATAACCCACACTATTGATCGCGGCGTAACAAAAATAATACAAATTTTGCAAAAATAAAAGAAAAAATTAAATACATTATCAATGTTAGGTGGTTCGTAAAAGATGAAAAACATATCTGATACTATACTTAAAGCAAATAATTTTGACACAAAAAGAAGAAGAAAAAACAATATAACAGCTGCGGATGATTTTCTAATTACAATTTTTTAAATGGTCATGGACATGCTTTTTAAATTGATTATAGGATAGTGCAAAAATATAAATATCAATAAAGTACTTATTGTATGTGTCCACTAAGCGAGGAAGGGAAATGCGAAGACCAGCGCTAGTCTTGCAGGATGTAGTGTGAAACAGGTTATACTGACGAACTCTACGTCGATGTACTGTTCTATGAACGGTGTAACATATTTTATTAGTTAGGCCTGAGCAGTCAAATTTATGATTGCATAGACCAGCGTTGTGTGAATTGCGTTGTTTACTATATACAAATAACCAAGGTGTTTGCACGGCGCGCTGCGTCGTGACAGAAGCGCGCAACGCACACATGACGGACAGCAGCCCCCGAGACTAGGGAGGGGGGGTGTCGACGTTAAGATTGCTTCGTGATAACGCTGCGATGACGCAGCGCCCGTGTGGCCGGCTATGCGTCAAACGGCAGCGTTGCGTTGACGCAACGCTGACAGGCTCTAAGGCGATAGAAGGGAGCGTGACTAGAGGACACGGTGTGTCCTAGGGCAGGGATGGCGAACTAATTTCGGTAGGCGTGCCACCAGCGATACGTGTCATCAAAAGAACACGCCACTGGCCCCAAAACTAGTATCGAAATTATTTTAACCAACAATGAAGGCTATAGATGCTCCTCAGCATAGTGGGCACCAAATTAGGCATGACAAAAAAAAGTTGAATGACACGTTTATGGGACTAAACACACTAGGCTGAATTACGCCGGCGTAAATTCCGCCGCGTTTACGCCGCGTGTAAATTGCATACAAAATACGGGCCGAATACGAGGGGTGACACACTATTACGTCGCGTTTTGTATGCATTTGACATTTGCGGCGGAAATTACGCCGGCGTAATTCAGCCTAGTGTGTTTAGACACTATGGCTTAACTGAAGATTTCTTCAGAAAAAGGGCGCATAAATACGAAAACACATACCATCCCTGGTCTAGGGAGACCTTAAAAGGCGTGGCTAAGGCTAAGAGGTAGCCCTGACTCCTGAGGGCGTCGCTAAGTCGGGATCACGAGATAACGTTACGTATACTTATAAAGAAATATAAATACCCTTTTATTTTTAGGAACTTAGAATGAGCAATGTGTCGCATGAAATGTTGTCATTATAATAATAATAAATATTTATTCAACGCATACACAACTATATTAGTGTTTAATTTAAAACAACTTTGTTTGTCAGGTGGATGACTGGAACGACCCGGTGCTGAACTCGATTCGCCGTTGTCAGCTCTTCAACACCGTCCACGACAAAGTTAAGGTAAGATTGAATATTATTCAAAGAATTGGAATCTAGATTATGTGCCCTAAAGAATTTATTACAGCTATCGAGATAAATATCACCGTACGTTATTGTTGGTACTCTTACCTGAAATAAGGTTGTTGCGGACGCAAAAAATTGTAAACTACCTACCGCTTTTTTCTTTTAATAAAAGTTAACCAAGCGTACAAAACAAATAACGCCTACTTGTGTAAACGTAAGAAATATATTTGAGTAAAGAAACAAAGCATGAGGTAGGCTTAATTTATACTGTCGTGGAATAGAACGGAAGCGACTTTTTGCAACGAAACTGCACATCTTCATCAACTTTAAATCGTCAGCATAACACATAAATATGAGCGAAAAAATTGGACGTCTTCCACGGAATTCTTGAGAATTCTCCAGTGCCAATTTCCTCGCATGAGGCGAAATTAAACGCTTTCCTTCCGTTCCATTCCACGTCGGTATAAATTGAGCCTTAACGCGTCGCCAAGTGCCATGACACTTAGGGCGAAGCCAAACGAGCGTAATTTGTGAGTTGTGAGTCGCAGAATTTCGGTTCGGCAGAATTCTGCATTCAGTTTCATACAAAAGTCCTGTTTGATTCACACGAGCGTAGTTTTGTGAGTCATGATTTGTATGAAAAGATATTATGCGGCAGAAATTCTGCGAGTCACAACTCACATATTACGCTCGTTTGGCTTCACCCTTAGCGATGCGATCAAATCTCATATATATTTTTGACATGTCTAACTTCGCTATCGAATCTAGAGGATGCAATATGACTGATCTGTTCTGTGCAGGTGATCTTCCACCCGGAGTTCCTGACGTCCACCAACCCGCTGTTCGGCCTGGAGTACGAGGAGTTCGTGCGCGGCTGCCACCTGGGCGTGTTCCCCAGCTACTACGAGCCCTGGGGCTACACCCCCGCCGAGTGCACCGTCTTGGGCATACCCAGCATCACTACCAACCTCTCCGGTATGTGCGGGAAGAAACGGAAACAATAGTCAACGTTCTTTGTTAAAGTGTTCAAATCTTAAATTATTCCAAACATTATACCCCGCTACTAAAAGTAATTAAATTGTAATTACGCAGTTCATAACTGGTCGCTGTTAAGCATTTGCGTTTTAACCCACATTTTTTTTGTTAAATTTTGAATGCAGTCATGTTCTAAATCATCTAAGAACACAACTGCATTCATAACTCAATACGTAATTTTTTTGCGGGTTATTACACGAATGCTTAACAGCTTCCAACTATACAAAAACTGCTTGTCTATCATATTGGAAAAGTCATGTGATAGACAAAGATGGCGGATCCGTCATCAGTATATTATGTTATTTTCCCGCAGGTTTCGGGTGCTTCATGCAGGAGCACGTGGCGGACCCGATGTCGTACGGCATCTACGTGGTGGACCGCCGACACATCTCGGTGGAGGGCAGCGTGCAGCAACTGGCCAAGTACATGTACGAGTTCACCAAGCTCACGCGCCGGCAGCGCATCATACAGCGGAATCGCACAGAGCGACTGTCCGATCTGCTGGACTGGAGGAATTTGGGAATCGTGAGTAGTTTGCTGAGCCGATATTTTCGTCTAGGCTTCAGTTTATGTATAGTAAGTCTATCAAATACTTATAACAATTTATACGTGGGAGAGCCATGCCTCGGCACGAATGGGCCGGCTCGACCGGAGAAATACCACGTTCTCACAGAAATCCGGCGTGAAACAGCGCTTGCGCTGTGTTTCGCCAAATGAGTGAACTTACCGGAGGCCCAATCCCCTACCCTATTCTCTTCCCTACCCTCCCCTGTTCCCTTCCCTTCCCATCACTACCCTCCCCTATTACCCTATTCCCTCTTAAAAGGCCAGCAACGCACCTGCAGCTCTTCTGACGCTGCGAGTGTCCATGGGCGACGGAAGTTGCTTTCCATCAGGTGACCCGTTTGCTCGTTTGTCCCCTTATTTCATAAAAAAAAAATACACTTGCTCTATCTCGTTCTTTGTGTTTATGAAAAACATATAACGTTTCGACAGCAGGACATTTTTGACTGTAATTGCTTCCCACTGCCAGACAACTTCAAATTGTAATACTTTAAGGAAGTTTAAGGGTGCCTAACAGTGGGAAGCAACTGTCAAAAATGTTTGCCAGTGGAAGACGATATTCCTACAGTTATCCAGAAGAAAATAGAATAAAAAGTCGAGCTTAACTCTTTACCGAAGGTCAGGTATAGCTTACGAATTAGATACCTCCTAAAGCAACCGCGACCGAAACTCCATAGTTGCTGCTCGTTCTCACTTCTATAAATAGGTAAACTTTCAGCTTTTATAAAATGACTAATGTCTGGCTGTCGCTGGCTATCCCATATCTATTTTGGCTTTTGATCTTAAATTTCATATGACTAAGCCCAGGCCGTGTATATGCCCACAATGACTCCAACGTGAGTGCTCCAATGCCAACTTTCAATCTAGCATGTAAGAATGAAATGCAAGAATTTAAAGTCTGTATGTTTAACCGTCTCCCTCGCAGTACTACCGCCAGGCGCGCGCGCAGGCGCTGAAGCAGGTGTACCCGGACTACGTGGACCAGCAGGACGTGGAGCTCGGCAAGCGGTTCAACTACCCCCGACCCATCTCCGAGCCGCCCAGCCCCACGCACTCACGTCAGTACATTTTCCATACTAATATTATAAATGCGAAACTCGAAAGTATCTCTGTCTGTCTCGCTTTCACGCCATAACTACTGAAACGGGAACCACCGCGCTGTAAACTGAAGTCCACGCGGACGGAGTAGCGGGCAACAGCTTATACTTTATATAAATTGAAGTGCATCGGGTATATGCACGAATTTTTTTTTTAATATTCTCGTTGTAGATAGGGCACAATGCAGCGGTACGTTAAGTCCGGCGACACAACGAACGTGATAGTCTGTATAATGACGCGGTAGTGAAGCAAGACTACGCCACGCAACAAAAATAAAGCATCGCTCTTAGCTGTTCTTGATATAAAAATTGAAAATACTAAGAACCTGTGGCATGAACTCTAAACTATTTACTTAACTGTACCAATGATCAACAAACCCCAATAAGTAATTTTCTAAACGCGTTCAAAATGTCGGTTGACGTCTGGACGTCGAATCATGGGTTATTTAGCTAAATACAACAAGATTAGTTTATTTTTATTTGAACGGGAAACATACACTGATAAACTTAAATTAAAAACTTAACCCATCAAGGGCTTGATGGGTTAAGTTTTTAATTTAAGTAAGGCCAAAGACTTCTATTTAAACTGAGGTAGACAGGCCATACGCACCAAATGTTCCGCCGTTCCAATAGAGCTAATTCACACCGTTGCAGTCAGTGTTCACTGGCGCGCTGTACGCGACGGTCGTATGCGAGTGTGTACGGTTAGCAAGCAAATTTTTAAAACAAACTTTGTTTTGTTTTCAGATACTAAATGTAATCAAAGGGCAAAATGCTATCTTGTGTTATAAGATTTTATAAAAATTATATCAAATAAATCTTCAGGTATTACCTTTCACAGACCGTAACTATCATAGTTGTTCACAATAGATGAATAATTTTTACCTGACTACAGCAAAGCAAAAAGTAAGGGTTATGTTTCTCACAGGCTATGTATGTATGTATGTAACGTATATATATTATGTTGCCGTTAATTTGCGTAATCCAGTTAGAGTGCAGATTAACGCGGTATTCTGCAGATTATCTGGGTGAGTCAGTTAAAGTGCAAAAATTTGATTCTATTCTTACATTACTCCTCCTCCAGGCCACAAAAAAAAATCTCACCTGCTCTAAGAAAGTTTGCACTGGCATTAAACTTTTACTCTGTGGCAGCATATAGGTATGTCCGGAAAACCTTTAAAAGCGTATTGCCACAACCGCGCACACTGTCTAAGTGGTATCAAACAGTCAGTTCAGAACCTGGTTTCACTGGAAACTGCTCGGGTAACCTGCCTTCTGGAGATAATTTGAGACGTAAGTACGTACCACAGTGCGGTGTTTCGGAGAAAGATGAAGTGAAACAAAAATTAAAGGATCAACCTGTAGTTGTGGTGGCCGACGAAACTTCTGACAAACAAGGCAGATGTGTCTTTGCAGTTTTACTTAAAACTGTGTCTTCAGAACCACAGCAGTCTTGTTTCTTAGCCAGTGTAAATTTTTTAGACACTGCCAATGCTTCCACTTATTCTCAAGCAATAATTGATACTTTGAAAGAATACGAAATTCAATACTCTCAAGTACATGGTTTGGTGTCTGACTCTGCAAGGTACATGGGTGCATGTTTCAACGTGCTAAAAATACTACTGGGTGACCATACACTGCACTTTCAATGCTGGGCACACAAAGTGAATCTTGTGGGTGACATTTTTATAAAAGAATTTAAGGAACTGAACTCTATTGTGGCCAAAACAAAGTCAGCCTTTTTGCATTCTAGAAAAATGAAAGGTTCCTATTTAAACTTTCTACGACAGCATACTCCACAATTAACTCCAAAACTTTACCCTACGCCTGTTGTAACCAGATGGAATTCTTGGTTTAAATCTGTGATTTATTTGAATGAATATATGTAGCAAATTATCGATTTTCTTAATGAATACGAAGACGACAATTCTAGCACTATTTACCTCAAAGAATGTTTTGAAAATGACATTCTATCCAGTAAAATTCAAGTTCAACTTACATTCGTATCAGAATTCTGCCCGAAAATTATGAAACTAATTGACAATTTAGAAGGTTCAAACTATCCGTTTGCACACATTTTGTGGAGTAAATTAGAAGATTTGAAGTCATCTCTTCAGCGTCAATGTGAAGGCTCTTTTGGCGAAAAAACAATGAATATTTTCTCAACCGAAAATTCTATCGATCACAGCATGATGTTGAAGACAGCATCTCAAAAGAGCTTGGATAAATTGTTGGTACACATGGGGCCGAATCCAACAAATGAGTGCTACAAGCACATTGGCAGATTATTTTGTCCATCGGAAGCAGCAAATGTGCCCTCTTCTTCTGTCAATTTAAATTGACAGAAGAACATTGGAAAGACACGATAATTTTAAAAAGAGATTAATTTGCTGTCTTGTAGAGATCAACTACGATAACATGGCGCGCCCCTCCAAATGACTGTTTCAATATGTGTAGTCACATCCTTATGAAAGAGTTTGTATCATGTATGTAGTAAGTATTCAACCAATCACAGTACACGTAATATTTCTGTTAATGTCACTTATTACCAAGATTTGTTAGTCAAATAATCATAACTAGCCTATCGCGCAAGACAACGCACTTCAAACGTTTTGACAACGCACTTTAAACATTTTGAATTTTGGAGGGGCGTGTCATGTTATCGTAGTTTATGTCTAGTAGACGAGATGGCAATACGTCATCAGTGTATTTGGAATGGACGCAAAACTGAGGGCTTAGTAAACCTTGGACCAGGTTCGGAAGACTTAAATGAAGTAGCAACACAGGCATATGTGTTCATGGTAGTAAGCATGGAGGAAAGTTGGAAATTGCCAGTAGGCTTTTTTTTGTAAATGGACTTACCGGAGAAGATCGAAAAAGATTGATTCACATGTGCTTATCGGATTCACATGTTGGAGTAGATATAGTAGCTCTAACATTTGATGGGTGTTTGTCGAATATTACTGCAGCTAATCTAATGGGTTGCAGGTTGGAAGATGTTTTTGGGCCTTTGCAAGAGCATTCTTTACAGCAACCAGCTACGTCAAATCACAGACTACATATTTTAATAGCAGTTATTGACCAGTATTTACTTGTAAAAACACACCACCTGCATGCCGCAAATTATAAAAAAAAATAATACTAGCAAAGGCCAGAAGCTCACAAAGTTTATATTATTCGAGGGTAACTAAAGAAGCAACAATAAAATACACTTTATTCCATAGAAAAACTGTGCAATTACAAAAATACCTTGAGACTAATAACATTAAGCATAAGTTTATATTTTAAGTTTACTACATTATTGAAATTCCCGTCGGTCTTTGTAAATTCATTTAGAAATAAATACCAGTTATTTGTAAGTTGTAGTTTAAGCTTAATTAATATTATTAATAAAAACATTATACATAATAACGAATTTTTTTTCATAATTTGTAATAGACTTTTTTGCAGTCAGTACTTGCGGGCGTTTGTTTACGATCTTTCTGGGAGTTACGCTTGCGTTCGGTATAACCGGACATCATAGGCCTGCATCGTTGTCACTCTTGTTACAAAATAATATTGGCATCTTGCCCTTGACTACGTAGATACATTTTTGTTTGTGTGTGTGTAATGTTTTGAGTGTATTGTTTTAGGATTGCTTTTCAAATGACATTTCGTAGAGTACGACACGTCTACCTCAGTTTAAATAGAAGTTTTTGCGTAAGGCCCATATGGGCCGCGATAACAAAAGATTTCCAGGAATTGGTGATCGACGGATTAAATTAAAAAAGATATAATGTATTCTTTAGAATATTTTTTACTAAAAGTTATTTTGTAATGTAGGAGGCACGACCCCGGCGGCTTCGGTGCACGGATCCGACGACGAGGATGAAGTCGACGAAGAGAAGGAGCTGGCCGAGCTCAACATCTCCGACAAGTAGTATTCGCCGAAATAGAAGAAAGAAAGTAGTACCGTTAGTGAGGTGAGCGGACTATCCCAGTTATGTGAAGGGCACGCGCTCACTTACACGTCAGACTTAGGGTGAAGCCAAACGAGCGTAATTTGTGAGTTGTGAGTCGCACAATTTCGGTCGCGTAAATATATTTTCATACAAATCATGACTCACAAAATTACGCTCGTGTGAATCAAACAGGACTTTTGTATGAAACTGAATGTAGCAGAATTTCTGTCAGCCGAAATTCTGCGACTGACAACTCACAAAATTACGCTCGTTTAGCTTCACCCTTAACACAGACTATTGCTATACAAAATATTTGTTTGTGCGCATCTTGATGTCTTTTGTATAGCGATAGCCTGTTCAAAGACTATCATGTGTCAAGTTGAGTTCTAGTTATGGTTTTCGTCGAATAATAATAATAAAACAGCAATATTAACTGTGAATGTTCGAAATGTCAATGATTGATCACTGATGAGCCCGATAATTATAAAATAACGCCCGTGCTAAACTGTACCGCATGTATTAGCGGCGCAAACGGTTCCGACCAATCAGAGCGCAGTACGTTAACTACGGGCGCGCAGCGTTTTTGCGAAGTTCGTCGCACAAGATACAGAACATTGCTGGTCTATTGGTTTTAACCTCGATGTTTACTATCAGCGTATGGTATGAACTATGAACAGTCAAATCACTACCCTGTCACAATGTTAAAATGGGTACCATGTTATTACAAAAAAAAATATGAAGTAATATATATGCATACAGTATGATAATGAAACAAGCTTTTAGCGATGAAATAATTAGCAACTCTATTTGCTTGTACTACCTACTGTATTCACAATGGTGGCTCGATAACTCAATGGCCTCCAAAAAAAAGTTACAATGGCAAACGCAATATTAAATTTTATATTTTTATACAAATCAAATATTTTTATATTCCTGAAATTATATTTGTATGTTTATTGTATGATCAGAGTATTTTCTAAGTCCAAATCAACTTCCTATACATACCCAACCCTATCTGTAGCAATATTTAGATTCCCAGCTCGAATTTATAATGCCTACAACTAATTAACTACCTCTTACTAGATGTAAAGTATACCTATTTTGGATCTACCGAAAGTAACTAAACTTTTGATTTTCTATACAATACAGGGAAAATTTATATTCTAAAACAAACTATGCTGCCAATTAATCTTTATCTGTTTTTGTCAATGGTAGATTAAAATACGGTACTTGCCATATTTTTCTAGTTGAAAATTCCGAATTTATAATTATGTTTATGTGAAGTCACAATAATATTATTGTTTCCTAGTCCAAATGTCTTCCTATTGCTATTTTTTAATCAGTTAGTAAGTCATAGAGAGTGTATTTGAGATTTTATAAACCGAATTTTGTTTTATTATCATATGAATATTGAATATACTTTCAATATTTTATGTCTTCGTGCTTGTTAGATATCGTGCATGAATATATTTTATATTTGGATGTTCGTTTTGTGTGGAGATGTTTTGAATATATTTAATTGTTGACATTATTTTATCTGTATTATCAGCACGCCTAGCATTGCTAACATTTGAAGGATTATAATCTAGGTACATATTGTAATATAGTCAAAGGGTGTCAATTTGTCCCAAAACCTGGCCTTCGATTGTTTGTAATCCCGCTGTGAAAGTCGTTTTTGCTGTGAGGTTAAGTTTCTTAACTTGAAATGAATATTAAACTAATCGACTTTGTTAAAATTATATACAAGTAAAACTGCGTCAATAAGCTGATCACACATTTGTTACCACCGTACGTGCCGTACGCGCCGAGCGCACCGCATAGTACACGAAATGCGGCGCGTACGGGCGGACGAATGTGAGAGGTTTCACATATTATTATTATCATTTCATACAACGAACTTTAAAATGCGGCGCGTTCGGCGCATGCGTGCTGATAAATGTGCGATCACCTTTATACGCCCTCGACAGTCATTGTTTTTACCTCTAACAAATACTTTGTTAGAGGTAAAAACAATCCAAAAAAAAAGGAAAAACGTCCATTGCCCATCAGTTACTACTTACTACTATACTTATAAAATGATTACACTGCCAATCCGAAAATTATACTACAAACATTAAATATTGTAAATAATTAAATAAAATATACTACAATGCCCGGCAACAAATATTGCACATCGACCTTTGGAAAGACATTCGGTTTCATAGAGCGTTATCTTTGTAGCACACACCTATTTGACATTATGTCAGTCGTTGTTCAAATTCAATAGAGTGCAGTCGCGTCCAGTTCAAAATATATATCTAGAGTTGTTAACACCCCTAAATTTGCTACAGAAGTAATTTTCCAAAAGAATTTTAAATACGTAAACATAATTTGAACACCCTTTTCTATTTTATTTTATACAGTATTTTATTTTATTTTGTACAGTTTTATAAGTTATGTATATATTTTATTATATACATAACTTATAGAAAATTTGGTGTATTTTATACAAAGAATAATAAAATTGTCAAAAGAAGCAAACCTTATTTGTTTTAACAGCTCCATATATATACCGGACTTTTTGTATTTTTTGTACCTTTGGAAAGCCAAAGGTCTATGTGCAATATTTATTGGCGGGTACTGTACTATATTATGTTATTTTTATAATTAAATAGATATGTGCTCTTATAGTCTTATAGCAAAATATATGTTTACGACTTCAGTGCATAAATAATAATTGAATTTATCATTTTTGTGCACTGACTGCGTTAAGTATACTAATTTGAATAGTTAAGATCAGTATGCTCTATAGTATTAGGTTTTATACTGTACACAATATAATATTCTCATGATTACGACGATTATATGTTTTATTCGAAATACAATAAAAATTGCTAATTTTACAATACGATTAATAATATAAAATTTTAAATAAATTTTATAAAAATAGGTGTTGAATTTTATAAAAATGTATTGGGCTTTTTGTGAATTGGGTTTTGTACTGTGCCATAAAATGTTATTTAGTTTTAGAGTCTAAAACTTATACAATAAATGTGTTCAATCATATGTTCCTAATGTTCCGTTGTTTCAGTTCGAGCTATAACCTACTTAGCCTCACCTAACTGTTAACTTATTTCCACTGTAATTTGCTATTTATTATTCTGCCCTATAGACTAATCGCGAAATATGTACAAACTCTTATTGACCTAACGCAGGCTTCGCCCGCGTAATTTAGGAATTTCACGGAAACCGTACATTTTTCCGCAAAAAATAGCCAATGTCTCTTGGACATGGACTATTTATTCTTCATGTGTGCCAAATAACATAAAAGTTGCTCCAGTAGTTCTTAAGATAATAAGCAATTTCATATAATTTTCCCCGTTTTTCCACATTTTCCTCTGTTTCTTCGCTCCAATTGATCTTAGTTTAATAATATATAGGTATAGTCTCCCTCGATAAATCGGCTATCTAACACTGAAATAATTTTTCAAATCGGACCAGTAGTTCCTGAGATTAGCGCGTTCAAACAAACAAACAACAAACTCTTCAGCTTTATAATATTATGTTATATAAGACACATAATAATATTATTAGGTTGGGGAAAAAGTTTCTTCGCATTTTATATAAAAAAAATTTAGTTTTATATAACATTTGACTACAGTATATAGGTGCCATTTTGTTGGATCCCATTGCTATAAAAATTTTGGGGCTTCTGATCAAATTATTATTATTATTATTATATTATTATTATTATTAACAAACAGGTGAAAATCTGAAGGTGAAAAACCACATTCCTGTTGATTAACTCCGGCCACTTTCTTTTAACTTTTGGCTTTGATCTCATCAGGCAGTACAGTTCAAATTAGATGGTCCTGCAGAAGTGATAACTGCAGCGCAATAATTTCCACTTATATAAGTAATTCCTATCCCAGCATATAGGCTGGTTTTATCGCTAAGCGTTTCGACAGCGCCGTTGGAGCGCGCGCGTTCGAAGATGGGGTAGTAGTAGCGTTTAACGCGCGTAGTAGTAGCGTTAAAAATGCGTTTTATAGTCGAGCACGTCACACGTCATGGTAAATAACTTTAAAAAACAGCGACGTACAGTTCACTTTATTATTTTCATTTATATTTGGTAATATTTTAAAATATTATTTTTGACTTTCACTAACAGATTCTTTCGTTGCATTGACAGCTACGATGGCTTTAGCCAGCTTGTCGATTAAGATTTTCTTGGCTTTGGGATCCGTGAAGTAGATGTTGGCGACGTAGTCGTTGTACACGGTGCTGTTGGTGTTGCGCTGTGACGTCACGAACCCAGCACCGCCATCTTGTCCGGAGCTGACGCCATCTTGTTGAACATCAGAGCTGTCCGTGCTCCCCTCCTCCGAGTTGATGAGGTAGTCGATTCTGTCGAAGTACTCCTTTATTTGTTTGGTTACGGCTTCCTCTACTTCGACTTTTATGTGCTGAAAAATAAGAGAGCGCCGTTAATGACAAGTGGAGGAAAAACATTCTCTATACAGGGTGTAACAAAACTAAGTGATAATACTTTATGGTGTGTATGAGTCCCATATAAAGAGTTCACTGTTAAATCAGCGCTGAAAGAGTATATTTTTGGAGTTTACTCCTTAAGAATCGATTTTCATATATAAGGCGCCCGGTATGAGAAAAATCCGAGGGGTAAAACCTACTAACAAGTAAGTAACGAAAATGTGTCACGTTTTTGGACGACGGAAATTTTCTAATTTGGCTGTGAGTGTATTAAGACCATATCGGAATATAATATTATATAACATAATATAATTATATAATAATATAGTATAATTATATTATATAATTATATTATAATATTATATAAAATAATATAATAATATAATTATTTCAAATTCAGGGAGGGGATGGCCGAGGTGTTGCCTTTGATGTTAGAAGAAACCCCGTTCCTCTAGGCCTATTGGAAGCTGAGTTATGGCCGCTTTTGTTTGATGTTTGACAGTTGCCGAGCTGTCAATGTCAAAGTTTGAATGCTTGTAACTCGGCAACTATTTGTCCTGGATATGAGTTTCTTCGGCTTGATCTACCTGGATTTTTCTCCTCTATTCGATTCTGGCCTTAGAATTGAGAAAAAAATATTTTGAAATAACTATGGCAGAAAGGGGTGTAGATAATATTGCCGGAACATCTGATTTCATATTATATTAATCTTTTTTCAGTTGAATAAACTCTTTTTGCGTATGGTTAGATACTCGTACTTAAGGAGTAAACTCCAGTCGTGCGTCGGAGCTGACACACTTTTTTTAAACTTTTGTATGGGCAAACTCGTGATCCTAACCCAAACAAATCCCAAAAAAACCGGCCAAGTGCGTTTCGGACCACGCGCAATATAGGGTTCCGTAATACCGCTAGTTTTTTTTTTAAATTTTTGTGTGGTCAATGAATGTACATTTATAACGTGTTATACACTACTAACAACATCATCTCAGTTACTTTCAAAGGAATTTGAATGAAAAGTTCCTTTATACTTCGCCGAATACGTTTTTTTTTAGTTGATCGACTATTACTCAATAACTTATGAAGTCTTCTTAGCCGTGATAGTTTTCCTTTTAAATTCAGCATATTTCCTACTTCCGTGAATTTTTTCACATTTCCAGAAGCAACCGTTTATCTGGTAGAAGGGGGGGACACTGGACTCTAACGATTTTTTCCACTTTAAAACTTAATATTTCACAAACGGATCCCTAAATCGGAAAATGATCTACGAATACTCATAATAGTTTTAAAAAACCTATCCAACGACACCCCACACGATGGGGTAGACGCGAAAAAAAAATTTTCATCCCCGCTTGATGTGTATGGAAGGTACCATAAAAAAAACATTTTTTAAAGGTTTCATGTACCATTTTGTTGCCATTATTTATATGTGCATTCATGCCAAATTACAGCTTTGTAGGTTCTATAGTCTCTGAGCAAAACCGCGGACAGACAGACAGACGGACAGACAGACGGACGGACAGACCGAAACTATAAGGGTTACTTGTTGACTACGGAACCCTAAAAATGAGGGACATATTCATATAACTTCACATTAGTACTAAATTATTATCACTTTGTTTTGTTACTAAAAAGTTCAGAGGCAGTATTTAAGATCTATTATAATAGAATAGCAAAGTGGTAGCAAACGCTTTTTTATTGTAGTAAAAAGATAGTCCTGAAGAAGTAAAACCAACAATTAAGAATCATCTTACCTCGTCCAGCAATTCCGTGTAGGCCTCTATCCAACTGGTCAGCCAGTCCCAGAACTCGTCCTAAAATATGGCGGATTTAATTGAATAACTATTGTTTAGGCCACAATATTCAGTAAGTATACTGTATAAAATAAAGTAAGGCCTGAACGCAGAACTTAGTGCCTAATGACGATAGGTTTGCTCTAGTCACGTGATCAGCAAATTCGGAAGTTCGACAACGCTTAGTAGTAGTTCAGTTTAACAGCAGGGCCGGATTTATATTTTTTACTAGCGACCCGCCCCGGCGTCGCATGGGTATAAAATATTATATAGCCACTGAAAAAAATGATTAAAATCGATAGCCTATGGATCCTTCGATCCTTCACGTGGTCTACTTCTTATCTGTGCCAAATAACATAAAAATTGCTCCAGTACTTCGAGAGATAAGCCCTTTAAAATAATTTCCCCCGTTTTTTCAACATTCTCCTATTAGTCTTAGCGTGATAAAATATAACCTATAATAGCCTTCCTCAATAAATGGGCTATCTAACACTGAAAGAATCATCAAAATCCGTTGCGTAGTTTTAAAGATTAAAGGGAACAAAGGGACATGAGGAAAAAAAGCGACTTTGTTTTATAATAAGTATAGATGAGTGAAGTCCACTTTGATTTTGCCGCCCCTATGTACGAACTCCCGCCTGCCATCCTAGGACGCTGCCGCCCCCTAGGACGCCATAGGACACTGCCGCTCATAGGCCAAGGCCTATACTGCCTATACATAAATCCAGAGCTGTTGAACAGGACTTACATTTTCTAGAAGTTCACTGAATATTTGCAGGTAGACGCTTTCTTCGCTCTCTCCAGGGTCAGCCGGGTCAGCCTGTCCCTCCGCTACGCTTCGTTCCGTTTTCATGTCTGGCTGAAAACAGCAAAATATAATACCTACTAGCCATAGCCCATAGGCCGCCACTTTTGCCGAACGATATTATAGTTGTGTGTGGCTCAAACGATACCGCCGCGCTGCTATTCCGGTGTGATTCGGCTCGGCCCCGTTAAAAATGGATGCAATAAACATTTTATCGTGTATTGCATCCATTTTTAACTGGTCTATCTAGTCTATGTTTATATAGTGCCTTTTTCAATGTTACAAATTTTTTTAAATACATATTTTTATTAGTAACGGGCAACAACTTACTTCCACAGTTGCGGAGGAGCGAGATCTTCCAACTTCAAATGACTTTCTCGCGTCGTTCAACATCTGAAATAAACAATTTCTATTTCACCTTGTAGGCAAATATGAAACTCAAATTCCTTTGGAAAACATTGCAGACTAGCACTTTTGTATATTATGAAATAATATAGCTATAGATAACACCCGTTCCTATAGGACATAGGAATTATCCTGGTAAAATGTAATGTCCCAGGACTCAAAGTATCTTCATATTAAATTTTAGTAAAATTGGTTCAGCGGTTTGGGCGTGAAGAGGTTACAGACAGTGTGTCTGACTTTCCAATTTATAATATTTTATTATAAGTACTAGATGACGCCGGCAACTCCGTTGCGCCAAAATTTGCTTATCGCGCGAGAACCATACATTTTTCCGGGATAAAAACTATTCTATGTCCTTTCTTTGGACTCTATGTATCTCCATGCCAAATTTCAGCAAAATCGGTTAAGCGGCTTGAGCGTGGAGAGGTAAGGACAGACAGATAGACAAACACACTCTTGCATTTATAATATTAGTATGGAAGTATGGATACAAATGAGAGTAGTACAGAGTAATACATATTTAAACTTATTAAACGTACATTCCAAACAAACCCCTGTTGTCCACTGAGGCTCATGCCGTACGTGCGCGGGAAGTCAGCACCCCTCTGCCCGTAGTCGGTTATGTTCTTCAGGTCGGAGTACACTTTCTTCAGGACGCCCAGAACCTTGTTGTTTATGTTTTTTTCGTATGTGACATTGGGACTTGAAGATACATCCTGAAAAGGTATTTAAAATATGTAGCTCGATTTGTGTAGGTATACCCGCTTTATGTAAGTAGAGCCGCATTGTTACATATACGTATATTTTCATGATTTATTTTAATTAGCAACAAAAACTGCCTACCCTATTTTGAATTTGAGGCAAGCTGACTCCAAAAGACTGCAGGCTGCACAGCACAAAAATGAAGTTGATCTGAAACATTGAATGGGTTACGAAAGTACTATCGGAAGAGGAGAAAGTCTCCCAATTATAACAATGTAATATATTGTATGTATATCCTTGAGTAAAATACTTCCAAACTTACGAGAAATTTTAGCAATAGGTAAGCGGCTAAGCGCGCCAATATGTAGATTGTAGATAACGAGCGTAGCTCTATCTAGTAGTGATCGTTTTCTACATACGAAATATCTGAGTACCAAAATAGCACAGAAAACTTACCTTCCAAATCATGCTGATGGCTGGAAACACTATAAAATAGTTTTCTCGGCTTTTGGACTATATATAACAGTTTCATCTCTGCTAATTACTGTTTAATTGAATCTCAAATATACGTTATCTTACATACCGTTAGCTGATACGAGCTCTCTGACGAGTCCATTCATATTTTTGCATTTAATTTTGTAATATTCCCTAACTATATATAGTGTGTTAGTGTAAACACCGTTATCCATGAAACCATCAAATAAGCCCGTCAAAATGAACAACTTTTTCTATGAGAATAATGCTGGGATTTGGGAACTCAAAAAGTGAAAACTTCTTCAGCGGCGTTGAGCACTTTTGTGGGATGGGTAAAAACTGTGAAACTCGCGTCAGATTCTCGTGCTGATCGAAAAACCTTGGAAAAACCGTAAGACGGTTGGAGAGCAGTGTTTTGTGTCGAACTCGAACTCGAACTCGAACTCGAATTGATTGTAAGGGTTTAGAATAAGTAATTAAAAAAATAGATTTTATTTAAAATCGATATTCATAAAAAATGGGTTAAAAATTTAATCGATTGTAAGGGTTTCGATTAATTAAAAAATCGTTTTCTTAATAATCGATTTTCATAAAAAATGGGTTAAAAATGCACAACGTTAATAATCAAGTTTTCACTTCTGCCGGCACTCCCGGAATGCAACCCGTCTTTTTTTTAAATACGGATGCCCGGATCGGCAATGTTTACACTGTGGAAGTGTTTACACTAACATCTTTTATATTAATAAGGATTTAAAAGTTCGCAAAAAGTTAGACGTCATATTATTAACCCGTGAGCACTCGCGCTATGAGCATTTTGCTCACGGTAAATTTAAAACACGTGCCTTTTTGTCGAAATTATGTTTATGGCCATATTTTCTTCAGTAGCTGAGTTTTGTTTCGTCCCTCACCCCTACATACAGATAACTTCTCACCAGGTGCACTATTCACTGGTACGAGGAGGTTTGTTGCGCCGTATACCATCATGCGGCATTTTGCTCATCGCGCGGGTATCGGCGTAAGTACTTTTTTCCTTATGAATAAATTTATTTTTCATCATATCGACAGTTTTACTGTTACTTTTATGTAATATAATGGTTTTAAGTTATTGTTACGGACAACTATTACGTATTTCTATTATAGATGGATCGGGATCGAAAAGATAAATGCAATTTGGTGTGGTCATATTGAAAGTTAGAGCACCTTGCAAACCTTGTATATCCTCTACAAAAACATCGTATTTTAACGTGATTAAATGTTTATTACTAGAATCTGAGTTACCACGACAAGAAAAACCAAATAGAATCTGAGTGGTTTGCCTAAGATGCAAAAACCAGAAGACCAAAAAAGGCCTGCATTTACTGCCAAAAATTTTTATGTACCAAGCAAAGTCATACATCTTGTGATATGTGTAAGGCTCGGAAATATAATGAAGAATAATACTTCCCACATATCTAAGTTTTCTTTTTGAAAACATTTTTATTTGTGATTTTTTTTCTTTCATACCGCCTTAGGCGACTGAAAAATTTCTTGTCATGAATAGTAATGAAAATTAAAAAGACAAATGTTGATAAAGTTTTAAATACATATTTTTTATAATGAACAAAGTGTACTTTATTTAATAGAATAATAAAAAGTAAAAAAATAACTTTGTAAAACCTGCATTTAATAACATTTATAAGCGTGAGCAAAACGCGCGAGTGCTCGTGTAATTTTTAGTTGCGCGGGTGCTGGCGGGTTAAGCTTAGTTTAGCGAGTTGCTTGTTTAACTAAAGTCATCTAAGAATAATTCGCTGCATGCTCGAGAGCGATGAGGCCTGGCAGGCGGCGGTCTCTTTCTGCGAAGGAGTATAAGAAAGTCACAATCACATTGGCGCATGTTTTTTTGGTACATAAAAATGTTATACTTTTAAGTCTTAGGCATACATTACACGGGCATGCAAGCGTCAGTCAATTCCGTCAGTCATGAATTATGTTTGACTGATGATGACTGATGGACTGACGAATGGTATTAGACGGTCAGTCAATTATCTTCAGTGTTATGTCAGTCAAAGCCAAAATTTTCAAAGGTAATTTTTTTCCAATTTTGTCAGATGTGGCAAAACTCACTCAAAATTTGTGATTGATGGTTGCATGAAGCAAAAATTAAAATATCCAGATTTTCATCAATTAGCTTCATGCAACCGTTAGTCACGCTCTTACACGGTAGGTTATCCATCAGTCACAGTCATGACTGTGGTAAAACTGACAGCAAAACCTACCGTCTAATGAATGCCTTAAGTAATAAAAATATCGTTTGCAGGATCAGCTTTAATTATTTGAAATATTTACAAGTGTCACTAAATAATACATACAACTACATAATAGTGTCATGGTACACTTTAATAACATCGCCTAACTCATTATGACGTGATTTTTGTCCCGATGGGCTGTGCATGTGTTGATCATAGTAGCTGTAGCCTGCGCCGACTATGCTATTAGGTAACAAAGATAAACTGTTGTAACTGGGATATAGCTCAGAATTAACGTGGTCGACTTCTGCATTATCAACTATTGGTTTTTGAAATCTTCTTCCTAATGAATTTTGAAAATCTTCGACGTATTTATTATTTCGTTCAGCCGTTTTCACATGTATGAATTTGGGTTTTTTATATCGAATATTTATTTTTCCTCTTTTATCAACTTGAGGAAAATTCCTCGAATCAAAGACGTTTTTAGCAACAACTATTGGATCTTGCTCTCTGGTTTTAAAATGAGGTTCGTTTTCAATTTGATTACTTATTACTTCAGTATCAGTATTCAGTAAAGCTTGTCGTATTTTCTCTATCAAGTGACTAATAAACTGTTTTCTTCCGGCGTCTGTGGTTTTAGTATTGAAATGTGTTTTTATTTCTATGTCAATGTGTCGATTCCCCTCCATGGTGGCGTTGTCATTGTCAAGAAGTGTTTTTGTAGTTGTACCCTCGCCGTAATTCACTTGCCTCTTAGACCTAAGCTTGACCAATGTTTTCCAAGTTGTCTCACCAAGTGGCTTATTTATTTCCAAATCAGCTTCATTCTGTAGAATTTGCATTATTTTTCTTAAATTATCAATTTGGAGTGGATCTACCGCGTTTCCTGAGTTGTTTTTCTTATTGTTCATAGTGTTTTTGTCCTTGTATATCAATTTTAAGCTCCCTTTAGAGGGATCAATAGAAGATCTTTTGGATCTATAGATAATACTTTTGTCACGAAAGTTCTTGTCGTACAGATTATCTTTAGCTTCATTATCAATTCTTCCGACATTTTCTTGCTTGTTCAGAGCTAAAATCATTACGTACTCAAAAACCTACAGAAAACTTATTTTTAGTTACAACTAGTAGCTCAAGGCAATTACTTACTTTTGAACATGAGGAAACTATCAATATCTACAAATACGTTAGTCAAGATGAGAGCAAACATAAAGGCGACTGCTATCAGGCATACGCAGATCACTCTCAAGAAGATAACGTCTGAACTCCATCGCAACATTCAGCTCAACTTGTCCTGAAAAACTTGATGAACATAAAACCACACTAATTCTTTTATTCCAGTAGTAATTTTTTCTATCTTTGGTTTATAGTTTGTCTAACTAAATATAGCTGTCCCAAAAAAAAATTTACACTCACTTCACACTTAAACCATCGAGCTTCATATCGTGAAAATCTACAGTAGAAAAGGATTGTTTGAAAATTGTGATTGTGTACTAATACATGGTTCAAAACATAACATGTTTGTACGATAACTTACCAAACACCTTTCGATGTTATCATTATTTTCCACACTTAATCGGTTTTTGTATACAAATGGCCTAAAGTACGAAACGAGTTACATAAATTATTAATATTATAGATCAATATATCAAATAGTTTTCAATTTGGCGACTCATCTCGTGGTTTGGACCATGGAATAAGAAGAGGGCTTCTAGGTTAGTGTGCGGCTGAAAGTACTTCTATTGTATCTGGTGATCTATTTCACTATGAATCAACTTACACCGATCTATAGTACGTTACATGCGTGGGCGCACAATACTTCTGCGGTAATTGACCTACTGATATTTTGTTTATGTACCAGGTCACACCTGCATATTGTAGTATAAATAGGAGTTTGATCACTTTCTTGTATGTAGGAATAGGCAGACACTGAGGGGTAGTTATGTCTATTGTGCTGAGGGGGTTGAAGATTTCAGTCAAAGCTTCGTACTAAGTGGTTAAACATATTTTAAAAGTGCCTGTCATGTGTCAGCATAAATTGTGTGTTTGAAAAAAATAATTTCTAAAACATACTACGTCTTCATTAGTTTCTAATTAAATCTGCTTGAAGGGCAGCAGAATCATACCAATCATAAGTACTGATATTATAAAATTAAATGTCATAAAACATAATGTTAGCCTGTTAATCATATTTTTTCCACTAATTCTTTTTGATGATGTTGGGACTTGGATATAACTCACTTGATACAGGATATAGCAAATAGCATTTATCATGATAAAATGTTCGGTATTCTCGCTATGTACGAATTTCGGCTTCATCGAAGTTCCAAGAAACTTGTAGCATAATCAAACATCGATCAATGTTAACAATATACCTGGAAGTCGATCTTTATCGGTGTTACCGTTTCGATCAATTAATGAGACGATACTGCAGCAAGATGTCGTGACTCGTGACTCGTGTTCCCGGGGGTCAGTGTGGCGGGTAACGGGCGGGGCGGCGCTGATGGATGGGCGCGGGATGTGTGCAGCCCACCACTGTATGCTAATGCCCGTGACTCACATTCAGCTGGTGAGATGTAACTGTACTGCGATTCAATCTCTGACACGATGACGTGCAGGGCTGCGCAACTATTGTTGCCCTGCCAATAAATCACAATATGATTATGCTAATCCTATGATAATGTTAACTAAAACAAACTCCGCTGGCTCAGCGACCCAACGTGGATCTTGGCCTCCGAAATGAGCTTCTGCCATTGAGCCTTGTCCTGCGCTACCTCCTGTCAGTTACTGACTTGAAGGTCACGCAGGTCAGCCTCAACAGCATCTATGATAATGTTACGAGTAAGATACCTAATATATTATCCTATGATATCAAAGGGCGTGGTTGGTTCGCACTGCTGCTTATCCTGGCGACATCGGAGTTGCAGTGGTAGGAATGTGTGGTGTGCCAATTGAATTATGTTAAGAATAAAGAAGTTATCAAAACATTAACTCTACCACGACATATTATGATTCTACGAAATAGATTTCATATTTTAATTTTCCTCTTTCAATTATTAATGTGAAGAATGCTTACAATCTGTCTACGCATTTTCGAACTCACACAAAATATATCACATAAATAAAAAAAAAAAAAAAATATTTATTTTCAGACAAAGAAGTCCATATTTTAAATGATTTTGTGACAATAAAATTATATTATACTCACAAATAATCAAAATGCAACTCATCTTGCTACCTTGACATGTAGTTCAGTGAGTCTGCGAAGGGGTGCAGAGTCAATTCGCTCCGCTATCATCTTCAGGACTCCATACCGGCTCTCCCGAACTCTATGCACTACTGACGCTACCTTTTTCCGCATAATCGCGTAGAAATCCGCAATAGAGACCTGAATATGTTATTGTAGAGGACCCGCAAGGCGCCATAGGTCCGTTGAGTAAAGTTGGCCCACAGACCACAGGACGTCTGACAAAATGCTTTAAAAAGCGTTATCTTGACAGGCGCTGTACACCTGGCAAACCTGTGTGCCAGCATATTACCGCGGATCGATAGCGCCCTGCGCTCCCTCTCAATATCCTCCTCATCACTGAGAGTATCTGTCACCACGTGACCGAGATATTTAAATTTTGTAACACGACTCAGAGGTACTCCGTTAAGTAAAGGTGGTGGACAATCTTGATGATTGAAAATCTTACTATTGCATTTAAACATCATGTACTCACACTTACTAACATTGTACTCTAAGCCGTGTTCAATAGCGTACCTCTCACAAATTTTGAACAGCCTGTTAAGACCACCGATTGAGGCCACCACCAACCGATTGACATAACCTCCCCTGACCGGTCAAAACGCCTCTTCTGAAATAACTTTAAAATTATAGACAATATTGTACTAGAAATCGTACTGAAATAATAATGTCATTATTATTATTGAATCGATGTTAAGAATTGTGAGAATTTATACGAATTAAAAAGATAAAGATATAAATAGAATGAATAATAATTTAAATATTGTAATAAGTGCTGAAAAGGTTTAGGAACTCTGTACTTCAGTGACATTTCCTGTTGGTGTAAGTCGAAGAAACACTTTCGTCCAGTCATAACGACGCGCGACCACGTGACATACAGACCACGACTAACCCCGATTGTTGCCGTTGTATCATAAAGCTAAGGTCTAAATAAGATGTATCTAAATTCTAATGTATAGGTGTACCAGGATCTGACAGGAAAAGGTGAGAAAATAAATTGGCTCTAGCAATACCGGGGTAATTGGAATAAAACATTTGATTCCACTGACATAGAGTGTTTGATTCTTTATTTTCCTTGTAGTGGCATGATTCTGTGCGTAAAAATTGCAAACATAAAAATATTATAAGTATAGATATTTTTTTTAAAATCTGCCATCCAAATTTGCCAACAGATCCTGGTACACATATATAATAGAACTGCTATATGCTATTTAGCATTATAATGTTACGAAAGAAATAACTAGTTAAACTTTGTACCAATTGAAAATTTCACCGCCTTCATACATTAGACATATTAATAAGCTTTGATCGTACCTTTAGCTAACAAACTGATAAAATTTGAATTTTAGCCAGTATGGTACTATGAGCGTATTTTTTTGGCATTTTTATAGATTCAAAGTTACAAGTCTTAGGTTCAGACCTCATTTAGGTTTCCTTAACTTCCTTAAGAAACTATTGCGGAGTCAATACTAATGTAGGTTAGCGTAAATGATTCAAACCTTGGTATTATCAAACAAATCCATCTGATGCAATACTACGCGGTATTATGAGCTGCACTTGTGTATAGTCCGCAAAAAAATATTAAACATCCATTTTTTTCTAATTACAATAGGCAACGATAAAAATTTGGTCTATATTATTACACAATATACAACAGAGTTAGGTAGAGTTAGAATATCTACTTCGTCATATAACTTACTATAATAGGTATTCCTATGATAATCTTCCTTGACATTAATTTTAATATCATGCAACAATAAAGGAAGTTTTAATTGTATTGACTTTCTTCTAGGGAAAACTTAATCTAGTTTTGTATATCGCCTTAATCGAGTAATAGGCCGCAGAGATGATTCCTCTATTGACACTCAAGGGCGAAGAGAGAACAGGGGAAAGGAAAAATTCTGTAATTTTTCAGAGGTGGAGAAAATATTTTGTTTTATTTTTTCCGGCTCTGGAAAATATCAGTATTTTTCCTTGGTGTCTGTACACCGTCGTCGGCCCCATGCATTGTCCTTTGCATATATATAGTGTAGTAATGGGTCAAAGTTATAGATAACATGTAAATTATGGTATGTGGGGCGACCATTAAGGCGGCGCCGACCGGTGCGAACTGGTTTTACTACGCACTATTTACATAGCGATGAAGGCTGGATTCGGAGGTTTTCAGCGCCAACCGTAAACTTTATATGCATTTTATAATTCATTACAGTTTCCATAGTTTTGGTGAAAACTTAAGATGGAAATCGTCAAAATAATAACACGTGTTAGTAATTACATTGACAGAACCACGGAGCCAATACAAAGCTCCGTGGACAGAACAGATTATTGAAGATTTCAGGGTGTCGATGGTGCAGGCTGCAAGCGTCTAGGCTGCCTTGTTATAAAGTATATGTCCATGTTATAAAGTAGACAACTAAGTGGAAGATGAAAATAATGAAGAAACATATTTTAGACAGAAAAGTATATTAAAATTGTCTCTTCGAAACGTAATTGGGATAATTTGGACTCATTTAATGCCACTATATTATGTATTTTTGTTACTACTGGTCTTGTATAATATACAATTTTCAGAATAGGCTCGTAAGTAGTAAGTTATAAAGTACTGAATAGATTTTCAGGAAGTAAAATCTGAACTCTGTGATACAGCGATCCCTATACAAAAGTTATCAACGGGAGTAAAGCTCGCCGTTATTTGACATTTTTTCGATGTTATTTCTGTGTTTCGTTTTTATCATTATCATGTGCTTAATTTAACGCATACTGAGCCTTAAATAATCCTTTGGCTCAAGTATAACATGGCACATCAAAACAATGACTAAGTGTAAACTGCATATATAATTACTTTACCCTTAATCACAGATAGTGGTTGACATTGACGGCGTATGTAGCACACAATATCCATTATATTGAAAAGATAAATCTGAAGATTTGCAGATTTTGTACACTACAATTTCGTGGCCTATAATATGATCTGATAAACTGTTGCCTCCCAGAACCTTGCTTGCTCGCAGATTCATGCCTATAACTATACTTTATTTGTAATTTGAATAAAAAAATAAAGTGACAAATAAATTTTTGAAATTACGTATGCGATCATAGCAGAGAAATTAACGCTCAAAAAGAATTTGTTTTGGCATTGTGCTGAAGTAAATTATTATTGGATTACTTATCGCGACTCAGATGAACATATTTATGAATATGTGGGCGTCCATCATCATCACTGTCGCGTTTTGAACATCTCCGTCAATAGGATAATCGAAAGGACATCTGCTCAAATGCGTCACCGATCGGCAGGATCTTGCGCTTCTGAGTTTTCAACAAGTTTATATTACGATACTATAGGTAATGTAAGTATTTTAGTATCATTTTGTTGTTTATGTTGAAATTAATAAATTCTTGTAATTTGTAGAATTCTAAGTAGGTAAGTAGGTGAATTTATATAAAGGGTTTTCCAATATTAATTATTGACTTGACAATTTTGAATTTAGTTTCATTATTGTGGATGCACCTTTCACTTAACATCAAAGTGTTACTGTCATTTTACTCATTAGACATAACATTTTTATCATGGTGAAGTACACGAACGAACAACGTCTGCAAATCTTAAAAAATTACTACAGAAATTCGGAATCGGTGGCCGCTACTTTAAGAGCGTTAACTTCGATATTCGATCGTAGTTCTCGCCCTAGCAGACAGACAGATTGGCCATGATTATGGATTATTTTGGCCCGAATTAGAAGATATACTTTCACAGCATGAGGTTTCAATAGGACGGCGCCACAAGCCACACATCATATGTTACAATCGATTTATTGAAGAGCAAGTTTGATGAGCGTGTTATCTTAAAAATAAGGACTAGTCAATTAACCGCCTCTTTCGTGCGATTTAACGCCTCTAGATTTTTTTCTCTAGGGCTGCGTCAAATTGTTGGATAAGCCAACGCCGTTGGAGGAGCTCAGAGCCAAAATTAAACGCGAAATAACCGAAATGTGTGGCAAAGTCATAGAAAATTGTGTTCAAAGAATCATCGCTGCAAACGGGCCTGCGGTGACCGTATGAGCGAAGTCGAGTTCCATTAGAAATGTTTTTATTGAACTTCAATTCGATACTAAAATTTTTGAAATGTCTCAAATGGTTTTAATTTTATTTTGAAAAAAAAGTTGTCAAGTCCTTATTGGAAAACCCCTTATTAACTTTGACTGGACAATTACTTGGTTATATTAAGTTACGAAATGAAAATCTTACTTTTACTTTTACATAAAATCCTTGCAAAAAATTAGATTTTGGCACACAATTCTGCGAATACTCAATAAGCTTACGTACAGATCTTCTTCGAAAGCTCAACAGTCACGACGACCCGAATTTGCGTACAATCGAAGTGCAGACAAAGGATGCATCTCGAGATCTGTCGTGTGACCCACATTCGCGTGTGTCGCGCACATGGCATTGTCAATGAATTAGAAAAATGAACCGAAGCCATCACCGACACCTCATTTCGTTTTCGGTTGTTAAAAAGCGTGCACGCAAATCATAGCTACTGCGTGCGCGTGCGCCGGGCGATGGAACGCGATATTAGTTCGCCGCATCCGATTCCGAATAAGTTTTATTAAATAAAACCAAATATAATAAAAATAAATCGGAGAGGACTCGTCATCGACATAAGTGTAATACCAAAAGTGTTATTTAAATCGTAACAAATTAATGATTTAACTGGGACAAACGAAATCAAAACAATGTTCTGTTTGATGTTGCTGATTATTGCGAACTGCGGGGCGAGCGTGTTCCAGAACCGCGTAGATCACGGCGAGTTCTACAGGAACCGGACGTCGTCGAAGGCGCTGAGTTTCTCAACGAGCTATTTCAATCAGAACTTCGTGTCGAGGGGGAGTGAGAAGGAGAGAGTGCAGTGCGGGACGCGGACGGTGGACTTCACGCTGCGGCGCGGTAAAATCGTGGGCGGCTCCGAGGCGCCCTATGGAGCTTTCCCCTGGCAGGTCAGCATTGCGACTTTTCTGAAGAGTCTTAGATATAGGTCGTGTTCAAACCAAACTAACTGTAAGCCGCCGAATGTGAGCAGGCTTACTGTGAGCCCCAGTGTGAACGTGAAAATATATGTATGGAAATACAATAAACTGCGTAACGATCGCTCACATTCGGCGGCTGACAGTCAGTTTGGTTTGAACACGGCCTTAATGTTGCAGTAGAATTGTAGAAGAATAAAATTATAAGGTGTAACAAAACTAAGTCATAATACTTTACGATGTGTATGTGTTCCGTGTATAGAGTTCACTATGAAAGTAGCAGCGCTGAAAGAGCATTTTTTTCACTTTCGTATGGGGAAACTCATGACACTGGGGTGCTTGCCCATACGATTTGGTTTTTCAGCGCTGCTACTTCCACAGTGAACTCTCTACAAGGAACACATATACAATCTCTTTTTTGATGCGCAAGGGAAACCCATCATGGGTCCCCCGGGTTGGGGATGTGCCTCAGTCTGAAGCAGCCCGGGGGTATGTGGGACTCTTATCCACTAAAACCACCTGCGGTTTGTCTTCAGCCGTATACGGAGGGATGTCCTGGATCTGTCTACACACATATACACCCTAAAGTATTATCACTTAGTTTTGTTACACCCTGTATTTAGTTAAATTAGTCGCACGTCTGAGACGGTTAGGAGTTGTCTGTGACGCCCTGAACATTTTCAGGCCGGTTTGGGAATTGTGTTTGCGCCAGTTTGTGTTATTGCTAATCGTTTAGCAATCGTTATTTTAAAGTACATCGAAGAATTTGGTTCATAGGCAGTTGACGGACGTCGGACCTACGTCATTTGATCGAATTATGTCAATTCAACGTTAATCGTGATCTGTCGACTGGGTTTGACATAAAACGACCAAATTACATAGGTACGCCCATAGATAAAGTAATAAAGTATAGATGTAATCTTAGCCCGTCATCGCGTGGCCATTTTGTGCTTATTTTCATATGGTAGTGGGTATTTATTGTCTTGAATATTTCTATTTGTCGATCATTTCGAAGCACATTATAATACAGAAAAGAAAGTAATTTAGTTCATGATATCGATAAACTATAGTTCAAGTAATGAGAATCCGTAAACACACGTAAAAAGCTATGCAATTTTTGTGGACAAGTTATTAATAATTGATGTGACATTTATAGCAGTAATGCCTTATATAGCACGAATAAAGGATTATTAAACTTACAAATACTCTTTTTAGCTTACAAAAATACCGATTGAAAAGCCCAAAAAACGTTGTTCAAAACTTACGTATTTAATGTTAAATCCACGAGTTTGAGGCAATCTTTGGCCATTCTTATGGTTTATTATTTAGCGGAACCACAAAACTCAACAATATCTAGCATAAAATGTTCACTAAAAACCTTTATTAACACTTTTATTACATGAAATATGCAGACCGACTCCTTTGTTATGTCCTAGTAAGTAGGACATAGCATTACACGCATTTGACGCTTATACACCGATATAAGGCTCTCTCCTAGTCTATATTATCTCAATGGGTCCGCCATTTGCCTATAAATCAACATCTCTGATATAGTACTTTATACTCAAAATTGTAGGTACTATCAGAGATGTTGATTCCTAGGCAGATGGGGGACCTACGTAGTTTGGTCGCGTTACGTCAAACCCAGCCGACAGATCACAGCTAACATTGAATTGACATGATTCGACCAATTAATGACGTTCGTCTGTCAATTGCCTATAAGAATCAATTTCCTCATGGTATAAATTGATATGGTACGAGTACAATCGGATTTACTAAATACTGAAATAGGGAAGATCATGAACGTAGAAAGAAAGGCGGACGGAGTCTTATTATACACAGAACTGTGTCTTCATAGTCGGCCACGCACACATTCTTACGCCTGTCAAATGGTATGGATTAGCGTAATAATGTGTGCGTGCGGACCGTGTGTACATGCAGTCAGCTGACCGACTTTGAAGGACACAGTATTGTGTATGTTGGGACTCCGTCCGCCTTTTTTTATACGTCCATGGGGAAGATATTTCTTTTTCCATTAAGTTATCCTATAATCCTAACTCATAAGAAGATGCTGGCTCTGATATATTCGCACGAATAAGTATAGCGCACAAAAGCATTAAACTTGTCTTAAAATGTTTGGCACAATTTATATAGTTAATAATTATATTGTTACAAAATATTATTTGTTGTATAATACTGTTATCTCATAAATACTAAAAAGTGAAAGCAAAAAACAATTTTTCACACTTTGCAATATTGACCCAATGTCAAATGTACTTTAATATTAATGTCTATTCATTATTTTGCCGCCAATTTTAGTTTTTATTATTGTAATTCTATAATATAAAATGTAACCTAATTTTTTTATTGTACCTGTACATTGATTAAATATTTTTTCCATATCATTGATATAGGACTACGTTGTTTAATCTGACTTTGCTAGTTTAATATCCTGAAAAGCATAAATTTCTTCTTATACTTATGTACATTATGATTTATGACCAGTCATGTTGTCAGTTTTACAAGGTACTTATATATTCTGTGGTTTTACCTACTAAAGGTTTGGACCATAAACTTATAATATACTGTTTGGACATACTTTTATATATTTCGCTTAGAGATCAACTACGATAACATGGCGTGCCCCTCCAAATGACTGTTTCAACTTTTAATGTGTGTAGTCACATCCTTATGAAAGAATTTGTATGTAGTAAGTATTCAACCATTCACAGTACACGTAATATTTCACTTAATGTCACTTATTACCAAGATTTGTTGGTCAACTAATTATAACTAGCCTACCGCGCAAGACAAACGTTTTGAATTTTGGAGGGGCGCGCCATCACCGCCATAATATCGTAGTTGATCCCTACAAACTAAATTCAAATGACAAAAATTGTCGAAAACGTATGGCCACATAATTTATAAGCTTATTAAAGTGATAACATTAATTTTACTTTACTTAATATTATTCTCATCTTATCTTATATCTTTAAACGAGAAATTCTTGTGTATATATAGAATCTCGGAATCGGCTCCAACGATTTTCATGAAATTTAGTATATAGGGGGCGATAAATCGATCTAGCTAGGAATCATTTTTAGAAAATGTCATTTTATTCGTGTTTTTCGAATACCGAGCAAAGCTCGGTCATATATCTAGTAAATCATAATACAAGTAGCGATTGCCTTTACAGTCGATAAAGAATACAGTCCTTTCAGTGGCGTAACTATATCCGGGGCCCGTGGCAAATTGATGGGGCCCTATCAGAAAAATCGTCACTTTAATAATAAAACAATGTATAAAAAAATCCTGATTTTTTTTGGACCGGGGCCCTTTTAGTTCGGGGGCCCGTGGCATTTTGCCAGCCCTACCACCCCATAGTTACGCCACTGAGTCCTTTTAAAAACTAATTGTAATGTAAGAAGACTCTACATTTTCACCATTTCATAGAGGAAGGTAAAGAAAATGTATGGAGCTTGTATCAAATTCTTCAACAAATGAAAGTTAATTATTGAGGCTCAGTTTCACCAACGTCTATTAGTGTTAACAGTTTGTAAAATTTCGTGTCTCCTTTTTCATTCACATGAAAAACGAAAGAGGTAACGCGTTACTGATTCGAGCATTAACTTTAACAGTCGTTGGCGAAATTGGGCCTCAGTCTCTCTAAGTGTGACCGTTACGTATTCTAACTTGGTGTCGAACACTGCCCGCAGGTGGACATCCAGATGTTGGACGTGGACAAGCTGAACTTCGAGCACCACTGCGGCGGCGCCGTGCTCGCCGAGCGCCTCGTGCTCTCCGCCGCGCACTGCTTCGACCGGGTAACACTTTACCTCACCCAGTGTCGGTTTTTGCACTACCGGCACCCTGTGCGAGATTTCTTCGGCGCCCAGGGTGCTGGTAGTGCTAAAAAAGGGTCACCGCGGCGCCATTTTTGTTTGCCTTCGGCGTCCACTTTTATCTGGCGCTCTGGGCGGTCGCCCAGCGTTGACCCTCCCACCCTAACGCCACTACTGATCTCACTCATCAATAAAATAGTAGCTTTCCACATCGGCTTCGGTAATAGTTACCGGCTTCATTGGCTATTGCTACGCAGGCCATATCGGAGTAATCGAGATCTCTTATGCTTCAGTGTAAGTTTGCCAGATGAGGGACGTGAGGGACCATAAGGTACGTCACACGATTTTCATGATTTTTAGACCCCGCTCCCGCCTTGTCACAGGTGGCCATATTGTTGAGATGACCCCCCCTCCTCCCTAGGGTGACGTCACATATTTACAATCTTTCATCTAAAAATTAAAACCATCTCAATATTTTAAATGTTGGTATTCATTGATATTTTAAAATGTCATGTCACAAAACTTAAGAACCCTCTCCCCTCCTTGTCGCACCATATCACGTGATATCACACTTCGTTGACCCCCTACCCCTGGCGAGTGATCAGAATAGACTTTACACAAGTCGATATTACGAAGGCTTTATTATTGCAGTGCGAAGTCAATGATTTCCTCCGTACTAAAACTTGTCATCTAGGTTACTACTCTCCTTTGTTTATGCAGTCTCACGCTCAATACCTAATCGATTTTATCAAACTTTATATACACTATATAGTCTCATAACCCAAAACGTAACATTTCAGCAACCCCTGGAGCTGGAGCACATCCGCCTGCTGGTGGGTCAGCACCGCCTAAACCTGCAGGACAAGCACGAGCACCGCTTTCTCGTCGATAAGGTCGTACCGCACCCCGACTTCAGAAAAGGTTTGCGAAAACTTTGCTATTACCAGTGGCGGCCTTACCCATCGCGAGGCCTCGGGCGGAAGGTCTTAGCGAGGCCCTAGGTGGCAGGTAGTTGAGGGCCTTTGCCTTACGAAAAAATGGGAGGCCCCTGCAAGAGCAAGGCCCCAGGCATTTTGCCCTGTTCGCCACCCCCTAGGGCTGCCACTGGCTATTACTTTATTGCACGTTGTGGCCTTGTTGTTTTGTTTGAATTATATAGAGTTAACTACTACCGTATGAATTTCATAAAAATCTTTTTCCAAAAAAAGAAAAATACTATATTTTTTTATATTTTCGTGTTATAATAATAGTAGGTATGATGTAGAGGCTGCATACCGTACACAGCCTCTACATCTTGGGCCGACAATAAATAGTTACAGACAGATTATGCACGAGATTGTGGAGTATTATGACCCGTGCGCGGTGCGGCATTGTAAATTGTAATCGAGTCGATAACCGTAGTTCAAGTTTCAACGCAGTTAGCAGTAGTCTGAGGCTGTCCACCATGATTCATGGGCCAAATTTAGGCCGTAGAAACAGGGCCGGATTTCTTTTTTTATGAGTATAGATCACTTTAATTTTGCCGCCCCTATGTACGAACTCTGCCGCCATCCCAGGACGCTGCCGCCCATGGCCTATACATGAATCCAGAGCTGCGTAGAATGTTGTAACAGCTGCCCAACTCCATTGCAGAGGGCCCGCACAGCCACGACATCGCGCTGGTGCTGGTGGCGCGGTCTGGCGGCGGCGTGCGCTTCGACAGCCACGTGCGGCCCATATGCCTGCCCGCGGCCGACGCGCCCATAGCGCCCGGTGCCTGGTGCGCCGTCAGCGGCTGGGGGTACCAGTCAGGTAACGGTTTACTTTTTAGGATTCCGTACCCAAAGGGTAAAAACGGGACCCTATTATTAAAACTTCGATGTCTGTCCGACTGTCTGTCTCCAGGCTGTATCTCAACCGCTATAGCTAGACTAATGAAATTTTCAGACTATGTAACTATTTCTGTTGCCACTATAACAACAAATACTAAAAACAAAATACACTAATATTTAAGAAAGGCTCAACACTTTACTCTGAAGCTTCTTGTACAGGTTGTAACAAAAGTGTTCAAAAGGAATTTTGTTTAGAAAGTTCTTAAAAATGTAATTTAATTAAAAGCGAAATATTTTTCAGAGGGTACAGAAACGTTCGCGCCGGTTTTGAGAGCAGCCGCGGTGCCAATCCTTGAACTGAGCACGTGTCGCAAGAGCCAGGTGCTTGGTGGCCGCCAGCAGCCTATACTAGACTCCATGATTTGTGCTGGTGAGTAATATATACAGGGTGTAGCAAAACTAAGTCATGATATTATAGAGTGAGTATATTGTGTCCCTTATATGGAGCTTACTAAGAAATAAGCAGCGCTGAAATATTTTTTTTTGTGATTCGTATGGGCCAGCGCCCGCGACATGGATTTTCCATACAAAAGTAAGAAAAAAGTTACTCTTCCAGCGCTGCACTACTTTTACAGCAAACTATATCGGGGGACCCAATGACCCATACACATGTTTAAGTATTATTGTTTATTTTTGTTAAATGATGTAGAACGCTTCCTACATTGATAAGAACGAAAGAGGTTCAACTACAAAGACGTTGTGACGTATTTTGTCGTCGTCGCGTCGGTGGTTTGACAATCTGGCGTTGCTTTTGCACAGGGCTGTAAAACTAAATGCCTGCTTTATATTTAACTTGTATGCGCGTTAAAGGTATTGCTATTTCGTTTTTGTAGGAGAATATTATCATCATTAACGGGTAATTACTTATCATCATTATTATGAGCTATTATGCTATAGAGTTATTTTAAACTATGATTCTACAATGAAGTTTTTACTTCTTTGTATAAAACGTATGATTTAAATATAATTATTACATAACGACAAGGATCTTAGTGGTTTGTCGCCCACGTTTGTTCCTTGAGCTTAAGAATTTGTTTTTGCGACATTTGATACGTAAAATTTAGTTTTGCGTACCAAAGTTCGAAGAACGATCATCTTATTTGCATTGGCGTCAAGTGTGTTTATTTGGCGTGGAATCTAAAATGTCAAGGATGTTGCTATCAATAAAAGTACCTAAAAGAGGTTGAGTGTCTTTTTTGAATAGACCAGGAAGCGTGCAGATGGATCGCCTAATGGTAAACGATCGCCGCCCATCCATGGATTCTCACGACACCGACACCTACAAGTACAAGTGTACTATCAGAGCAGTTGATTCCTAGGCAGATGGGGGACCTATGTAGTTTGGTCGCGTTTTGTCAAACCTAGCCGACAGATTACAATTAACATTGAATTGACATGATCCAACCAAATGACGTTGGTCTGTCGACTGCCTAGGAATCAATTTCCTCGATGGTACGTAAATCACACATCATCATCAGGACATATTGCAAAATTGAGGTGTGACTTTTTCGCCAATGATATCTAGAAGAAAAGTGTGTATACTTGTAAGGAGGTTGCACGTCATCTCTCTTCTGCAGGTGTGCTGTCAGGCGGCGTGGACGCGTGTCGGGGCGACAGCGGGGGTCCGCTGGCGTGTGCGACTGGCGCGGGGGATGGGGGCTGGCAGCTAAGAGGGGTGGTGTCGTGGGGGGCGGGGTGCGCGCGGCCCGGCCGCCCCGGCGTCTATACGCGCGTCGCCGCCTACCTGCCCTGGCTGCGTCGCGCCGCGCAGGCGCTTGGACAGAAGCTGTAGACCAGGCTTGCGTTACTCGCCTGGTGCCTCGGCAGAACCTTCAGATCAATTTAGCATGTGGCTCCACAGAATCTTTAGCTCGTAGCCTGGCGCACGGCGCCCACACGCGCGTCGCCGCCTACCTGCCCTACGCTTGGACACAAGCTGTAGACCATCCATGTGTTATCTCTCGCCTGATGCTTCGGCAGAAACTTCAGATCAATTTAGCATGTGGCTCAGCAGAAACTCGACCTGGCTTGTCTTACCTCTAGCTTGGTCCTTGGACTAAGCTCTAGTACTTTGCCTGCGTTTTCTCGTTGCCTGACACTCGGACAGAAGCCTTAGCTCAGGTTTGCGTGCGTCCAGGCCTCACGACATTATCCTGGCTGGATAGAGAGGTATCTCTATCCAGCCAGGATAATGTCGTGAGGCCTGGACAGAAGCTATAGCAGCGATGTCGTGTTTTAGCTCATTCGCTGAATTATGTAAATTCAAATCTTCTAAATTTTAACCAATAATTATATACATACATATTTCAGATACCTAGAGAACTTTTTGTAGAGTTGATGTTGTTATGTGATTATCATTTTGATTAGTTCCAACTATCCCGTTCAGTAGGTATTCTGAATGGAAAATCGGTCGTAATCATTCCCCACGACCACAATATGAGTTACAATGTGCCATGTGAATCCCCGGCGTGACACTCCGGTTACGGCTAATTCGAGTCAACAATATTTTCGCCGCCTCGTGTATCATCGGAAATATAGCAAAAACAATAATTTAATCCGTAGCAAACAAATTAAAGTCTAATCAGACAATAATATTATTTGTATAATAAATTTAAATAACATTTCTAACGTGGGACAGCAAGGCTTCGGCACGAATGGGCCAGCTCGATCGGAGAAATACTACGTTCTCACAGAAAACCGGCGTAAAACAGCGCTTGCGGCAAAAACAGCGAGTGAGTGAGTTTACCGGAGGCCCAATCCCCTACCCTATTCCCTTCCATTCCCTTCCCATTACAACCCTTCCATTTCAACCCTCCCCTATTACCCTATTCCCTCTTAAAAGGCTAGCAACGCACCTGCAGCTCTTCTGATGCTGCGAGTGTCCATCGGTGACGGAAGTTGCTTTCCATCAGGTGACCCATTTGCTCGTTTGCCCCCTTCTTTCATAAAAAAACAACAAAATTAAAATTATTCAGTGCGGAACATACGCTGTTATTTGCGTATTTTACTTTTTAATTTTGTCTCGTAATTGGGTATTGTGTGTACCATCTAATGTTACCGTACGCTTTGTTGAACTTTAATATTATGTAAAAAAGACATTTTTATCACTGCCATTATAAAAATATATTTTATAATCAATAATTCCAGTCTGACGACAAAAGTTTTTACATGTGTAAATTATAGGTAGACATTTTAATTGACAATATTTAAGCCTAATAGCTGTAAGTTATTTAGTATTAATAGATTTTGAGTTAATAATTTATTATTTAAATTATAGTTTGTGGCACCGCGCGCCATGGCGAAGCGCGGTTTTGCCGCTCGCTATTAAAATCAATAATTTTAACGCCAAAGATTAATTACTGATACTTAAATTAAAAATGTAAATTAGTTTTAACTGGTATATTTTGAATAAAATAATAATTTATTGACCATCATGGTTTTAATATCCTGATTTCTTTTCTTGTTGGAATTTATATACATGGAACGTAATAATTATATATACTTGAGTATATTTTAATTAGGTACAATAATTATTGTTATAATATTTTTTTAGATACCTATTAATTTTCTTAAGTAGTTCATCTACACAAGTTAATGTTGTTTTGTAAAAATACAGAAATATTAACAGATAATTAATACGTTTTGTTTTAATGTAAAAAAAAAAAACAATAGATAAAACAAATGCAATTCTCAGAGCTTCTAAAGGATTCCCACCGGATTTTCTGAGTGATGATAAAAAGCAAGAGATAAAAGATAATAAGCAGCCCAGAGGCCGAACTCAAAACAGGCTGCACGAACACGTGAATGTGTGATCCGCACGTGCACCCGCGCCGCCGCTGCCGCGCGCCGTCGCGTACAGGCCAGGATCTACAGATTGCAAGATAACCACTAATTAGACATACCAAAACACATAATTCTTATTTACGTCCTAAACTGAACAGAGCGCTGTTAAGCTACAAACAGACGATCGAACTTGGTTCGGGCCGACCACGAACCGTACGGTGCGCTCTACACAACACGACCGCACCGGGCTTTCAACGTCAAGTGCAACGTCAGTGTTGCTAGTTACATTATTATTATAGTCGAAAGTTACTTAAATGGTAAGTACTCACATACGATTTTGCTCAATCGAGCAATAACGTCGACAAAACCCGCGGCTCGGGCTTTCGTTCACACGTTCAGCATTGCTCGATTGCCGGTTCCATCAATCCTTCGAGCTGTCAGTTTTGCGGTCCACACAGTAATTATTATTACTCGATTTGGAGTAAAACTATCGAGTAAAACCGTATGTCAGTACAAAGACTAAAGTAGCTAGTCTGTTAAAAGCATTATTGATGACTGTGCAAAATAAAATATATAATGCATTTGAACCGACTTCAAAAAAGGAGGTTATCAATTCGCATAACGTTCCAAATTCGATTTAAGTAATTAAGCAACTTATGCTTTTGGTGCACTAGGTATTATGCAACTTAGAGAATGCTGCAAGTTTCTTCGAAATCTGTTCAGAAGTTTTTTAAATAAGGAACTTTTTTTAATTTTATTCTTGTTTGTCTAAAGTCTAGACTCTAGTATAAAGTAAGATCGGTCCAACCACGTGTAGATGGAGCGTATAAATTGTATTGCCAAAAATAGAATCATGAGTTTCCGGATTTTCATAACCTGTTTGCATAGGATGGTCCGATCATCATAGAGTTTAGAAAATTTCCTAAGTGGGTATCATTAAGCATTATTACAGTTGTACTAATAAGGAAAACGACTTATTATAAATTATTATGTAATAAGCGTATATTAGAAGAGGATACACAAATATATTACTATCGACAGATCAACCTAGCAACCATCTGATAAGGCGCTGGACCTACCTAAAGTAGGTATGCGCAACATAGGAGGACCTTCTTCCTTCTTAGTTTTTTTTTAACAATTTAAAGCAGATATATTTACGAGCCAACCTAAACCAATACACGAAAACATTAAAAGCGCTGTATTATTTCTCCTATGCAGTAGCCTTAAAGCTTTTTAAAGAATCAGAATTATTATAATATGAATTATGAAAATCTCATTCTCTGATCGAAAAGGTTGAAAAAGTTGCAACTTTGTATAATTCGTAATCGATGCAATATTATGAAGCTGATTAAATGGCCCTTAGCAATGTGAATGTTATATGGCCCAACTTTTAATGAGACGTTTAATAATTAATTTAGTCTTTAATTTAATTAATATTTTGACATATTTTAAGCTCCATAATTTTTCTGTCAGATTCCTTATAAAATTGAAATTAAGTTCTCATTAAATATCTTTGAGTGCAGCCGCTAGAGAATATTTGCTTTACATTCAGAAGTGCGTAGCGTGCCCCCGCCAAGGCACCGCCACGTATAAAAATCTGTTTGGGGGCCCTAAGGTAAAGGCGCGTTCTGCGCATTGTTGTTCTGCGCATGTTCTGAAGAAATGGGAAGTTTTATATTTTTTTTCTTACACACATTGGGCCGGGGGCCCCGTATACGGCATATAGAGATAGCTACTCCCCTGTTCACAGTTCACAAGAATCTTTCTAAAAAAATATCCGATTTTATTTTTCTTAAGGTGTTGTATATAACTCTGTCGGGATATTATCAAGTCACGTAGTGTTCCACTTGGCCTCTGACTCTGATATCATAGCAGTTACCTAAACGAGGGGAAAGCGGAGCGATATCGCTATATAATTTACTGCAAAACGTATATCATAATATTATTGTTTTGTTATCGGTGCTGCGTATTTGTGCTTGTTATGGCTAACGGCATGATAGTAACCGAAAGTAGCCCCTGATTTTTTGTTGAAGAACAAAACGAAAAAGACGGTTAGGTATACAAGAAACACGTCTTTTTTCTTATTCATTATAAATAATATTAATTAGGAAACTATTTTACGTCGATTTTTGTCATCATGTGGTGCTCGAACTGGAGGCAGGACAATTCTGAAACTTTTTTTTTTTCAGAAATAAAGCATTCAGATATTTTGTTTAAAAATAAAATTTTAATCGAATCGCCGAACGGTTGGTTTGTTGCCCACATGTGTTCTTCAAACGTTTGAGTTTAGAATTTGTTTTTGCATCAAGGACATGCGGAATTCAGCTCTTCTGATGTTGCGAGTGTCTATGGGCGACGCCGACAGTAGTTGCTTTCCATCAGGTGACCCGTTTGTTCGTTTGCCCTCTTATTTCTTTTATAAAATTTAGTTTTGCTAATTAAAGTTCGGAAATCGAGTTGCCTTATTTATCTACGAGTATTTATCTAACGTAGAGCATACAATGTCGAGGATATTGGTGTTATGAAAGTAAAGGCGTGTCTTGTATTATGGAATGGACCAGGAAGCGAGCGAACGGATCTCTTGAAGCCATGAGAAGTGTGTGTCAACTCTCCTCGGGCTTTCGGATCTGTAGCTGATTAAGAAGTTACTCCTGCTACCTCACAATCGGCGAATCACAACATATAATGACCGCACTCCGCAAGACATAATGTGAGCCAAAGCTTGGCTCTTGCAAATTTCAAAGGGGGCTTTTTCATGCATTTTTTTCACCAAAAAAATTTTATGTAAGGTTTTAGTTATTGAAAATATGAAATTTACACATGCGTATCAGAAGCACGTACGCCTATCTGCGGAAAACTGAATCAAAGTTAGATAAGTTATTGTTTTTTACTTTTGGTACCATGGGTCTTATAACATAACTAATTGACAATTATTATTGTTTTATAAAATTTAAACACAAACAAACGTCATAATGCTGGCAACGTGTTTGCCCTATTTGCGGGGTCGCGATAAGTTGGGCCCTCGTCCTTGGCCCATATTCGGCACACAGCGTGTTGCGACACGAGACCACTCCGAACTAGTTCACTCGCTGCTCCATCAATATTTACTTTGATAAACATTCATTATTTGTATGATGTATCTATAATCTAATTTAGGGAAAACCTGTCGAAGTTTGCAAATATGTCCAATAGGAAAATAATATATTATTATGATTACCTAATACCTAGTGATCCATAGGCATTTATTTACCACGCATAATATTATCTTCTTGTAACTTAACAAAGTTATTTAAAGTTGGTACAACTTTCATATTATGCAGGCTTGTTGTACTTTTCTGAATCGTTTGGAATAATACCATCCCTGCATAATAGAACGATAATATTATAATTCATATTTATGGGTGAATTAGTATTGAAGGGCACTTTTGTTATTTATAAAAAAAAAGAAATGAATACTTAAGTATTATTCTTCCAAAAAGGTTATAGGTTATGTTATACATTCTTGCGTATATTTATAATATACGAGGGCGAGATGATAAGTAACTAGCCTAATACAGAATACACTTAACTTTCCGTGATAAAATTAATTTTATTTTTCGATATAGTCCCTGTGAACCTCTATGCACTTACTCTATCTTAGTTCTAAAGCAGTAATGCCTTCTATAAAATGATTTTTTTCAAGGCCTTCAAAATACTCCTCTACAGCGGCTATGACTTCATCATTTGTGGCAAATTTCTGTCCGCCCAAAGAAGTTTTGAGCTTAGGGAATAAATAGAAGTCTGATGGAGCTAGATCAGGCGAATAAGGTGGGTGGGGCAGCAGATCATACTTTAATTCATTGATTTTCTTTAATTCTTTTTTGATCGTGCGTAAGCAATCGTGGCACTTAACGGGCCGGTAACTTTTTCATAAGTATTTAATTCCTCACTTAGGATATATTGTATCCGCCATATTGAGATACCTATAGTGTCTGCTATTTTAGATGACTTCAATCGTCGGTCTGCTAAAACCAAAACATGTACTATCAGGGAAATTGATTCCTATGCAGATGGCGGATCTAGGTCATGTGGTCGACTTATGTCAATTCAATGTTAGCTGTGATCGGTCGGCTGGGTTTGACGTAACGCGACCAAATTACTTAGGTCCGCCATCTGCATAGGAATCAACTTCTCTGATAGTACTTTCACGACCATTTCCGGAGTTGTGACGCTTTTCGGACGTCTAGGGCGGGCTTCATCTTTGACACATATACGACCGCGTTTAAACTCAGCTACCCACTTTTTTACTATGGCATAAGAAGAAGCAGATTCACCCAAAACATTTTTTAATTCATCATAGATATCTCTCCCCTTTATCCCCTTCATATGAGTTCTTTGTTTCATTTTTATCCATATTCAAAACAGTTCAAGACGAAATTTATTTTCAAATGATAAAAAATCAATAAAATTTTCACGCCACTAAATTGAAATTTAGAACACAGGTGGCGAGACACGAATTTAAAAATGACATACATATTTTTTAAATCTTAACATTTTAAACAGCAGAGGCTAGTTACTTCTCATCCCACCCTCGTATTTTTTTTTTGTATGTTTAACGATTACTTAGCCGTTTTCGGTCCTATTTTCAAAATTCTTTTTTTTGTTGTATAGGGTATTTTAGACTTCGAACTTACGAAAAAGTATTAATCCTTCGATCACGGATTCTTGGAAATCTATTGTTATCGCGGTCACCGGTGTCCTTATGGGGCTTGATGGGTTAAATAAGTACAATTGTTATTAATTAAATAGCAACTTTTTCAGAATTCTGCTAAGATTTAAAGATTTCTTTACTCAATCTTCAAACTTTTAAAGTTGGTGCCAGCAATCCCAAAATTGCTTAAATCCTTCATAATATAGAATATTTACTCATATTTAAGTTGGCCGGTACCGCCTTCAAAAGTGTGAAGATTGAGTAGAGAAGTCGTTGAATCATAAGAGAATTCTTTAAAAGTTATTATTAAAATAATATATTATATATAACAATTATCTAATACTTATTTGTGAGTTGGAAGTCTGTTTACAATATTTTTTTTTGTTTAAAATTAATATGAAGGGGTCATATGAGTTCTTTGTTTCATTTTTATCCATATTCAAAACAGTTCAAGACGAAATTTATTTTCAAATGATAAAAAATCAATAAAATTTTCACGCCACCAAATTGAAATTTAGAACACAGGTGGCGAGACACGAATTTAAAAATGACATACATATTTTTTAAATCTTAACATTTTAAACAGCAGAGGCTAGTTACGTCTCATCCCACCCTCGTATTTTTTTTTGTATGTTTAACGATTACTTAGCCGTTTTCGGTCCTATTTTCAAAATTCTTTTTTTTGTTGTATAGGGTATTTTAGACTTCGAACTTACGAAAAAGTATTAAATAAGTACAATTGTTATTAATTAAATATCAACTTTTTCAGAATTCTGCTAAGATTTAAAGATTTCTTTACTCAATCTTCAAACTTTTAAAGTTGGTGCCAGCAGTCCCAAAAATTGCTTAAATCCTTCATAATATAGAATATTTACTCATATTTAAGTTGGCCGGTACCGCCTTCAAAAGTGTGAAGATTGAGTAGAGAAGTCGTTGAATCACAAGAGAATTCTTTAAAAGTTATTATTGAAATAATATATTATATATAACAATTATCTAATACTTATTTGTGAGTTGGAAGTCTGTTTACAATATTTTTTTTTTGTTTAAAATTAATGATTCGTTAAACTGGAAGATAGTAAGTAATAACCAAAATAACGAAAGGAGAATTTGTAGACTGTAGTGATAATCTTCTTTGTCTTTTTTGTAAGCAGAGTTAAGGGAAATTCTCTATCAGAATGTAATATAATAATGTATATTATTTATTGGCGACTGTCATTTAAATTAGATCAAAAGCATTTATGATACAGCAGGTCAGAGAAGCTTGGCCCATGATAGGGCTGTGCTTCACTTAAATAAATAATAAAATATATAAAATATCTTTTAATTAAAAATAGGCATTACACTACACTTTTTGGCCGTCTTGAACGTCGGGACTACGATGCCTGCCACCATTTCGGGAACTAGCCCGGCGAGAATAACCGGCGTAAGAAACTCGCACGGGGCAATCTATTACCGAAAACATGAGGAAAATTGTCAAAAAGCTTATAAGCGTGACGTGGGAGAGCCATGCTTCGACACGAATGGGCCGGCTCGACCGGAGAAATACCACGGGCTCACAGAAAACCGGCGTGAAACAGCACTTGCACTGTGTTTCGTCGAGTTTACCGGAGGCCCAATCCCGTACCCTTTTCCCTTCCCTACCCTCCCCTATTTCCTTCCCTACCCTCCCCTCTTCCCTTCCCTACCCACCTTATTCCCTCTTAAAAGGCCGGCAGGCGGCAACGCACCTGCAGCTATTCTGATGCTGTGAGTGTCCTGGGCGGCGGAAGTTGCTTTCCATCAGGTGACCCGTTTGCTCGTTTGCCCCCTTATTTCATAAAAAAAGACTGAGTGAGGAAAAAAAGAATTCCCTTACTAATAATAATGTACACAGCAAATAACTTTCCAAGGATCTCCTTGGTTTTGTCCTGCATATTGAAAAAGTCTCGTTACAAAGAAATACAGCGTATCTTGAAATTTTTAGTAAGAGGTTACAGCGTATATTATGTAAAACGTAGTTGAAGTGGGTCCAGTAAAATTTAAGTTTAATTAGCACCTCTAGGCTGTATCGCGTAGTAAATATTATCTGAAGGATTTTAATTTTTTGCTGCCGCAGCTTAATAGCCACATCCACAAGTATATTTTGAAGCAAATTTGGAACTAGTTTAGCCTGTGTTCATTTGTACAACTTCCTCATTTGCTTTGTTTTTTTTTAGAGTAACTGTGATCATGTTTATAATACTTTTCGGTAGCTGTCATTTTTTTACATCTTCTATATGATGAAGAACGAGTATCACCAAAAAAGCAAATTGGTAAAACCATGTTCGTTTATACGCCGTCGAAAAACGTCCGTGCGCCTACGGCGTTACGAAGCTGTAGTTTCTGGCATGCGGTAGCCCTAGGGTGGGACGACTCTAGACATTAGTAAATATACTGAACCCAGTTCCCTTATCACTAGCCTCATTTGCGTAGAGTCGGACGAGCGGGCAACGCGTCACCTACATTATATAACTGTGCTGTGCGAAACGATGCTCGCGGAACCCGGAACATACACCATGTAAGCTTTGTCCACTGTTTATTACAACGTATACGTTTAGCTCCTCATATTATTAAGGGGAAGACAGCTGCCAATTCGACATCTTAATGCAGTTTTCTAGACGTATGTATTTCATTGATAGGCACAAAAAATATATGTGATTTTTGATTATATTTGGAAAAGCTTGTCGAATTTAAATAATAAAATAATGTACTCCTACTGGATGGAAAAAAAAAATACCAAAGTCACATCTTTCAGGAACTTGAAACAGTTCTAACTAAAGTAATACTAGAATCTATGCTTTAAAAATTTGTTTATTTGATACCTTTTACAAAAATCCAAAGATTGCCGGATTTAATTTTCGGTTCTGACATCTAGATTTCCCATAATATTTATTTTTTCCTCTAACAAACGAAAAATGTATCCACGCTACCGAGTGAACACTTCACATCTCTGTCTCTGGCATAAAAATCGACACAGGTGCGAGAGTGATGCGAGATCAAGGTCATTGGCAGTTGTCAGCGTCTTAATAAAAAGATCCATACCATGTTTATGAACAATGTATATAACTATGTATTCACAGTATGAATCTTTTAATTTAGGGGCTTAACTCCCTTAACCAACTATTAACACAGCAATACGTTAGACGAGAACTTTTAACGTATCATAGATCGGTGTGTTAATTTTTCTTAGTGAGGTTGTAAGTATTTTGTTGATGCGGCTATATATATCATACGGCTGTGGATAATAAACATTACCTGTTGAAAATCAATTTTTCCAGTGCTAGTCCAATCACGTTGACTAAATGTGCGTGTGTTCTGTAACTACAGTAAGAACAGATAGTTTTTACATCTCGCCTCTTAACAGTGAATATAAATATCTTGAATTCAGGGCCGTAGCTATCGCCGTATCTGTCATATGAATTATACGGGGCCTCCAACGTGCGTCAGCAAAAATAATAAAAACTCCCCCCTCCCAAATTAGGCCCCAAATAAATTTACTAAAAATAATAAATTATTATAATAATACGGGGCCCTGCCAATACAAACTGTACTTCTGCTCAGATTCAAAGATTCTTTCTCGTCTAATCCTTTATGCCACAATAAACCATGATTCCCGTTCTCGAAATTAACTGTAATTAACTAGCCGAAATAGTAACGAAGTGGTGTAGACAGTAGCCAATTCATAGTCGTATAGGCTTATTCAAATTGAATTAAATCAATAGCTGCCGTAACAAAGCAATATCTCTATTCTTACTGTAAGTATAGGAAGAATTTAAACAAATTGTGTGATTTGGAATCATATTTTATTAGTAAAAAAAAAGAATAAAAAGAAAGTTCAAAATAATAAAGCAATACATGGCGTGGATTATTTCTCTTGATGTTGCTAAAAATAATTACATTTTGTCTTCAATAACAAAACATCATGACGTCAGAATATCTGCCGGCGCCCGCGCACCTTTACGTCTGCGTGTTATTAACGAACTTTTTTGTGCAGCCGTTATCTCGATTAGGTACGTAATTAAAGTCAATTCATCAGAATCACCATCATAACACCATGAGTTCAAAAACCGACTGGAACTTTCCGCAACGGAAAGTTTTGTAACCCCTGAGAGGTCTAAAAAGTTCGGATACCGTACAGTAACCTTCTTTCGAGTTTCCTTAATGCAATTTCCGCACGTGCAGCTATAGATGATTCAGCATTTCGTCGTTGAAGTATTAATGCCTCCTAACTGTAGGAGGTGGTATGGTGCTCATTTAACAGGACAATTAAACAATTAACATTACAGGATTCTCTTAATTATTTAAATATGTAATATCACGCATTCTTGTGAAAACGTTAGGAAATATTGAACTTCAAGTCGATTAATTAAAAAATGTTAGTTAAGAGGTATTGGCACTTCAACGACGATTGATTACATAAAATAATGTTCTTGTTTTAGCTTGATGCAAAATCTGCACACGAGCTTCAAGGTATCGTCACGTATCGTAGTTTCAAGAGAGCGTGCGAGACTGTATGACAGAATACCACAAATTATTCCCTGCAACATTTTTGATAAATCCTTGGAGCTCCCGCGCGGACCGTAAAACTGTAGTTGTGTTCCGTTGTAATACATAAACTACTGTTAAGTTTAAAATAGCGAGGTAACTATCAATGTGTTTGTTAGGGAAAAACTTTCTTCATTTTGACATAAAAATTTAAAAGGTTTTTATATTTGACTCAAGGGATATAGATGCTATTTTGTTGGATAACTTTTTGTCATATTCTTGTAGGTGGGATGTGATCCCATTGCTATAAACATTTTGGGGTTTGTTATCAAAAAACTACGACAAGTGGTTTTAGCAATCCTCAGCTAATTTAATTGTGAGTTTAGTCAATGTCAGAATATCTGTAACTTTTGGGGCTGGTACCAACTTCAAAGTAATGAAGACTGTAGTATGTAACTACGTACAGAAATAGTTGAGATTTAGACGAATTCTGAAAAAGGCACTATTAAAGAGAGAGTTATTTAATACTTTTTAGTTCATATAACTACTTTTTTACCTTGGATTTACCCATATACAAAATATTAAGGCTTTATGCGTAAATAACCAATACGAATGTTAGTAACTATTCACATTATGTTACTCTAAGCGAAATTGTGGTAAATGCTTGAAGTTATCTAAGCGATGCTGCAATTACCAAACTTTTATCTTTGGAGTTCTGTTCAGTTCTTGGACCAAGAGACACCTTTGTATGAAAGTTTTATTATTCGTAACATATGTTTAACTTATTAGAAACAACATTTTAACCACTATGAGTGTTTTGATACATTTAAAGGATTTCCCTCGATTGCTCATAGATCCCATCATCAGCTCACCACTTTCGTAATTGTTATACAAAATTAAGATTATATCCTATAAAACAACACGAGAATTTCGAAAATCGGTCCACAAACAGCGAAATCATCATCAAAAACATCTGCTTCGATGCAAAATATCACGAAAAGTACCAATAATTAGGTCATAGTGTGATGACCCATGGTATAATTATAGTTGTGATGATGACGATCAATCAAATTGATGTGTTGGCTTATGCTTTCAGTTGTTTAAACAACGCCAAAATCCTGCATCTATAAGCATTCAAAAGTTCTGTTCGGTACCTTCGGATCCAGGGTATAACCTGGTACGAAATCTTACTTTTTGGTAGCATTTATCTCGAATGCTTCAGAAAAAATCGAAATCACCATATGTTTCCATACGAATTTCAAAGAGTACCTTCGATTCCTCAAGGATCCTATCATCAGATCACCACTTTTGTGAACATGGTACCAAATTCGAGTTAAACCCTATACAACACAAAAAGAATTTTGAAAATCGGACAACAAACGGCTGAGTAATCGTTGAACATACATAAAAATACATACAGCCGAACGTATCAGTACCTTCTTCTTTTTGGAAGTTGGTCAAAAAGTTTTTTGGTAAGAATATATTAGAAGACCTTCCTTAATTGGCCTTTTAGAAATTAAAGGCCTTCCTTAAAATATGAACTTACGTCACGAGGAAACCTAAGCAGTCTGTTAATTCTGATAAATAATATTTAATATCAATATTTAGCCAAAATAGCACTAAATTCTATGTTGATTTATGAACAGATCAAAGTACAGACCAAACTCTTAAAGTTTGAAGAAACGCAAGCCGTTCCGTGCTCCACTAAGTTAAAATTATTAAAAACTAGGCGATGCCCGCAACTCCGTTGCCGCGTTCATGTTAGCCCTTTCAAATAATTTTCCCCGTTATTTCCACATTTTTCTTTATTTCTTCGCTCCTATTAGTCTTAGCGTGACAAAATATAGCCTATAGCCTTCCTCGATTAATGGGCTATCTAACACTGAAAGAATCATTAAAATCCGTTGCGTAGTTTTAAAGATTAAAGGGAACAAAGGGACATGAGGTAAAAAAAAGCTACGTTTTATAATATGTATACATTCAGGGTGCAATTAAACCTTCCTGCCAAATTTTGATATATTGATCCTTGTTAAAAATAAAAATACACGTATCTTTTCTTTTATAGTCACTCAGTACTAAAATGTTGAGAAATAGCTTCCGAAAGTTATCCTAAAAAACACTACAATTAATGGACACGATGCGTCGGCCGCGCGTGACATGCCCCCGCGCGCGCGCCTCATCCTGCGCACCCCCTCTCATTCGCACGCGCCGCGGAGTGACCGTTCTGCAACGATTTTAAATGGGATAAAATATGTGATTGAAAAAAAAATAACACCCAATTTTTTTTCGGTTAAATGGACTCTTCTAATGATACCTAAGCCCTGGAAAAAATTTGGCAGGAAGGTTTAATTGCACCCTGTATAGAAGAACAAAATCCCTCATTGTACCAGTAGTAGAAAATATTCTACTAATTAAATATAACTAGCTATATGACCAAGCTCGGTATTCAAAAAATTCAAAAACACACAAAATGACATTTTATGAAAATGATTCCTAGCTAGATCGATTTATCGCCCCCGAAACCCTCTCTATACTAAATTTAATGAAAATCGTTGGAGCCGATTCCGAGATTCCAATTATATATTATATATATATATATATATATATATATATACAATATTATTTCATTTCCCATACAATATTATATTCAGAGCTAGAGGTAGGTATGCCAACATTTCTCCGGCGAAATATAGTATTTAACAAAATAAACTATAAAAAATATAGTACACTTCTAAAAAATATAGTATTTTATGGAAAAATTAAAAAATGTTCAATGAAATATTTAAGTAGTACTTATTTTTATAAAAACTATATTTTTTTGCACTTCTTGCATTTTTTAACAATGTTTTGTCTAAAATAAACGTGTCATATGCTTTATTACATTCAATTTTAAGATTAACGTAAATTAAAAGCTCATTTATATATGAGACACTACTTCTGTTTCTCTCTTCCCGCCATTTCAAATTTATAACCGAAAATGCCCTTTCTGTGAATGCCGTAGTGGCGGGAATAGAGAGCTGGAATGACATAATTTTAGAGTTGAAAATATAGTATTTTTGCGTACTATATAATAGTTCAACAGTATATAGTACTCAGGCTCGAAATATAGTACAATACTATATATTATAGTACGGTTGGCAACCCTAGCTAGATAGTCCATTGAAATGTTACATTTGCTTTGCATTTATTGGAGGACGCAATTTTATTTTTGAAATATGTTAGGGGGGTCAATAGAAGCTTAGCCTTAAGTTTGTGGGGTCGCCACTCTTGTCCCCCGGCCGCCATCTTTAAAAAAGGGCTGACAACACTATTTTCGTGATAACTCGGAAATTACACGTCTTACAAAAAAATTGTAAGAACATAATTTGTTGCAAATTATTTTGCCTAAAAATATGTTTATATAACTTTTTACCCTAATGTAAAAATTAAAAAAGTTATAAGCAAAAAAGTGATAAAATTTTTGAAAAGGTTTATTATCACTTTTTAACTTTTATTTAATACATTTTACAAAAAGAAAAAAACCTCAGACTAGCCCTGTAGATGATCTTTTGAGAAAAAGATACCTCGATCCCATGAAATCAATTTTCTGCAGATACAACGGAAACTGTGGAACCGTGGGTGGCTGCAGAAAAGCGGGCCTAAAATGCTATACATATTATAGTAGGCATGTACAGACTAGTAATAATGGTAGGCATACTATAATATAGTTTATGTAGTGTAGTAGGCATACTGTAAACTGTGGCTGCAGAAAAGCAGGCCTGAAATGCTTTATAGAATAGTAGGCATACTGTAGAGCATTTTAGGCCTGCTTTTCTGCAGTCACACATGCTTTCACAGTTTCCTTTGCATTGCAGAATATTAATTTCATGAGTTTGGGAGGGATTGGGGGATATATTTTTTCTCAAAAGATCATCTACAAGGTTAGTCTAAGGCACTCTAAGGTAATTTTATTGTAAAACGTGTTAAAGTTAAAGAGCGATAATAAACCTTTAGAAAAAAATTATCACTCTTTTGCTTATAACTTTTTAAATTTTTAATTTAGGGTATAAATGTATATGAACATATTTGCAAAATAATTTGCAACAAATTATGTTCTTAATTTTTTTTTGTTAAACTTATAGTTTCCGAGATATCACGAAAATAGTGTTGTCACCCCTTTTTTCAAGATGGCGGCCGGGGGACAAGAGTGGCGACCCCACAAACTTGAGGTTAAGCTTCTATTGACCCCCCTAATATATTCCAAAAATAAAACTGCGTCCTCTAATAAATGCAATACTCGGTCCTAAAATTGTAACTTTTGAATGGACTAAGAGGCGTTATTGGACAATTTCGTAGAAGCGCTACGCCAGCGTAGCGACCTACGTCAAATGCACGTAAACTGTAAATTTATTAATAAGGTCATTTCAAGCCGCAACACAACGCGTAGATGCATTTCTAAATTTGTATGGATTTGACAAATTTGCAAGACGTCTCACGCTGACGAAATCTGTCAATCCAGTACAAATTTAGAAATGCATCCACCCGTTGCGTAGCGGTCTGAATTGACCCTTAGGGTTAATTCAGAAAGCAACGCGCCGCATATATGCGTTTCTAAATTTGTATGGATGTGAGTTGTAAGTTGTGTCAGACTTGTATGACGTCTCACACAATTAAAGTCTGTCAAATCCATACAAGTTTAGAAATGTATCTACGCGTCGCGTTTCGGTCTGAATTGACCCTTATTGATACATCAAAACGATTATGTTATATCGTAACGATCTTTTAACACTCGCTGAGTCATGTAAAGTTGAATAAAGTATAATTTATTTGATCGGACGTCATAACTCACCATGGAAAATCCATAAATAACAACTTAAATTATTTTTTAACAAAAAATTATGTTTAACTTACTAGAAACAACATTTTGACCACTATAAGTGTTTTGATAAATTTCAAGGATTTCCCTCGATTGCTCATATATCCCATCATCAGCTCACCACTTTCGTAATTGTTATACAAAATTAAGATTACATCTTATACAACAACACGATAATTTTGAAAATCGGTCTACAAACAGCGAAATCATCATCAAAAACACCTGCTTCGATGCAAAATATCACGAAAAGTACCAGTAATTGGGTCATAGTGTGATGACTCATGGTATAATTATGGTTGTGATGATGATGATTAATCAAATTGATGTATTAGCTTATGCTTTCAGTTGTTTAAACAACACCGAAATCCCCGAACCTGTACCTATAAGCATTCAAAAGTTCTGTTCGGTACCTTCGGATCCAGGGTATAACCTAGTGCGAAGTCTTACTTTTTGGTAGCATTTACCTCGAGTGCTTCGGAAAAAATCGAAATAACTATATTATGTTTCCATACAAATTTCAAGGAGTCCACTCGATTCCTCAAGGATCCCATCATCAGATCACCTCTTTTGTGAACATGGTACCAAATTCGAGTTTAACCCTATACAACACAAAAATAATTTTGAAAATCGGATCACAAACGGCTGAGTGATCGTTCAACATACAAAAAAAAAAGATACATACAGCCGAACATATTACCTCCTCCTTTTTGGAAGTCGGTCAAAAATACAAATCGTTTTGTTGACAATATTAAATACCACGGTGAAATAATTGGCCAAAAAATGTTAATTGTCCATTTTTCATCGTCAGCCAGCGTCACTAAATTAAGCAATCGCGCGTTTTTCGCACAAAAAAATACCTTTTGCGATTGTTTTCGTCACGATATTATTACGTGACGAGAACAATGTTATTTTTTGTATGTATATTGTATAGTAGTCAAAGATAAACACTTGAACTATTCCTGTGTCGTTAAGTAATCTCTGTCCACGCCCACGCCCTACAAATTGAGCTATTTTAGCTTTACGTGAACTCTTTTAATATGTTACCTGGTTCTGTCTACTCTGCTGGTTCTCTCGAAATTCTAGACCAGGGATAGCGAACCTTTGCGTATTAATGTGTCATTTTCCTGAAGAAATCATTTTCTATTTTTTTTTGTTTTCCTATGCGTATATCAAAATATGCCTAATTTGGTGCCCACTATGCAGAGGAGGATCTATAACCTTCATTGTTGGTTAAAATAATGTCGATACTAGTTTTCGGACCAGTGGCGTGCTCTAAATTTGTTTTAAGTGGCACGCGTGCCATTGGTTCGCCATCGCTGTCCTAGAAAGTTCATGAACCAAACGCTCTCCGACACTACAAAGTACATTCGCAGTCGCGTGTACTCGACAACAGTCAACACGTATGAACTGTTATGTACTTATAGTACTCTAGCACCGCCTGCACCCGCCCGCTTCTGTAAGGCCCAGCATACTGATGGTGGGCTGAATAATCATTTTATCAATTAATCCCCGCGTTCCATTTGATGTTAAAAACGATCAAAATGCTCAAAATAGGAGGCATTTTGAGCGTTTCGATAGTTTTTAACATCAAATGGAACGAAATTGTGATACAAAAAAGCATAAACTATTAGTCGTATTTTTACGACTGGCAGGTTGGCAGGCATTTTAGGACGGTTCTAGGTTAACTAGCGCAAAAAAATTACACATTTATACAAATTTTCATTAAAATTTTTAAAAACCTTTCGTTGTAGCAACTGTGATTGACTTGTTAGGAGCAGTCAACGCATTGTTATAATTATTATCTTGTTGTAATTCGCCTGTCAACAGATAATATCATTTCACATGAGAATATTCACAAATAATATGATAAATTATTTTTGGACTAGTAAAGTTACTATTTTTAGACTATAAACTATTATAATAACGTCATTGGACAAGTAGTTTTTATACTAATACAAATCTCGTATGATTTTTTTATTTAATGTTAGAATTGTGAAATAATGAAACAATTCCAGTCGTAAAGTTTTCCATCGCCATTTTTTGACGTGATAACGTCTTATAATAGGCTACTTGACCTATATTCAATTTCATTGAACAAATGCATATTTCTAGTAGAACTTGGCCTAGGAAACCGTATTTCACCCTTATCATCGAATAAAAGTTTATGATTGATAAATAAAGTCGATTTGAAAATATGATTTTATGAAAATAGGATTTGTACTGACGAAAACGCTTTTGCGGTACTTCCGATTTGGATGTGACGTCATCCTCATAGTAATTAATATCTTTTATTTATCGCGCTCGTTATATGTAAGTTTATTTGTACATAAATATTAAGAATAAGCCTAGAAAGATTTGTAAAATATATTTTCGATTTCTAATTTCTTATTTAATTATTTTATAATTTTTGGGGCACTTTTAGACTCGTACATTTAGCACATAAAAAAAATTCAATAAAGAGAGTTTAAAATACAAAACGTATGACGTCACACTATGGCGGACACAAGGCGGACAGGGTTTTCGGCGCCATTTAAAAGGCATGTTTTTCAATCAACATTTTTATGGGTTTCTACTGTGTAAAATATTAAAATATTAGTTTTTTTTGTGAAAATGAATGATTAAGAAGCGATTAGCATGAAGAAAAAAAATTGGTCAAGTAGCCTATTCGATATGGGGTGCGCGCACGAAAAACATGACAGTTCATGCGGCGTTACCTCGCTCTGAGGCGTTCCATTTACACTCTCAAGTCTTTCAACAACCGTGGCCCACCAGCCGGCCTAAGATGCGCAAACGAGAAAATCTCGAGATATCTCACTCTCGTGTGTAGTTATATTGTCGATAACGACATAATGTCAAAATCATTTTTTGACATTATGTCGATAGATTTTAACGACAGATCTACACGAGAAAAAAATGTATGTCATGTTAGGGTCAATAGAGATGAAGAGAAAAGCCATCAAACATTGAGAAAACGTGTAGAAAAAAATTTCTCGTTGGCTGGGCCGCGCTCTTTGTTTCGATTATATTACGTATTTCGATGACTTAGAGAATATTTTTGTATGAAGAAGTTTGGTTAGTTATGACCTTTGATACATTGACCACACTCTGAATGAAAAATAAATAAACAATCTGTGAGCTATTAGAATTATTTCGGCTATTCAAAATTGTGCTCTATTTCCTACGTGTCAAGGTATGACTTGTGCTTTGTTCGAAGATTTTACTGGATTTCACGAATGTATGTAGCGTTTTGTATTGCGAATAGTTTATTTTACTCATTATAAATATTTTTAGACAATCATTTGAAAGAAATACATCGAAATAACTTTAGGTTACATTCGAAAAAGTTTGTTTCTATTTATAGAGATTCGGAAGCGAGGGTTAAGGGGTTAAGGAGTTGAACGTGACAACGTCATACGTTGTCACGTTCAACTATCGTCAGTAAGCCCACTTTACAGACAACCGTTTTTTTTGCATATTGTGAAAAAGAACTACCTAATTGTAACCGACTATGAAGGAAATTTTGTATATTTGCTAGTTTTTGTATGAATATAATACAAAAACAAATGTAGTATGTTTGTGGTTTGTTGTTTGTGAACAAAAAAGTTAACTTAGGATTATGCACAAGTACCTAGAGTACATTATTTTATTTTATGTACTTATATCCGAGGAAATTGATTCCTATGCAGTTGACAGACCTACGTCATTCGGTCGGCTTATGTCAATTCAATGTTAGCTGTGATCGGTCGAATGAGTTTGACTCAACGCGACCAAATTCCTTATGTCCGCCATCTGATAGGAATCAACTTCTCTGATAGTACATGCTGAGAATTTTCTCATACATTTCTACGTACAGCTTTACATTTCTGAAAATATCTCCATCTCATTCACTCCATTAAAAATCAAGAAAACTACCTACGCGATCTCGTGATGTCATCCATGACTCGATTGCTCTAGAATCTAGATCTTGAACAAAACAAAAGAACGCGAAGAACATTCCATAATCCATTGAGACACTTTAATTGAAGCATTAATAATTAGGACAATTATACTAATATGTTTTTTATAATATATATTTTAATTTTTTTGTACTTAATTAAAAAAAAATACACATTGCTGTATTTTGAAGCAGTTTTATATGAACAGAGCACTGTAGTTTATTTATTTTATTTTAAAATAACTAGAATTGAAACACTAATAAACATCATTAAATAGCATTGAAATAAAAAAGTCAAGTCAACAAATCTCTATAATAAGTACCTCTCTATTTGTTATATCAGTAAATCTTTATCACAAGTTTTAATTTTAAAATATGTAGATGTAATTAATATTCCTTTGTTTTGTTTCAGATGCCCGTCTATTATCGCCAATTATAAAATAAATATTGCGGACGATCTACAAGTAAATAATATAATATTGCGCTAAGCTGAAGTTGAAGTTCCCTAAAAAGAGAGAATTAGTTAAATTAGATTAGTTAGATTAGATATAGCATTAGTTTATCGCGAAATATTATTTGTATTCGCAAGAAGTGACCGCTCGCCGGAAAAATGCTGATCCACTTCAACTGTAAGTATTGTTATCTTACATTAATTGTTATTGTCAGTGGCGGCCTTACCCATCGCGAGGCCCCGGCGACAGGTCTTTACGAGGCCCTCTGTCTTCCAAAAAAAAAAACACCTTGCGAGGCCCCTGCAAGCACGAGGCCCGGACGATTGCCCTGTTCGCCACCCCCTAGGGCCGCCACTGTAATTGTGTGTGGTTATGTCGACCTCTTTACACGTCATACCATCATGGATAACCTGCATGGCTGCCACTCTGGAATACTTTTTGCATTCGTAATTAGTATTGGACCATCATAGGCCGATATAGGTTGCTTTAGTAAGTAAAAAGAGGCCTCGGAGCGGGACAGAGAGGATGATCCCACTTCTCTGCCGCTCCGCCGGCGTAGGACGGGAGTGCGGAGGCGACGCTATGCGAACCTCCTAACTCTCGTCTAACGGGGCTCCGGGAGAGGATGGAAACCTCCCCGGCTTAGCCAGTCCCGGGAACCGCGCCGAGGGGAACGCTTTAATTTGCGTAAGCGTTCCCTTACTTTTGGTGGAAGTGGCTGGTCGTGGAGGGAGTCTCGTGTTTGTTAGATCCGGGACATACCTCCTTTATATGTCTGAAGGCGAACCGCAGGTGGTTTTAGTGAGTAGGAGTCTCACATACCCCCGGGGTGCTTCAGCTTACTGAGGCACATCCCCGACCCGGGGGACCCATGACGGGTTTCCCCTACGCATAAAAAAAAAAGTTTTTTTAGTAATTAACAGTATTTATTGACACTCAAATTCGTCAAATACTGCTTATGCAGACGTTAAAATGTATGGTTGATGGTTCAAGTTCACTCATTAAAACTTTTGTAGTTTTGAGCTCACTGGTCAGTGGTCATAATATTAACTAATCAATCAATTTTATATGATAAATCAATTAACACATGATATCTTGATATGCAATAAACTGAAATAGACTAATCAATCATTATTACTTTTAATATTTTAGGACTTCGAACCTAATAATCGAGAAATATTTTAAATAGTTTTGAGTATAATACCTACAAATAGCATGACACGACCGTATTCTGTGAAATCCTGCGCATCGCAGGAATTTTTTGCGTGATTTCAAACTTTAAATCATTAACAATTAGATAACCCTTTTTTGCCAATTATATGGACGCGCCCATATAATTGGCAAAAAAGGATTATCTAATTGCAAAAATTGCATGTTTCATATTATATCCGTTTGTTATTTACCATATTATATTTGATTGCGTATTATAGTGGGATCCACCTTGTCGGCGCCAAGTACGGTGCGCGCCATTTAAATATCGATCAGTGCGAAATGTTCGTCATGCGGCACACAAGGCGCGCTATGTCCTGTTTGGGAGCGACCGCGACTAAGAATGTAGATAATAAATTAATTACCGTGAATTAGTTCCGCGGTGGTTCATTCGTGGAATACTTCGGTGATGTTCTAAACCAGTGGTACTCAACCTTTTTTTTATACGGGCCACAAACACGTCTTGGTGTCGCGGGCCGCAACCAACATTTTTAAGGGTTAATAATTGATAAAGTTCTTCAAAATTAGCGATTTAAAAGTGGAAAAATTATCACGACTTTGGGCACGAATTTTTAAATGGTTTAACTTCACGCGGGCCCCTGTCAAAGTCCCGGCGGCCGCATGCAATCCGCAGGCCGCAGGTTGGTTATAGCTGTTCTACAGTGTAGAGCAGCGACTGTGCTGGAGCCTGGAGCTATAGCATATTATCTACACTCAACAGCTCCGGTGCACGGCGGCTGGCACGGACTCTAGGCTCAAATAATATGGGTAACGATTAACGAGCGATTTGGTCGCCGCTATTTAAGACAGGGATTAATCTCAATCCAAAACGATAACCTTGCACACAACCAAAGACCAAGCGTATACGCATCGCAATAAGATTCCTTTTAGCTTAGCATAAAACTGTAGTTACTAGGGGCGGATCTTCTCTATTTTTCATGTTTTTTTAAAATATCTTTGGAAATAAATATTAAGAAACAAAATTGTTCTGTTCAGGATATTTTAATATAGATTTACTAACAATTTATTCAAATAAAATGTATAATTATCCTAGTTAATACTTATATTTCGATGAATTAGATTTTTGTCGGAGGTGAGTTTGTGAATTAATTACAGCCAAAGTATTACGTTTTATAAAAATGTTTATGGTTTAAAGTCTTTTAAATATTGTGCTTTATATCTCATATTTTTTACATTTCGTTATTATATTGGAACTAGGTAAACCGGGAGTCACGGAATAACAAATTGGGGTTTATGCTCGCCTTAAGGGCGCCGGGCGCGTATTATAATATCAAATTGCTTTACATGATCATCTGTAATATCAATATTAATGACAAACTGAATGTTAAATTAAAATGCAGCAAACTTCAGGACTAACACTAGTTACTCAAAGACTATGTTACTCAAAAACACGATAGCATACAATTTTCTCGATAGAAAAAAATTGCGAAGTTGCAAAATCACCTATAATAATTAACACGTTAAACGAGTAATACATTAAAATAAAGCTTGAAACTTTTTAGTATAATTACATTATAGATAACGCAGGGATTATGTTACATATTTTTTTAATAACTTAATATTATATATCCTTTAAAAAAAAGAATACCTATAACTGCCCGCTAACTTGGCGATGATTCCGCGTCGTCCTTTTTCACCTGGCATATGAAAGACAGACGTGAGTGTGAAAAGAGAGAAGGACGATGTTTGATTTTTTGGGTTGGGCGCCCGATTAAATAAATCGTTACATACAATTGTTTGTAATCTCTTATTCTGTAACTTCGTGCCGAAGCATTTATATGCCGCCTTAGTTTTATTAATACCTTCAAACTCTCTTTAAAGAAGAGATTATATTTTCCTATGTGGATATTTTAGTTTGTACAGGTTGGACTCGATTAAACCATGACTTCGACAGAAGAATACGTGGGAGAGCCATGCTTCGGCATGAATGGGCCGGTTCGACCGGAGAAATACCAAGTTCTCACAGAAAACCGGCGTGAAACAGCGCTTGCGCTGTGTTTCGCCGAGTGAGTGAGTTTACCGGAGGCCCAATCCCCTACCCTATTACCTTCCCTACCCTCCCCTATTCCCTTCCCTTTCCATCCCTATAACGCTATTCCCTCTTAAAAGGCCGGCAACGCACCTGCAGCTCTTCTGATGCTGCGAGTGTCCATGGGCGACGGAAGTTGCTTTCCATCAGGTGACCCGTTTGCTCGTTTGCCCTTTATTTCATAAAAAAAAGAATTAGACTTTTAAATGTATCAAGGCACTTGAGTTTGTAAATGTATAAAAACACTATATTATTATACAACCTATGATAGGTGCCACAAAATTAACCAATTAATTATAATGCAGACTTGTAAGTTGTAACGAAGATAAAAAATTAATGCAAATATCGTGTAATACAATATACCGACAGTAGATACGCTTAGCAAAGTCTGACACGTTCTTAAACAATAAAACAATGATTAATGAAACAAGTGGACAAATATATTATTATTATGCAAAAATGGAGGTATAATAAAGGCGAGACATATTTTTAAGACATTGATATTTTTTTGTTTCAATCAGAAAGTAAAGCTACGAATAAGGATAATCCAAAATATTTAAATGACACAATTAATAATTTTATATGCATTTGCGGATACTTGTGGTATCCAGTCAATGATGAAAAGCTCAGATAGCAGCAGATATGTTACTACCGTGCGCGTTGTGAAGATTCAAATACGGCCCAATTGGGTCGTCTGTTATTTAGTCGCATCGAGCGCAGTCACGAACGTGCCGCGTCTTGTCTTACCTAAATAAATTGAAAATGACGTCGTGCGTGTTTCGAAAATGTACCAATTATGACTCAAAAGAAAACAAAACACATGGAATCTCTTACCACATCACTTGATTGCAATAAATACCTCGATTATTTACATTTTCAATTATTTTTTCGAAAAATCTGGAAAAAATTGAATTTTCGTCATAGCTCAGGCGAAGAAAGAGACAGCGATACGATTCGACGTTTAAAAATAGAACTGTCTCTTTTATGTAAATGGTTTTTCGTATCTTTTGTTTCACTTATCTGTCAAATTTGTCAATGTCTGCAATTTTGAATTTGAAAAGTGTTCGGAAGAGATTTAAGCCGAAAATTAGTATGGACGTAACATATCTGTATAAGTAGAATATCATTGTATCCAGTTAAATAATTTGAAGAATGATGATAGTATGTATATCAATGACGACCACAAAAACTTAATTGCACGAGGTCGGTTTATTTCCAGTGCGTCATAATTCCTCATAAATCATAATAATTCATAACAATCATACTACAGTAAAAAGTATCAAGATTATACGTTTGAAACTATAACTCGCCTAAAGAGTAAAGGTAGAGATAAACTACGATTTGGGCGCGCCCCTCCAAAATTCAAAACGTTTGAAAGTAAGTATATACCTATTTTGTGAAAATATGTACATAGCGCCACCATTAAGTGAAATATTACGAGTACTAGTTGATTGGTTGAATACTTACAACTACATACAAACTCTTTCATAAGGATGTGACTACACACATTGAAACAGTAATTTGGAGGGGCGCGTCATGTTATAGTAGTTTATCTCTACAACTGATCACATTTTTAACAACGACGTAGAATCATCAGCACATGAAAATATATTTTTAGAATTAAAGAATTTAATACCAAGATATATTTTTTATGCGTAACGCTTATTAAAATATATGTTTTAGAGCTATCTGGTTAAAAATATATATTATGTATATCTATGGGCTCATAATATATATGTCACGTAAGATTGTGAAGTGATGGATTGTAAACAACCAGTTTTCCGGTGATTTTAAATTAATTATTTCGTATTTAAAATAACTTCAATGCCCAATGGTATGAGATGTATAACATAAAATAAAATTTAGATATATGTAAGTGCTGTTTGAATGTTCGGTTATTAAAATAATTAACCTAATTTATTATTCAAACTGCACTTTAAATATATCTAAATTTTATTCAATGTTATACATCAAATATTCAGGCAATTGAAGTTATTTTAAATACGAAATAAATAATTTAAAATCACCGGAAAACTGTTTGCTTACAATCCATCACTTCGTCATATTATAATCTCGCGGTGTTTACAATCTTACGGTGACATATACAGGGTGTAACAAAATTAAGTGATAATACTTTAGGGTGTGTATGTGTTCCTTGTAGAGAGTTCACTGTAAAAGTAGCAGAGCTGAAAGACCAAAATTTTTTTTCACTTTTGTATGGCGAAACTCGTGACGCTCGGACCCTTGCCCATACAAAAGTGAAAAAAAAAAATTCGTCTTTCAGCGCTGCTATTTTCACAGTGAACTGTCTATAAGGAACACATACACACCCGAAAGTATTATCACTTATTTTTGTTACACCTGTATACCATGCTTTTGATGCAACTTCATTGCACCGAAACATGTCTGACGTACGAGGAGCGTTTATGATATTAGTTCGAAATAAACCAACCATTATCAAAATAAGACCATGTATTTTCTCGGGGGCACATTTGTATCTCTATATCGATATTTGAAATCTGCATTATGGTATACCTAAGGGGGCGTCCACAAATTACGTAAGGTGTTTTTTTGAATTTTTTACCCCCCCTCCCCCCTGGTGAGATTTCGTAAGATTTTATTCAACCCCCCCCCCCCTCCCCCCAAATCTCACGTAAGATTTTTCAAAATGTGTATTTTTTTATTATTTATTTAAAGAGGGTTTGTTCGCTTTGCGAGCATGTCACCCTCATAGGAACATACAGAATAATTCATGCCCTAAACTTAATGCCTAACCTAACTAATTTATACAACATGCCAGCCTCTTTTGATTTTGGAAAAGAAAGAATACTATTACATACTCCTGACGTACATCAATATTGAACACCGATTGAAATATTTATGGAAGAGCACAGTTCTGGTTGCGCGTTTTCATTATCGATTGTTGTGCAGGACAGTTCTGAACTTCCGACCTCACTGTCTAGGAGATAGCAAAATAGGTTGCTGATAAATTCATCATTGTTATCATTATTGGAAAGGACTAGATATTTCATAATTTATGTATTATTATTGATGCATAGGCTTATATAAATTGGTCAGGTTGTGACTACCACTTTGACTTCAGTCTTCAAGAGACTTCACGTTACCAATATTTTTTTGTCTAATCTACCTTTTTGTGCCATAAGGACTTTTCGGATAGGGATTAGAAAAAACACTTTAATGAACTCTCCTATACGCCAGGCCATTACAAGTAGATAACATTACAATATAATATTACTAGCTGTCCCGGCAAACGTTGCTTTGCCATACTTAATATATTTGCCATATTATTTTATTGAAGTGACTAAATAAGTATGTCACCATGACAATGTCGATCGCTATCCCGTCGCACAAACAATGGTCGCCGTCAGTCTCAGGTTGTAATCATTTACTTTTATTTATTCAACAAATGCACTTATCAATATATAAAGTACCCAGTAGCCGATTCTCAGACCTACTGAATACGCATATAAAATTTGGTAAAAATATTAATAATATTAAAAATTTGCAATAAATTAAAATTGCGACTATAATTTGAGATTTAAACTATCCTATCTCTCAAGTTGGATCGAACTGCACATGGTGTGCGAATTTTATTATAATCGGTTAAGTGGTTTAGGAGTCCATTGAGGACAAACATTGTGACACGAGATTTATATATATTAAGATTTTCTTTCGGTGTTTATTGATCAGTAGCGGCGTTAGAGGGGTCGACGTTAGGCGACCGTCCAGGGCGCCGGATAAAATGGGGCGCCGAAAGCAAACAAAAGGAGGCGCCTTTTTTGCACTACTAGCACCCTGGGCGCCGAAGAAATTTCGCCCAGGGCGCTGGTAATGCTAAAACCGGCACTGCTGTTGATATTTCATCAGGCTCGCGAGTATAATCCTCGATATTAATAATGATTTAAGAGCCAGCGTCTTAACTCGGTGTTATGAACTCATTATGGCTGATAAGATCAGAGAGTGCCTGACAGACACGCATGAGCTGCAGCGTTTGCCATTTAGCCGCTCTAGCGATATGAAATAAAAAATATCTAAATTTAAAATGTGTAATTAACGGAAAATGCAGGTAAGCATTTTTCTAAATAAATTTGATTTTATATGCAGTAATAGAGTCTCGTTTTAGCCTTTGGGTATGGAACCCCAAAAACATAAATATAGGCGAAAATTAACGACCATAGAATGTCTTAAAAAATTAATAATAATATAACTCTTGATGGTTTGCAACAAAAAATTGCTTGACTATACAGGGTGCAATTAAACTTTCCTGCCGATATATTGATCCTTGTTAAAAATAAAAATACACGTATTTTTTTTATAATCACTCAGTGCTAAAATGTTGAGGAATAGCTTCCGAAAGTTATCCTAAAGAACACTACAATTTATGGACACGATGCGTCGGCCGCGCGCCTCCCCCCGCGTTACCCCCGCTCATTCCCCCGCCGCGAGTGACCGTTCTGCAACGATTTTAAATGGGATAAAATATGTCTTTAAAAAAAAACCTAATTTTTTTTGTTAAATGGACTCTCCTAATAATATCTAAGCCCTGGAAAAAAATTGGCATGTTTAATTGCATCCTGTAGATGATTAATTCACAAACATAAGATCATTTCTTATATTGCAAAAACACTATATGATAGGATATATGAGTAGCTGACTTATGAGTAGCTTTTAGTATAAGTTCAGTTCAGTACACCTAGTATTACCTGGTCTACCGCCCAGGGCGCCGGATAAAAAGGAGCGCTGAAGGCAAACAAAAGGGTGCCAATTTTTTTAGCACTATCAGCAGCCTGAGCGCCGAAGAAATCTCGCCCAGACCCAGTGTTGCCAGACGGCCTTCATGGTTTCTCCCCAAGTGTTCTCCGAAATCCCTCCAAAATACGGGATTTAAAGAAAAATCCCCCCAAAAGTCATAAAATATTTTTTTTAACGGAAAATTAACAAATGGATATAATGAATGCTTACTATTTCTGCAATAGCGTCCATATTTAGAGAATCAACTTCTTCGCGAGCTTCTTGAACATTTTTATGGTTCCGTAAGTAGTAACCAGAGGGCAAAAACGGGACTAAGATTTCGCTGTCTGTTCCCAGATTTTTTCCTCCAACAATCTCCCCAAAAATTGTTCAACCCGTTTTCCCCCATCACCTAAAAAACCTCCAAATTTGAGGGGATACCCCCTAATCTGGCACCACTGCCCAGGGCGCTGGTAGAGCTAAAACCGGCCCTGGACTGGAGATTGACTGACACTGGAGATTGCAATATAATATACTTAAGAAACGTTAAATTTTGCCGAAGCGATTATTTTCAGTACAAAACATTTTTACAATTACGATTACTGTAACTACGGAGGCGAGAGAGGCTCGACAGAACCCATGTATGCATCATCATCGAAACACAATGCCCAAGAGATACTTTGTCATATTTGGACGAAAGTATGACTGACAAAGTGGTGATGATACCCTGAGTGAGCTCTAACAGGATACAGATCTTTCAATAACAAGTCGAATTTACTTTTTGTACAGCTTTTTCTATCGCCCCTGACGAGGGTTATTAGTTATTATAAATCATTTAACATTAGCTGGTATTATCATAATTAAAATTAAGACTTTATCATAATTAAAACTTTTGTAGCGCAAATATGTTAGTTTTTATCGGCTCAGTGACGCAGATCGAGATATATTAATGACAATGCAAAAATATGATTTTCTGACACGTATCATTACATCCTTATGAAAACGACAAAAAATATGTTGTTGATCGGTTACAGACACACAGAGCTATAAGACTGTTGTGAACTGTGGCGCGTGGCCAATATTGGAACTAAGGGCCGGGACACAAAAACACAGCGGCCAAACCGCTCGTTTGAAACGTGGCTCAGAAGTCAGAACAGTACAATTTTGTATCAATATAAAATTAAAAGTAATTAATTGCGTATGCCATTTAAAAATTTGGTTTGCAAGAAATAGCCGCTAATAAATCATTTTGTCAGCATAGAAAGATTTTGTTAGCAATAATTAAAATCAGGCTGCAATTCGTGTTCTGTAAATAATCATGACAATGGTCGGCAATTTAAACACAAACTGGCAGTGAGTTTTATTATGTATCTGCAAAATAAACAGTCACTCGGCAGAATAATTACTTGATCAGCAAGATTATATATTCGGTCAGCAGAGAAAACGTTTCAGTATTTTATTTCATTATTAATGATAATACTTAACAGAAGGCCTACTTACCACGGATACCGAAGCGAGGGGTCGGAAGGTGCAGCCCTTGCGAAAGGGGGGCTTGGGGGGCGCAGCCCCCCGCCAAAACAAAAACAAACACAATCCAGAAAGTCCAAAAGTAGTTAAGGTTAGGTTAGAACTTAGACCACAACACAGAGGGAGCCGAGCGAGCGTAGCGAGCGTGCTGCGGCAGCAGCCGGCGACCGTTACAAAAAAAAGGGGGGCTCGGGGGGCGCAGCCCCCCGCCAAAACAAAAAAAAAACACAATCCAATTTTAATGATTTTTTGCTTATTCTCTGAGTGCTTACCAAAATTTAATTAGGTATAGACCACTCATTGCAGATTTGATAAAAAATCGGCTGTCAAAAAAAATTACTGCTGTTCAGAATGATATATATTGCAGACTGATTTATAAATATTTGCTGAACACAAGTTGCTATCCAACTATCAATTTTAGCTTACCAATTACATAATTCTGCTCACAAATATACCAAAACTTTGCTAACCGTTTAAATAACACCCATATAAAATTTTATGACTTGTTTCGGTTTTGGGCTATAATAAAAAAACTACAAGGCTGTGTTGGCGCGTGAACGTGGTGGGGCGTGGATATGAAGCAGCTGGTTATTTGGGCCACATGGAAAATGATACTTGGATGACATCGACAAGACAGCTTGAGAGTGAAACAGCTGTTTCACAAATGACAATGTCAATTTTACAACGTGGCGGCGTAAGGGCCGGAACACAAAAACACGGCACGACGTCGTACGGCGCCGTGTCGTGGGAATCCACGACACGCGTCGTAAAAAACCACGACACGGCGCCGCACGGCGTCGTACGACGTCGTGCCGTGTTTTGTCGATGTCATCCAAGTATCATTTTCCATGTGGCCCAAATAACCAGCTGCTTCATATCCACACCCCACCACGTTCACGCGCCAACACAGCCTTGTAGTTTTTTATTATAGCCCAAAACTGAAACAAGTCATAAAATGTTATATTGATACAAAATTGTACAGTTCTGACTCACTGTATTCTGAGTGTTCTGTCTGAGCCACGTTTCAAACGAGCGGTTTGGCCGCTGCACCGCGATTTACAATTTACATACACTTGCATGCTTGTGATTATATCGCGGTGTAGTGGCCAAACCGCTCGTTCGTAAGACGCATATATAATATGGCCTAATCACACATATTCCAATTATTGACTGAAGAGTGTTAACAAGTTTTTGTACGTATATATTTAAAATATGTTTGTTTAGATTCCGTTTTTGTTATTACAAAAAACTGAAGTACTTAATAATATGAGAAGCTCCTTATTTTTTGGAAGTCGTATATACTTAATATCTTATAGTTAAAATCTAATAAATCAATACTACGGTAATAGGAAGCGAATACAATATTTATGATATAATTTGTTTGTTTGTTGTAACTTTTTGACATTATTGTTTTGTTGTTTACTAAACATAGTACATATTATTTTTAACAAAAAATTAAAACCGACTTCCAAGGTAAAACAATAATAACATTGTTATAATATGAACTAAAAAGTATTAAATAATTATTCCTATCTAATAGTGCCTTTTTCCGAATTTGGCTAAAACTCAACTATTTCTGTACTCAATCTTCATCATTTTGAAGTCCTCGTTTTTTGGAAGTCGGTTAAAAATATAATACAAGGTTGACTTATTTGTCGAATGTCGTCGAAGCTGCACAAGCAATACAGTTTTTTAAATTGAAATCATTAATTTCTACACTTAACTCAATTAATAGATCATAATATCATTAATAGCTCATAATATTATAAATGTCGATAAAATATTAATATGATCATTGATCACGATTACAAAAAAATCCATAGTGTTAGTAAATACAATTAAAACTTAAAACTATGTTAGTTATACTGTATACATCGCATCATTATATTATATTAACTTCAATAAAAATTAGTTTATTAGGAATGGTAAGGCATTGAAACTATTAGGGATCCCACAAACCTACGCGACCACGCGACTGCGAAGCGGCAGCGTCAATACAAAACACACATTTGACAACTTGTCAAATGTGTGTTTTTGTCAAATGTGTGTTTTGTATTGACGCTGCCGCTTCGCAGTCGCGTGGTCGCGTAGGTTTGCGCTAAGCATTAAAGAGCATTTCCTATATTTACAAAAGGGTAACTTTTCAATCTTTGTCGCAAGCGATCGCGACCGACAAAAATTCAAAATATAAAATGCCATATTATGACAATACCGCTGTACATATAGGTTTCTTCTCTCTCACTTTAATTTACTGCTTAATAATAAAATTAATGTGACGTACAATGCATCTACATAATTTAATATTAAGCTTCGGCCAAACCTACGCGACCAAAGCGACTGCGAAGCGGGAGCGTCTGCAACGCGGGACGCTCGCGTCGCGTCGGCAGAGCGGGAATAATCTACGGTTCACACGTTAGTCGCGCAAGTGTGCTCACCAGTTTCGCGTTGCAGGCGCTCCCGTCCCGCGTCCCGCTCGCGTCCCGCGTTCTGACGCGCAGGTTTGGCCCGGTTGATACATTTAATTACATAAATTCAAATAACGGTGTCATAATATGTTGCAGAACACAAAAAGTTTTTATGCCAAACTAACTAATAAGCCCTAAAGCTTTGTTTTATTAGATTTATTACAAAATATATTTGTTTAACTTTGTTCAACGTTATATGTTGTTAGGTGTTACTTAAGGATAATCGAGTATTAATTATAATTAACTGACAATATTTTATTTTTATGCCATGGCATTAATATTTTTATGACCTCCGCTTCTTTATTTTAATTATCTGAGTTTATTTATAAAATATTAGCTGTTAGTTTTTAGTTTTTACCTATGCTATGTTTGCATTGAGTTATAAAAATAATTTTAAGTTAACCCGGGCCATGAACTTCGTTTCGCTGATAATGAAATAATGAAAATTTTTTCATGATACATAATATTACTTATTGTAGAAAAATTATTGTATGTTAGTATAAATATTATGAAATTTTTTAAATTAAGTACTTTAATAACTATTCAGTTGGGATACAAAAATAGTCTGATCACCTCATTACTCGATAGGAAAGTCGATTCGTGCGTAGACCGGGCATGCAAAATAGTCAGTCCTTCGCCAGTTCTCTCACCGATCGTGTCCGTCAGCCGCCCCACCTGATGGGAGAGAGTGATGGAATAAAGAGTGCAACCTGTATTACGCACACATTTGAGCACTTTTATCTCTCCAGCGTAATCGAAAGATCTCGATAAGATCGGTAGCCGGTCGTTCGACTTGGAAAATATTATCATTATTACACACTCGCAGTAGCAGCGGCGGCAGATGATTATAAAATAAAAACAAACTGTTGCTACAGTGGCTAAATTTTGATTTACAATTACAAAATAAGTTCACTTGGCTTGAATGTGATCTTAAACTTTTAATGATAGATTTGCATAGATGGACTTGGCTTTTCTTTTTACAGTTCATGTTTTTCGTGGGATTTCATTATCTTTTTTTTTCAGGTGATGTTAAAATTTTCTATATTTCACCTGCTGCGCTTTGCTTAGAGCCCATTCTCTATCTCCAACTATTTTATTATTTTTTCTTTGAGACTTCGTTACTACTTCTAAGGTGGACAAGCCTGGACAGTAAATATACTTCTCAGTCGATTGTATTCAACTATTGCTGACTCTTGAGCGTTTATACTTGAAGGTGGTCATTATCAGCATTGCCCCGGATCCATGGCTGCGTTGATATCAGCAATCAGCATTTCCACTTTCGTCGCAGATATAAACTTGCGTTTCATTTCAATTCGCGACTGTATAATTGACTACAGCACATGTTGCCTACAGGACGACTGAAAACTCCCATACACGCTGTTACATGACAAACAATGGATAAACATGAACCATCATCAGGAATAGAGATGAATTGGTGAAGGTAACCTTTTAGGCTTTTATGTGCAGTATTTCACGTACTATTTTTGCAATGATTAAAAATGTAAATATACATAATCTATACTTATTATAAAACAAAGTCGCTTTTTTCCCTCATGTCCCTTTGTTCCCTTTAATCTTTAAAACAACGCAACGAATTTTGATGATTCTTTCAATGTTAGATAGCCTATTTATCGAGGAAGGTTATAGGCTATATTTTATCACGCTAAGACTAATAGGAGCGAAGAAATAGAGGAAAATGTGGAAAAACGGGGAAAATTATTTGAAACGGCTAACTTGAACGCGCTAATCTCAGGAACTACTGGTCTGATTTGAAAAATTCTTTCAGTGTTAGATAGCCCATTTATTGAAGAAGGCTATAGGCTATATTTTATCACGCTAAGACTAATAGGAGAATGTGGAAAAAACGGGGGAAATTATTTGAAAGGGCTTATCTCGCGAACTACTGCAGTAATTTTTATGTTATTTGGCACAGATGAGAAGTAGACCACGTGAAGGATCATAGGCTATCGATTTTAATCATTTTTTCAGTAGCTTCTATAATATATTTTATACCCGTGCGACGCCGGGGCGGGTCGCTAGTAAAAAATTAAAGTATCAGACGATTCCGTTTCCTTCAAAATTAAGAACAACGATATTATTTTCTAATTAATGAAATGATATTTCGTCATGACACTTGACGTCAGGTGCTAATGACTTGATGTTGTGTTTATCGATGTCATTATTAGCACTATTCTAACTTGATGATTTAACCTACATAATAAACTACTATACTATACAATATACATACCTAAAGACGCATTCTCTGTAAGCGTTACATATCGTAATAAATAGTAGCGATAATGTTATATTTAAGAAGAGTTCAATGGGGCAAGCAAAAATGAGACATCGCCACCCATTCCACCAAGATCTATTAAGGGAGCCCGCGTATCGCGCCCCCCGTGGTGGTGACGACTGACGGGTCTGCACGACGTGGACGATCGCTGGCAGAGTTGTGGTAGGTTCTTTCGTACCCGCACCCGCCTTAAGCGTGGCGTGCAGCACCATGGGGTTTTAGTGGGTAGACCGCACTGGAGTCCCACATACCCCGACCGATATCCCATGGATATCCCCAATCCGCTGGGGGTGTGTAAAACATTTCCCCATGTGATAAAAAGGGTAAGCAGGAAATGAAAGATAAGGGAATCGAAGATCGGGAAAATAATTTTAAAATTATGACTGTCTCAAAACTCCATATTATTTTGATGTTATTGTCCGTGAATCCTGTTAACCACACACGTCAGACGTATAGAAAATAAGTATATTTTTTAAAGTATTTTAGTCTATATTTTTAAGACATTAATCTTGAAGACGGTTGGCCACTGGTCCTACGAGATCTCGTCTTAGCAGAAGAAGGGACTGTATATATTTTCTATTCGTCAACGTGTCGTTTTTTCTTTGTTTTTTATTGATATCTAATGAACAGATGAAGTAATCGGCGATTTCGAAGTAATATGAGTAACCCGTCATCGCGGAACTTCTACACAAGTTAGTTAAAACGGTTTAGAGATTAGGTTTTCGTGTAAGACATGTGTATCGCGGAAGACAAGAGAAGGCAAATTCTGAGGGCCACCATGTCGCCAAGGTTGGACGCTGACTCATAATAACAAATTACAATAACATCCAAATATATTACAATTAGACTAGATTTTAAATTTGAAAGAGATAGTCTTTAACGCTTCTTTGCAGGGCCCGATGAGCTATGTAGCCTCTCCGGGCAAAGATCATTTTTACCGCCCTTGACATACAGAAAACCATACAAGTCATAAGCTAGTTTTTTAGGGGATAAAAGGGGAATATTTAATCAAAATACTTAAATATTTTCATTATCCAACATGAAGTAGGTTGGATCAAGGTATAATTATACAACTTGCGTGGTGGATGGCTAATGGAAGATAGGAATAAGTCAATTTTGCCACCCTCCATTTTTTGCCGCTCAGGGCAAATGCCCGGCTCGCCCCCCTTAGATCGGGCCTTCTTTGCTAAGTTATTGTCTACTAATTTTCGCTTCAAGTATTTTATTTCAATGTCTGCTATAGGGAGGAATGTTAATAAAAAAAAATGTCTGCTAATCTATACTTATAATACTCATTATAAAGCGGGAGAGTTTGTTTGAACGCGCTAATCTCAGGAACTACTGGTTCGATTTGAAAAATTCTTTCAGTGTTATATAGCTCATTTATCGAGGAAGGCTATAGGCTATATATTATCACACTACAACTAATAGGAGCGAAGAAACAGAGGAAAATGTGGAAAAAACGGGGAAAATTATTTGAAAGGGCTTATCTCTCAAACTACTGGAGAAATTTTTAAGGGAATATGTACGGCTTAAGCCGCGCGGACGGTCTAGTTTACAAGCGTCTCCCAATTTGTTACATATTGCAATTATAAGTTGTTTTGTAGAGTTACGAGCGGAAAAGTATAATTTAAAACTTGGCGATGACGCTTGATTGATAATTTAAATAAAATTAAAGAAAACCCATTTATTTAAAAGGATACAAATAATATAAATGTACTTAGCTAAACATTGCATTAGATATGTATACAGTTAAAATTATAAAAGGGCATCTTCAGAGTTAGGCGTTTTTGAGAGGCGTACGGAAATAGTATAGTCAAACAATAGTCGTATTATCCTAGGAAGTCTGGCTTTAATAAACATCATTTTGATAAGTGTGAGGCCATGGTGTACAATTATATTGAAATGATAGGCTTTATATTCTTCTGGTGTAGATAAACCCTAAACGAGACTAGACTATATTACAAATGAGTTGCCGCTATTCAGGTCTTAGATAATAATAATAAATGTTATGTTTTTAAACCGGAAAATAAACTGGTTTGGCAAAAAACGCAAATAGCTGTATAATAATATGGTGAACACGAACTTGCTTCAGTTCTACTACATCTGGGATAAATGTACCTTTGTTTTAAAACTAAAGTAGTTAAGGTGACGCTGCGTTAAAGTAAAAAACCGTATTGGATATGTTTTAGATTGCTTGTTTTCTTTCACATAGAAAACAAGAAATGGAAAGGGCGTAAGGGACAAAATGGGTTTTGTCGCGTAATTTAAAAACCATAAATATATTTCATATAAGCTATGGGCAAACTAAAGCGTATGCTTTAACCAATCTATGTACAATTTTTGGAAGCTTAAATCACTCTCCTCTGTTGACAAAATTGGAATCCCTTTTTTTACAGAGGTCTTTTTGATTGATTATTCTGTGTTATAAAATTGACCAGCCGTGATATGCTATGGGTAATTCAAAGACAAAGACAATATGATGAATACTGACAATGAACTTTAATTTCTTAGCTTTTGCTGAGAAAAACCGATATCGCTACAGCCAAATACTCGTAATCAAGGCGTCGCGTTGCCTTAAGGGTCCGTATACAAAATTTGCCGATTTCGCTGATTTGACAGACGTGATTTAACAGTTAAAATACAGTATTTCTATAAGTTTTAATGCACAACATGTAATATCATTTCAATTATAATCTAATGTTGGAGCTAGATTTTTTTATTTTTTAAAGTATTTTTAAATAATCCAACTCAAACCCGCGACAGTTTTGTGATTTTTGCTGTAAAAGGTTAAGAATATCACCTGTTTATGGATTGTATTGACGTCTTAACGGTATGAAAAAAATACAATGTACTGTTGAGAAAGTCGTCTATAAAATGTTGGAATTACTTTTTACCACTTTAATATGAAATAGTTGAGTAAAAAAATATGTAACTCGGCAAAATTTTAGAGAAAATGGGCAAAGAATTGCTGTTAATTTCGGCAACTTGGAGCTGTAATTCATGAAAAGAAAACGACAGAAATAATCTGAAGATAAAATTCTATCCAATTCGAGAAAAAAGAGAAAAAAAAAACAAATTGTGCCAAAAAACGCGATTCAAAACAACCTAAATCTCACATTATATTACTCGCCGCAAGTTCGAGTCGGCTTTCCGCGCTTAAATATATTTTAAATCTAATAATTAATATATATTTTTTAAGTCTAATAAGAGGAAAAAACCTAATAATATTTCTGTAGCGAACCTTTGCAATTTCGGCCAAATCGGAAAAATTTCGTATACGGACTCTTAAATGAACTTTTGATAGTGGAGAGAAAGATTGTATAGAGACCAAAGGACTACAGTCTGGGCATTTTAATATATTGTGGCACATTTGACATCTGTCAGATTAATCTCCATAGTGAGGTGAGATGCGTAAAAACATCGACTAAAACGAACAAATCGATACGGACTTGAAATAAAATATTTGAATTTTATACGTTTGAAACAAATTCCTGTCCCATTATTGCTTTTTTCTTTTGCAAATTCAAGGAGCAAAATAAGACAAGTACATAATTTACAAAAAAAAATGCATTTATTCGCTTGAATTATAAAAACTGTTAAATGTAGTATTAACATTATTCATTTCACATAAATATGTGTTACTTTTCACAACGTGGTTATTAATTTATGGGGACATTTCGTTACAAGTAATCAATGCATCGATACTATTTATTCGCTTTCGATTTTTAGGGTAACATCCCTAGAGTTTAAAAAGAAAAAAGGTCAGCTGACGTAACATTGTAACGACGTGCAATTAATAAGATCAGAATTTGTTTATTACGTTTAGAATTGTTAATCAGTAAAAGCAAATCGTTAAATAATTCTTGTCGGTTATACTTACAATAAATATGTAATAGTTATTGAAAAAAGTTAATCAATCGTGCAGTTATAACAAAACGAAAATATTTATTTTTTATGCACGTCGCTACAAGGTTACCTTGTACAATTTTGATGAACTGTCAAATGTGGCCTATTAAAATGCCCCGACTATATCTTATTTCATATTAAAGTCTGTTGTTATAAATGAATCATTTCTTAGTAAGGACTCAGACTAGGACTGGCAGAGTTATAAAAATATTTCTTTAAATTTAGAAATTTCTCCACATAGCTTTTAATCTTAACTGCCTCCAAAATAGCAATATTCCAGTGCGTGGGAATATTGGTATTATAATATAAACAGGGAAGTCTCTGTTTATGATGACTGACATATTTTTGCTACATATCTTTATTATTAGAATAAAACCTTCAATAAGCCGCATTGTAATTACATTTATTACACAATTGGCAAATAATAGCACAGTACAAAAACTCCTGCGATAAGGAAGCGAAATAAATACTGTCATAATAATACCTCCGTGTCTTATTAGTCCAGCCGTAGAATATAATAGCATTGTACTTAATATAACTCGTAAAATAGTAATTTATAGACATCTACATCCATTTTAATAGGGATTTGTTTTATTTGTTCATAAAAAACATAATTTATTACTTTATTCTTCGTTTATCTATCGTAATATTTCTAGGTAGTTTTACTGCAAACTTAATACTGTAACTAATACAATCAGATGTAAATAATCCTAGAACATACTTTTATTTAATGAAAACACGTAGACTCATCGACCACAACATCATTATGTAGATAATATTTATGTTATGTACGTTGTAAGCACAATAGTTACGTATCATCATACCTAAAAATCACATCTCTGTAACAAATTTACTAGACCTAGGAAATCAAGTCCCTTAAAAAATATTGCTGACTTGAATTTAAATTCAAGTCAGCAATATTTTTAAAACGACTTGCTACAATAATTATTGTATCAATGAAATATATTCCTATGAAGAGTACACATAGGCACAGTAGTAAATTCTCTTTACTTAAGCGTTTCACATAATAGGTGCCTTGAGAAGCTCCTAGATGAAATAAAGTTTATGGTGTAATGTCCTTTAATTAACAAATACATAAAGTTCATATTACAAAATGGGCACTTAACATACTACATTGTATTGAGTACGTGCTTAGTCCTATATTAGAATATTGCTAGATTAAAATATTATATATTATTTTTTATTAGGGTACCATAAGTATTACTAATACGATATGTAATAACATGAATTATTCATTATAATAAATAATATAATTAATCATTCATGGGGTTCTAAAAACTTACGGATTTTTCTGAAACGGAATTGTTTTTAGGTTTCCGAAGTTTTAGCTTAACAGTTTTGACGTCATAACCATTACCCCGACGTAAAAATAAGTGTAATTTGTTGGATAATCCCTCGCGCACACACTTGTATGTGAAACTATATCAACACGCCTTTACTAAGCATTCAAAACAAGCTCGTTTGTATTCATTATACGGACGCAAATGGACAAGCCCGAACCCTCATTTCTGTTATACTGACTACTGTTATTTATCGGTTCTTAATAATTCGTGTGCTGTAGCGTGAAATTGAATTAGTTGATTTCTATTTTTTTAGGTAAAATAGGCAGATCAGATTATTTTAGATCTTTCATACTAAAAATTAAAAATTAAATAACATAACAATTATTATAGGTGGTGAGATGATAATTCGAAATGATAATAATGTCGTAGGATAGGTTTTACGAGTATTCATAGATCATTTTCCGATTTAAGGATCCATTTGTGAAATATGAGGTTTCAAAGCGGAAAAAATCGTTAGAGTCCAGTGTCTACCAGCTTAACGGTCGCTTCTGGAAATGTGAAAAAATTCACGGGGGTAGGAAATATGCTGAATTTAAAAGGAAAATTATCACGGCTAGGAAGACTTCAAAAGTTATTAAATAAAAGTCGATCAACTAAAAAAAATATTCGTCGAAGTTACACGCGAAAAAACTGACTAAGTACCTACATAATATAAAAGTAGCTATATGATGCTTCGCTCGGTATTCAAAAAATTAAAAACAATAAAATGACATTTTATGAAAATGATTCCTAGTTAGATCGATCTATCATATATATGTATATATATATATATATATATATATATATATATATATATACATATATATATATATATATATATACAAGAATTGTTCGTTTAAAGATATAACATATTACGCTGAGACATATTATGTAGTAAGTACAAAACGTCTTGAGGTCTTGGTCAACATGTCAATCAATAATTTTTTGTCTAGATTATTGGGAGTTCGGAGGGAGTAGTTTTGAAGTTTTGTGTTTACGAGTCTAGCAGTTTTCCTCAACCATGTAGAAAAAGCTATTCAACATACATTGAACATACATTAGTCAATAACACTGTCTGCACATCTTTGTCACCAGTATTTTTAATAGACTAACATAGTAACAATATAATTTTGTAGGAATAAAAAAAAAATACTTAACAATTTTTTTAAATACGGAAGTACGGTTATATATTATTGTATATTTTATTTTATACACAAAGGGCAAAGTTTAGGATCACTTTTACCCAGAAGTCGAACGTTTATGTGAAGCGATTAGAAGACGAATGAGTCAGTGAATCATTCTCTGTTCCTCATCATACATTTGCATAAGTTAGAAAGGAACAGAGTTGGAAATCCCGCTGCTGCGGTTATGGAAATTGCCTAGGGCCTTGATAATTGATACAACATGTGGTCGCCGCTCGCCAGGGCTGCTGAGTAAGTGTATAGCGGTAATAGTAATTAAGTTTTACCTATAGGTTTTTTTTATGCGAAACTTAAGTTGACTGAAACTAAAACATAATAGATGATAAAATGCTCCAAAATTCGTTTATCGCGCGGGAACCTCGTCCGTAAAATTTCGGGATACAAATTCGTTTCCTACCAAATACCAAAATCGGTTAAGTGGCAATAAGCAAACAGACTGATAGATACGTACACATCTACATTTTTTATTATATTAGTAGATGTGTATTCGTAGGGCATGATACTTTGGCAATTACAAGAAATTAATTAATGTTATTGTCATTCCGGGCGAATCCGGCAGAACTCGTTTACGTGGTTCCGGCATTACCTGGTTTTTATATTACCAGCTGGTTCCTGACGCAACGGGTCGATACTACATGATGTAATGTTGAATATTCGAACTTGCTAACTTTTAATTTGAAATTTTGTCGCATTGTTACTTACGGAAGAAGTAGATGAACAAATAATAGTAAATTATGTTTATGTCAAGAAAAAAACTATAGAATTTCAATACATAGGTACTTTAAAATCTAAATCTAAAGCTACGCTTATACGGGCAACTAAAATTGCTCCACTCCAGTTAATTCTCGTCAACTTTGACGTCACGACTACATCAAGCAATTTTCAGCAACAAGCAGCAATATTGCGCAATACATCGCAATACAATTGAGCGAAGTTGCAACTTCATCAACTAGTTACTAGGCAATGCTGTCATACACGAGCCCATCGAATATTCGTCAATTCGTATCGGCGACATTGAGCGATATGAAATATTTGGAGCAATATCGCCGAAATAACTGCCGCAATTTATTGAAATTGCTCCATATTGCTCCATTAATTGCTCCAGATCGGTCCATTTGTGTCGCCGGGCACAATTGTTGCCCGTGTAAGCGCTACTTTGCTCTAAATACTGTAAATACACTTCTCTCCAACTCTAAGATTCAGTTCTGTTTTAAATTTTAGTAGTAGGTAGGTTAAATTATTTTATTTGTCTTTTAATAATTTGTCTTTACAAGAAGTTTACTGCCACGAGTACCAGTCACATTATATAGCCGGAGACCTACTGCCACACAACTCATAATAATAAATATTATTTATGATTTAACACAACTATCAACACAAATTTATACTATGGCGATTAATGATATTGTTTAGCTGAAACTTCTGCGATCATGAACAGAGGTTTTGGGACTGACCTGGTCAGTATATGAACAGAATAACTGATCATCAGGATTAGCTGATATAACTGCCATAGAGTATCGTCCTACAGAAGAATCCATACTTCCATAGTTCCATGACCATACTAATATTATAAATGCGAAAGTGTGTCTGTCTGTCTGTTACCTCTTCACGCCCAAACCCCTGAACCGATTTCGCTGAAATTTGACGTGGAGATAGTTTGAGTCCCGGGAAAGGACATAGGATACTTTTCGTCCTGGAAAAATGTACGGTTCCTGCGCGATAAACGAGTTTGGCGCAACGGAGTTGCGGGCGTCATCTAGTAGACTATAAGTACCAGATTGACAAAGAAAAAAACGGCCAAGTGCGTATCGGGCCACGCACAATATAGCGTTCTGTAGTACCGCTAGTTTTTGATAATTTTTGTATTTTTTAGTTTATTTATTTATTTATTTAAGCAGTACAATTTTAACTTATATCTATTTGAGAACGTACCTTAAACCTGCAAGGTTTGTCTGGTACACCTTAGAAAGTTCACCACACGCTAATACATTTAAACTATATCCTTGGTAACACAGAGTATGCTTAAGTGTAATCAGATATAGCACTCGTTAGACCACAGCCAGACATTTTATTCATATAATAATCACATATGTTATTCCTTTGTTTGAGATCTATATTTATGTCCCCCAACAAGTATACATCTCTATTAATAAACGGGGGTTTATTCAGTATATGCTTAATCTCACTAATATACAAGTGCTTACTCTCAGATGGCGGTCTATATAATGCACAGATAACTGACAAATAACCAGAGGACGTGCTGATTTTACCTATTATCGATTCACAGTGAGTAGTCGTAATATGGTCGTATCTAGAAAAAGTATGACAGTTGATTGATTGATTGATTGACAGTTGATTGATTGTAACTCAAAAACTTATGAAGTCTTCTTAGCCGTGATAGTTTTCCTTTTAAATTCAGCATATTTCGTACTACCCTGATTTTTTTTTCACATTTCCAGAAGCAACCGTTTAGCTGGTAGAAGGGGGGGACACTGGACTCTAATGATTTTTTTCCACTTTAAAACTTAATATTTTACAAACGGATCCCTAAATCGGAAAATGATCTACGAATACCTACTTATAATATTTTTAAAGAACCTATCCAACGACACCCCACACGATGGGGTGGACGTGAAAAAAATCATCCCCGCTTGATGTGTAAGGAAGGTACCATAAAAAAATAAGATATTAAATTGCAGCCAAATTAAAGCTTTGTAGGTCCTATAATCTCCGAGCGAAACCGCGGACGGACGGACAGACGGACAGACAGACGGACGGACAGACCGAAACTATAAAGGTTCCTTGTTGACTACGGAAGACTAAAAAGCTTGATTACTAAAATTTGACATTATTTTAATTCTCTTGCATGTCTACTGTAAGCATGCTAAGCATCTTCCTGCAAAAGAATAGAAAAGTATCAGAAGGTGGGAAAAAATATGTCACAAAAATCAGTCTGTGTAAAATGTTATTCTCTCACATGTTACGCCTGTAGATCGCGCCACAACATCTCGTATCATAAATTATTATAATTCGCCAATATTATAGGTGTTATGTAAATTCGCAGCATTCCAAAATCGACAGAATCTCTACTATAAACCTGCCCACACCGTCATGCGGCGTGGGATCGGCCTGCGAACTAAACAAAGCAGGACCAGCATTGACCTCTCCATTTTGAGTAGCAAACTACCAAATTGATCGTTCCTTTGAAATATTTTATCGTCCTTTGATCCTTTTAAATAATTTAGAATCAATATTAGATAATTCCGATCCTATATCGCCAAAAATGTATCGTAAACTCATCTAAATAAGAGGACGTGTGTCATTTTTGGATTTGGATCGACGCCATCGCAGACCACTGCTATGTTTATATAAGTACTTATATCTAGGGTTAGGCTGTCTAATTAATCTTGGAATACATACTTTTTGCTTCGCTGTAGTCGGGTAAATGGGTTCTTAAATACTATTTATTTGAAAAAATTTGTATAAAACATCTGACTATGTGTTTTGTAGAGCTTCTAGTTGTTCGTCCGTAACATTTAGTTTTTTCACTTCCTTAAAGTGATGCAGAATTTATAATATAGTAACAAGACACAAACAGTCATTAGATGACTAAGGATTTAAGGAACTTTAAATCTTGTTTTTAAGCCTGTAGGTATTCAGTTCAGAAACCATTTATTAGTCCTGTCGGAGACACAAAGTTAAAGAAGATTATCGAATAAATCATTTGATTTATAGCTCTCGAGCACCTATAATAATTATTGAGGTGTTTTATTAAATTATATTTGATTTCTTTTAATGTAAAATAAGGGGGCTAACGAGCAAGCGGGTCACCTTATGGAGGTCGCCCATGGAAACTCGCAACATCAGAAGAGCTGCAGGTGCGTTGCCGGCCTTTTAAGAGGGAATAGGGTAATGGTAGGGGTGGGTCTCTGGGTAGAGAAGGGAATAGGGTAGGGTATTGGGCCTCCGATAAAGTCACTCACTCCGCGAAACACAGTGCAAGCGCTTTTTCACGCCGGTTTTCTGTGAGCCCGTGGTATTTCTCCGGTCGAGCCGGCCCATTCGTGCCGAAGCATGTCTCTCCCAAGTAAAATATATATAATCCCACGATATTATGTAGTTTTTCTGTTATTAATGGAAATCAAATTATTATACTTGTTGATTCGCACATTTGTTATCGCCGTCCTTAACACAGAATTTTGAAAGACGAATCGAAATGGCTACATTTTGATATTATACAAATAAAATATGACATAAATAGTGGTGTTTTTAAAGACATCGAATTAATAAAGGTCTCTCACAAACTATCGCAATGGAGGCCCTCTTTTAAACTGGATTTGCGCAGTCTGATCGTCCGTTGGTCGTAGTTGTGAGGCTGACATAAAGCTAGTTACTGCATAATCATGGCGCGGTTGCACCCTAAAATTCCGAAAATACTGTAGTCTAGCGTTGTCCTGAAGCAGCAATGGCCTAGAGCGATTGATCAGCCTTGGTTGTTTAACAGCTAGTTCTTCCATCATGGTTTGCAGTTGCTGACAATAGATATCTGCCGTAACCGTTTGGCCAGATTTTAGAAAGCTGTAGTGAACGACACCGGCACTAGTCCACCAAACACTCATGAGTAATTTTTTCTGAGTCAATTTTCGCTTAGGGCAGGATTTGGCTGATTCTCCGGGGGACAGCCATTGCGACGAACGCTTCCGATTATCGTAAAGGATCCGTTTTTAACCGACTTCAAAAAAAGGAGGTTATCAATTCGACGCGTATGTATGTAATATTTCCAGAACCGCCCAGTTTTTGTATATGTTAATCTATGACAGCTTCTGAACAAATGTGCTAAATTTCAAAAGCGTATGTATGTATGTATGTATAAATGTTTTTATGTTTGTGCACGCATATCTCCGGAACCACAAATCCGATTTTAGTGATTCTTTTTTTATTGTACTAGATATTGTTCAACTTAGGGAATACTGCAAGTTTCATCAAAATCGGTTCAGTAGTTTTTGAGATAGGGAATTTTAATTCTTAATTATGTACAAAAATTTGAAGTCGGTTTAATCTTTTTAAAATACTATTATTCATCACAAGTAATGATCCGATTTAAAAACCCTTTATTATTGTGTCGGTTGATCAATGTAACGCAGCAGTCGACGCGTGCTCTCTGGTTTGCTCCACTCAATTCATGAGGTACCCACCTTTCAAGTTTTTTTATCTTCCCAATTTGCTTCAAGTGGATTAAAGCAGTTTTATCACTTACCCTGAAGCCTACTGCTAGCTCTGAAGTGGTTTGCGATGGATCCGCTTCCACAATAGCCTTTGGTTCTTCATTATTCATTTTGGTCTCGGGTCGTCCACGGGATTTGTTCTGAGGGTGAAATTTCCAGAACGAAAACGTTGGAACCAAAACCGTACCGTGTTTTATTTTGCGATACCAGCGCCATACATATTGTTAATTTTTCGAGCTGTTTCTGCAGTACTCGTGCCACGGTAGAACTCATATTCGTAAATAAAGCTATATTTCCAAATTTTCCATTGTGCGATATGAACGACTCCAAAGAAAAAATAATCAAGAAAAAAAACAAATGAATGACTGTGTTGGAAACTCAAATGTACCAAATAAATGAATATACAGGATGTCCCAAAACTCAACGATAATCTGGGACCGGATGAATGGCCAAGTTATACCAGTTCCGTGAAAAATAAAATAAAAATTCCATATCACTCAGTTCAGCGATAATAGACAATTTTGTAAAAAAGTCGAAATTCGACACCCTTGGTCGCATTTTCAAGTCCTGTGATCACCAATGTCACAATTTCGCTGTGATTTTTTTAATTTCGAGATCTTCATTAACGATGCTATTGATCGCAACTACGAATTAATGCAAAAAACATTGTTAATTTAATAAAATAAGTTAAGTTTTAGTGAGTCATGGTTCACAAAAATATTGTTAGTTAACTTTGACACTTCATTTTGAAAAAAAATTGTACTACACTGCCCTTGGCAAGTTATTTAAAAAGTTGGCGCATTTAATCAAAATTTAAAAATGGTGCAACACTAGCCACTTTTCTTACCATTAAAAAATTTATTTCAATTTTTTTTCAAATTGAACTCATTTCTAAAATAATAATTGATACTTTTTTATATTAAAAGATCAGGGTATTGAGTGTGTGTAATGAACAAAAGTGATAGAATGAGATAGATAGTGACGCTGACAGTCTGTCTCACTCTAGAGCAAGACAGATCGACATTCGACTTTTAGAATGAGCGAGACGGATAGTGACGCTTGAGGGGTCGTCCGTTCACAACATTTAGTACGCATCGTTTCTTCGTCTACTGCGCATCTCTCGTATTCGTGTTACTATCGTACTAACGACTTTGGCTTGTATTACTTTGGACTTGATACCGCTTCCGTACTGACGACTTTGGCTTGTGTTACTTTGGACTTGATACTGCATTTGTACTGACGACATTGGCTTTGCTTTTCTGGACTTTGTGCTGTGAAAATAGTGTGTGAACAACATGCCGGATCTGTACACAGTACAAGAATATGCAAATATGCATCTTATCTACGGTGAATGCCGTTGTAATGCCTCTGCCGCAGCCAGATTGTATCGCGAGAGATACCCCAATGTGCAGCGTCACCCAGATTATCGCGTATTCCAAAATGTGCACGCGTCATACTCGGAAGGACGATTGCCCAGTGTTCGTACGTCCGGTGGAAGACCGCAAAGAGACTACGACGACGTAGTTTTGAATGAAATTCAAAATGACCCTAGCACTTCAGTACGTGCGATAGAACTAGCAACGGGAGTACCGAAAAGTAACGCTCATCGAATTTTAAAACGAAACGAATTTCATCCGTATCATGTGCAACGCGTCCAGAGTTTGCTCCCACGAGATTACGCACCTAGAATTAATTTCTGCAGAACAATGTTAACGAAAATTCGAGAAGATCCTGAATTCCTAAACAAAATTTTATGGACCGACGAATCTACATTTAAAAGAGACGGTTATTTGAACTTACACAACCTTCATGAATGGCACGTCGAAAATCCGCATTTAATGCGTGAAGACCGATCCCAATACCAATTCAAAGTAAACATGTGGACTGGAATTTTAAACGGACGAGTAATTGGACCATTTGAGCTAACTCAAAATTTAGATGGCGCCACCTATTTGCATTTTCTTCAAAACGATTTGCCAAATTTGTTAGAAGACGCACCGCTCAGTATTCGCAGAGAAATGTGGTTTCAGCAAGATGGTTGTCCGGCGCACTATGCTCGAGCTGTAAGGGATTATTTAAACGCTGATTATCCTGACAGATGGATCGGACGCGGTGGCTCAATTTTATGGCCTCCTCGTTCCCCCGATCTAAATCCAGTTGATTTTTTTTACTGGGGATGCATAAAAGAAAAAGTATATTCGAAAAAAATACTAAATCTATCAGAACTTCGCCAAAAAATTGCTGCAGCGTCAGAAGAAATAAATTCAAGAAATTTGGCACGACTGGTGCAAAGGTCTTTTGTAAGGCGTTGCAGAGCCTGTATTCGTGCCGGAGGCAAACAATTCGAACATTTATTGTAGTTTAAGGAGAATAATTTAATAAAAAGTTTTACGACGGTTCCTTCATTGTTTTATTAATTATTATTATGTTTTTTTACAGTAAGATTGGTTATTAACTGACTGAATTACCTCTTTACTAAAAATAATAATTTGATTTAAGACCAGAAACAAAAAATAACAAATTTTAGTAACAAAAATTCCTAATCTTGAGTTGTTCAAAATAAGCTCAATTTGGAAAAAATGAGAAATAAAAATTTTAGTAGCAAGAAAAGTGGCTAGTGTTGCATCATTTTTAAATCTTTATTAAATGCGCCATCTTTTGAAATAACTTGCCAAGGGTAGTGTAGTACATTTTTTTTTCAAAATGAAGTGTCAAAGTTAACTAACAATATTTTTGTGAACCACGACTCCCTAAAACTTAACTTATTTTATTAAATTAACAATGTTTTTTACATTAATTCGTAGTTGCGATTAATAGCATCGTTAATAAAGATCTCGAAATTAAAAAAATCACAGCGAAATTGTGACATTGGTGATCACAGGACTTGAAAATGCGACCAAGGGTGTCGAATTTCGACTTTTTTACAAAATTGTCTATTATCGCTGAACTGAGTGATATGGAATTTTTATTTTATTTTTCACGGAACTGGTATAACTTGGCCATTCATCCGGTCCCAGATTATCGTTGAGTTTTGGGACATCCTGTACATATAAATTTGAATTTGGAATTCTTAACCAAAGAGGAGATATTTGAGATCAAAGTGGCCTGTACAACAAAACGCCAATTTCATATGTAAGGACCTAATATTAGGTAGAGTTAGAAACAAACGAGAGAAAATATTTTGAAAAATAAATACTTTTCAATCTAATGTTCAGACAAAAACGAGTCATTTTGCACTTATAGGTAGGTCACGATTTATTGAAATTAGTTAAATATTGAATTAACAAAGTATATTAATATTGTCTTTGACGACTTATGTAAGAATGTGCTTACTTACATAATTCATATCACTAGGGGCCCGATTATCATACTTCGAATGTCACTTCGATTATTATTGGTTGTCCAATTTGCACATAAATTAGTAGAGATAAACTACGATAACATGTTTGAGAATTGGAACCCGGTGACTTGGTGAGTGGTGAGTAAGCCAGATCTGCCAATAAACCTTGAACAGCAAGCTTCGGCGAAATTGTGTAATATCAATGTCACGCTCTCGCCAAGGACAGGGTCGACACATGTTGCAAAACTACGATAATGTGATTTTAAATATTTTGAGGTCTCTTGGACTGGAATGTTCGATAAATAATCGAGTTAAAATTTTAAAAGTATACCATCGAGGAACTTAGAGGAGGTTTGATACTTGTGGAGCCTTTGACTATGTGGACAGTTTGGAAGTTAACATAAATTTACTATGAATTCATAGGCACACTTATTCTGCACAACACTTAACAAAGAATAATAATAAATTAATGGCTATACTCGTGATCTTTATGAATATGATGTTGATCGTTGACTGATGTTGGCTACACTTCTGTATAATGCCATTTAATTACTGTACTTGTTAAAAAGAAATATGGATTGAAACGATAAATACGATACAATCTATTAAATGCTCAACTATGTAATTCCCGTCACCGCTAAAGGTTACACTAAACCTGCCAATATCTATTGGTGATCAATAAAATGTAACATAATGTGTTGTCGCAACAACAGTAGTATTTCCCACAGAGCGGCTCGGAATTTTGCGGGTCAACTATTACGATTAGTCTCTCAGGGTCAAAACATTAGGTCTAATAACTTATTTTAAGATGGAGCTATTTTTATTGACATAATAACTGAATACGTAAGCGGATGAAGTTGATAAATAACATTTTATAACATAAAGAAAGAAAAAAACACTCATTTTTTCGCTTATAATATTTAAACAAACCTTGAAACTGGCCTAAGACTAATATTAAATAACATGAAATCCACGTTTTCGTCCCTTCCATTTGACACCACCAAAACGACACCACCTGTGGTGTCTTGTTGGTTGTCTCTAGTCCATAATTGTGACACCACCTTAGTGATGTCAAGATGACCATTTGAGTGACAGATAAATATAAACTTTACTGCTTGAACTTAATTGGAGTTTTCATATTAACAACTAAGCAACTATGTGACATCACTAATAGTCGGTGGTATCATATTATGGTCTAGACTCTAGTCTAGAGAGTCCATATAACACCACCGGTGGTGTGGTGTCAAGTGGAATGATCGCACTTTTTTAATTTCATCAATCCAATCCTGGAGCCTCCATTTATGCAAACAATTTTCAAATTGTAAGTTACTCACTTCATCCACTTACGTATTCGATCGAAACTCTATTATTTATTACTAGGTTTATGAACCTAATAAATAACCCAGGCAATATTATTAATCGCTACAATTCGTCTAATCCTAGACTACCTGGAATCACGAATAATTATTGTGAGGTGGGCCGACCGTCGACCTCAGATATTAATTTTAACCTCGTAAGTCGTAATACAAAGTATAGCAAAGTTTTATTTTTCAGTCAAATAATAAAAATATCTGTAAGTTGTAATTTCGAATCGATAAACCCGGGGTTGTGCTCGGGGTTTTGCCTTTCCTTTTACATTTCAATGTTATCACCATAGAAATAATGTTAAAAGTTGACATCGCGAAACTCCTTAAGCGTACTTAAATACCTAATATTATCTATCTCCTAAATCCTAATAACACAGTATGGAAGATTCTAGTCGCTACTTTTTGTACTATATGAAATAAGCTCATCAATACGGTTACATTAGAACTGAAAAAAGTGTGTATAAAAACGGCAATCAAAACATTATTGATTCGTATCGACCGTCGGGTCACGAAATGTACGGGTTCAGGGTTATCTGCATCGGGTGTTGTGCGAAACTGGTCCTTATGACGTTGGAATAAAGCCGATGTTGGAGGTGCATGCACACTCATTTTGCGAGAAGGTATATTCTAGAACATGTCTCGGTCGGTAGACGATGACGCGGGAGAGGTATCAGGATGTAATTGAATTTGGAATTTCCAAAGTCAGAGTTTACGTTTCATGGCTCCCGTTACTCGGGCCTTTGCATCCTTTGGGGATGGTTTCAACAGTATTCATCCATCAAATACTGTAGTGCTTGCTTGGGACATATTATTGCCCAATGACATACGGCATTCTCGCAACATAGTCGGCCTAGTCCAGAGGAATGAATAGCTCTAGTCTGGGACCATGTACGTGTGGGTTTCATCGCGCTGTCGTTTTTTTTCACCGTACTAGCATCTGTATTAATATGTACTATCAGAGAAGTCGATTCCTATGCAGATGGGGGACCTACGTAGTTTGGTCGCGTTACGTCAAACCCAGCCGACAGCACAATTAACATTGAATTGACATGATCCGACCAAATGACGTTAGTCTCTCAACTGCATAGGAATCAATTTCCTCGATGGTACATATGACTCATGAGATCTCACATAATCTCTTAAGTAAACGCCTCCACCCGGGATCAAACCTGTATGGCTCCTGTGACTTACTAATATCAGTTACTAGCGACCCGCCCCGGCGTCGCACGGGTATAAAATATATTATAGCCACTGAAAAATGATTAAAATCGATAGCCTATCACGATCCTTCATGTGGTCTACTTCTTATCTGTGCCAAATAACATAAAAATTGCTCCAGTAGTTCGCGAGATAAACCCTTTCAAATAATTTCCCCCGTTTTTTCCACACTCTCCTATTGGTCTAAGCGTGATAAAATATAGCCTAAAGCCTTCCTCAATAAATGGGCTATCTAACACTGAAAGAATTTTTTAAATCGGACCATTAGTTCCTGAGATTAGCGCGTTCAAGTTAGCCCTTTCAAATAATTTTCCTCGTTTTTTCCATATTTTCCTCTATTTCTTCGCTTCTATTAATCTTAGCGTGATAAAATATAGTCTATAACCTTCCTCGATAAATGGGCTATCTAACACTGAAAGAATCATCAAAATCCGTTGCCTAGTTTTAAAGATTAAAAGGAACAAAGGGACATGAGGGAAGAAAAAGCGACTTTGTTTTATAATATGTATAGATTTATTATACATATATTATATGATGGTTATAAAGACAGTACGTGATACTCTTTCATTAACATATATTTGAGAACAAATATTTAAACGCTACCTACCATGCGCTCTTTCACCGGTCCTTTGATTGAAGTATTTTGAGTAGTTAGAGATCAACTACGATAACTTGGCGCGCCCCTCCAAAATTCAAAACGTTTGAAGTGCGTTGTCAAAACGTTTGAAGGGCGTTGTCTTGCGCGGTAGGCTAGTTATGATTAGTTGACCAACAAATCTTGGTAATACAACTGAAATATAACGTGTACTGTGATTGGTTGAATACTTACTACATACAAACTCTTTCATAAGTATGTGACTACACACATTGAAACAGTCATTTGGAGGGGCGCGCCAAGTTATCGTAGTTGATCTCTAATATATATATTATGCTCAGGTTAATTTAGTACATGTTTGCATGTTATTTTCTGACTTCTGACATCATCGTACACGAGGATATAAATTAATAAAGTAAAAAAGGTTCGGTGCTCTATTATCTGGATGGGTTTAATTAGACTACACAAAAACGGCTACAAATTGCATTTTAGGATTTATTTAGTTTTAAATAGGATATTCAATAAAACTAAGTGCATGTTTTTTGTATAACATGGGCAAAAATTCAAGTTTCTTTGCTTAAACAATTAGTTTCCATTGGTTTCCATGTAAAAATGTAAGCTGTCATTCAGCCGATCGGAGGCGCATGCACCTATGGTAGCAAATTGTTTAGTTTACAAAATTAGTCAATTTTCATAATATATTGGTCTAAATTTATATTTTAAATACTTTATTCTCATATACAATTTGATTACTATTTGGTACTAGATGACCTGTGAACTTTCTCTCCCTCACTTTTAATTTTCTCACCGTACACCTACCCTGGACTTTCATGAATATTTCAATCCTAAAATTAGACGAATCGGTTTAGCCGTTCTCGAGTATTAGGGAAACGAATTAAAAAAAACTAGTTATTTTGTAAAGATTTGGTAATCACATAAAACATATTTATACTATATAAGTATAAGTATATAAGTATGTTTACTTAAAATAAAACTGTAGAAATGAAAATTCTGTAGGTAAGTACATTAAAGATAATCAAAAAATAATAAGCGGGGGGTGTCACTACATCGCTATAGTCAAAAATGTAGTTAGTTTTTGTCTGTCTGTCTGTCTGTATGTTTGTTCCACTATCACACGAAAACTATTGATCCGATTTGAATGCGGTTTTCGCAGATATATTTGTCTTCTTCCAACTTAACATCTGGTGTATAAAAATATTTCCCCCCACCCTTCTAAGGGGACGAAAGAGAGGGTCAGATTTTGTGTCAACTGATGAAGTAGAAATACTTTAAATGGCAAAACAACTTTTGCCGGGACAGCTAGTGTTATAATATATATATATATATATATATATATATATATATATATATATATATATATATATATATATATATATATATATATATATATATATATATATAACTAAGCTTAAACTAAGAAAGCAACGGCCTCAACATTAGTTAGAACCCTCAACTCTCCTAATACCGCATGTTTGCGTAAGTTTCGAACACTATTTGTCTCAAGGTCCAGTTATTATATCTACCTATTATTGTTTTTCTAGAGCCGATTGGCCCTTATTTAGAAAGGTTGTGTTGCACCATCTCATTTGTAGCTGGTACGTGTTTCTGGACGTCGGGCGAAGAGGAATTTGGCAACCGAAAGCGTCCTTCATTGTGCCGTTTGACGCGGCTATACTGTAGGTACTCTGTTATAGCGATTTTCCGATCTTTGCTACAAGCGACCGACATCGACAAAAATTAAAATAAAATGCCAGTTGCCCCGTGTATTTCTCTATGATGCCAGTTTATGGCATATTATGTTTTATTTTTTTTTGCTCCACGCGACTACAAAGCATCGGCGGCAAGGGTCGCTAGACCGAAGTCGGTAGAAAATAAAATGTATAGCCTTACCTTATTGTAAAAATATAATATTACAATGTTGTAATTGTTCACAATTTTTAAGCAAACGCCTGCACAAGGTACTAAGTCTTTACTTACAATGTATATTAATTACTTAGTTTGCAAATAAAATCTTTGAATCTTCGAATCTACTTCATAAAGTGGCATTTTATTTGAATTTTTGTCAGTCGCGGTGCTTGCGGTTAAAATCGGAAAGTAACTTCTTATTTAGGTGCAATTAATATGTAAAAACGATGATTACTTTAAATATATAACATTCACAAATGATTATTTACGACATGCTTTTAAATAACATTAAAATTCCAATGATGATGCACAGAACCCGCACACCTCCGGCCAGCTTGCGCGCCGCTTCCAAGAACACGTTTATCTAAATCCTAATTAATTCGCACAGCTTGTTTAAATATTTGACAACAGAATAACGTTTTTGCGTCCGAATCTTCAAAAATATTAAAATATTTTTATATCGGTCATCGTGATATTATAAAAAGGTCGTAGAAACTACCCAACTAGCAAAAAATGCTCTTACAATTATCTCAAGAGCCAAGACAATTAATTTTTATCCCTTATAATACACTAAATTCTATCTCCACGACCCCAAAAGGGCCCTTTTTATAAGACTAATTGCTCTTATACCATGTTAATAGAATACTTGGTCAATCCGATTCACACTTGTAATGACCTTGTATAACCAAAAACTAGTGTGTTATAAAACTGAATCGGACTATAACAAACTTAGGCAAGCTCCTATAAAACTAAATGAGAATATTTTGCATTTGTCAAGTGGAACGGGATTAAAATTTATACACATTTAAAAGGTTACAATATTATGTATTATTAATTAATAATATTTTTATTTTCTTTTGTATTGTCGATAGTTGCTTTACATTAAGTGTGTTCGTAGGGGAACGGGAATTTATTGTAAAGTATATTAGGGTATAGCCCAAATTTTTAATGCGCCTCGCTAATTCGAAATATTTACAATGAATACTTATTCAATTATTCAGAATCAATTGCATTATCAGCCATATTGTTTCTACTATCATTTTGAAGAGTGTTATAAGTATATTATCAGAAAAACTAGTTCTATAGGGACTTACTCAAGTGTCTTACAAAACTGTCTCCCGCCACGTTGCGAATTAGCGATTGATTAGGGTTTTGCAGTAAATATCTACCAAACAACCCATGTCTCTGTATTGTAATTAAAATATGCAATAATATGCAAATCAAGTAATGAAATATCTATACCTATTATAAAACAAAGTCGCTTTTTTTTCCCTCATGTCCCTTTGTTCCCTTTAATCTTTAAAACTACGCAACGGATTTTGATGATTATTTTAATGTTAGATAGCCCATTTATATAGGAAGGCTATAAGCTATATTTTATCACGCTAAGACTAATAGGAGCGAAGAAATAGAGGAAAACGTGGGAAAAAAGGGGAAAATTATTTGAAAGGGCTAACTTGAAGCGCTAATCTCAGAAGTACTGGTCCGATTTGAAAATTTCTTTCAGTGTTAGATAGCCCATTTATTGAGAAAGATTATAGGCTATATTTTATTACGCTAAGACTAATAGGAGAATGTTGAAAAAACAGGGGAAATTATATGAATGGGCTTATCTCGCGAATTACTGGAGCTATTTTTATGTTATTTGGCACAGATCAGAAGTAGACCATGTAAAAGATCATAGGCTATCGATTTTAATAATTTGTTCAGTGACTATATATTTAATACCCGTGCGACGCCGGGGCAGGTCGCTAGTAAGTAATAAAATATAAGTATATAACTAAATATAAGTATTGTTTATAGTTCTTTCACAATTGTCAATTATATTTTAATTTTGTACAGAACCTCATCACTTCGAACGATTTGTGCTTGCTAGATCCACTTGTCAGATGAGAACTCCTGATTTGGCAAGTGGATCTAGCAAGCACAATTGAAGATTAAATAACCTTATAAGAGTTTTGGTGGAGACGATCAAAGATAAATTGTACTAATAATACTCTCGCATAATGCTCTTACCAATACAGCTGATGGAACTGGCCAAAACATGTTGTCTTATAATATCTTACAAGCACAAATAACTAGAGTAAGTACTCTTAAGTCTAGTAACTCTTTTTCGACATGTATAACTGTCATCTTATAAGCTACTACAAGAGCTTATTATAGGAGTAACTGTACTTCAGTATGTTTACTAATAAGGGTTAGAATTTTCATACTCATAAAGGCTTATAAGTGTAATTGTAAGAATGAACTGACTTGAGCATAAAATGCATTTTTCAAAACTATTAATAGTGCAAACAGCATATGTCAAAACTACTCTAAGTAATCTACAAGTGCAGTACTCTTATAACGTACGTAGTTTGAGAGAAATTTGCTAGTTGGGTAGGGTGTGAACTTGAGACAAAGTAAAGGGTTTTTTAAGTTTTACAGATGACGCCCGCAACTCCGCTGTGCCAAAATTAGTTTATCGCGTGGGAACCATACTTTTTCCGGGACAAAAAGTATTCTATATCCTTTCCGGGACTCAAAGTATCTCCATGTCCAGCAAAATTGGTTCAGCGGTTTGGGCGTAAAGAGGTAACAGTCAGGCAGACAGACACACTTTCGCATTTGTTATATTAGAATGATATATTATTATATGCGCAAGATACAACAGCAAGTACCCGATACAGAAACGCGTATTTGTCGTATACAGGGTGTAACAAAAGAAAGTCATAACACTTATTTTACGGTGTGTGCTGTGTATGTGTCCCTTACTTAGGTTTACTGTAAAGAAAGCAGCGCGGAAGAGTATTTTTGTGATTTGTGTGGGCAGGCGCCCCAGTATGCTGTATGACCATGCCCATATAAAAATGCAAATAGAAATTATTCTATCAGCGCTGCTACTTTCACAGTGAACTCTGTACAAGGGACTCATACACACCCTAAACTCTAAAGTATCATCACTTTGTACACCCGGTCAAAGTATCTAGATTCTAGACTTTGCACGCATTAATAACTCGACCGCAGTGACGTTTTTATATCGCTTAGGTCAAAATATCGAAGTCGACAATCTTACGTAAGCCAATGTTCTTTATTAAAAAATAACAATGCTTAACAGCGACTATATCAAATACTTAATGCTTTCACAGTCCACGGTGTCCAAACGGATACGAAACGTGGTTACCGTGGAGTCCATGTATCCAAAAGGATGCATTGGCACTGAACAAAAGCAAAGTTTTTTTTTATTCACGACCGAATATTATATAACCTCCTCCGTTTTGTAAGTCGGTTAAAAATAAGAAGCATAGAAGCATATAAAAATTACTTAATACAATAATAATCCAATCCATAATAAATAAATACTTTACAACGAATATTGGAGTGGACTCGGGGGACTAGATTTTGTTTTTGTATGGTGGACTGTGAAAGTGTTAAGTAGGCTATAAATATTAAACTCAAACTCAAACTCAAAATTTTTATTCAGAATAATTTTTTTTAAATATTCTCTGAACGTCAAACGAAGTTAACTACACTGGTGCCTACTACCGGTTCGGGAACTACTCCGGCAAGAAGAACCGGCGTAAGAAACTCGCACGGGGCCATCTTTTACTAAAAATATGGAAAATTACAAAAAATATATTACTTATGCTAGGTTATATAAATGTTGTAAATTTTACATTAAACAAGCGCTTTTTGTACCTGCCGGCTGTCGAAGCGCGGCCGGACTTCCGTAGAGGACGCACGAGCATTAGACTTGTACGCGCGCGAAGCTCCTCCAACTGCCGCACTCAGAAACGAATATTAACTACTTACTTCACACTTTCACAGTTCACTGCTACGAATAATAAAAATTAAGGAAAAGTAACTCCCATACTTCAATCGTTTTGAATTTGGTTCTCAAGGTTCTTTTCGCATACTAAAATAACAGCTATAGCTACGAAACACTTCAGTGCTCCCAAAGTGATAATGCGCATATAAATTTTCGTCATTGTTCGGTAACGATCGTTTTTCCCGAGCGTCGGAAGAAAACCTTATACTGCGCATGTCCAAATCATGTCATGCCATGGCAACGCCAACTGTTTAAAGCGGCCCATTCACGGCAGTCCGCCTTGTCGTTCGCCGGCTTATGCAGGATAGTGAATAGTATTCACTATCCTGCATATAAGCTGGCGGGCGGCACGGCGGAATGCCATGCAGGATAGTGAATGGGCCCTTTAAGCAACTTGTTGGTGGCGTTGCCATGGCATGACATGATTTGGACATACGCAATAAAAGGTTTTGTGGCGCATGCGCCAAAAATAGAGACGATTAATATGATATTTACTTCTATTTTTTTCGCACAAGGTGCAAAATGCAAAAGCATTATTTGGGGCTCTTACGTTTAATAGATTCGGGCGTTTCCGTGATTACGACAATTTGCGAAGATTTGCATGCACATTATTAATTTGAGAGTAGGTATAACAAAATAAATCCGTTGACAATGCAGTTTGTCACTTGTATAATAATTACACAAAATTCTTGTTGCATGTGCTCGGGTCTCTTTTTTTGCATAAAGTGTATGTATGTATTCGGGTCACATTTTGTACAATCGGAACAAATTTTTTGACACAATTACTCTTCTTTAGTTTTTATTATTCGTAGCTTCACTGTAATTAAATGGAGAGTTTAACATACCTAAGCCTCACACATTAACTGTTAAACTCTTCATTATGTTTAACAATAATTAAATGTCTCTGCGTGCGGCCGTTAGAAACTTTATTAGGAAATAATAATAGTATTTTTAAAAAAACCCACTTCAAATTTTTGTACGTAATTATGAATTAAAATTCCCTATCTCAAAAACTACTGAACCGATTTTGATGAAACTTGCAGTATTCCCTAAGTTGAACAATACCTGGTACAATAAAAGAATCACTAAAATCGGACTTGTGGTTCCGGAGATATACGTGCACAAACATACATACATACATACATACATACATACACTTTTGAAATTTGGCACATTTGTACAGAAGCTGTCTGTAATACAGATTAACATATCCAAAAACTGGGCGGTTCTGGAAATATTACATACATACGCGTCGAATTGATAACCTCCTTTTTTTAAGTCGGTTAATAACCTCCTTTTTTTTGAAGTCGGTTAAAAAACTGGGCGGTTCTGGAAATATTACATACATACGCGTCGAATTGATAACCTCCTTTTTTTTGAAGTCGGTTAATAACATACATACGCGTCGAATTGATAACCTCCTTTTTTTTGAAGTCGGTTAGTAACCTCCTTTTTTTTTGAAGTCGGTTAAAAATTAAATTAAGAAAAGTATGTATTTAATAGATACTCAAACAGATACTTTAATTAATTTTATTAATTACTACAATATATTATAAAATTTGTTTTATACTTTCCGCTGTCTGTTTGTATGAACAGAGAGTCTCTATGTCAAAGGAACGTATAAAACATGCACAATAGAAAAATAATGATCATTTATAGATTTCGACAGCTACCAAATTAGGATTGAGGAAAATTGTTAAAAATTAAATAACTAACCCTTTTATTAATAGTTAAAACATGTTGTGGATGATTTTAACACTATTTTCAAATTCTGTAGTGCCTGGGACAGGATTTTTAAATGTCCGTATAAGGTTGCCCAAGAGCATTTGCCAAGGGCATTTTCGCGACATAGTCGGCCTAGTCCAGAGGGATGAATAGGTCAATACATCTGGGACTAATAATGATGTTTTCCTTCACCTTACTTGAGATAATATGAAAATGTCTCATTGGTTCACGCCTCTACCCGGGATCGAACTTGCACTCTCTCGAGTGCGAACCAAAGGTCTATCCTAGGCCACGGACTCTCTACGCGGGACGGGCGATCAGTGGCTACAGTGAACGACAAGTACTAACAGCAGTAGCGCGCTGTTAAAGACAAAAAGTTATTACGTATAGTACCTAATTAGACGCACACGATGACAACCGACATTGTATGGAAAAATACGTTTAATCAAAACCAATACGACCATAATAACTTTTTATACCCTACGTTATGCTTTATAATGCGCATGGAAAATAATCGCTTCGGCCATGATTAATCGCACTCTATAGCATGACTGGATACGTTGTGACTTATATAGTTATAATAAAAACGTAATAACCACGTAAGCTAACGTGGTTATAAATACATATTCGACGATGATTATTGAGTGAAATAAAAATTAATTTAATGATTTACATAACCCTTAAATCCATACTTTATGCTTACTTAATATTATAAATGCGAAAATGTGTCTGTCTGTCTGTCTGTCTGTCTGTCTGTCTCTATGCCTGTCTGTCTGTCTGTCTGTCTGTTACCTCTTCACGCCCAAACCGCTGAACCGATTTTAATAAAATTTGGTATGAGGATACTTTGAGACCCGAGAAAGGACATAGGATACTTTTTGCCCCGGAAAAATGTACGGTTCCGCCGCGATAAACGAATTTTGGCGCAACGGGGTTGCGGACGTCATCTAGTACAAAATAATTCCATTGTGAGATATCAAAAATTGATCTGTTTGACGTAAATCGCTAGCTTTAAATTATCTTTTCTTGTATATTTTAAAATTAAATACGAAGATAGCAAAGGCTAACAAACAGAGAGATTGACATAGACACATGTAAATAGGCTGACGGGTGGAAAACGATGAGCGTTCTATTACCTCTATTACAGTAACTGTATCGCATATCGATTACTAGTCATATGGTTAGTATAATTACCACACAATGCACATAACACGAGGACCTGAAAACGATGATAAAATTTTGCGGGCTTAACATATTTTGTAACTATTATATTATCATCATCATCATCATATCAGCCTATATTCGTCCACTTATAATTCTTTATATATATAAAATTCTCGTGTCACAATGTTAGTTCACGAACTCCTCCGAAACGGCTTTACTGATTTTTACCAAATTTTATATGCATATTCAGTAGGTCTGAGCATCGGCTACTAGGTACTTTATATATTGATAAGTGCATTTGTTGAATAAATAATAGTAAATTATTACAACCTGAGACTGACGGCGACCATTGCTTGTGCGACGGGATAACGATCGACGTTGCCATGGTGACATACTTCAATAAAATAATATGGCAAATATATTATGGCAAAGCAACCTTTGCCGGGACCGCTAGTATGATATAATATTTCCCATCACAGGTTTCGTTCATACATAATTACATAATTTCGTTTACATAATTTGGCTTTTTTCTAACATGATTTTCGTACTTTCAAATTTATCCAAGCCCATAGGTGCTATTTATGGACCATAGATCTGTAAAGCTTTAAAATAGTCATGCTGCTTACTGATACGATAGCAATATAAATAACCAAGTTGCAATATATTTTCTAAGAGTTTATTAAACTGTTATTTATTAAATTTTAATAAAATAAATTGTAAAGTATCAATTATTATGTAATCAGTAGCAGCATTAAAATATGAAGCTATTGTAGAATTGGCAAGTATAGTCAAAGTTCTAAAATTAAATATTATGTTAACTAACCTCCCTAATCTAGTTTACCCAAAAGCGGATTTTTTTAGGATAAAAGTTGCCAACATATTATACTAAAGTTTACGAAATTTTAAATCCGTTCAGTAGATAACTAGAGATACGTAAAACACTACGCTTTAAATTACGCGTTTACAATATTTTACAATACTTAATCATTATTAAGCATTGATACTTCCTCATTTTCTTTTTTTTATTGATTATAGAAATGTGAAGGTTATATATTTTGGTCTCCAGTTTCTGCAGTATGTTGTTACTGTTACTTTTTTATAAAACACGAAAATAAAATCCGCCAAATGCAAGTCGGACTCGCGCACAAAGGGTTCCGTGCCGTTATAGAGCGAACGTTGGCAAAAAATAGATTTTTGTATGGGATTTTTTCTATTATTATTATTATTTTTTAAAATTCATTATTAAAGTTATAATATAACGAGCTCTTGCCCGCGGCTTCGCTCGCGTTAAGAAGTATTTTCATATACAAACTTTCATCCCCTATTTTAACCCCTTGGGGTTGGAATTTTTCAAAATCCTTTCTTAGCGGATGCCTAAGTCATAACATCTACCTGCATGCCAAATTTCAGCCCGATCCGTGCAGTGGTTTGGGCTGTGCGTTGATAGATCACCATGTCACCTTTGAGTTTTATATATTATATAGATAATTGAGGATTTTGTGAAAATTTCAAGTGCCTACCTGTTGCCATTATTGACTATGAACAAAAAATGCTAATATTAATTTTATTTTTTGTATTGGAACGAAGTTCCTTATCGCGCATTGCGTAAAGGGGCTAGACATGTGTATCATGTACTTCGCGGGACATGCGGTTCTATCTTGATCTATGTCTGTGCTTTTTGCTATAGTTGCGTGCGGTAGCGCGTGTTTCTCTCTTTTTTTTTTCTTTTTTTTTTTTGGTTAAGTGTATACAAGTTTTTTGTACATAAAGGGCCCCCGAGACGATCAAACGGTTTGACTCAAACACGTAAATTTTGGTTTGACTCAAACCATTTTGATCGTTTACAAAGCTAGTTTGAACGGTTTGTCAAACGTGTTTGAAGCTCGTTTGATGAAATTTCATATTTTTGTTGTGTTTGACGCGCCGTTTGATCGTGTTCCGATGAGTTTGAACAAACTCTGTACCATTCTTTGGAATACCTACATTATTTTTAACCGACTAAAAAAGAGGAGGTTATCAATTCGACGCGTATGTAATAATATGTATGAACTGCCCAGTTTTCGTATAAATGTTAGTCTATATCAGAAATTTCAAAAGTGTATGTATGTGTTCACATATCTCCGGAACTACAAGTCCGATTTAAATATTTTTTGTTGCACTATATAGAATATTTTTTAACTTGGGAGACTTCTGCAAGTTTCATCAAAATAGGCTTAGTAGTTTTTGAGATACGGAATTTAATTCTCAATTTCGTACAATTTTTAAGTCGGTTTTATCTTTTATACAATAATATTTATTCGTCACAAGACGTGTGCTCCACAGCGCGTATTGAACCAAACTGTGCAGTGCCGTTTGACAAACCGTTCAAACCGACATCAAACGGTTGCATCAAACACGTTTGAATCAAACCGTTTGATGGTCTCGGGGGCCCTTAAGAAATAACTTCGTTCCATCCGGGTGTCCCTTGATACCTCTCAGGTTCTTTTTCTATTATAGCGGAAACAGATACAATCTGTGAAAATTTCAGAAGTCTAGCTATCGTGGTTATTGTGATATAGACTGGAGACAGACAGACAGATGGACAGACAGCGAAGTCTTACCCTTTGGGTACGGAACCCTAAAACGCTGCAATATTCGTGTTTTTATCTATTTTTGTATTTAAATAAATCATGTATATTGCATTTAATAATATGACATTATCATAGTCAGGTAATATTACCAGCCCTTTTACCTTTTAAACATTTAAATATTATGTATATATATATGTACTAGCTGTCCCGGCAAACGTTTCTTTGCCATATTATATTAAGTATATCGCCCGTTTTATTTTATTGAATTAGTGACTAAAATAGTATATCACCATGGCAACGTCCATCGCTATCCCGCTAGACCCGCGTCGCATAAACAATGGTCGCTCTTTATAGACAAATAATTTGCAATAAATTAAAATTGCGACTATAATTTGAGATTTAAACTATCCTATCTCTCAAGTTGGATCGAACTGCACATGGTGTGCGAATTTTATTATAATCGGTTAAGTGGTTTAGGAGTCCATTGAGGACAAACATTGTGACACGAGATTTATATATATTAATAATATATATGTATAATTTCATTCAAACTTTCAACCCCAATTTCACCTCCTTAGGGGTAGAATTTCCAAAAACACTTAAATACGTATCTATTTATTTTTAATCAGTAGCCCAAAAATAAAGTTTCATGTTTCTAACTCAAGAAATGACGGATTTTCATTCAAACTTTCAACCCCAATTTCACCTCCTTGGGGGTAGAATTTCCAAAAACACTTTAATACATATTCATTCATTTTTATTCAGTAGCCCAAAAATAAAGTTTCATGTTTCTAACTAAAGAAATGACGGACTTTCATACAAACTTTCAACCCCTATTTCACCCCCTTCGGGTTAAAATTTTCAAAATTCCTTCCTTAGTGGGTGTCTACTTAATAAAACAACCCTACTCACCAAATTTCGTGGCTGTAGCTTTAACAGTTTTTGCTCAGCGATGATGAATCAGTCAGTCAGTCAGGACGTGTAATTTATAAGTATACTAGCTGTCCCGGCAAACGTTGCTTTGCCATAATATAAAGTACCTATTTCGCCCATATTATTTTTTTGAAGTGACTAAATAAATGTGTTACCATAGCAACGTCTATCGCTATCCCGTCGCACCAACAATGGTCGCCCTCAGTCTCGAGTTAGTTACTATTTTTTATTCAACAAATGCACTTATCAATATAAAAAGTAGATGTTGTCCGATTCTCAACCCTAGCCGATATGCTCGCTAAGATTCACGAAAATCGGTCGAGCCGTTTCAGAGGAGTTCAATTACGCACACCGTGACACGAGAATTTTATATATAAGATAAAGATAATATATAGTACCTACTTTACTCATCAGGATACAGCTTGTGTGTCAAACGTGGAACAGTTAAAAAGAAATGTCACTAAATAGAAAGTGATTGTAATAAAGTGGCCTACACTTAATAAATTAAAAAGTATTATAATAAAAAGATAAAAACCGACTTCAAAATCGTACGTTATTAAGGATTAAAATTCTGAATGTGTATTAAATATGTGTATCATATTATGATAAAAATCTTAAATATGTATGTGTAAAGTACAAAAGTGTTAAATATATTTCCGTTGTCTGGTACCTGTAACACGGTTAGCACGGGGCCAGACTGTCGTGGTGTGAACCGTGAAGCGTCCATAGATAGATATTATTATTATTATTCTGTGTTTCATTACCTCAACTCGTGTATATTATATTTTGATAACTAGCTCGAAGGTTATCAAAGCACTAGACGTTCCGCGTGGCTTCGCCCGCGTAAATTAGATATTTCACAGACAAATTAGTCCACAAAAAATAGCCTATGATCCTTCACGTGGTCTACTTCTTATCTGATCCAAATAACAGAAAAATTGCTCTAGAAGTTCGTGAGATAAGCTCTTTCAAATAATTTCCTCCGTTTTTTCCACATTTTCCTCTATTTCTTCGCTCCTATTAGTCTTAGCGTGATAAAATATAGCCTATAGCCTTTTTGGATAAATAGAATATCTAACACTGAAAGAATTTTTCAAATCGGACCAGTAGCTCCTGAGATTAGTGCGTTCAAACAAACAAACAAACAAACTAACTCTTCCGCTTTATAATATTACTTATTTACTTAGTATAACTGTTTAAGAGCCCGGGTAACCCTCGAAATTCTCATACATTCGTAATACCAAAATCATTTTGTCATACGAAAATATTTAACATGTTTGAGTTATTTTTCAGTATAAAATAGTAATTACCTAGGTTCCTGAACAAAAATTAACTTCAAAATATTTAAACACTAAAAAAATTTTTTTTGTGCATAAATTTTTTTTACTAAATTTAGTACTAAATATTTAAACACTAAAAAATAGAGTAAAACACTCAAAAATTTATAAATAATTAGTAAATTTACAACAAAATATTTTAATACTAAAAAATATTTTTTAGAGTTGAAATATTTTGTAGTAAATTTACTATTTATTTATATATTTTTTAGTGTTTTACTCTATTTTTTAGTGTTTAAATATTTAGTACTAAATTTAGTAAAAAAAATTTATACACAAAAAAAATTTTTTAGTGTTTAAATATTTTGAAGTTAATTTTTGTTCAGGAACCTAGGTAATTACTATTTTATACTGAAAAATAACTCAAACATGTTAAATATTTTCGTATGACAAAATGATTTTGGTATTACGAATGTATGAGAATTTCAAGGGTTACCCGGGCTCTTAAGCTGCGCTCGCAACTTGGCCGAAGTATAGTACTTACATTACAGATTACTCTAGCGAGTTCCAGTAATGCTTTCAGAGCCTAGTAACCATGATTCTCACCAGTTTTACCTTTCTCTACCTTAAAAAATAAAAATACGCTATACACACTTAAATACGCTCTTGAATAATTGAAAATTGAATATCTTTTTCTACGGAAGCAACAATTCCACTTAAAAAATCAGTTGTTTATACAAAAACTCGTAAAGGTTCTGAGTCGGAAAGTTGTAAAATGTGCTTAGTATTTGGCTATTATGATAAAAATCTTAAATAGGTATGTAAGTATGGTATAATACGCTCTTGAAAATGTCTTTTTCTACGGAAGCAACAATTCCACTTAGAAAATCTGCTTTTTGTATAAAACACCTACCTAAAGGTTCTGAGTCAGAAAGTTGTGGTAAAATGTGCTTAGTATTTAACGTGTATTCAGATACATAATAAACTAAAAATATTATACAATTTAATCACACTGTACAGTATTACAACATCACACATAATATTACAACAATTATACATAATCAAGTCCAGAGTTAATCAAGTAACAATCATCAAGACTGAGTATGACAATTACTAGACTATTATATTATTGTGTAGCTACTACTACCTACTCGAGTAGTGCAGCTGTTCGCTAACTAACTAACTCCGCTGGCTCAGCGACCCAAAGTGGATCTTGGCCTCCGAAATGAGCTTCCGCCATTGAGCCCTGTCCTGCGCTACCTCCTGCCAGTTACTGACTTGAAGGTCACGCAGGTCAGCCTCAACGGCATCTCTCCAGCGATACCTGGGGCGTCAAATAGGACGACGTCCTGTTGGATGGCCCTTGTATGCTCTTTTAACCCCGCGATCCTCTCCCATTCTTTCCACGTGTCCCAGCCAACGGAGTCGGTGAGCCTTTGTTTGGAACTGGTGACCCAACCCAATATAATATATTGGGTTGGGTCACCAGTTCGTTCAGGGCAGCTGTTCGCTAATCGAAAATAATAATTTGATATGACGCGATGATATATTATATCATGTAAGCTGACGTAAGAAGATTCTTCTAGATAGTAGATTTTAAGTGTAATTAGTTCAAAGGAAACCTATAATTTATACTCGTACGTGACTACATGTCGCGTGAACTTCAAATCACTTCCTTGTATATCCACTTTTTAACCGACTTCCAAAAAACGAGAAGGTTATATGTTCGGCTGTGGATATATATATTTTTTTGTATGTTCAACGATTACTCCGCCGTTTGTGAACCGATTTTCGAAATTTTTCTTTTGTTGTATTAGGTTTCACTGCAATTTTCACAAAAGTGGAGACTTAATGATGGGATCTATCATGAGTAATCGAGGGAACTCCTCGAAATTTATATGGAAACATATAGTAATTTTGGTTTTATGAGAAGCATCCTAAGTATATGCTACCAAAACGCAAGATTTTGCACCGAGGTATACTATAATTCCGAAGCTACTAAGAGAACTCCGGATTCCTTATAGATACAAGTTTGGGAGTTTAAGCGCTGTTTTAAGAACTGAAAGCATATGCTACTATGCAAATTACATTCATCATCATCATCATCATTACCACGTCAGGGTCACCAATGTCACCAAATTCAACCTTATCTCCAGAGCATAACATTTGACATTACTCCTGAGAAGTTAAAGTTGCTTCGATAATGTAACATTCTGTTTCAATTCGCCGAGATATTCTGGAAAACAACCTAATTTCAACCTTTTGCATTGCGTTTAGCGTTCATAGTATAATAACGCATCGCATCGCATATCTGCCAGGGCTGCCAAGCAAGCGGCGCGGCGGCGCGGGCGCGGGCACACATACACACAGAATACAAATTACTCAAGGAGGTACTATGTGCGCTGCGTGTCACGTGCGACAAGTCGAGCGAGTGCCAGCCTATTGAAAATAGTCCGGTGACCGGCTACTTAGCACGTCACACGTGTTCACTTCGATTTTTTAATGTATTGTTTAAAATTATGTGCAGGCTGCAGCTGATATTATAATATTTTGTAAGTGTGACTGTAATGAGATACGTAGAATAATATACAGGTGTATTATTCTACGTATAGTACGCGTTTGCTTACTAGGTAACTAAAAAGAGTGAAATTACTATTTTTAACAAAAAATTAAAACCGACTTCCAAGGTAAAACAATAATAACATCCTTATAATATGAACTAAAAAGTATCCCACCAAAACATTAAATGTAAAAGGAGCCAAGCAAATTATTGCATAGCTCTAATACTTCTGTCGTAAAAAGTTTTCAGATCACATTCAAGCCAAGCCTTCAACTTATTTTGTAATTTAAATCAACATTTAGTAAATGTATCAATAGATTTCTTTATTTTATAATTATTATAGTGGCTTGGCAATGAGCATTAGAGAAATAATATAATTTATTGGGTACCATCGGCCACATGCGTTGTTAGATACTAAAACACTTTATGCTTGCCGTCTGTGTAAGTATGAAGTAGTCCTTCAAATATGCAGTTTTATATTAAATTTGTTTCTCTTGTGCTCATTGCCAAGCCACTATAATAATTATAAAACAAAGAAAACTGTTGATATATTTACTAAATGTTGATTTAAATTACAAAATAAGTTGAAGGCTTGGCTTGAATGTGATCTGAAAACTTTTTACGGCAGAAGTATTACAGCTATGCAATAATTTGCTTGGCTCCTTTTACATTTAATGTTTTGGTGGGATTTCATTTCTTTTTTTAAGGTTTTTGTTTCTTTTCTTTTCAGGTCACGTTATAACTTTTCTGTACTTAGTTTGGTTCTCATTCTCTATCTTCTTTATATTATTTTTTGAAGCTTCGTTAGTTCTGAGTCGATTATTAATATTCATATATTTTGATATTATAATTTTAAGCACTTACGGATTTTGTCGCGGAGCACTTTTATTAATCCCGACGTTTCGGCTGCTTTACAGCGGCCGTGGTCACGGGTGGTCTTCGGGTAGTTGAAGAACTTCAAGAAATTGGACACCTGTCACCTCAGTCCACCCGTGACCACGGCCGCTGTAAAGCAGCCGAAACGTCGGGATTAATAAAAGTGCTCCGCGACAAAATCCGTAAGTGTTTAAACTTATAATGTCATAAGTGATACTCGCGAAAACTGAAGAAATCATTATTGACATATTTTAATTGACTTTTAAGCTTTAATACTTGAAGGTGGTCATTTTTAGCATAGCGTTGAATACATAGCAGTACTGATGTACTTAAGCGTCAACGTTCCTCGCAGGAAAGGAGCACACCTTATTTCATGTGATAACTTACTTAACTCCCATATTACGAGTATATATCGAGCGAGTAAGGAGTGTATATCACAGTACTGATTGCATTTATATTTTAATCGAATTTAATTATTGTTACATTGTTAACGTTGTTAATACTATTTTTTATTTTTAATCAATACCATTCCATTATAACAAATATGCAATCGAAACTCATACTGTTCTTGCAAAGTTACAAACATAAAAATGTTTTCTTTTATTTAATAAACTACTATATATTATTATTATGTATATTATTTTTCAGTTTTTCGGTTTCCCTGCCCAAAGGATGAAAACGGGACCCTATTATCAATAAATAATAAGTCTTCGCTGTCTGTCCGTCGTACATCCTTATGTCACCAGGCTGGATCTCGAGAACCGCCATAGCTAGGTAGTTGCAATTTTCACAAATTATGTATTTCTGGTATCGTTATAAAAGCTAATAGTCCAATTCAAATAAAATAAATTATTAATAGGGGGCCTCATACAACAAACACGATTTTTCCCCTATTTTGCTCTATATCCATAATGGTAATAGTAAAGTTTTTGAAAATTTTAGAAAATACTTAGCTGTATATTAACTTTAATAATTAATAATAAAAATTAAATATACTTATTATTTAAGGGGGTTTCCCATACAAATTTACGGTACGGAACCCTATGTACGCCAGTCCGACTCGCACTTGACCGGTTTCATAATTTTTCCTTTCATTGTAAATAAAGACCTATCCGGGTACCAAATTTCAAGGTTCTAAGTCTGCTAAAAGTACCTTAGAATTTTGATGATCTATATGTCAGTGAGTGACAAAATGTAGTAACTTTGACCATCCGTAACTATTAAACTATTTATCGAAATTTAATATAATTTGGAGGTTAAGCTAGTTTTAATACTTGCTCTTAGTGACCGAAATTCTGAATCCCTAGCTTTGTTAACATCGAAGATAAAGGGGGTGTGAAATAGCCGCGAACCGCTTCGAGAAAAATATGGTACGGCCGGGCCTTTACTAAAAAGCTTGGCTGGGGCACTACCGTGCCCCCAGATTAAATAATTATTCCTATCTAATAGTGCCTTTTTCCGAATTCGGCTAAAACTCAACTATTTCACACAACACAGAACAGAAGATTCATCTGGTACCGACTTCAAAATGATGAAGATTGAGTACAGAAATAGTTGAGTTTTAGCCGAATTCGGAAAAAAGGCACTATTAGATAGGAATAATTATTTAATACTTTTTAGTTCATATTATAAGGATGTTATTATTGTTTTACCTTGGAAGTCGGTTTTAATTTTTTGTTAAAAATAATAATTTAAGATTAAAACTAGCCAAATCGGTCCTGCCGTTATTGAGTTTTAGCGAGACTAACAAATTTTAAAATTCATTTTTATTTATATAGATATATGCTGTGTCCTATACATAAAAATTGCTCTACTTTGTGTAGGTATGGTATATGCCTATATAGTTGTAGCCTTGTAAATGCTGCGTACGCTTTTTACTCCACTGTCAAGAAGGGTATTGTTAACTATGTAGCTAGTTTTTCACAGCTACTTCGAGTATGGCAGTATTGCCATGCACCGCCGCCGGTTTAACCTGCGATTTGAATACAATAGGACTATGTATTTCTGTAGTAGCACATATTTATTATATTCTACGAACAGAAGACAATCAGCACGCATAGACAATAACATTATTGCGATGACTAATTTAATCATTTTTGAGAAGCGGGGAAATCTCGCTTACGCGTACGGTGACGTATAATGTCCGCATGCACGCGCTTCACAAAGGACATTAGACGCAGCAACTAATAGCTTTACCTGCGCATACGCAAGCAGTGACCAGCCGGCCGGGAACTCCCGGACATGTCCACTTGTAGCTGGGCTCGAAACTAGTTGCACGGGGATTTCCGATTGTGGCCCTTTGTTACACTTTTCTATTTTTTGTTCATTTACCTCTTGCATTCGTGGTAAATACTTATATATATACGAACGCTTTTATGTTTCACAAAATTTAACTGGGAATTGAAATTCTCAATGTATGGTACAGTTTACGCACTACATTTTTCGATTTGCGGTCTTCAAAATTCATACTCATACTATGAAAGCGAAAGTGTGTATTTGTCTGTCTATTTGTATCTAACACTTGACACTGTAACACAGAATGTTTTTAAACAAAATTGTTACAAATAGCTGTACATAGTAAAGGTACTGTTAGTTGTAAACTTTACACTGTCATAAAAATACGATCAATCCGTACCGGATTGATGAATCAGATTGATGAACATTTGACCGTGTAACCGGTGACTTACAGTATGCTCCTACGCCAACTGTAATATAGAAGGTACTAGTAATGCATCAGAAATGGCCACCCGGCAGCGCTTACGCACACGGCACACCACGGCGCGGCCCTGCGCGGCAGTAACATATTATTATTTATTATGATGACGTATTTCCGTGTCATAGTAACTTCTAACACGAATATGATCTATCTTTAGGATCGATAACGTAAACAATAACAAATGACTATATAGTAAATAGCATGTAAAGTACAGAGAGAGCCCCACGTGACCCACACGTGGAGCTCTCTCTGTACTTTATTGATTAAAGGAAAAGGTTTAAATAGACCATTTTCACATTTAATTTCTCGTCTAAACATCATGTCTTCTCATTCAATGCTACGAAGAACGAGAAAGATAATTCATTCGAGATGTGCGTGTGTGTGTGTGTGCGTGTGTGTGTGTGTGTGCGTGTGTATGCGTGTGCGTGTATGTAGTTAGCACGTGTCCGTCACGTCACGTGTGTGGAGTGCATGTTGCCGGCGACCGGCGCACGGCCCACCTGCATCCGAGTTAAGTTTACTACCAATAAACACTAAACAACCGTCATATAGTTTTCACCTACGATTCATCCAATCCTAATATAACCTATATGTAAAAAAAAAATTTTAACATATTGATACACGTGTTGAATAAAGTTTATCTAAGGTTAAATAATAAATAACATTTTTAAGATTAACAAAATCTTAAAATAGAGTTTTAAGATTGCTCGTTTATTTTGAACTCATCAACTTGTAAAATATTATCACGCTAAGTTAAAAGTGATAATACGGGTAAATCGTGTGGAATGTAAATAAAACTGACAAAGTAATTTTCTCGATTTCGTAAATCTTGATATTTTTGATATAAAACTTAGCCTGAAACACGCTGAGTCTGAAAAGGATAATACAATAGCCGAAAGTATTATACTAATTCATCCTATAAAGCTAGAGGCTTACGAAGCTCGAGAGTAAACAGAACAAGACTATTAACTACTATTACAACGATTAATATTATAATTACTTTAGTAGCGAGACAAAACTTGAAATAATTATAATTTTAAATTAAATCCGCTTATAAATACACTATGTAACATATTATGTTTATAAATAACTCAAATAAGTATTATGCTATTAATAATAATGAGCTCTTCGTTATATTTAAGCACCCCAAAAAATTTATGATATCGTAGTAAGATATTACAATAGTAGAGGAGGGGAGGGTGCTATTTCTGTAGTCACTTGAGCGTTATGGAGACCTAGTAGGTTTTGTACATTAGGTAAAGCTGATAAAAAAAATAAGAGCGTTTTTTTATTTAAGCGGTGGGTTCAGAAACTGCAGCCATTTTAAAGTTTTGAAAAAGAAAATATATTCAAAAAATTGCTTATTTAGGTAAATTATAAATATATTTTAGACAACAAGGACTAAATCATTTAGTTTAGAGCAAAATAAAATATCTGCGAAGTTTAGAAAATATGAAGCTTCATTTTTTATATTTTAAAATGTCCTTACAGGCTTACCTGGGGGGTGTGCCACGAAGCGAAAACGAAAAAGTTTCGGCTAAATGGCCTGATCTTTGAATCGTCAGTGCTTTATATGGAAGCTTCTTTGGGATATACTAAACATCCCCTATCTTAACTTAAATCTGTCAGAACAGATCCGGCGACATTTCAATATTTAAAAAAAATATATTTACCCACCACGTGAGAAATCTGATTTCTATACCATGATAAATAGACACATGTCGGAAGCCTATGCAAGCTTAATCTGACACGCTCGAGCTACTCCCGAAATCCTCTTCTCCTCCCCAACTACAAAACATAATGAGAAGAAATAAAACCAAAGATAGCGTACGGCCTTTGTTATAATGGATAACTGATGCCACTTAATTTACTCGCGTTCACACACATACCAAAAACTATGCCACTCGTTTAGTTTAACATAGTACACTTAAATGAAAAACCACTTCACTTTGTTCGTAGAACTCTGTCTAAAATGTACGTCATCATAATATTATATGTTATAAAAAAATCGTGGATTTTGTTGTGATTTTCATTTGCTTTGACACCAGTATAAAATAATATAATACATTGGTGATTCATAATAAACCGCAAAGTACAAAGAATATTATTGATATTGAAAGGATCACCAAGGTCAACTCATTATTATTATCCCCACACTATCAATACACTTATTGATGGTGCAGTGATAATAATATTTCTTTTTTAGTAGTATTTCATAATTAGTAGTACCGTATTATTAGTTATAATTATTATTTAATATTATGTATTGGAATGTTATTATCTAACGACTAAAAGTCAAAATTAAACATTATCTAACTGAACAATGTACGTTTACAACGTTTTAATAATTTTGTATGAGATATGAAATTAATTTATTGTAATTAAACATTGATTTTATTTATTTAAAATTTTTCGCGAATTGTACCTACTACGGCCAGTGGCGGGGCAAGACCTAAATTTGATGTGGGCAAGATGTATCTTGCGAGACCCCCTAAAATTAATTTTGGGAGGCCCCCTGATGGACGACGCAAGAGGACAGATTTGTTGAGAGAAAGAATTTATTGACACCCAAACTTTTATTTACGAATATTTGATCATCATTACTCGTAAATCCTAAAAAAACCTCGTGGTCCAAGGGACGTGAGGCCCCTTAGACCGCGATGCCGTGGGCGGTCGCCCACACCGCCCACGCCTTACGCTGCCCATGACTACGGCCTACCCATCATACCTATAATAAAATTATCAGATTTAGGAGTGACTGTGACGTTGGTAATTAGCACTTAAGGATGTCCTCAAATGAGTACAAAGGAGAAATAATTAAAAAGGTAATATTGTGCAAATTGTTACATCCGCTTTATTTGCCGATCAGCCTTGACGCCCTGACAAAACTTTATCATCACCTTATATTATGCCAATTCTTAATCATACTTTATATTATTATCAAATTGAGAACCATTCGATTTGATTTTAGTGTAATACTTCCACCGAGTCTCTTCAAGAAAAATATGCATAAAATATGCTTGAGAAATAAAGAATTATAAGTTATAAAATAATAAAGGTCCCCGTCAACCTATCCCAGGTTGACAGGGTTAAGACATTTATTTTGCATAGTTTGTACGGACACTTTAATGCGCGAAACCGACTCGCACTTGGCCTTTAATTTAATAAATATAAAAAGATGCCGTTGCACAATCATCATAAATAACGAATTGCGCGAATTTGTGTTCTAGAAGAATCCATCGAACGTCGAGGCTGTTTCTAATGAGTTGTTTAATCACTTTGAAACCTTAAGGGTCAGCGCAGACAGAGAGAAATAATCCTCGCGCGGTCTCGGGTATTTGCTTTGAAGCTCTTGAAAATAAACTAAAGTGCGATACAGGATTCCCGCGTATTCTCCAGGACGCGCGAGCATTTCTTGTAAGGTTCGAGCATTTAAGCACTTTAGTTTATTAATTTTAAAGTTTATTTTCAAGTGCATGCCTGAGACCGCACGGGGATTATTGCTCTCTGTCTGCGCTGACCCTCATGATATGAAAATTGCACACTTCGCGTGGCATTGACTGTTCGCCGTTTCGATCTATCTGGAAAGCACTCCGTTCACGCTCGCCGTCTGCGACGTCATCGCCAAGAAAAAAGGGAAATGGTATTTTTATGCACATTTCGTACTCTCATACTACGACCTAAATAATAAGGAAGTCCAATTTTGAAAAGCGTAAAGAAATAATCGCTAAGTGCGAGTCAGACTCGCGCACGAAGGGTTCCGTACCGTTATAGAGCAAAAATAGGCCAAAAAATTCAATAGGTTCAATGACATCTTAATAATGTAACAAAATGTATGAAAAAACTAGGTGAACAAAAAAGTGGATTCTCTTTTGATTTCATGAGTTTTTGAAATAAAAGTTGTAATTAGGCAAAATGAGACTATTTAAAAATTAACAATTATACGAAAGTAGGTGTACCGTATAACCGCATTTTGTCCCGACTCCCGAGCTTTAAATAAATAATCACTAATCAGGGTGAGCGAAGCGAGCTCTAGTATATCCCACGGGTCCTTCCCGTTTCATACCACATATTTTTCATACCGCGGTATGAAACAGCGAAGTACTGTTTTTGAATTTCCTGTTTCATACCGGCGTCCGAAACAGCGAATACCTTTTTTGAATTAGTCGATTCGTACCACAGCGCAGATTTTAGTACAGTCAAGCTCAAAATATCTATACATACTTACATATTATATTTACTTAAATTATAAATTATTTCTTATTATTTTATTTGATAATTTAAATTATATAATTATATAAACTCATCCCAGAGAAACCAAATATTGGGCAATTTATTGATGGTATACGAAAAGACTAACTATTATTGTGCTTTATTAAAAAAAACCTGGTGATGTAAAAAATTAAAAAAATCAACACATACAATTGAAATAAATCAAAGAATACATAACATATCCATCAATTATTAGTGGGTGAATTAAGCATAGGCCATTACTTAAGAAAATTAAGAATTTAATAGTAATAGTAATGATTATTTTACTTTTTTTTTAAATAATCTACTTTTTTGTTCCTGTTGATTTTAATTTTACGACTATGATTTTCAACAATTATGTAGTTTAAAGATTTATTTATTTACATTATTATTCTTGTTGATTTGTTTTAATTTTTCGACTGTGATTTTATATAATTATATTGTAGTAGTAAGTACATTTTTATTATTTTAGATACTTTAAAATTTTACGACTGCACGATTTTATACAATTATATAGTAAGTATTAGAATTTTAAAGTTCTATGTGTAATTTAAATCAAGCTGTGATTCTATTATTAGAAATCTGATAATATAATTATATTTTTTGATTTTGAAATACATATAAATGACATTTCTTTATACTTACATTTTTTTTATTTCTTCTCGTTACCACTTTACTTTACGCCAGTATAAATAAGTGATTAGACTAAAAATAATTAGTAAAATTCGTGTTACGAATCCACCCATACCAAAAAAGAATTAGTCGTTTGATACTTACCACTCCAGGCACCGCGGTATGAAATAGGCAATTCAAAAACAGTACTTAGCTGTTTCATACCGCGGTATGAAAAATATGTGGTATGAAATGGGAAGGACCCATCCCACAACCTGAACATTTTCTAGTAGGCACACGGACAAACGATCACGCCTACTGATTTGTGCTTTAACATAGTAATTTTTATATTTTATATGTAGATCTGTTATCACCTATTAAGGTGTGATGACGCGAGCCCTCACAAGGCTCGGCTTTTAGCTAGTATTATTTGAATGGGAAAGCACGCTTCCCCCGATCCCGGCGAGATCCTGGTCCTCGCCTGCGTGCATCACGAAAATTTCCAAAGTTTTGTTCGGAATCCGGTCATTCACGTCAGCGGATCATTAATCGATTTGTGCATTATTTTCCGAACTGGTCGCGGCGCGTACGCGTGTGCGTTGCAAAAATTTTATATAAAGTCGACATCTGTCGGCCGGCGACTCATTAGCCGCTCTGTCGACCGACCGTGCGTCGCGGACATTGCGATTTTTCATTCGTATGACTCGTCGAGCGCGCGAACGTTCGAATTTTATTTCAAGGGACTCCCTAGTAGTATCGACGAGTGTCGCTTCCCCGACCGCGGCAGCGAGGAGATTACGGTGATCGACACGATATTGTCTGTACGTGTTATAAAGTAAACAGTGGAACGGACGTGCCAGAATTCACTATCTGGAGATCGATAAACACAGTTTGATCGGTTACGGTTCTCGTATGACGTGCTGGTAGTCGAGATGAAGGAGTTGCTGCAGATCTGGAGCCGCGTGACGGGGCGGCAGTACGCGTCGGTGGCGGAGGCCCGCCGGGACCAGCCCCAGCACTGCCGCAAGCTGGACCTGGGCCCGGCCACCTTCGAGGCGAACCTCTCCGAGTGCGAGGAGCTCGACCGCAAGTTCACCGACGACCGGGACCTCGACGACAGGAGGGACGCCATCATCGACAGGCTGTTCACTAGGAGGAGGAGCTACCAGGCGAGGGAGTCCAAACGTGAGTCTCGTGAAATATTTAGGTAAAGAGAAAGAGTTCAAACAGAAAGTATCAGTAGTAGTGAGGTCTCTGAATTTATTGATATTTTAATATTAAATAAACTAGATTCACAAAATAGGTAAAGAGTACTTTTATAATTTGTTATATGTTTAGGCACGTATAAAAATCTTATTATAATTTTTAAGGGTTATGCTGATATTACCAAGACGTTTGAAAATTAAATTGTTTTTGTTTAAAATAATATTTCTTAATAATTTTTGAAATGAAGTGGTCAAATCATCAATATTCTCATAACTGCATTGTGCACTCGTCGGACTATGCTCAACAGGCACGTAACTGTAGAATGAACATCAGATATCATCCGTCCGTATGAATCTTTTAATTTTTTAAAATATTTTTCACAAATAAATAGCCATAAAATACATAAATGATTATTATTTAGTCATTTATACCGTAACACCACTAACAAAACTTGTCTGTTTAAAATATCGCAAATAAAATATTTAGAGCTTAGGTAAAATGAACTTATTGAGCAGATAAAAATACTCAGTTATATATTCTGTTATTTCATCGGTTGCTTTCGGGATAGTTCCAACGGCAGTAAATTTATATATTTTTTCTATTTGAATTTACTTTGTAACGATGACTATGGGAATATATCGATGGGGAAGTATTTATAATATCAGTAAATATAGGATAGTGATATAATGATAGTGGAAACGATAGTCCAAGTACAGTCTGTCGTGCCTATGATATACCTACATGATAAATAAATATTTATGTGAAAAAAATAATACGAGGCAAAGTCCTCATACCTATAATCTACATACTTAAAAATGGTCCAAAAAGTCCCTCTCTTGTTTTCGTCGGTAACAAATTGTTAAAATTAATAAACTCCAGAGGTAGATATATCATATTAACTACCACGTACAATATTAGTGCTGTATAATTGGACACAAATTATTATCAACCGTGAAGAACAAAACCGCAGAGAAATTTTGGTCAATTTATTCTTCTGCCTGTCTAGTGATAAAAATCAGTACAATATCTTTAGATACTTATACTAACTAAGCGTCCGAGCAAACATTTTGAGCTATAAACATTTCAGAAAATTGTCCCAGAGACATCTTTCGGGTTCTATGCGTTTTCTTTTATGAAGTTAAATAACCACTGAACTTCCTTCTTTTTTGAAATCAGTTAAAAACATGGATACCTTGCGGTCCTCGGACGCTGAACATGTCGTAGGGTAATTAGCAGTACAATGCCATGTCTACAGCTTTATCGGCGGCTCCCGGGGCGTTGCCTTAAAAAAACTTTCATTGCATATTCATTGCGAAGGCGGAAACTCGGAACTTTATGTCCCGAAATCATAGCGAACTGCCATTACTGAATAACTTCCTAGTCCACTTCGAGAAAAAGTTAATGTCGGAACCGCAGCCGGAACCAATTTCGACCTGTATCATTCATTTTTATGTGTCACTCGTCGGGCTTCAGGCTGTCTGATAATGGCGCTTATTCTGTAATGGCTGCGATAATATTAATTACGACTGAATCTTCTTCAGAATTCTACGCTACTACTTACGAAATTGTCAGTTGCATGTCCTATATACTTTTACTTTTATTATACTATAATATTTTACTTTGTACTCTAGCGATGTGGTAACGCGTTACATCGCCATTCAAAGTTTCCCATTAGAGATAAACTACGATAACATGGCGCGCCCCTCCAAATGACTGTTTTAATGTGTGTAGTCACATCCTTATGAAAGAGTTTGTATGTAGTAAGTATTCAACCAATCACAGTACACGTAATATTTCAGTTAATGTCACTTATTACCAAGATTTGTTTGCTCAAAGTAATCATAACTATAGCCTACCGCGCAAGACAACTCACTTCAAACGTTTTGAATTTTGGAGGGGCGCGCCATGTTATCGTAGTTGATCTCTAAGAATATAAGTCATAAATTAAATTTTCAACCGTTACAATCCGGTTTCAGCAGACATGGAATATTTTAAACGACTACTTGTTCGCTTTTGATTTAGTTGAGGTCTCAGTTCGATACTTTAGGCAACTGGTGGTGCAGGCGGTCCCAGACCTACCCTTATTTACACAAATAATGAGCTCGGGTTTACCTATACATGTTACATATTACTATTTTTAAATTATTTATATTAAATTATTTTTTGAAATTATAATTTTACGGAAGATTTTCTCCGCCGTCGTTTGATTTGCCAGAAGAAAATCGATTTAGAGATTTTGATATACCTGAGAAAAACAATAATTCATTCGCATACTTCATAATCGGGAGACCTAATTCTTTCTTAATTCTAATCACATTTCCATAAGCCAATAGCCATTATTATTACCCACGGCTTAATTCGCGACTGTGGCAGACATCATAGCTAAACTAATTTAACCTTTGGAAGTCGACACTCGGCTACATTTAAAATATTGGACATAAGTTATTGCTAACCGGGTCACGTGTAACGGCTCATCTCGCTAATTCCCCGCTATTAATTACCGATCATCTCAGCGATTTATCCTATAGCCGTATAAAATTCTATTTGTTATTGTAATTCTTTAAAAGTAACCCAAAAGTAAGATTTTCTGTTACTTTTGCAGCTAATGATTTGCAATCAATTTTAGCCTACTTTTATCATGTTTACCAATGACGCAAAAAAGTATAAGCACAATCGGATTTTATTTGTGCATATTGTATATTAATAATATACAATATGCACAAATAAAATCTGATTGATTTTTGTTTCGGAATATTAACTTAGCAGTCTACACTTATAGATTCTATATTGTCGCATCGACATGAATTATTTATAACACAACAAATTAATTAGTTTCCTATAAATCTAGCGTCATTGATGGTGTTACTTACAGTTCACAGTAAATAATTAGATCGGCATGCGTAGGAAAATTATCAATTTCCTAGGAAAATAATAGACGAGAGAAGCTGGCGTATGATTAACTTTACCAGGTGTGTGATGTACTTATGAGTATGCGTAACACGCTAATACATTTCCTCCTTTATGTCCTTTTTAGGAGCGACGCTATGCAACAACATGTAAAGTTGTTATAGTTTCGTACGTTTAATAATCCCAAGATGGAGGCCAGTCAACATTGTATATCAATGTGCCTAGGCTGACTCGAAAGCTGGAACTTTTAAAAGTATATTAATAGTTTAGTTTTCAGTTAATAATATGAGTTATTTAGGGTCTACACAGACGGACCGCATTTCAACTGCAATCCAACCGCAAATTGCAGTTCAAGTGCAGTTTGAATGCAGTTGACACGACTGCTATATGACTGCAATAGAACTGCAAACCAAACGCGCAGTCGGAGTACAGTTGCAGTTGACGTGCAGTCGTGTGAACTTATATCTAGTGTTGCCAGAAAAGTTTAAAACGCGAGGAAGTCGCAATCTTTCCGTCATAAAATCTTACGTTCTTGCCCCGAGCTCAAAGTAAATTCATACCCCTCTAAATCCCGATTCAGCGTGAAGAGGAAATTTAATAGGCGGACAGAAAGATCGCTTACGCATTTATAATTAAAGAGTTTGGCTTACTAGTATTTTACAACATTACAATACATGATTTGTGGTTCAGGGTAATAAATTTAAAAACATCTCTATTATTGGAGTTTTTATGGCACGGAATAATAAATGGCGTGGTCGTTAAATAGCCTGACCCGTCACCCGAGGGTAATGATGACTACTTGTTGAGTTTCCACTGGTTTCCATTACATTTTTTAAATTTATTTATTTATTCTCTTTATGTTCGTACATTCGTACGTTCTCTTTACGTTCATACGTTCTCTTTATGTACGAAATTAAGACATATCTATAAATGTGACAATATCATATTGGCGTACTTATCTCTTTAAGAGATCTCTTCCAGAAAACCATAAATAGTGGATAGAAAATGGTGTGAAAGCAGGGCAATGTATTACACTAAAGACAAATGAACGTAATTTTAATATGGTAAAAATCATAGATATTATGTGCTATGAAAAAGCAATTTTGTAGCTAGTATATTAGGAGTAATTTAAACTTGTCCTGTGATAAATAGTACCGTTTTGAATCTTAATTTACCTAATGATCTATTTTATTGTAAGCGATAGTGAATTTTAATTTAGAATTAAAAGAAGCTTATTGAAGCCACCCGAGACCCTAGAGCCGGGAGCTACCTGGCACAGCTGATAGCAATTGCCATCCAACGTGGCAATGCTATCAGCTTGCTAGGCACTCTGCCAGATGGGGATGACCTGGGGAAGTTTTTCTTTTTATAGTTTTTATATTTTAAGTTTGTATGTATTTGTATATTTTAGATTGTATTTTTAGTGTTTAAATCGTTAAAAGATGTTAATATTTTACGGTTATATTAATTTAGAATTAACAATTTCTATTTAAGTATTGACAACAGTAACTTTATAAAAATTACATAATTATAGTTATTAACAAATAACATGATTAACATAATATTAAGATGACGCCCGCAACTCCGTTGCGCCAAAATTCGTATATCGCGCGGGAACGTAACGGGAAAAGTATTCTATGTCCTTTTCCGGGACTCTAATGCCCGGGACACACGAGGCTAGTTTTTCAAGCTAGGATAGCAAGCTAGTTTTTTACCAAACTGTCCTGGTTTGCTGACCTAGCTTGGAGCATGCTAGTTCTGTTTTACAAATGAAGATAGTTTTGTCTACACGAAGCCAGAAGTACTAGCTTGCTAGCTTACAAACACTAGCTTGCTATCCTAGCTTGAAAAACTAGCCTCGTGTGTCCCGGGCGTATTATATATCTCCATACCTTTCAGCAAAATCGGTTTATCGGTTTGGGAAGACAGACAGACACACTTTCACATTAATTATAATACTATGTAGTATGGAAGTATGAATTATGAAGCAAGAAACTGTTTTGAAGTAACAATTATTATAATAGAAACAAAAATTATAGTAGTTCCTTTCGATTAGCATTGAATTTTAATAATAATTAATTATGCAACACTTGCACATACTATAGTCATTGCATAGCATACTTACCTAAATACTTAATTGTTTTTTTAATTAAGTAACTACATTATTCTAAGTAATATTCTAGAAAAATTAAGGAGTATTTTTGGCACTTTAATGTTGTTTCTTAATAATGTTTTACATCTTTGGTCAGTGTTTTTTAATTATTGATTAAACGGATCTACCTACTCGTACTTCAAACTTAGTTCGTATTTATCCGGCTTATTTTAAAATAGACGACCCTTCTATTTTTTCATATTATAAATTAAAAAGACTAACATATTTTAAATAAGAAACGTCTAGGAAATATCTTAATAATTATTGTCTCAAAATGGTTTAAGAATAATAACACTTCAGCTTATACTGGACCGATCTAGAAAGTACACAGATGTCAGAATCAAGTTTTAATAAATTAATAGGTAATTGTGTTTTTAATGAGTATAATATCAGTCTGGTGTCGAATTAACACTAAATGTTAACTACAAATACTTTAAAATATTATTAACATAATATGTCGTATTTTCATAAATAATTACTTCAAATCTGCTGTAATATAAAATATGTACGTAAAATATGATGTCTATAGTTTAGCACAAGGGGGTGAGGAATCGTAGTGACCAGGACATAAGAATAGAAAAGTATAAAGGTGACGATTAGGGTGATGATATTATATTTGCCACCAGTAGCCCTAACACGACGACGCGACCGGTAGAAATGCGAAAGTATAGACAAACTGTGGACATAAACTTAAGGTGCCGTTCCGATCTTTACCGCGGCTAATCGCGACCGACAAAAAATTCAATTAAAATTCCACTTTATGACAGACTATAGTACATAATATGTCATAAAGTAGGATATTATTTGAATTTTTAGGACTACAGTCAAAGACAATGAAGTGGCATTTTAATTGAATTTTTCGGAACGAAAAAGATCAGCACGGCACCTTAAGTTTATCTCCACAGTTTGTGACTATATTCTGTCATAAAGTGGCATTTTAATTGAATTTTTTCGGAACGAAAAATGATCGGAACGGCACCTTAAGTTTATCTCCACAGTTTGTGACTATATTCTGTCATAAAGTGGCATTTTAATTGAATTTTTCGGAACGAAAAATGATCGGAACGTAACCTTCAGTTTATCTCCACAGTTTGTCTATACTTTCGCATTTCCACTGGTCGCCGTGCTACGGCTACAGGTGCCGCTACGCTTAGGGTCTATCATGTCAAACTGCTGTCAAGCTGTCATGTCACAATATATAGCTGTCATGTGTCACGAGAATATGTCTATTTGACACAATAGACCCTAAGGCTATGCATACCTGGCGCGGGCGGTATTTGCCACCCTCATTGCATTTAGGTACATCATGCGATACGAATGCTCTTTTCTTGTTCATATTCAAATAATGATAGTTTAGAGTGAGAGTATAGATATGACGTAAGTTCGCCCAAAAGACGAAATTTAAATAATACCAATATATTATATTCTGGTTTATTAAAGTGAAATCATCTTCAAAGCGAATTTGCTTATGTAGGATTCCCCAAAATTATATTTCACCCAACCTCGTCGTTTGATTGAATTGAAAGTGGCCAATATAAATCACGAGTTGAAATTATTCCGCTAAAACATTGTTATTAACTTTCTATGGTCCTTAAACTTTCTTTTTCATGGTCGGTCATAAAGTTGATTTTGTTTTTAATTGGACGATCGAAGAAACAAAATATTCGACATTGAAATTATAGCACTTTGCCATTCGCGAATTCTTAATCTTAATTGAGTCGTACAGGAGGCACTTATCATAAAAGGCACTTGTCATAAATGATTTGTTAGCCGTTTGGTCACTTCCGTTGCAGGCAGATCACGCCTGGCCATGAATTGACGACGGATTAATTGCCAAATCTGATAATGATGACTAGTTCCGCTAACTAGGGGTCCGCGACTTCCCGCACCCAGTCCACTTCGACCTTAGTCCTGACCTTGACTGGACTGCTTATGAGCATATTGTAAACATTTATTGACCCAATATTTTTTGCCACATGACAGTCGAGGCCACGAACGCAAAGCCTAATCATTTGTAAAGTTTTTGTTTAACACCTCTTATGACGTATTACGAGTATTACACTTCAATACTTACATAAATAAGTTACTTTGAATATTATGTGATTATACTGAGAACTTTAGCATGTGAACTATAAAGCAACAAAAGTCAATGTACCAGCGACCTTAGGTCATGGACGTTTTTATTCGTGGACTTGCTGGAGGTACAGCAAATGTGAGACATTTATGTAAACTTAGAGCCCCCGCAGAATCCAGACTTTTAGTCGGCCGATAGTTTGATCGAAAGCTTAATCAGTACGAAGTAGTATGTATGAAAGTGCGCACACTAAACGATTTGTATCGGCCGATAATAATAATGTACTGAATTCTGAAACCCAATTTGGTCAAATTATTGGCCGACTAACAGTCTGTAGTCAGCGGCGGCTCATATATATTAATTTTTAAGTTACGTGTTTTAAAGAACTAGAGATCGCCCAATGGTCGAAATTCGACCTCAAATAAAAAATTACATTATAAGTTTCAAATTTCAATTTCAATTTCAAATTTCTATTGTCAAAATATTGACAACATCGACCTTACATTTAATTATCTTCTTTTGACTCCCCGTTTAAAGTATTGACAATATCAGATTTAATAAAAAACAACAATCCATTTTTAATTTGACAACAGACTTCAACCATACACAAAAGAGTATAATTCGTATGTATAGGCTTGTCATCAATGATAATTATTCAAAAAACCCTTTTGGGTTTTTTGTATATCAATGCTTGTCATTCAAAAAGATGGTAGTGTGCACATTGTAGTCTGGGTAATGTTCTATTTTTTAAAACATGTATGATAAAAGCATAATTTCAAAATAATATTAGCTCTATGCACTTCTTCACCACATAAACTATAACTTTGCAAAATTTCATTTACCTACGTTTCCGCAATTTTCGTCAAAAGGGATCCAAAGTTATATGATACATATTTTTGCGAATCTTTGTATAAGTAGCTTTACCTACTAAGAACCCTTCTTTCCAATCAAGTGCTGCTCGCAATGACTGCTCACGCCAGTTCACGAGTACAGTCGTAGAAATTGTTTAAAAGATTTATTATACAGGGTGTAACAAAACACAGTGATAATAATACTTCAGTGTGTATTGTATCCCTTATAATATTTTATTTAAATGAACCCCGTGTATAGAGTTCACTATGAAAGTAGCGGTGTCGAAAGAGTTTTTTTTTTTGTGATTTGTATAAAAACGCCAATGCAAACGCCTCAGTGTTAAATGAGTTCACCCACACAAAAGTTAAAAATGTGACTCTTTCAGCGCTGCTATTTTCACAGGAGACTCACACCTTATAAAGTGTTATCATTTTATTTACATCCTGTATAGTAGGCACTGTTTTACACCTAACCAGTTTATTTACATAATAATACCTACAAGTGTCACGTACAAATTAAAAGCTCATTTATATTCATATATTTATCTGTTTAAAGGCGGGAAGTTTTTTGGCATGTTCCGGAAAAACAAAAATACAAACAATGAAAAAATTTAAGTACTTAAAGGTCGATACTCGCTAACAATAATACAATATTATCTTCCATGACATGAGTTTTAATAAATACTAGAGATCGCCCAATGGTCGAAATTCGACCTCAAATAAAAAATTACATTAGGTTTAAGCATTGACTTAAGGCGATTGAAAAAACTGTCTTTTTGACGTAATACTATAGGACCCTCAGGAATGTTACAAATCTGGTAATGAGATATACATATCTTCATAGTCTTATCTAGGTTTGAGAAGAACTAGAAACACGATTAATGTATTTTGCCTCGATACATTTAATTTTCGAAATGACCTCTTAAAATACGAAATTTGAAGATTATTTTTAAACGAAAATAGATGTATTGTAGGAAATTAGTCTAATTGATAGACACCTTTGCAATTCAAAATCGTATAGAAGCATTTTGCTTAAATGCTCCTAGTTATTTTTTAAATGATTATAATTACGTTTTTTCGCATGTTTTCCGAGCGAGCCGATAGCTTCTGGCCGCAGCGTATTCACGACTTTATAATCATACAAATTAAGTATAAAATTGCCCTTGCGGTAAAATTACTTTCGATATAGCGCCTTAAGAAACAAGCTTTGTTATATTATTATACTTAAAAACTTTCCTCTTGAATCACTCTATTAAAGAAAACCGCATCAAAATCCGTTGCGTAGTTTTAAAAATTAAAGGGAAGAAAGGGACATGAGGGAAAAAAGCGACTTTGTTTTATAATATGTTATAATTATAAATATATTACTACAAAGATTTTACTTTGCCTATCTAGCAATAAACGTGTACATAAGTAAAACATTCCTAACATAAATTAATAATAAACGCTAAATAGGAATTAGGAAAGAATTAAATTAATATACAAAATTAATTAACCAACTCCATACAAAACAATTAACTATCTGTACTTTTTATAGAAATACTAATTAATAGAGATATAACACCTTGTTTTCAATGGAAAATCACTATGCTACTAATACAACAACAACATATTAAAAGTTGCTTGGAGATCAATTAAGCTTAGGATCAGATAAAATTATCGCTAGATTACTTTTTAAAGTTTAACAACGTGAAATATTTTGGTGATAATTCGCTAGTTAAAGTCGTTATGTCGATGATTAAATTTATAATGTAGGAATTTAGACAATAATAGCCAATAGCTTTGTCCACACTGTGCCTTTTTCTGTTCATCAAGGGCATGCGTTATAGCGCAGTCAACGGCGAACGTGAGGCGTGAGTCCTCTGACCGTATCCAAAACTTCAAAAATGACAATGTTGGCGTTGCGTTCGTTGACGCATTCTAGTTGAATGAAAGAAAACGACGAAAATTAACGACGAAAGCGCACAATGTCCATAATCATGGACGCAGCTATAGTTACATAAAAAACCGACCAGTGTAAATAACAATATATTAGCTTCAAATTCATATTAATTTTAAATCACACTCATCTATATAATAGAGACACAAAATAAAATGTTAGTTATAACTCAAAAACGGCAGGCCGAATTAGGCTATAATTTTGTGGGGAAGTAGCGTAGAACTAAAGCTTAAACGATTTGTCTGGAAATTTATGGTAGCTGAGATATAGGAAATAGGCTTTGTATTCCAAAATTTACGGTTCCAGTGTACATAAACGGATATTATGCGCAAATGAAATCGCGTGCAACATATATTATTATTGTAACTGTTAAATTTCGCGAATGTGTTATGTGAAATGAGCTCTGTCGGTGCTCGGATAATCTTGATATATCGACACCCGATGCGGATGGGAAGTTGACCCCCATGTGGGTCAGAAATCAGAATTGACACCTGACCTCGCGTGACCCTAACTTAGGGGTACTATACTTATAGCTCGGTTTATAATTTTAACCTGTAGTTATAATTTATTTATGTAATCTAAGTTTTTTTTTATGTAATAAGAGGGCAAACGAGCAAACGGGTCACCTGCTGGAAAGCAACTTCCGTCGCCCATGGACACTCGCAGCATCAGAAGAGCTGCAGGTGCGTTGCCGGCCTTTTAAGAGAGAATAGGGTAATAGGGGAGGGTAGGGATGGGAAGGGAAGGGAATAGGGAAGGGTAAGGAAGGGAATAGGGTAGAGGATTGGGCCTCCGGTAAACTCACTCACACGACGAAACACAGCGCAAGCGCTGTTTCACGCCGGTTTTCTGTGAGAACCGGAGAAATACCAATATCTCCGGTCGAGCCGGCCCATTCGTGCCGAAGCATGGCTCTCCCACGTAAAAAGTAAAAATGTTTTTGTGCCTTTTCGTGCTATTCATCCCCTAATTAGGTTACTAATTTGGGATAAAAAGCACTGTCCATTAGTTATTGTTTTATTTAAATGTACCCTAAACAGAGTGGCTGCTTGACTAAAGTGTCGTAAAAATTACATTTGTGTGTAATACTAATGCAATTCCATTAGGCACGTCTGCAGTCGTTGCGCTCACTTACTTGTTGGTGTCCAAAATTAAATTAAGGCTTTTTACATGTGCCTGTGCGAATATCAGCTCAGTATGTGTATCGTTTTGGAAAAACCGGCTGCTATAATTGGCGATTACAGTGTAGTTATGAATAATCACATCTTAACGCTAAAAGCGTCACAAAGTAATTTTTCCAATGAAATAAGAACGGCATATTAAACATGAAACATAGAATAAAACCGGTTAATTGCAATTTAAAATTCCTACATCATAAGAAATAAATCATTCAACCTTGTTACAATACTACGTCAAAATTCTCCGTAGTAAATGACGTCGGTACGATCACCGGGACAACCCTATGCAAATGTCGATATCGATTAAATATTATTTAATTTGATGTAATTAATGCTTAGTACTCACATACGGTTTTGCTCGATAATTTTACTCCAAATCGAGTAATAATTACTGTGTGGACCGCAAAACTCACAGCTCGAAGGCTCGCATCGAGCCGGCTCGATGGAACTAAATGTTATATAATGTTACGCTCAAAGACCGAAAACGCTCAGTGAGCAAAAAAATGGCTCACAACGCGTTGTGATCATAGTGAAACGGCCACGACGCGAAATTCACACACTTGGGCGCTATAAAATTACTCCTGTGGCCGTTTTCATTAGGGCCACAACACGAATTCGCGTCGTGGCGGTTTTTAAATGCTCAGAACGAGTCGTGGCTTTTCTCGATTACCAGAACGCGTCGTGGCCGATTCACTATAACCGCAACGCGTTGTGAGCCATTTTTAACCGACTTCCAAAAAGGAGGAGGTTATATGTTCGTCTGTATATATTTTTTTTGTATTTTCAACCATAACTTCGCCGTTTGTGGACCGATTTTCATGATTCTTTTGTTGTTGTACAGAGTTGAATCCGAATTTGGTACCATGTTCACAAAAGTGGTGACCTGATGATGGGATCCATGAGGAATCGAGGGGACTCCTTGAAATTTGTATGGAAAGTTATAGTAATTTTGATTTTTTCTGAAGCGTTCGAGGTAAATGCTACCAAAAAGTAAAACTTTGCACCAGGTTATACCCTGGATCCGAAGTAATAACATACGAAATATTGGCGTGTATTGACTTTCACTTACTTACACCTTAGGGGTTAAATTATTAAACGGTAAGGGTAAAATAATATTAAATTATATAAATTATGTTAGTGTATATCATACAGATTCTAACAACATAAACTGTATATATATATATATATATATATATATATATATATATACATATATATATATATATATATATATATAAATATATATATCATCCATAACAAAATTAGGGAGTTATCGTCATTTTAATGCGATGGGGCGCTATTTCCAGTCCTAGGCCGAAATCTGTCTGACAGTTACGCTCGAAGATGACATTTTAAATTTTGACGTATGAGGGGGTATGTGAGTACTTAGCATAACATAATATGAAAATTTAAGGTTATAATACCTTCACCTTTCATTGGAGACATAAAAATATATCTAAATACATCAAATAAATTTTTGTGACAATGCGAAAAGTAACTTAACCTATTTGTTAAAACATATTCAGTATATTTATAGTATATATTATGGTGCGACTTTAGAAAATAAGATATTTATGAATTATGATATCATTATAATACGATGTTTTTCAAACCGACAGCTAACGATCGGTTGTTTCTATTACAAATTATGCTAAAAACGAGTTTTTAATCGCAAATATCATAATTATATACTTGATAATAATTAAGTTTTATTTCCTTAACAGATTAAATGTTTAATCTCTCAAAAGGCAAATAATACCTCCTTGTTAATAAAAATATTCAATAGATTCAAAATGTGAAACATTCCCTATAACTTCAATATGAATGTAAACTAGAAATAAGTAATATTGTAGGTAATTCTATGATTGTAATCATTAATTATTAATTTTACCCTATAACAAGAAATTCACTCGAACTTTCATAAAATAAATGTAATAATCGATACGTGTGAACGCGCATCACTAAACTGTGTAGTATTATTATGAATCGCGTACGTTTCCACTACTAATAACTAAGTTTAATTCATCATTCCGATACAAAAAGTCGGTATCGTAATGTAGCTGTTAATTTTTTGCTGGCACTGCGGAACTTTTTGGTTTTTTGATATCTTCATTGTGTCATTATCGTGTCCTTTACCTACCTACGTGTTATTTAATCTGTCTGATTTTCTGAATCTACTGAACTAATTTTGAAAATTATTTAACTGATAAAAATGGTTGAGCTTATGAGTGTCATAAGATACAAATCGTGAAGATTTCGTGTAAAGTGTAAACACTATATAATACTTACCGCGCGGGCAAAAGTCAAAGTAAAACAGAATAATATAGTTACATAGGTCAGACCACAGGTGGGACCCTATTGAGCTCGGTGAAAGAGATCGGTTGTCAGTCAGTCGGTGTTGCGTATAAGCGGTCACATCCAATCCGACACATCTGACCTAGACCTTAGCCCCTGACCTAGAACTTGGACGCTGGCCACCTCGCCCGCGTGGCCGCTGGAGGTGTGCGCCGGCCTTATATTTTTACGGCGGTTATATTAATTATTCACACAATCACTATCACCATCAGCATTAGAACAATTAATTTTTATCTTACGTGTGATTTTAGAGTCACGCTGTAAGTACACTCGCTGACCTGAAATGTACGAAATTCTTGAAAGCATTTTTGAATAACGCGTAGCCGTCGGCGCCGACGCGACGGTCGGCGAGCGGTCAGCGCGACATTAGAATGATTTGAGAATCAGGCTTACCAAAAATTGCCAAAAAAAAATTGTTTTATACGGAAGCAAAAAGTTAAAGTAGGTTATAATTATTGTTATTGTTTGAAATTCGCAGAACAATTAAGAAAAATATTCCATAACAATCACGTGCAATACAAATCACATTAAAATAATAAAGGAATTTTAGCAAGACTTGGGATTCCCGTAGCGTAATTTAGACAAAATGTAATTAAAGTGTTTACTATATAAATTGTCTGCAAAAACAGCGGAGGCTTTGGACAATTAAGTAATTCTTTTGTTTCACACGAGTTAAAGAAGTGCAGCGCAGTGTGGATATGTTTTACAAGTAAATAAGTAATTCACTTTATAGTTTATATGTAAAATCATTATATTACAGGCAGGAATCGTCCTAAATAATTAATTATTAACCTCAAAAACTATTAACTTGGTACGGAAACATGTACCTACCATCCAAGAAATTGATTCATAGACAGTAATTGACGGACCTACGTCATTTGGTCAAATTATGTTAATTCAATGCTAATCGTGATTTGTCGGCTAGTTTGGATACAACGCGACCAAATTATAAAGGTCTGTCTGTCGGTCGGTCTGTCTGTCATGAATCAACTTCTCTGATAGTACATTATCGCAAGTGCAGCTTCGCCGATAAAGGAATAATGATTTATTTTTGCATTATCGTAAAACCTATATTTACCAACAAGTAGTGTACATTATGGCTTAGTTTAATCGACCCTTAAGTTATGGACCAGTTAAATTGAAACAATAATTAAAGAGCTCACTGCAATGAAGCCGCTAACAACATTGTTACATAATATTATGTAGGATATAAAATATGTTAATTATATAATTATGATAATCGTTAATCGTATAATTTGGTGTGATTTTGTTAACGATACGTCATACGGGCGCTAGTTTTGTAAATTACAGAAACAAGATAAACTAATTTAAATATTAGAGCTTTCCTGAAGAACATACGAGAACGAATTTAGCGGAAAAGGCTGTCTCGGATATTTTAATTAACAATATAAACAAATATTTAACAACATAATACGTATTTTATGATTCATTTCAATTTTTAAATAACCTAATATAGTATCTGAGATTTCAGAAAATGCATACCAAAGAAAAAAAAAAATTATCATTGTAATTGCATTGTACGTGACCATAGGTGAAACAGATTTTCACCTCCATGATGATTATAATATATTATGACTAGCGACCTTCCTCGATAAATGGGATATCTAACACTGAAAGAATCATCAAAATCCGTTACGTAGTTTTAAAGATTAAAGGGAACAAAGGGACATGAGGAAAAAAAAAGCGACCTTGTTTTATAGTAAGTATAGATAATTATATTTGGAACCTAAGCATCTTTGTGTGGTACATTATAAACTCATTTGTGGTAGCGGGTTTTGGCCTAGTTGAATTAATAAAAACTTAAGTTTTAATATCAAAGGTAATTGACCTCATTCGAGTCTATACCACAACAACAGCCAATACAACGTTTAAAAAAATCTGAAGTCAGCTAGACTGAATTTTTGAAACTAGTGGCTTTGAGCCTGGAGACAGACGGACGGACTGACATTGAAGTCTCATTAATAGAGTTTTTCCTTTTGTATACGTAACCGACGCTGATCGTTCATCGTTGGCAATCATAGACGAATAATATTATGTTCCTATCAGCGTTGCCAGATTTTTTTTGTGTCAAGTCGGGACTTTGGAACTTTTTGAGTGAAAAAGCGGGATTCGTCGGTCAAAAGCGGGACAAAGTAAAAAAAGTTAAACAATCAAAAGTTTTTTTAAATTTTTTATCTTTTTATTTGCGTTTATGTGATATATAGCAAAAGTAGCCAAAGAAAATCCACCCCTCTCCTCCCACACTCTTATCTTCATAACGCGCCTTTCTTTCTCAGCACGCTGCACGTACGTTCGGGCTTTCCCCGAAAAGCGGGACTGAGACTGTCCCGCGCGGGACCTCTGGAAACGCTGGTTCCTATACACATTCGTAGTGGAATGTTATTGTCCATCGTGGCCCAACATGTAAAGGCTGCTTTATACGCGTAGTGTGGAGTAGGTGACAGACCGTGAGCTTCCCGGAGTTAGAAATTGTTTAAACTTTTAAAAAACACTTGGCACACGAATTTCTTGAATTTTATTTATTCTACATTTTTTAGGTATTTTAAATTTAAAAATTATTCATTGATGATTTTTTAAAGCTCTCACTTTATCTTTTAAGTTTTAAAATTTCCAAGATGAAATACCGAATCCTTTTATTACGATAAAGGGTTCGTTAATATTCCCGTGTTATTAGGCGTAATTCAGCGGTATAGGGCAATTTATATTACACGTCTGGCACCAGTAGCGGCTCTAGGGTGTGGCGAACGGGGCAATCGCCTGGGGCCTCGCTCTTGTACGCTCGCAAGGTATTTTTTTCGTAAGGCAGGGCCGCGCAAATTCCTGCCGTCCCGTGCTTCGCAAAGACCTTTCGCCCGGGCCTCGCAATGGTAAAGGCCGCCACTGTCAGACTCATTGTAATAGTCTTTTTGTTTGCAGGCTCGTTCATATTCCTGGTGATGGGTCTGGTGGCTCTGGGCACGGCGCTCTTCGTGCAGTTCGTCCGCCCATACGATCTCATATTCAATTATGTAAGTTGTTTTGTGCTTTTTTTATGTATAAAGATGCATTTTAATAATATTTTATATAATATTTTGGCTATTTTACATTTGCCTTTGCTGCCGTAAGTAGTAAGTGAACAAATCTGAATAAATAAATTGTGCACGTATTCTCAAGCCCAAATGAAAATTGTTAATTTAGTTTGCTACTTTTTAAAATTATACATAAAATACCTACCAAAATATAAAAGCACGTGGGCGTATACTGTTGCAGATGTTCTGTCACGTGTTTACCCCTGTGATATAATTATGGATTCGTATAATTATTAGGAACATAATATAGCAAATAATGTATTGGACCTCAACCGGTTCGAGTTAGAATTTATGTGTCATGTCGAAGTCGCCCAGGAGACCCGAACTGGTTTATTTAATGAAAAAAAAAATATAAAGCACTGCATACCTACTTATTAGGTTTTCATTCTTATAGTTATAATCATTAGAATGAAAACCTAAAAAGTATCATACATTACTAGATGACGCCCCAACTTAGTTGCGCCAAAATTCGTTTATCGCGGGGAAACTTTTCCGGAATGCGAAATCCTATGTCATTTCCCTGGACAAGTATCTCCATACCTCAGCAAAATCAGTTCAGTGGTTTAGGCGTGAAGAAGTAACATACAGACACACTTTCGAATTTATATGGATAAAGCAGTCTAGTGCGAGCGGCACGTAGCGCTGATTTCGTGACTAAAGCCGTACGTCCATATTGGAATGCCTAATAATTATTCCATTGATTTCCAGAAAATTGTACTGGGTGACGGCGGCGAGATCTACGAGCTGTGGCGCAAACCCGACGTGAACCTTTACACGAAGGTGTACCTGTTCAACGTCACCAACGCCGACGACTACATGGCCGGCCGCGACTCCAAGCTCAAGCTGGCCGAGGTCGGGCCCTATGTCTATAGGTGAGAATTCCGTTGTTACCTAAGGTGAAGACAGAAAGACAAGCTATGAATTAGCAGGGCGATTCACGATTCCCGTTCGACATGGATTTGGAAACTTTACTGTGCGGTCATTAATGGCCAATGCCGCGAGCGCGGCGAGCGTTTATTGGATATCGCACGATGAAGCTTCCGAATCCGAGTCGGATTCGACATTGTGAATCAGTGCCCTGGAGAATTTTTCAAGGGAATGAGTCGGGATATCGAGAATGAGCTAATATATTAGGATCACAGACATCTGAAGTATATGATATTGTAGAAAGGCTTTAAGAATATTGCAGTAGTTAACATATCAACTCCCAAGCGGTCGAATTCGACCGCGATAACAATTATAGAATAACAATAAATTTCCAAGAATCCGCGATAGAGGGATTAATGCCTCTCACACCCTTTTTGGTGACATATTTTTTGTATCCAAGTGTGTACATACACAATACAATAAGAACACTGTCTTCTTTTATATTCGTAATTCAGTATTTCGACATTTCATCAACTCGTCTATCAGATAAGAATTAGGTGCTCCTGTACCGCCCTTGAAATACAATTTTGACACCGAACTTTATCAAATTTCTATCAAAGTTAGTTGTTAACCAATCCCCGTGTTCACAGGGAGCTGCTGGAGCACTCTAACGTGACGTTCAACGAGAACGGCACGCTGTCGGCGATCCCGCGTCACCCGCTCGTGTGGGACGAGGAGATGTCGGAGGGACACCGCGAGGACGACATCCTGTACATGCCGCACATCGCGCTGCTGGTCAGTACCTACTTAACATGGGCCTTACGCCGGTATTCCACTCCACTACAGGCCTTCCCTAACTACCTGGTAAAAATGACGTCCTGTACATGTCGCACATCGCTCTGCTAGTCAGTATCTATACCTACTTACTTCGGACATGGGTCCCTGATCCTGAAATGTGCAGAAGTACAGGCTAAAATCGCGAAACTCATTGGATTTCGATTTCGTTATTGAAATCCAATCAGGTTCGGATTTATGAGAAAAAAGACTCGTGTCTGGGACCTGATTTCCAAGCTGCGAATGTTGTTTAGACCGCAGGCTATCTCGCTTGCACCTATTCTCGAGATAGTATTGTGTGAGATAGTGTGATCGAAACGATATGGCAGGTATTACAATCAAACTCCCAATCCGATGTCGATTTTGATTTAACCTTGATCGAGGTCCGTACCGAACAAACTTAAATTGGGCCCCCGTAAGAGCTACTGGCGCCTGTGTGCAAAAAAAAAGGATTTTGGCGCCCGTTTAGGCAATTTTTTGGGTCCTTGGTTTTGGCGCCCCTAAAGATGACGATTTGGCGCCCCTAGAGGATGGCACCCGTGTGCATTGCACACATTGCACATATGGTAGCGGGGCCCCTGATCGATCTAATCAGTTCATTAGGAGCTAGCAGTATCCTGCTAATAATGTTAACGAATTGATAGATTTATTAGTATCAATAAAACATAAAATACAGCAGCTATATGTTTAATATTAGCAAGAATTATATTAACAGTTACATCATACTTTTATCAATGTAAGGTCAAGTTTAAAGACCTCACCCAGCGGTGCGAGTTTCAACTGATTAGAGAGAAATGTTACACGAATCATAGAGAAAGATTATTGGCAACTTTTATCTCTGGCGGCAGGGTTTATATCTTCGTACCTCGAAGATTGGGCCCTTGTTTGTTTTTCAGGCTATCTAGATTCTAAGTGCTTTTTGAGTCATTTAGTTTTCACGCGATAATTCTAAATACCTAATGAGATTTCAGACTACCGATACCCCGTCCATGCTCTATACTATAATTGTAAAAATATTATTATCATCTGCATGATCAGTAAGCGATTACGCGTAGCCTAGCGTATTGCTTCGTATTAATAAAAGGGGCTTTATTATGTGTAATCCGTGGAAACTTTAGGAACTAAATTATTACTAACTAGCGACCCGCCCCGGCGTCGCACGGGGATAAAATATATAGCCACTGAAAAAAAGATTAAAATCCTATGATCCTTCACGTGGTCTACTTCTTACCTGTGCCAAATAACATAAAAATTGCTCCAGTAGTTCGCGAGATAAGCCCTTTCAAATAATTTCCCCCGTTTTTTCCACATTAGCGTGATAAAATATAGCCTTCCTCAATAAATGGGCTATCTAACACTGAAAGAATTTTTCAAATCGAACTAGTAGTTCCTGAGATTAGCGCGTTTAAGTTAGCCCTTTCAAATAAATTTCTCCGTTTTTTCCACATTTTCCTCTATTTCTTCACTCCTATTAGTCTTAGCGTGATAAAATATAGCCTATAACCTTCCTCCATAAATGGGCTATCTAACACTGAAAGAATCATCAAAATCCGTTGCGTAGTTTTAAAGATTAAAGGGAACAAAGGGACATGAGGGAAAAAAGCGACTATTTGTTTTATAATATGTATAGATACTTACGTACTATCAGACAAGTTGAATCATAGGCAGCTGACTGAGCTACGTCACTCGGCTGGGTTTAACTTACGTAGGCCCGCCATCTGCCTAGGAATCAATTTCCTCGATAGTACATGTTATGTCTCGTGCCATTCACGGCCTTTACATACCAATTATAAAGTTCAAGTACAAGTTTCCGAACAAGCAAGCTAAAGAATCCTCATCATTCCAGAGTATCGCCCACGTGACGGCCCAGAAGGACTTCATCACGCGCTTCGGCCTCAACAACCTGGTGCGGCTCACCAACAGCCAGCCGCTGCTGAAGATGACGGCGCGCGAGTTCATGATGGGCCACGAGTCGAAGCTCATGTCGCTCGGACACAGCTTCATGCCCGGCTGGATCTACTTCGACAAGCTCGGCCTCATTGATCGGGTAAGTCTGCGGAGAGTAGCTGACCGTGTTTACCGGTCGGCGGGAACACGTGATATCTCGATAGGCATCGTTAAATTGACGATCACTCACAGTTAGTTTAACGGTACCTATCAAGATTTTGCCGACGCTTATAATTTATATACTAGTTTATGACCTATAGGGCTCCCACACAAAACTGCGAACGCATCGCAAATACTTATCTGCGACAAAACTCATAACCTACATAATAAAAATGACATTGCAATGCAAATCGCACGAATTCGCAGTTATATGTGGGAGACCTAAGGACATAAGTAATAGTGAAAATCTTTTTTCATACCTTTGTACGTGACCTTAAAATGCATTGTTTGCTGAAAACGGGTAGAGTATATTTAATATTTGTACTTATACTCAAAGAGGAAAGTGAAAATGAAACGAATTTGGTAAATTCCGAGCCTGTCCGCCCTGCTGATTCAAACCAAACCGTTCGGCATCGCACGTGAATTATTTTAGCGTCTGCAAATTTTAAAACCTGTTTTTAAAGGATCTAAGTAGTTAAAATTTATTAGAAATGTGTCGTTATTTTTATTATTTGCATATTTTATGCAGATTCTAGATTACAGTCGGGGCATTTTAATAGGCCACATTTGACATCTGTTAGATTAATCTCCATAGTGAGGTGAGCTGCGTAAAAACATCGTCCAAAACGAATAAATCGATACGGACTTGAAATAAAATATTTGAATTTTTTACGTTTGAAACAAACTCCTGTCCTATTATTACTTTTTCTTTTGCAAATTCAAGGAGCAAAATAAGACAAGTACATAATTTACAAAAACAAATGCATTTATTCGCTTGAATTATAAAAACTGTTAAATGTAGTATTATCATTATTCATTTCACATAAATATGTGTTACTTTTCACAACGTGGTTATTAATTTACGGGGATATTTCGTTACAAGTAATCAATGCATCGATACTATTTATTCGCTTCCGATTTTTAGGGTAACTTCCCTAGAGTTTAAAAAGAAAAAAGGTCAGCTGACGTAACATTGTAAAGACGTGCAATTATTAAGATCAGAATTTGTTTATTACGTTTAGAATTGTTTATCAGTAAAAGCAGATCGTTAAATAATTTGTATCGGTCATATTTTCATATTTACAATAAATATGTAATCGTAATTGAAAAAAGTTAATCAATTGTGCAGTTATAACAAAACGAAAATATTTATTTTTTATGTACGTCGCTACAAGGTTACCTGGTACAATTTTGATGAACTGTCAAATGTGGCCTATTAAAATGTCCCTACTATAGGCCAATATCCAATAAATAATAAAAATAAATTTTAACGAGAAAAACACAACTGAAATGTGTATTTGTTCGGTATATTTCTAGTATTTTTAAAGCTGTTTGTAAATCGGTTTTAGTTTTAAAGGTTAAGCTAACTTTCCTGGAAGTAAGCTTGTTAGCTACTTAGGCCTGCTAATTGAAGCATAATATTAACATTTTAATAAGACTTAATATATACATATGGGTTTTGTATGATGTTCATGATTATTAATTAACAACAGATACAGTTCAAACAATAGCAGATAAAATCTAGAGATCCGCCAAGCCTCGAAGTATTGTGGGCTGTGGCGCCATAGCGATTAAATATCCTTAAAATATCGAATCTTGAATGCCAAATTACAACCACGCGGTTGTAATTTCAAATAACAGGCTCCGGCCTTGATTCCATTTGGAATGTGAACCAGTTTTGGTAATTATTAAGTTCTTTATAATGGTTTTCGGAATGTTTGTCTCAACGTGTTGCTTATTATCAGTAATAATCGAGATTTATTACGGCTTTATCGACGAACTACCTGACAACATTGATCGAGTCAGATTCTTTAACAGTTCAATGTATTATAAGCCTTGTGTAAAACATAATGTAATGCCATACATGATACATGTAATGCTATCTAATATATTATCCTAGATAGTATTACCGAGTTACAATCGTCGAAGTCTCTACACAACTATAGTAGATTATAATACTTGAACACTTGAACGCACAACATTTACTCCAACTCGTTTACAGATGTACGACTTTGAGGGCGACTACGAGACCATATACACGGGCGAGACGAACCCGTCTTACTCCGGGCTGATCGACACGTACCGGGGTTCAACTGACCTGCCGCAGTGGGAGGGCAAGCACTGCTCCAACGTCCAGAACGCCTCCGACGGCACCAAGTTCAAGGGAGACATCGGGGAGAACGAAACCATTCTCTTCTTCAGGAAGAGTCTTTGCAGAGCCGCGCCCTTGGTAAGTGTTGAAGTTATTGCCTCTTCAACCTTGAAATAATGTTTCTCTGTAATGTAGCAGTTGTATTTACTAGAACCAATGATATTCTACTTATACAGATCTGTTACGTCCATACTATTTTCCGACTTAAATCTCTTCCGAACGATTTTCAAATTCAAAATTTGATTTTGACAGATAAGTGAAACAAAAGATACGAAATGCCATTTACATAAAAGAGACAGACTAAATAAAAGACGACCCAATTGGGTCGTATTTTAATCTTCACAACGCGCGCGGTAGTAACATATCTGCTTTGAGTTTTTTATATGGAACTTTTATTACTAGAACTTTATTTTAATGGCTTCTTATAATTTCAGATCAAAACAGGCGAGGGATTAAAGAATGGCATCGAGGTTTATAAATTCACCTTCCCCGATCACATGTTGGACAACGGCAAACACATCGAGGAGAACAAGTGCTTTTGTAGAGAAGGTGGGTATCTCATTATTATCGTGGTTAATTTGATTAAATCTTCATATTATCATTGGCACGAAATTTCTATGTAGTTGTTACGTCTCTCGCTTTTGACTAGAGATAAACTACGATAGCATGGCGCGCCCCTCCAAATTACAGTTTCAATGTGTGTAGTCACATCCGAAAAAGTTTGTATGTATATATATTCAAACAATCAACCGTACTCGTTATATTTCACTTAATGTCACTTTTGTTGGTCAACTAATCATAACTAACCGACCGCGCAAGACAAAGCACTTCAAACGTTTTGACAACGCACTTCAAACGTTTTGAATTTTGGAGGGGCGCGCCATGTTATCGTAGTTTATCTCTACAACAGTTAACTTAGATTTGAAGACTTCCATGTCTCAAGCGATTGCAGCAGAAGATAAATCAATGTGTTGTTTCTTCCAGGCAAGTGCTTGCCCGAAGGTCTGATAGACGTGACGGACTGCTACTACGGCTTCCCCATCGCCCTCTCCTACCCGCACTTCTACAAGGGAGACGATATTCTATTCGAGAAGGTCGAAGGGCTCACACCGAATCAAGAGCAGCATGAGACGAGGTAAATATGAGTAAAGTTTTATCGCATTTAGGTTTATGTGTCCTTAAAATTCCTTTTATGTAAAATAATTATTGAGTCATAATAATAATAATACTATTGATTTCCTTTTCACATGATTTTTTCCTGTTTGCAGGTTATACATTAATCCAAAATCCGGTTTCCCCATGGACCTCAGTGCCAAAATTCAAATAAACATGGCCATTGGAAACATCGACAGCATCGAGAACACGAAAGGTTTCTCAAACCTTTACCTGCCGCTGCTCTGGTTTGATATCGTAAGTATCTTTAGTAGTTTATTAAATTAAAAGTAACGACTAGAAAAAATATTTATGTATAGGCAGGCAGACTTACCCGAGGCAATTGATTCCTAGGCAGTTGACAGATCTATGTCGTTGGTCGGCTTATGTCAATTCAATGTTAGCTGTGATCGGTCGGCTGGGTTTGACGTAACGCGACCAAATTACTTAGGTCCGCCATCTGCATAGGAATCAACTTCTCTAATGGTACATTTATTTACAGAATATCGTTATGGTTATGAATTTTATATAACGAATAGAATGTATTTTAACCACATATTTCTTTATTTCCAGAAACTGGCGTCTCTCGCCCCGAACATGGAGACAAAGTGCACCCTGTACCTGAACGCCCTGCCCATACTGGAGTCCGCCATCCTGTACGGTAGCCTGGTCACCGGTGTCCTGTTCATCCTGCTGTCCGCATACATCTCCACCTTCCACGTCGTCCTGAGGACGCAACGGGACCGCCAGAGCAGGTTCAACTTCAAAACGAACATCTGGATGGACGATGAGAAATCGAGCATACAAAGAAACAAAGACGACATCTACGCGCCCTGCGAGATCCCCCTGAGCGGCACGGAGTCCGAGAACTCGGACGAGTACACCGCCAAGTCCACGTTCATCAAGGCGCAGTCGGACAAGATTCGGGAGTTCGGGCAGAAGCTCAGCGGGAAGATGCACGGCATCGGCGGCGCGAAGCTCGCCGGCAACCGCAAGAACTCGCTCATAGACCCCGAAGACTCGCTCGACGAGACCAACGACGCCTACCGCAGCGACAGCGGCGACGACAGCGACCGCGAACGACGAGCGACAGGTAGACGCGACACCGCCTATCTGCAGGTCGTCGACGACGGCAGCGAGTTCGAGACGTGAGCGCCGCCGCGCGCCGCCCGCGCCCACCGAGCCGCGATCTTGCCGCAGTGTGATAGTAAAGACTGTATACCGACATTGAGATTATGGCGCGTCGTCCCGCCCGGACCGCGGACGGCGGGGGCCGGAGTCGGAGATCGCTCGATCTCGATCGCGTCTCGATCGAGTGGCCGATTAGGAAACACGATCAGTTCCTGTGACGTTTAACCGTGCATACCTCCCGGTGTATGTCGACTGGTGCAGCAGCTCCTTCCGGCTGACGGCTGACGCTAAGTTCTGTGCGTACCCCCTAGATTTAAGCGAGAAGAGAAAATTTTAAGATAGTATTTGTGAATCCGACAGTTAGTTACTACTTGACTTGTCAATCGGCTGTAAGCTACTGTGTAGTTATTTATGTGTAAGTTGTCGTCCGAATGTTTCTCGTGTGATATTTGTGTTGATGAGTGTTTTAATATTTTGAATTAATATAATTGATTAGGTTAAGTGAATAGATATATTGGGTTGCACGTCGCTGAGACGTGCGGCTCAGGTGAAAAAGTAATTGCTCAAAAGAGATAGTCACGGTAAAAAGTTCAGTCGAACGAAATACAAAAAAAATGTTTTCACATTTTTTGTTTTTGTTTTAAATTAACTGAAGTCAAATTATAATGTGACAAATTAGTAAATATAATTAACAAGAATGGGCATTATGTGTAGACGATGTGTTGCGATGGGTTGATAAAAGAGTTTGTTCATGACTGCGATTGCAGGCTTCTGGATATTTGCTCAAAGAGGCCTGGGCCATATTGTTCGACTGCTTGTTTATTAGTTTTAATTTATTCCACCTGCTCATGTGCTCTTATGCGATCTTTAGAACCCTCTACTTTTTTTACGTTATCTTGCCATTTAAATCTGTTATTGTCTATAGGGCTGTTAATTTACGTACATTCAACAATAAATCTATTATCCCACAGTGACTTTATAAATTCGATTAACTTAATTTAAATGTTGGCATTTGAAGCAGAAATTCCGCGACGATTAGTTGTATTTCTTATTGTATGTAGTGGCGACTCTATACCACCGCGTAGCATTTTTTTTTTAAATATTAAATGCGTGAAATTTCTAAATTCGTATGTTCACGCCTATTTGCGAGATTTCATGGTGGTGGTGTAGAGTCGCGGTTTGTTTTGCACTTATATATTATTGTAAAGCTGGCCATATACATAATACAAGTCCTATGCCAATCCAAATGGCGAGTTCGCAGTCTAAAATCATTCCATGATTCAAACGCAGTCAGCTTATTATGGAAAATAATAATATTATTTTTTATTTAAAGCGCGTGGACTGCAGGTACTCCAAATGGCGGCTTTGAATATGGCCAGTATAGATCTGACTGAGTGTCAAAGGAACTCACTGCTCACTGTTCAGTGTAACAAAATATTATGAAAATGTGTACATAGTACACACAATTTTAATGTAAGAATTCTCTCTCTTTTGGGATTAGGTTTATTTAAATAATGTAACGTTTATTTTATAAATTCTAAAAATATACCGAATAAAAATTATTTTGTTGATAACATTTTTTATTTAAATCTACTCTATATTACTTTTTTAGCAGACATCATATTTACTGTGAAGATACAGAACATTACAAGTAGATGAAAATATTTCTAGAAAATAACCGTTGTTTAGAAATTAGAGCTTAGATTTCAACTCCAAAGACAATCATCGGGTTTGATTCGCTTTGGAAAGTATATTACTATAAATAATTTACTATCCTATCCAATATATAAAAATAATTAGATATTATAATATTTCCGGGCCATTGTTCAGTTTAAGTCACTGACCGAGCATAGTCGGTATTCCGTACTTGGTATAATAAGTACCTATAGAGTACAAAACGTAGGTATTTAATATTATTAAGTATACAAAGTGATGGAAACACAGTCTGCTTTGTTTGAGTTGCAAATATAAGATTACTAGATATATAAATAAAATCCATACTTCCATACTAATATTATAAATGCGAAAGTGTGTCTGTCTGTCTGTTACCTCTTCACGCTCGAACCACTGAACCGATTTTGCTGAAATTTGGCATGGAGATAGGTACTTTGAGTCCCGGGGAAGGACATAGGATACTTACTTAATGTACGGTTCCCGCGCGAAAAACGAGTTTTGGCGCAACGGAGTTGCGGGCATCATCTAGCTATTTATATAACTATAGGTCTACCAGAATCTGATGGCATTATAAATGTTCAATTACTACTTTCTATGTTAAAATATTACGGATTTGACGAAAATTCTATTTCTTGGTTCTCTAGTTATCTCACAGACCGATCGCAAGTCGTAGAAATCCGAAATACAGCTGAGGGTGCTATTACGCAATCTGAACCGTGCGCTGTTGATAAGGGTGTACCTCAAGGATCAGTACTTGGACCGAAATCTTTTAGTATCTACTCTGCAGACATCACCCAGCACATACGTCTACCAGAATCGATGGCAATTTTTGACAGCAGATTTTCAAAAAATATCCTTGATCATTGGATAAATTTTTATATTTTCATGTTCCACACACAAAATAAGCTGTTAAAGGAATAAAAAAGGATGAAAATGTTTTATTCCAATCACCCCGGTATTGCCAGAGTCAATTTATTAACTCACTTTTTGCCATCAGATTCTGGTACACCTAAACAGGGTGTAACAAAAATAAGTGACAATACTTTAGGGTGTGTATGTGTTCCTTGTAGACTTCACTGTGAAAGTAGCAGCGCTGAAAGAACCAAATTTTTTTTTTTCACTTTTGTATGGGCAGACGCCCGAGCATCACGAGTTTTCCCATACAAAAGTGACAAAAAATATTTGGACTTTCAGCGCTGCTACTTTCACGGTGGGCTCTCTGCAAGGAGCACATGTACACCCTAAATTATTGTCACTTATTTTTGTTACATCCTGTATATATACGCTGATGACATTCAATTATACATTCCATTCAAACCGGGCAATCTACAAAAGACATGTTGAACAACGACTTGAGGCGAATATTTGATTATATTAGGGTTTATTTAGATTAATATGTTTTCTCTTTCAAAATTTTAAAATGGCTGTAGTTTCTGAACCCACCGCTAAAATAAAAAACGCTCTTATTTTTTAAGTGAAAACTTCTTTGGCGGCGTTGAGCAATTTTGTGGGATGGGTAAAAACTGTGAAACTCGCGCCAGATTCTCGTGTTGATCGAAAAATCATACAAAACGCGTAAGACGGTTGGAGAGTAGTGTTTTCCGTCGAACTCGAACTCGAACGAAATGTACAGTCGGGGAAATGAGTTGTTTAGCAGAAATGTACAGTCGGGGAAAATTGTGCTAAGCAGAAATGTACAGTCGGGGAAATGAGCTGTTTAGCAGAAATGTACAATCGGGGAAATGAGTTGTTTAGCAGAAATGTACAGTCGCGGAAATGAGTTGTTTAGCAGAAATGTACAGTCAGGGAAATGAGTTGTTAAGCAGAAATGTACAGTCGGGGAAAATTGTGCTAAGCAGAAATGTACAGTCGGGGAAATGAATTCTTTAGCAGATGCGCTGATGAAGGCCGCGTTTCCACCTGCAAGACAACTATCGCGAGAAGTGTCTAACGGTCTGTCTGACAGCAGCTTTTTTTTTTCGATTGTCGATATTTTTTAATCGATTGTAAGGGTTTCGATTAATTAATTAAAACGATCGTTTTTTATTATTTTTCTTAAATTAATTTTCATAAAAAATGGGTTGTAAAAATAATGCACAACGTTAATAATCAAGTTTTCACTTTTGCCGGCACTCCCGGAGTGCAACCCATCTTTTTTTTAAATAACTTTTCCATGATGTAAAAAACCTACTAGGTCTCCATGATGCTCGAGTGACTACACAAATAGCACCCTCTCCTCCTCTACTATTAAGTGTGCCTACTAATGAATTTTCTTAGCAGATATTGTAACTATTGATGCTCCTATTGATTATTACCTTCTTTGTACATATCCACTACACTGTTACTTAAATGTAAAAACTTTTTTTTTAAACGGGCTTTGGCCCACCACACATTCCCACCACTGTATCTCCTGTGTCGCCAGGATCGACAGCGGTATCCAACCACGAAAACCCTTTGATATGATCTCAGGGAGCCCGAGGGACATGCTAAAGCTGTCTTGGGACCCGCAACGAATTTAATCAGAAGAAGATAGGAGGAGTAGGAAGTGTACAGTTTCCCTCCCCATAAATAGCGGGAGACAGCACAAAGTTGCAATGACCGAAAGTCAAAGAACTAAAGGGATAGCACCACGGGAATAATTAATATTAATTATGACTACTAAGCTAGATCTAAGTTAATGTTGGGATTTGTTGTGTTACACTGTTTCCAGTAATAATTATGACAAAAACGCTTAAAGGCACGGAAGTTCCTTGCGTTGTCCACGAGATCATCGTAATATGGGACTCCAGATTTGCAAAGTATGTTGTTAAGCATTATAGATCTTTCGTTTTGCCAGAGGTTACACTCCCAGAGAACATGATGGGCGGTTTGTTCGAATATGTTGCCTTCGGTCGAGCACTCGCACATGGGTGATTCTACTAGTTTAAATCCATAGAGTTTGGCTTTAAAATTACCATGACCGGTCAGGAATTGAGATACGCAATGAATAATGATCAATATCCATCCAGTGTTTGGATAGCCGTTGACGTACATCTGGAAAAAAGTTATAAAGGTGGCGACCTTTTGTGGAGTTATCCCAACGAGTTTGCCATTCGGACATTAGGTAACGTACTGAATCATCTAAGGGTTCAAACAATCTAGCTATTTTTGGTTTATCGCGAGCGTTTAAAAAGTCCGGGCTAGTAAATGTAAAAACTTGTAAATGGCTATTTGTTTTTAACTTTGTCGTTACTGAGATTTGTTTAGCTGTAAGTTTTTCTGTACAAATAAAATACAAAGTCGCACCGCGTGTCACACGCCATCATTGATCATGGACGTATAAAAAAAGGCAGACGGAGTCCCGCCATACACAGCACTGTGTCCTCAGAGTCGGCCAGGCTGATTGCTGACTGCATGTCACGGTCCACACGCACACATTCTTGCGCTAGTCCAGCCATTTGACAGGCGTAAGAATGTGTGTGTGGCCGACTCTAAAGACACAGACAGCAGACTGACACAGTGCTTAACTCCGTCCGCCTTTTTTACGTCCATGTACTCCATTCGTTAAAACAAAATATGACACGGCTGCCTTGTCATCCGCAATGAATCGGTTAAAGTAGGTTTTAACATTATCTGCGTGTTGTATGACTTTTCTTGATCCTTCACTCCTTATATCTTTACCTATCCTACCTTTAAACTGACCTTTATATAACGAAATAGATTTTGCTTTAAAAATAATAATAAATTAAGACAATGTCTTATTATATCTTGTTTATTGTAATATCGACTGATAATTGATACCTATAATGTCCATTTGTCAACAATGCTGAATTGATTATCATAATTTTTAGGCGTATTGTAATATAACAGAATTGTAAGGATAGGATACATTTAAATCTTTAATGTTAAATTTAGGCAAAAATAGAATTACCGTACTTAAAATAATATAGTAAATAACTTGGACCTTGTTTTTTTGTTTTGTTTGATCGCTCTAATCTCAGGAACTACTGGTTCGAATTGAAAAATTATTTTTGTGTTGGATAATCCATTTATCTAGGAAGGCTTTAAGTTACAAATTATAACGAAACATCTGTAGAAAATTAATTAATAATAAATAAACTCGAATAAACCAGACAGAAAGACAAACACTTCAGTATTTACATTGCTCATGTATGGATGGAGAGTAGTATTTAAATGTTAATAATTTGCCTAAAATGATGCTTCATATCAATATGAACTCTGCTTTATAACCAAAATGATTATCATAACTAAACAATGAGGAGGCATGTAGAGTGTATACCTAGTGTATAAGTAGGGTGAGCATATTATCGTTAATTTTCGATTCTAGTTCAGTGTAGAGATGTCCACGAAAGCAACAGTGTTTAATTTACTTAAGTGAATAGTAATATTAGAGCAATTTCTCTTAATTAAACGACAGAAACGACTAACCCGATTAATTTAAATTAATCTAAAACGCTGCGCTTTCGAATCATATTTCTATTTCTCTTCCTCTGTTATTAAATAACAGAGGAAAAAAGTTGAAGAAAACTGGATTCGAAAGCGAAGTCTTTTAGAACAATTATTTTGTTCCTTTAATTGATAAATTGGTTTGCAGATTTAGATTCTTCTGAATAAAGTTATTAATTGAACGGAAAAATGACTTTCCTGGAGGACCAGGATTTCAGTGAAATAGAATTGATACCCGATTATTACAAAGGGAAAACAATTTTCATCACCGGCGGATCAGGTATGTATTTGTAATTTCACTTCAAATGTAAATTATTATTATTCTAAGTTATAGACATTAGACGAACGTATGGAAAGGGTTAACTACTCAAAATATCGTTTTGCGTCACTGAATATCTTTAGCAGTTTAAAATAAAGGATTGCACAAACCTATGCGACCAAAGTGACTGCGAAGCGGTAGCGTATACCGCGCGGCGGACGCTGCCCATGTAATCTTATGGCGCTGTGCACACCTGCACGACCGCGACGCGGGATGATCGCGTCGGCAAGCGAAACGTGCGCGTCAAGTTGTCAGACGCGTGTTTTGAAGTGTACATAACTAGACTTCTTTTTTAAAACCTTTTTTTATATTATTACTTTATGAAATGACGAATGATGTAATGAAAACTGGCCAAGTTAGATCTAATCTAGTAGTAGTTCAATAAAGCAAAGAAATAGACTATATTATTTGTTCATAATGTTATTTGGTTCCTATACATACATATTTCGATTTTCCATGGAACTTGGCACTCATTTAGATCTCCATCCTTTTTACGGCTAAGTCCATAGACAAGAATAATGTTTGTATGGAACTTGGCTTTCAATTTTTACATATTTTATGTTTTTGGTGGGATATCATTACTTTTTGTAAAGAAAACTTTCCGAGCAAGGGTAGACAGTAGACATCTTAATCTTCCCAGTTCAAACATACATAATGTTCGACTATATTCAATCGCAACCTTAAGGTGTTATTTCACCACTTCCCGACGAGTATCGGATATGCTATCCGCAACTTATCTGGCAGATACTTCATCTATCAGATAAATAATTTATCTGATAGATGAAGTATCCACAATTATTGTGGATAGCCTATTTGAAACTTAACTGACAGATGCTTCATCTGTCAGATAAGTTGTGGATAGCCTATCTGAAACTAATCAGGAAGTGGGGAAATAGCCTTGGGGGCTTGGGGCCTTGTTGAGTATCAGACGAATAAAATAAAGAAAATTCAAGCGAATAGAAAAAGCAGCTACCATCAGGAGGCATTGGAATAATACGTTATAACAAAAGTGTATTTCCAACCATTAACTATAGGGTACAGCTTATTGTGCGGAAGTAAAGAAGCTATTATTATAGCTATCTAACAGACAGACAGAGGGACGGACGGACAGACAGACGGACAGACGGACGGACAGACGGACAGACGTATTAAAAGAATTCTATATCTATTCCCGGGACTCAAACTATATCTCCATACCAAATTTAAGAACAATCGGTACAAGCAATTTAGGCTTGAAGAGGTAACAGACAGACAGACATACTTCATAAAGTCACCTTCTATTAATTTCCAAAAGTTTTTTCACTTCACAAATAAATATTTACGGAGAGCTCCCATACAATAAATGTGATTTTTTTTAGCCTTTTTTGCTCAAAATCAATAATGGCAGCCGGTAGATACTTTAATTATATTTTTATTTTCATAATTTATAGTAAAAGTAAAATAAAATAAATATTTAAGGGGGGTCTCCATACAAAAAACACAATTTTTGCCTAGTTTGGCTCTGTCCGACTCGCACTTGACCGATTTTTTTTGTTTTCTGATTTTTCCTCACGCTTTCACACAATTGCCGAGCTGGATTCTAAATTTCAGCCTTCTAGGTCATCTGGAAGTGGGTTAGAATTTTGATCTATAGGTTAGTCAGTCAGTCAGTCAGTGATAAAAATGTAGATTTTCGGACGTTAATATCTTAATAACCGTTTGAGCTGTGCTTATGAAATTTAGAGTATGTAGTTATCTCGCAAGTCTCATTATAAGAGCCAAATTTGAAACGTTTATGTCAAATAGTTTCGGAATTATGAGAGGGTCAAAAGTACCTGCAAATGGTTCGTGTAATATTACACACGGTGCTGCTCGCCATTCTGTTATGCTGGAACTTGGCTTGACACGCTACCGCGTGTCTAGATAAAAAAAGGTTTTAAAAAAGAAGTCTAGTTATGTACACTTCAAAACACGCGTCTGACAACTTGACGCGCACGTTTCGCTTGCCGACGCGAACCCAAGAGAATATAATCACTACGTTTTAACGCGAACATCCCGCGTCGCGGTCGTGCAGACTGTGCACAGCGCCATAAGATTACATGGGCAGCGTCCGCCGCGCGGTAGACGCTACCGCTTCGCAGTCGCTTTGGTCGCGTAGGTTTGTGCAATCCTGAATGTTACTGAACATTTTGTTACTGACCTTATTTTTATAATATTTAGAGAGAAGCCAAAAAAGACGTGAAATTAAAACTATTGGAGAAACGCTCAACCGCTGCCGCTGTCGATATAACCAGAATAGATTAGAATAATATTTATTGCATGAAATATGGTTACAAAGGTGTTACAATATTATTATTTTTTACAAACCGTTTATTCCAAATAAAATACAAAATTGGCTTAAACTAGTTTCCCGCCAAACTAAAAAGTATGGTTTATATGGATCCAACATTCTGCCTGCCTGCAACGCCTCCGTGGTCTAGTGGTTAGAACATGGCTCGCGACTCCGGAGGTCGTGGGTTTGATTCCCACGTTGAAAACATGTTATTTCCAAGTTTGGTTAGGACAATGCAGGCTGATCACCTAATTGTCTGACAAGTAAAATGATCCATGCGTCGGATGGACATGAAAAAGTCCCTGCGCCTGATCTCTCGCCAGTCGTGTCGGTCTTCCGTCCCACTGGGTAATATGAGAGTAAAAGGAATAGAGTGTGCTCTTGTGTACAGGAACACACTTGGGCACTATAAAATGACTCTTACGTAACTGGCCGGTTTCAATGAAACCGGCCACCGTCACCGAAAAACTGCTTTGTCAGTGGCGTGCAAAATTATTACAAGAAGCAATACCACCAGCTTATTTACCGTTGAAAGGGTTCCTGGGCAAGGCACTGACGGAGAAGCTGCTGCACTCGTGTCCAGGACTGGACCGCGTGTACCTGCTGCTGCGGACCAAGAGGGGGGTCGCCCCATACGAGCGGCTCGCGGCGCTCTACAGCCAGCCGGTAACACCTGCGGATTCTTATCTTATATAGCTTCAAATCTTTAGATAGTTTGAGTTACAGTGTTTAAGGTGTAAGATAAAAGATTAGAGGGACTAGCGCCAGCTTTTACCCTTATAGGTAACAAAATGACGCCCACAACTCCGTAGTGCCAAAATTCGTTTATCGGGAGGGAACCGTATATTTTTCCGGGATAAAAAGTATCCTTTGTCCTTTCCCGGGACTCAAAATTTCAGCAAAATTGATTCAGCGGTTTGGACGTGAAAAGGTAGCAGACAGACATACACACTTTCGCATTTATAATATTAGTATACACGTATAGTATGGATGGGAAATGAAAAAAAACTCATTGTTTATAATTTTTGTTCGTGTGGTTTTAGTGTTTCGACCGTCTCCGCAACGAGAGACCGGGCCTGTTTGACAGTAAGGTGTTCTTCATTGCCGGAGATGTGGGAGCTAAAGGCCTAGGTGTGACCTTCAGCTACACTATGATATGTGAATGGTCTGTAGCTTACGCGATAATACATTTATAACATTTTTAATTTCAGGTATATCTGAGGAAGATAGAACATTATTAATTAATCGAACGAACATAATATTTCACTCAGCTGCTAGTGTAAGGTAAACAGTTTTGACTATTTTAAAGGGATCTATATCTTTAATTTTGATACTTACTGAATCTCTTCTATTTTCAGATTTGACGACACTTTGCAAGCGGCAGTCAATTTGAACCTAAGAGGAACTATCGAAATGATCAACTTAGCGAAAGACATGACGCAATTGGAGGTAGGGCTTGGAAGACTTCTTATCGTACATCCGTTTTTTGTTTTTGGTTAACCACAAACAACTGATTTAACACTAGATGAGCTATTTTACACAAACAACTCCTCTTATTAGCTAAGTATGTCCACACTGTGCTTTTTTTGTTCATTAAGGGTATGCATCATAGAGCAGTCAACAGCGCACATAAGGCATGCCCGCGACGTATGCCCTCTGACCGTATCCAAAACTTTCGCTTTGTTCATAACAATGTTGACGTTGCGTTCGTTGACGCATTCAATTATTGAATGCGCCAATACGAAAATTGAATGAAATATGATGATGAAAATTGAAGATGAAAGTGTACAGTGTGGACATAGCTATTTGCGTTCCAGCTTTATAATCGTCAACCTCCCTTGGGCACCTGTAAACACGATATCAGCACGACGTTATTAATTCACGGTATTTATTTTGGGGAGGCAGTTTATTTGCCTATCTCATAATATTACCTATATTCTGTTTATCGAGTAAAGGAATTATTGTGTCCCACATCTTAAGGGCCTTCCCTACGGAGAATCCGTAATTTACCGTATTTAGAGCCTTATAAACTCATAATCTGAAAGCTACAGAGTTATAATAAAAATACAGAAATAATCTTCAGTATCTCAACATTCCTTTACACGTTTTAAATTTTCTATTTTTGTTTATTAAACTCATGATATCAGCTTCCAAAATGAAGACAATTTATTAAAATTCAAGCATAAATTCAGCATCTCGTTAGTAATTACAAATAACTTTTAATAAAACACACGCCAATAGATCGACAATATCATAAACTACATATTCCCCGTTTTAAACTTTTTTAGATCAATTTTGAACTAAGATAAGTAAAAAAATAGGGTTTTGGTGCGATCTCGGCAACGCGGCAAATGTATGGTCAAGGTCGTTTGCTCGGGAGACGGCCTTAACGATTAGAGATAACACTTGATACAGGGTCTAACAAAGCAAAGTGATAATACGTTTTAGGGTGTACATGTGTCCCTTATATATAGTTCACTGTAAAAGTAGCAGCGCTGAAAGAGCAATTTTGTTTTGTAATTTGTATGGGCAAGTACCCCAGCACGGCGTCTAGATTTTGCCATACAAAATGTTTAAAAAAAGTTTTCCTCGCTGCTACTTTCACAGTGAACTCTATAGGTACAGGGGACTCATACTCATCTTAAAGTATTATCACTACGTTTTGTTACACCCTTTATAGCGGCCACTTACCTAACGGCTAACACACACTTTTTATTAGGGTTCCGTACCCAAAGGGTAAAAACGGGACCCTATTACTGAGACTTCGATGTCTGTCCGTCTGTATGTCTGTCTGTCTCCAGGCTGTATCTCAAGAACCGGTATAGTTAGACTTCTGAAATTTTCACAAAGTCTTTAATTATAATGTACTTTAATAATTAATAATAATATTAAAATAAAATAAAAATGTATCCCAATTCCCATACAAATAACACAAATTTTTGGTCTCGTTTTGGTCTATATTCTATAACGGTATGGAACCCGTCGTTTTTAGGGTTCCGTACCCAAAGGGTAAAAACGGGACCCTATCACTGAGACTTCGATGTCTGTCCGTCTGTCTGTCTGTCTGTCCGTCTGTTACCAGGCTGTAACTCAAGAATAAGAATATAAGAATAGCTAGAGAGTTGAAATTTTTACAGATTATGTATTTCTGTTGCCGCTATAACAACAAATACAAAAAACGAAATAAATTAAATATTTAAGGGGGGCTCCCATACAACAAACGTGATTTTTCAAACATTTTTTGCTCGGTATCAATGATGACAACAAGTAGGCACTTGAAATTTTCACAAAAACCTTAGTTATATGTCTACTTTAATAATTCATAATAATATTTAAATAAAATATAAATTTAAGGGGGGCTCCCATACAGAAAAACACAATGTTTTGCCCATTTTTGCTCTATAACGGTACGGAACCCTTCGTGCGCGAGTCCGACTCGCACTTGGCCTTTTATTTTTTAAGTAGTTTTGCAGTAATGAACTGTAAATATTTTCATCGTTTGCAGTCTTTCGTGCACGTATCAACCTCATACTCCAACACGTCCCGCGACGTCATCCACGAGCGCATGTACCCGCCGCTGGCGGACTGGCGCCAGCTGCTGGACATTTGCGACACCACCGACCCTCACACACTGCACGTCCTTACGCCCAAGTAAGATATAGCCTGAGCCATGCCATGGGCGTACCCAGGATTTTAGCTTTGGGGGCAGGGCAGCATACCTGTTTCGAGAAGATGGTCGGTCTGATATATTGAAACAAAAAATCACGAAAAGTGACTTTTATTAATCTGACTGAAAATATATTTAGTTTCCAAAACTTCCTTTTTGCGCAGAGTAGGTAACACGTAACACGTTTTTGATTCCCACTTGTCAGCTACCTAGGTCTACGCCCATGGCCTGAGTTGCTGGATCATTTAATATCCTGTCATCAGAAAAAGTCTCTTGCGACTTTTGACACATTTTATAGCATAGCACTCTAAATTTAGAATAGAATAGAATTTACAATGTACGCAAATAGATTCAAAATGCTTCGTTATGATTTTCTCCATGATTTTCCAATGACCTATAAGTATATAAATGGTCCTTTCCCAAAATAGCACCTAATATGAGTGTTGTTACAGAATCCTCGGGCAGATGCCGAACACCTATGTGTTCAGCAAGCAGTTAGCTGAGCATGTTGTTTATGAAACAAAAGGACATCTACCCATCGCCATAGCCAGACCTTCCATAGGTAAAGAATAAAAAATAAAAAAAGTATATCGAGTTTACAGCATAGACTTATTCTCTTATATATAAAATTCTCGTGTCACAATGTTAGTCCACGAACTCCTCCGAAACGGCTTTACTGATTTTTACGAAATTTTATATGCATATTCAGTAGGTCTGAGAATCGGCTACTCGGTACTTTATATATTGATAAGTACATTTGTTGAATAAATAATAGTAAATTATTACAACCTGAGACTGACGGCGACCATTGTTTGTGCGACGGGACGGGACGGGACGTTACCATGGTAACATACTTATTTAGTCACTTCAATAAAATAATAATATGCTCGAAATACTTTATATTATTATGGCAAAGCAACGTTTGCCGGGACAGCTAGTAATATATACTATTTACAGACATACCAACTTATCTGTGAACTGAACGGCGGCGCTAGCAGTAATACAAAATTGTATTTCTACCAATCCAATCGCAGCAGTTCTGGGATTTGACATTTCCGTATTAGTGGTCGACGGCCGTAGTTCCAATAACGGCCGGTTCACAGATAACTTGGTAGCTCTGTAAAGCTAGTACAATAATTTTGTTTTACTTTAATTTTGAGTAATTTTTTGCAGTCGTAGCGAGCTTGTCGGAGCCTATTCCCGGTTGGGTGGACAACTTTAACGGACCTACTGGCATTCTAGTGGCGGGTGCAAAAGGTACACACCTTCCAAATTATCCTTTGAATTATTTTTCAAGTCTCCAAGTGTAAAACATAAAGAGTAATACACACACGCATTGCTGAAATTTCAGGTGTTCTCAGGACAATATACACGGACCCTGATATCATCTCCGACTACATACCAGTCGATGTTGTCATCAAAGGTCTCGTGACAATCGCCTGGGCTAGAGGTACAAAAAAGTAAGTAGATATTGAATAAAGCAATTTTCGAAGATTTTTTAGGATGATGCGCCATTGACTTTATACTTAAAATCAGTATATTATTCAGCATCCTTCATCAAATGCTGGCAAATAGTCTCTTTTGCATCATAGGTGATTCGTCGTAAATCATGATCCTTTTCTCGGTCCTCGATCCTTAACCACCACATCGTAAAATTGCAGACTAGAGTCATCAGACGACATACCGATCTACAACACGTGCACGGGCGGTTTGACGCCCATCACGGTGCAGGAGATAGTGAGCACGGGCATGGAGACCATGAAGCAGGTGCCGCTCATGGACATGTTCCGCCCGCCACGCGTCGACATCGAGCGCTCCAAGTTCGTTTACAACATCAAGGTGGGTGCTCTTTGCATATACGCCAACGATTTCGGCGTGGGAGCTAAGGTCAGGGCCCAATCTAAGCGGGCGAGCCGGCCATTTCCATGCTAGCCATTAGCCATCTATAATCCAAGTTTGAGTATTTTACATTCCAAACTACTTACTTTAAGTTGGTGTTTAGCTACCTTAACAAATTACACGCTCTCTCTTATTTCCTGTCAGACAAACAATAGTACTTAACTCTCACTGCCGCACTCAGAGTGGAACATTAATTACATAAATGTAAATTGTAATTAATTCAAAATTTTGACATTTATTAACCCATACAGTGCCATACACTATCTGTCCAAACTCTTCATTAAATTGAAGGTAATAGAAAGGTAATTAAAACTGATGTCTTTGAGTACTGCGACTTACTCTAGCTATACTGATACGCTTTAAAATGCTGCACTAATAGACCAGGACCAATACCTTCAAAGATAATGAAAAATGAAAAAAAATCACAGTAGATTGAAACCCATTACAAAAGGAGGAGAATATTAAAAAAAAAAACCGGCCAAGTGCGAGTCGGACTCGCCCATGAAGGGTTCCGCAGCAGCAATAAGGTTTATTTCTATAAAATTAAAAGGTTTTTGATTTATTTTTATATTTTAGTTGATTTAATGAAACTTAAATTAAGGTTTACCATTTATGACGTACCTATAAAAAAACTACTTGTTAGATCTCGTTCAAACCAATTTTCGTTGGTAGTTTTTATAATAATGTACATCATATATTTTTTTTAGAATTATCATGCCCCTCCTTTAGAAGTTAGAGGGGGGGGGGGACACACATTTTGCCACTTTGGAAGAGTCTCTCTCGCAAACTATTCAGGTTAGAAAAAAATGATATTAGAAACCTCAATATGATTTTTGAATTGAAGACCTATCCATAGATACCCCACACGCATAGGCCAGATGAAAAAAAAAAATGTTTCATTTGTACCTATGGGGACCCCTAAAATTTTTAATAATTTTTCCATTTTTGTATCAAAATCTTATTGCGGTTCACAGACTACATCTACTAATCAAATTTCAATAGTATAGCTCTTATAGTTTCGGAGAAAAGTGGCTGTAACATACGGACGGACAGACATACAGACAGACAGACAGACAGACAGACATGACGAATCTATAAGGGTTCCGTTGTGAATCCGGCCGCCGCACTGTGAAAGTGATCCGGTCGATACTACAACAGTCGATGGCACATTCAAGAGGCGCCATACGGCTAGGAGGAAAACATCGCCTAGGTGCCACCAGTCTGAGAAAGACGATTGAACGCTCTGCTTGGGCTGAGCAACGGGCTGAGTTTAGCACTTCTGTCACTAGTCCTTGGATTGGACCTTACTACTTATTGGGAGGCAGTAGCTTATACCCTCTGCGAAACTGTTATGTTGCAAACGGAGGCTGCATAAAGAGAGCGGGAAGTAAATACGCAGATCTCATGAGAAGGATGCACGGAGGGCGTAGGCTGCACGGCGCCCGGTGCGACCGCAAGGGCGCCGTCAAGAATATATTTTATATTTTGCTTATGATCTTGTGGTTTAGCGGCGAAACCGCGCTTACGCGCTTATTTTGGCGCCTATCTTGACGACAAATAATTATAATCTTCATTTATGTGTTTTAAGATTCATTTCATGTTGAAAAGTAAAGTTTATTTTTATATTGCAAAAGCCGAGCCGCTCATGGCGCGCCTTGCTTTGCTGTAATTTGACAAAATATATAAGAAGAGCTCCAGATAATTCACAAAATGTATGCAAACTGGAGTTCTTTTTACGGTGCTTTAGCACGGCGGCCGGCCAACGCGGGCGCGCGCCTTTTTGCGAGCGGCGCTCGGCGCCCCTAGGACCGCGGCGCCCGTGTGCACCGCACACCCTGCACCTAAGGGAAAGACGCCCCTGGTAGACTTTTATATGGAACTGCCCCAAGGGTTTTAAGTTGGCCGCGCGAACATTACGTGGAGGATTGGGCGGCCATCAAGGTCTCAGGAATTACGTGGGTCAGAGATCTAATTCCTTTTGTCTTATGAAGACTGAATTTGTCAAAATTTGTCGAAAAAGTTGTGTGCGTCACGTTTGCTCCGCCACTTTATCTAAACAGAAAGAAATTTCGCCAAAAAAATTGTCGAAATTTGTCAAAATCGAAGCGTACAAACCAAAAATTTGTCAAAGTAGAAACTAATAAGTTACAAGGATTTTAAGTTGGCCGCGCGAACGTAACGTGGACGATTGCGCGGCCATGAATATCTCAGGAATCACGTAGGTCAGAGATCTTATTTCTTATGTCATATAAAGACTGAATTTGTCAAAAATTGTCGAAAAAGGAATTATAAACTCTAATTCGATATTTTAAGAAATATTTACCTAAGAAGTTCTGGCCGCGCAATCCTCCACTTGTCGTTTTTTAATGTGGATTATATCTTTATAACTTTCGACTAAGTACAAAAAACTGTTACAGGAAGAAAGGTCTTAATTTGTCGAAACTAATGGAAGCAATAAATACTACAAAAGCTTAGTAAAACAGACAAATCAGTCCGAAACAATAAATACATGGCCGCGCGGTCGAAACGTTACTTTGTACGCTGATATCTCAGTATCTGTAATTGCTAGGATTTCGGTGTAAATATCCATTTATTCGACATATTAACCACATTAGAATGACATATCGTTTTACTCTCAGAACAGATATAAACGCATGTTATCTCGAAAAATATGTTCTCTCGTACAATGTTCGAGTAGGGTAACCATAATTTTGATTTGATTTGGTTTTGGTTGGATTTGATCTTTTGCTCTACTAGACGAAAATGTATCTATTTCATCAATAATACCAATTTCGACCATTTACTCGTAAAATCAAATTTGGTAAGTTATGAGCTACAAAAAAAATCATTAACTTAGTTATCGCTATGTACGTTAAATATGCAGACCAAGGTGAACTAGAGTGAAGGAAGAAATGCAATAATAAAAAGGTATACATTATCTCCCTTACCAGGCCTCTGTCACTAGATGTAGTTTACTCGCGCTAAGTGCCTACCGCAAGCCGGAACATGGTTGATCCATTTCGCAGTGGGTTGTCGACCATCGAGCGCGACGCGCTCGTACTAATATTAATTGAATCGATATGAATTTGCCTCGTAATTTGTGTAGTGTACATGGATGTAGACCAGGTAGAAGAAGAAAAAAGGAAACATATCTTTTTTCACATTACCTAGTGATGAAGACAGGCGACTGTCATTGTTTTTAATTAGATTTTAATTAATTTTTTTTTTGATTTGTGTTGCTTTATGTAACATGACTATTGACTAAAATATTTACCTAAATCTTATATCCTAATAGCACATATTACTAAATAGTTACTGCGTAAGTAATAATACCTACTTGTACTCTTATTTATTCTGAGCTAATAGTATGCATTCAGAAACATTTTATGGGTAGCAACGTCGGTCTTTGTTTTTGATAGAGGTACAAAATTTGTTTTTTGTTTTTTTAGTAAAAGTTTACTTTTACAAAAAACCATATTTTAAGTTTACTTTACGACTTCACATAAATAAATTATACTCAAAAGTAATATAAGCTATAAATGTAGTTTTTTTATTGAATGTGATTAAACATCTTTGAGTAATATCGTTCGCTAAAGTACAGTAGGTTTACAAGAAAAAAGTTGTAATTAAATATAATTCTAAAAGAAGACAACCCCGATTTGGATGTATTTGGCCAGAAAAGATAAGAGTTATGCAATAGAAAGAGATGCAACATATTGTAGGTAAATATAACCGTAGGCCAATTTCTACTTCACTAAAAAAAGTCAAGGATCAATCGCTGAGCGATTAGAATTGAACTTAATCGTATCCTTGTAGGAATCAAAATTTCTTTTAAGACTTTTCTAAATGATTCTTCTGTATTTGTACTCTTATTTATTCTGTACCCTTACTAATAATTAATTAAAAGAGTAACACATTTTACAAGAAAGAGTTCTATTAGTAATTGTTTAAACAGTACGTGCAGGAATTCGGGCCCATTAGAGAGAAAGCATGTATTTCTACCATTTAATTTAGATGTAATAAACATCTTTTCCATTCACAACTTAGAAGATGCTATTCTTATAAATGAATGGGAAAATAAACGATGTAGAAAATGCAATGAATTAGTCAAATTTACTTATACATTATCTAAAATAATAACGTTTGATTTAAACGGTACACAAATGATGATGTTACAGGACATACCTCAAAATATTATACTAAAACAAAATATTTATAAATTGTTAGGTACAATTGAATATATTCCTCCAATTCTTGGGGCAATAGGTCACTACAAATGCCATTTTACAAGAAATGACAGAGTGCTTTGTTACGACGATAATATAACCAAAATATGTGACAGTACAAAAGACCCTGTTTACATTCATTTTCTAACATATGGTTTTGTAGATGTGTAACCAATATTATTATTTGTGTTATTTGATTTGTTGATTTTGTTGAATAATTAATGATTTTTTATTTTCTTTGAAATGTTTCTGTAGTGGTTTTCAAATTATTTTTTGTTTGTTGATTTTTGTAACATGTCTATTGTTGTTAATTTTGCAAGCTGTGATGAATAAATACATCTAAATATTGAAATATACAAGTTTAGTTTTATTTAATACTTTTGCAAATCGAGTTAGATGTTGTTCAATATAATTGTAAGTGTCCAGTTAGAGGTATTCCCAAATCAAATCAAAATTATGGTTACCCTACTCGAAAATTGTACGAGAGAACATATTTTTCGAGATTACATGCGTTTATAACTGTTCTGAGAGTAAAATGATATGTCAATCTAATGTGGTTAATATGTCGAATAAATGGATATTTACACCGAAATCCTAGCAATTACAGATACTGAGATATCAGCGTACAAAGTAACGTTTCGACCGCGCGGCCATGAATTTATTGTTTCGGACTGATTTGTCTGTTTTACTAAGCTTTTGTAGTATTTATTGCTTTCATTAGTTTCGACAAATTAAGACCTTTCTTCCTGTAACAGTTTTTTGTACTTAGTCGAAAGTTATAAAGATATAATCCACATTAAAAAACGACAAGTGGAGGATTGCGCGGCCAGAACTTCTTAGGTAAATATTTCTTAAAATATCAAATTAGAGTTTATAATTCCTTTTTCGACAATTTTTGACAAATTCAGTCTTTATATGACATAAGAAATAAGATCTCTGACCTACGTGATTCCTGAGATCTTCATGGCCGCGCAATCGTCCACGTTACGTTCGCGCGGCCAACTTAAAATCCTTGTAACTTATTAGTTTCTACTTTGACAAATTTTTGGTTTGTACGCTTCGATTTTGACAAATTTCGTCAATTTTTTTGGCGAAATTTCTTTCTGTTTAGATAAAGTGGCGGAGCAATCGTGACGCACACGAAAAAGTTATGATGAACTGTAATTCAATATTTTATGAAATATTTACCTTAGAAGTTATGGCCGCGCAATCCTTCACTTGTAATTTTTTTATGTTGATTATTTCTTTATAACTTAAGACTTGGTACAAAAACCTGTTACAGGAATATAGGTCTTAATTTGTCGAAACTAGGGAAAGCAATAAATACTACAAAAGCTTAGTTAAACAGAGAAATCTGTCCGAAACAAAAAAATACATGGCCGCGCGGTCGAAACGTTACTTTAAACGCTGATATCTTATTGTCTGTAATTACTAGGATTTCGGTGTGAATATCCAATTGTTCGACATATTAACCTGATTAGAAGGACGTATTGTTTTATCCTTAGAACAATTTTCAACGCGTGCTATCTCGAAAAATATGTTCTCTCATACAATGTTCGAGCAGGATAACCATAATTTTGATTTGATTTGGGAATACCTTTTGCTCTACTAGACGAAAACGTGTTGTGTCGTGTCGTATCATGTCATGTTATGTCAAGTAAAATCCAGCCGGGTTTAACTTTTTAGTCATGCATGATGCAGGAATTTAACGGAATATAACAACTCGCTAAATATCCTCAACTCCATCCATCCATCCTCCTCCTCCATCTTACCTCAACTAGCCATGGCAACATCCATCGCTATCCCGTCGAACAAACAATGGTCGCCGTCAATCTCGAGTTGTAATAATTTACAGTACCCGGCAATAAATATTGCACATCGACCTTTGGAAAGTGACAGTCAGCTAATTTCGGTTTTGCAGAGCGTTATCTCTTATGCACGAAATACAAAAAGTCCGGTTTGCTTCTTTTGACATTCTTCTTTTTGACATTATTCTTTGTATAAAATACACCAAATTTTCTATAAGTTATGGCTTTATATTCGGGTAAAATAAAATAAAAAAGGGTGTTCAAATTATGTTTACGTATTTAAAATTCTTTTGGAAAATTACAGCTGTAGCAAATTTAGGGGTGTTAACAACTCTAGATAAATATTTTGAACTGGACGCGACTGCACTCTATTGAATTTGAACAACGACTGACATAATGTCAAATAGGTGTGTGCTAAATAGATAACGCTCTATGAAACCGAAATTATCCGAATGTCTCTTTCCAAAGGTCGATGTGCAATATTTATTGCCGGGTATTGTACTATTATTTATTCAATAAATGTACTTATCAATATAAAAAGTAGCTAGTAGCCGATTCTCAGACCTACTGAATAGGCATATAAAATTTGGTAAAAATCAGTAAAGCCGTTTCGGAGGAGTACCTACGGAGGAGTAACATTGTGACACGAGATTTTTATATACATATAAGAACTAATTAGACTAACTTAGTTGACTCATTTTAGTCAACTTTCTTACCGTAAGAAAGTTGACTGAAAATTAGTCTACTTATTTTGTCATAGCTAATATTATATATGTTACGCTCAAAGACCGAAATCGCTCAGTGAGCGAAAAAATAGCTCACAACGCGTTGTGGTCACAGTGAAACAGCCACGACGCGAATTTCGCGTCGTGACTCTAATGAAAACGGCCACGACGCGTTCTGGCAATCACAAAAAGGCCATAACGCGAAATTCCTGTCGTGGCTGATATGCTATTCGTTTTTCTTGATTTGTTCTTGATTGGTTAATCATCCATAGGTATGGAAGATTATATATGAATTACCACGCGTACTACAAAATATTTTTTCTTTTACTAAATCACTGCATAACGTGTTTATCATTATTTTATAAAATATCCATAGTTTTATACTATCCGTACTAATAATTATTATTAACTAGATGACGCCCGCAACTCCGTTGCGCCAAAATTAGTTTATCGCGCGGGAACCGTACATTTTTCCGGGATAAAAATATCCTTTCCCGGGACTCAAAGTATCCCCATGCCAAATTTCAGCAGAATCGGTTCAGCGGTTTGAGCGTGAAGAGGTAACAGACAGACAGATAGACAAACACGATTTCGCATTTATAATATCAGTATGGATATCTGTCTCTCTGTCTGTCTGGCGCAACATAGTAGCGGACATCAACTAGTAGTATTATATTTAAATTATAATAAATAAAATAAAACTATATTTTTATTATTTATTGAGATCAGATTACAAATAACAACACGTTGCGCCAGACAGACAGACAGATAATATTAGTACGGATAGTATGGAACTATGGATATTTTATAAATAATAATATCGTTATGCAGTGATTTAGTAAAAGAAAAAATATTTTGTAGTACGCGTGGTAATTTAAATATAATCTTCGATACCTATCATGGATGATTAATCAATCAAGAACAAATCAAGAAAAATGAATAGCATATCAGACACGACACGAATTTCGCGTTATGGCCTTTTTGTGATTGCCAGAACGCGTCGTGGCTGTTTCACAGTGACCACAACGCGTTGTGAGCTATTTTTTCGCTCACTGAGCAATTTCGGTCTTTGAGCGTAACATATAGACAATTCTCGTGTCACAATGTTAGTTACCGTACTCCACACACACGCAGGTATTCTTAGTACAATACCCGGCAATAAATATTGCACATCGATCTTTGAAAAGAGACAATCAGCTAATTTCGGTTTCATAGAGCATTATCTTTGTAGCAACTAGCACACACCTATTTGACATTATGTCAGTCGTTGTTCAAATTCAATAGAGTGCAGTCGCGTCCAGTTCAAAATATATATCTAGAGTTGTTAACACCCCTAAATTTGCTACAGCTGTAATTTTCCAAAATAATTTTAAATACGTAAACATAATTTGAACACCCTTTTTTATTTTATTTTACCCGAACCTAAAGCCATAACTTATAGAAAATTTGGTGTATTTTATACAAAGAATAGTAAAATTGTCAAAAGAAGCAAACCTTAATTGTTTTAACAGCTCCTAATATATACCGGACTTTTTGTATTTCGTGCGTAAGAGATAACGCTCTACAAAACCGAAAGTAGCCAACTGTCACTTTCCAAAGGTCGATGTGCAATATTTATCGCCGGGTACTGTACACGAGGCACTACTAAGAACCTGGTTTCATCCATCAGACAGTAAGTTAAATGTATTATAAATCCATTTTCTAATAGTAGTGGAGGTGGTGCTACTTTTTTATAAGTCATTTCATATCTTTATTGGGTATACGCAGTCTAAATAGTCGTAATATTATTGAGTATTAAATTAATGTTATACCGCATGAAATTGCTGTACGAGATAATTTTATTGTCAATTTAAACGAAATGTCTTCAGTTCATGTACCAAAGTGACTACGCGACGCCCTCATATACATTGAGCGCGAAGTAATATGGTGACATGGATTTGTAGATGTGTAACAAAAGTTATTATATATTGTGTTATTTGATTTTTTGTTTTTGTTGAATGATTACTGATTTTTTTAGTTTTCTATAAAATTGTTCTGTAGTAGTAAACTAATAATTTTATTTTGTTTATTGATTTTTTCTAACATGTGTATAGTTTGATTAATTTTAAAAGTTGTGATAAATAAGTATAGAATCTGGGTGCACGGTAGTGCACCCGCCGAGACGAACTAAGCGAAGCGCAAGGGCACTACCTACATTTTCTCGAAGTGTTTTGTCGTTTTTTGAACCTTCATAGAATTGGTTTCCGTTGTAGCAGATAGTTCATATTTTCAGGATATGATGTCATCAATGGACTTATTAAGCATACAAAGTCTCAATTGAATAGCTCTTATACTTTAGATTTTATTGATATCTAAAATACGCCGATTCCGTCACTGACACACTGATGGTCATCAAAATGTTTGGCCACTTCCTGAAGTGCTAGAAAGCTGAAATTTGGTATGTAATCTAAGTTTAGTATATAACCAACAAAAAAATTCATAAACTTGTAATTTTCGTCCCCCATCCCCTAAAATTGGGGGGTGGAAGTTGACCCTTATAGAGTTGGTCTCCGATGTACCAGATAGTTTATATTCTCAGGATATGATGTTAACAATAGACTAATTAAACATACAAAGTCTCAATTGAATAGGTATATTTTATTGATATCTAAAATACGCCGAAATTTGGTTATAGCTTATACGCCGTAAAATAAGTTTAGTAGGTAATTGAAGTTTAAATGAGACTTTCACCAATTTTATGAATAAGGACATGAAAGTTTCCACGGGATGGACATTATTAACTAAAAACGTCCTAATAAAAAATAAAAACACTAAAAAGTCTAAAAAGACTGCCTTGCAAGTAGCAACCTACAAAAAGGACTGAAATCCCACCAAAAACGTTTCATGTACCTAAAAGTTACCTCGACGACCACAAAAGGTTTGCCCTGTGAAAAAGACATCAGATCTAATGTAGAACCAAGCTTCTGAATCGACGCGGCCTAACTCTATCGACCCATAAACTCCAACAAATCCTACATAATATCAGTAAGTATGTATCAGTTTCGTTACTTTTTCAGATTCAGAAACTAAATATTCGAAACAGATTCGAAGCCATACATACCTACTTACGGATATGTAGAAAGTGTTGGAGTTAGGGTCGATAGAGTTAGGCCGCGTCGATTCAGAAGCTTGGCTCTACATTAGATCCGATGTCTTTTTCACAGGGCAAACCTTTTGTGGTCGTCGATGTAACTTTTACATGAAATGTTTTTGGTGGGATATGTAATTGAAATATACACGTTTTATTTTATTTAATACTAATACTTTTGCAAATTGGGTTAGATTTTGTTCAATATATTAATTGCAAGTCTCCACTTAGAGGTATTCCCAAATCAAATCGAAATTATGATTACCCTGCTCAAACACTGTATGAGAGAACATATTTTTCGAGATAGCACACGTTGAAAATTGTTCTAAGGGTAAAACAATACGTCCTTCTAATCAGGTTAATATCTCGAACAATTGGATATTCACACCGAAATCCTAGTAATTGCCGATAACAGTGGCGAGGGGTGAATATTTTGAGAAGGGAAGCCGGAGTAAAAAATCTACTTACCAATTTTGGTAATTTATAATTGAATGACATGCTTTTAATTTTCAAAACTAAGTTTGGAAAACAAAGTTTCCTTCGACAGCAAAATATAATCTGTCAGACAACAGTCTTGCTGAATTAATGCCATATTTTCCAAACTACGCGATTACGTCGTACGACTCACAATTCACAAGTCACAATATAAATTAATTTAATTCACGACACTCTTCTAAGTTCTAACGCTAAAACAAAATTTAAATTCGACAAAACAAAACAAACGACATGTTGTTTACAAACACACTATCCGCCATATTAATATGTCAATCTAAAAACCAGCAAAATAAAAATGTATTACGCACCTGTCATATTTAGTACCGCTAAAGGCATTCTTAATAAAGTCGTATTACAAAAAATCCTACCAAAATAAAATGTATTACGCGCCAGCAAAAGTATAATGTCGCTACATTCATTCTTAAATTCGAATCATAACAATTTTACTTCATGACTCATCTATCTCGCTTGCACTTGTGCGTTGCTAATTAACCTTTCTCCGTAATAACTCGTCGGGCATCGAGTTATTTCCAAGTATATATCGCGCGTGCTAGAACGAGACAGAACATGACGACCAGTTCACAGGAATGAAAAGGACAGATGCTTACTATGAACTGTCGTTGTATGGAGAAATAAGCCGCTAATCCACGGCTTGATTCTCTGCGCCCGCACATTGCATTGCCTTTTAAAATTTGTAGGCGATAATTATTAATTCAAACTATGTATTTCAAGTGAGAGAAAAATTTATTGCATATAACATTGTGAATTCAAAGTTTTTTAAGTAGGTATGTAAAATATTTATTAGATAAATATGTCGTTGGCCCATATATTCGATTTTTCTAAGCCCTAAGGGAAGCCGATGGGAATCGGGTTATATGGACGCTTCGCCACTGGCCGATAATGAGATATCAGCGTTTAAAGTAACGTTTCGACCGCGCGGCTATGTATTGTTTTGTTTCGGACAGATTTCTCTTTCTCTCTCAGAAGCTTTTGTAGTATTTATTGCTTTCCCTCGTTCCGACAAATTAAGACCTATATTCCTGTGACAGGTTTTTGTACTAAGTCTTAAGTTATAAAGAAATAATCAACATTAAAAAAAAATTACAAGTAAAGGATTGCGCGGCCATAACTTCTAAGGTAAATATTTCATAAAATATTGAATTACAGTTCATCATATGTTTTGGACAAATTTTGACAAATTCAGTCTTCATAAGACAAAAGGAATTAGATCTCTGACCCACGTAATTCCTGAGACCTCGATGGCCGCGCAATCCTCTACGTAACGTTCGCGCGGCCAACTTAAAACCCTTGTAACTTTTTTGTTTATACCTTGACAAATTTTTGGTTTGTTCCCTTCGATTTCGACAAATTTCGTCAATTTTTTTTGGCGAAGTTTTTTTCTGTTTAGATAACTTGGTGGAGCAATCGTAACGCACACTTTTTTTCATCATCGGAAAATAGAGATTTTAAAGAATAAAGGTGAACGCAGATTTCTTTATATGAAGTTATAGGCAAGCTCGCATACCTACCCGCGCCGCAGTCTTCGCAACTTCTACATTCTTTATATGAAGAATTCGAAATGCGGCGACTGCGGTGCGTGCGGTGCGGCCAAATCTGCGTTCACCTTAGAGTATTACAATTTTTTTTAAAAACCTGATATTTTGACGGTCGAATTTTCGATTGAAAATTAGTGTATTTTTTCGATTAAAATTCAAAATAAGGTGAAAAAATAAATATTTCTAATCAAATAAATGACAGCGTATTTGGGACTTGAAAATGTAAGTTATCACCAAATTTCGCGAAAAAAAAAACATAATTTTTGTAAAAGATATAAATAAAAAACCAAAAACATGGTTTATTGAAATTTTCACATAAATTTTGAGGTTAATATTTTTACCTTAATTTTATAATATTCTCCTCCTTTTGTAATGGGTTTAATCCTTCTGTGATTTTTTTTTTGTTTTCAAAATTATTGGTCCTGGTCTATAACCCGAGTCACGCCTTTGTGCTTCTAGGTTCTCCTCTACCACTTCGTGCCTGCCATATTGGTAGATATTTTACTTCGAATTCTCGGAAAGAAGCCTATGTAAGTGTACAAAATTAATACATTTTACATAGTGACAATACAATCCTTTTTTTATAACTTTCGATAACTTTCCGTAATTTTTCAGGCTACTTAAAATCCAACGCCGCATATATACCGCCAACATAGCGCTAGAGTACTACCTCACTCGGCAATGGACTTTCGACAACACGAACTTCGTCGAGCTACGGTCGAAAATTAAGCCGGACGACAAGGAGTTATTCTTCTACTCCTTCGAGGATATCGACGCCGTGGCGTTCTACAAGGCGTGCATCACCACGTCGAGGAAGTTCCTACTGAATGAGACTGAGGAAGATTTGCCGAAGGCTAAAAAGATTTATAGGAGGTGAGCATTTTCATAATAACTATATTAATATAGGAATGGCTGGACTCTGGGTACATGCTGCACACAGGGCCGTCTCTAGCCCATGTGGAACCCGTGTGCAAATATTACCCTAGCGCCCCCATAGCAAGCGCGCGGTCAAAATAAAATGGGTACAGAGTACAACAATTAAGTATTTAGTGAATATTTCAAGTGTCTAGACGTGTAGCCGTTATTGATATACTTAAAGGCCAAAATAACATATTATTTTGTTTTTTTGGGATTGTATCGTTAAATATTCAATTTCTGATTTAGTAGGGGTCTGTTCTTGGCCTTCTTCTGTGGAACATCGGCTGACATTGCACCCTGCGAGCGGCCCATCTCCGTTGGCTATGTTTGGTTTGCTATCCAGACAACACGTCATACATGCTGGCCCACGGAGACATGTTTGAGGAGACAATACGCCTGGCGAGAGTGCGTGAGTCTCAGGTTGTGGCGCTTATAGAAGCGTTAGAGCTGCGAGTCGCAGTCGAAAAGACGTAGGCCATGTTTTTCTATGGACTCCGGAAGCACCGCCACCGCGGAAGCATTACTGCCCATCGCAGAGATGTGGAGGAGAGTGTGCCGATCGGCGCTGAAATGCAGTACTTGGGTTTGGTCCTGGATTCTGAATGGATCTTTACCCCTCATTTTCATCGATCGGCACTAAAACTGAAGAAGATGACCATGGCCCTGAATCCTTTTCTACCAAAATCTGTGGTCCATGAGGACCTGCAGACGGCTTTATACAGGAGTCCTGCAGTCTTGTTTGGATGGAACACATAGACGCCCGGAATAGATAGCAGCTCAGAAGCCCGCAGCATGCTTTAGTGCTGCGGCTACTACGCTGCTATCGAACCGTTAGCTGGCGTTGGCGCTGACAGGGTCCCCTCCGTGGGATCTGGAGGCTCGCGTGTTGTCGGAGAGTGTATCAACACACAGCCGAGTTTAAAAAGCGAGGAGAGTGGGTGCTACCAGAGCTGGTAAAGCGATGGCACCACCAGGTGCATGTCATTACAATACGCACCTGGCAAGACGAGATAGCGTCCCCAACTGCCAGCCGCCAAACTGTGAAAGCGATCCGGTCGAAACTACAACAGTGGTTGGCACTTTCAAGGGGCGTCCTTACCTTCGGTCATTACCTGGACCATACGAGCAGGAGGAAACCATCGCCAAGGTACCACCACAGTCTGAGAAAGACGATACGGCGCAGCATACGCTTACTGAACGCTTTGCTTGGGCTGAGCAACGGGCTGAATTTTGCGCCGTCCTTCGATTGGACCTTACTACTTATTGGGAGGCAGTAGTTTATACCCTCTGCGAAACTGTTATGTCGCAAACGGAGGCTGCATAAAGGGAGCGGAAAGCAAATTAATGCGCAGATCCTATGAGAAGGAGGCACGTAGGACGTAGGCTGCACGGCGCCCGGTGCGACCGCAAGGGCGCCGGCAAACGCGGGCGCGCGCTGACCTCACGGCCTCTTCGGTCGGGGCCCTTTTGGGTCGGGGGCCCGTGGCCCTGCCGGCCCTGCCACCCTGTAGTTACCCCACTGATGCTGTACGATTTATATTTGGATCGCGATCCAGGATTGCGATATAGAGGGCCTGTTTCACCGCTTCCTGATAAGGCTATCCACCACTTAACTTGACAGATGGAGTATGGAGAATCTGTCAAATAAGCCTATCCGGCACCTTATCAGGAAGCGGTGAAACAGGCCCTTAATATATCAAGATTAAATTACTTTGTAGAACACCAAAGTATTAAGTACTCGTCTATTTTTCCGTTTGCTCGTTTGTTTTAATTTTATTAGGGGGGAAAACGAGCAAACGGGTCACCTGATGGAGAGCAACTACCGTCGCCCATGGACACTCGCAATTGCAGGTGCGTTGCCGGGATTGAAGGAATACGCTCGTACGCTTTGCAGCTCGTATTGTTCCTGCAATACTAATTAGGTCTCTAATTCTTAGAGCTCGCACGGAGTAGATACCTACCTTTATTATTATTATTTTAAATAATAACTAGCTATTTGACCGAGATTTGCTCGGTATTCGATAAAACACGAATAAAATGACATTCTCTAAAAATGATTCCTTAGTGGAGGCAGTGAAGGTTTCCACCTCCGATTTCGTTGAACCTCCATCGATTTTTATGAAAATTGGTAAGTAGGTGGAGGATATCCTAAGAAACAAAAGTGACATAGTGCGAACTTGCGCTTTTGCCCTGGGGGTGGATGCCAACCCTTCTCGGGGGGTGATTTTTTTTAAATAAAAATAACCCCAGGAATTAATAGATTCATAAATTCTAAGCAAAATTTGTAACATAAAGTTTTTTGAATAAAACAATACTTTCGGAGTTATTAAAGATCAAATATCATGTTTTTGCGTGAGAAAAATACTTGACTTAAAGCGGTTTTTCATAATTAACTAAGAAACTATAGGTTTTTACGAAAAATGTGTAATAACCAAAATTAAAGATAATAAAAAAACAAACCAATATCTACTCTAAAATGCCTTCCTATATTCATTCAAAGTGAGCTATAGGTGATTGTATACATATTTTCTTTCGGCGAGTACCTAAGTCTAAGCATTCAAACTTAAATAACGGTAAACCGATCCATTTCATGACACGTACTTTCATAAGACTTTTTAAAGTGCTTAAAAATACCTTTCTAATAAACACTGTACAAAGTTAAAAGCATCAAAATTGAACAAGTTGTGATAAAAATAAGATGACACTTTCAATTTTTTTTGGAAAAATCGTAAAATAAAACGTTGACCATTACTACAATCATTCAAATTTATGGTTATCCCCAAAGGCTTTTCTTTATTTTAGCATAAGTAATGACCTCAAAAAAATTTCTTGGTTTAGAATGCTTAGTTTTGAAAAACAGAATGATTTAGTAAAATCGAAATTATTCAAATATTCGTAAATATCATTTTGTTTTGAACATAACTTCAAAAATATTGAATCTTCGTAAAAATTATAACAAACGAAATTGGTGTCCACTTTTTAAAAAATCTTTTGATCTTCTTTTGATTTTAATAGGATGAAAACTAACGAAGATAGAGACGTTTAAAGCCTAACTTTAAGTCTTGGGAATGGATATGGACATAGGATACTTTTTATACCGAAAAAATGTACGGTTCCAGCGCGATTACAGGCGTCATATAGTCCTTACTAAATATACGTTAATCTTTTCAAGTCTTTCAATATTCAGAAAGTAAACAAAACGGTAAATGTCGACTCGATAAGAGAGGCTTTTTATAATGATGTGCGTTTATTAAATACTTATTTCAATCTAGCAGATTCAGCCTTTGCATCAATTTTTTGCACAGAGGGTAGTTTCAAATTGTTGTTTGAATATTTTGGACTGAATAATATTATAAATGTTTGAAATATATTAATAAAATTTATCTTAACTATGAAAAAATATTCGAACTCATTAAAGCTGATAAAAAACATAAAAACTTAAAGCTTATTTTTCAGACATTGGGTAGTTTACAGGGGTAAAAAAATTTCGCTAATCGGGGTAAGTAAATTTACCTACTACAAAATATTTTAATACTAAAAAATATTTTGTAGAGTTGAAATATTTTGTAGTAAATTTAATATTTATTTTTATATATTTTTAGTGTTTTACTCTATTTTTTAGTGTTTAAATATTTAGTAGTAAATTTATTAAAAAAATTTTTACACAAAAAAATTTTTTTAGTGTTCAAATATTTTGAGGTTAATTTTTGTACAGGAACCTAGGTAATTAATATTTAAAGCTGAAAAATAACTCAAACATGTTAAATATTTTCGTATGAGAAAATGATTTTGGTATTACGTATGTATGAGAATTTCGAGAGTAACCCGGGCTCTTAAGTTTTTGAACCCAATTTTTAGCGTGATTCCGAAATAAAGGGGTACTTTTAGGGGTTTATATTTCAGTCTTATCCAAAAATTATATCATAAATATTAAACAAACTGTTTATACAATCTAAATATGCGATTTTAAAGTTCAGAAATACAAAAAGTGTTTTTTCACGATTAAAGAGATGGTTGCCATAAGGGTTGAAAATTAAATAAATTATCATAAAATATAATGAGAAACAACATTAAAACATTTATTTTATTGAATTAAGCCTAATTAGTTAAGCAAGAATGGTTAAATCTGCATTTTTTCCATTTTCAACAAAAGGGGTGGATTTCACCCCTAAAATAAAAAAGCGCAATACGAGCGTATGTCACTTTTAAAGTAGGGGGTTTTACGTACTTAATCCCAAATTTTCATCCAAATCGATGGAGGTTCAACGAAATCGGAGGTTGTACCTGATTTTTGCCTTCAATGACTATATAGCTAGATCGATTTATCGCCCCCGAAACCCCCTATATACTAACTAAATTTCATGAAAATCGTTGGAGTCGATTCCGAGATTCTAATTATAGGTTATAAGTACAAGAATTGCTCGTTTAAAGATATAGAATCTTATAAGATTATCTGATTATAATATTACTTTCGTCTGCAGAGCGGAGATGGTGGATCGAGCGCTGCAGGTTCTATTCTACGGGTGCCTGATGTACTGGTTCCTGAACTTGGATGCCGTCAAAAAAATCATCATGGACTACATATAAAAAGATATTTGATATCAAAATCTTAAATCAAATCAAATAAGTTCCGAAGATTTTGCCATTTTGTCAATTAAATGTTTTCTTTGTAAAAATGTTGTCAATGATTTCTTTGAAAAATTTTGAGCATTTTGTTAATATTTTTTTTGTAAAAATTTGAAAGCGTGTACTAAAGCTACCTAAGAATAATTATTTTAAGAATGAATTTACAACTGGTAGGATTAAATGGATAAATAATATAAAACATAATATTATGCTTAAGAACTCATGTAATATAAAAGTATCAGTAGATATTAATGATTACTGAATATCACACAAAGTCACACATACATAATTCTCATACAACATGAACAACACTTTCATCACAGCACATGACAAATCTACTTTTTACAATTATTGCCATGTGATATTATGTTTTTTATAGCGTACCCGGCGAATCATCGAGGCGATAGCGGTCATTGATCTTTTGTCTAACTAGGAGCTATATTAAATATGCCCGCACTGTACTCAGTTTCTTAAACTTAAAAAAAATTGACCTCATATAAAGATAGAGTTTAACTATTAATTATTATATTATATTCATCAAAAAACATCTTGGTAAATCTTAGAATGATAATCTTCGACTTTTAATGAGTTTGAAGTGTACCTACTTCAAGTATACCTACTTCATACCCAGTTCACGAGTATGCAAAATACGATATCGCCCATAGGGTCAATTCAGACCGCAACGTGATTCGTAAATGCATATTATTTCTAAAGTATGGATTTGACTGATTTGCAAGACGTCTCACACAATTGAAATTTGTCAATTTAGTACAAATCTAGAAATGCAAGATAATTACGGTTTATGTAGGTCTATTTTGATAAAACTTATATAAAAAATAGTTATACACTTAATATAACTTATAAATAGTGTTTAAATAAATAAATAAAATAAAACACAATACACATATCTACGCGTCGCGTTGCGATCTGAATTGACCATCGGACTAGGAACATCTGACACTTCATTGTCAATCGCGGTTTATTTAGAAAATGTAGCAATATGACAAGTTTTTTGACGGGGTCGGGTCAATGACCGCTACCGCCTCGATTCGCCGGGTAAATAATAAGGGAGATCGCAGACGGCAGACTTTTTGTGTGATCGAGTCTGCGGCGCACATACATTCTGCATGGCCGCGCCCTGCAGAATGGCGTATGTGCGCCGCAGACTCGATCACACAAAAAGTCTGCCGTCTGCGATCACCCTAAATTAAGAAAAAAAAAAAACGTAATACACATTTCATGAATAAACACCTAAATAATGTATTTTATGTATAATATTTAATTAAAAACAACAAATTCATTAACAAATTATAAGAATACAATATAAAATTAACAACACTATATTGATAGTTATAGATGAATGAAAGAAACAAGAATAGCATACAAATCAGTTGAATTAACTTAACTCATACACAGTACCGCACACTTAATAGGTACATTACACCATATTATGTCATACAGGCAAAACAATTAATGTCTTAAAACTTTAATGAAATATCACAATAAAGCTAATCCTTGTTTTTTAAATTATGTATTAAAAATTGTACAAAATGCTACATTGACTTCTACATGAACAACCATACTAATATGCATTCTTAACACATCAAGCCCCAAGCGGCCCCCATTGGCCGCATAACAATTGAATATCTATTGTTTCTGTGATTCCCACAATCGAAGCATTAATCGCTTCAACTCCCACAAGGCCCAAGTGGGCCGCGAGAACAAAAGATTTCCAAGAATCCGCAATCGAAGGATTAATGTTAAATAGTAGATCTGTTTGTTAGCTCTCTGTGTTTAAACTGCTGAATCGATTTTTATGAAAATCAGAGAAGAACATAATATGCTTCTGGCGCAAACAACATAATATCACATAATTTCAGAAAATACTAAGCGAAAATATTATTCTCAAAACTCCCACTCTCATTTTTATAAAGCATAGGCAATAGCAAGGAATTAACATTTTTACTAATCCGAATATTTCATATTGCAACATACAATGAACTCCTACTTACACAATACAGTGATAGTTCATTAGGCAGTAGCTTTATCCAGCTGTGCCAATTGGTGGCCAAGTCTTTCCTCTCTCGCCCTTCTCGCTTGGCCCAGGGCTCGCTTCTCAGAAAACTTGGAAACAAATGTTTCCACTGGAATGTTACCTGAAACATAATATATTATTAGGAAATAAGAAACAAATATGTTACACCATCCTAAGTTTGATACACCTCAGCATAAGTGTATTCGCACCTTTATCTTAATATCCAGAAACCCAGGTGTGCACACAACTTTACTGCGTTGTACCGCACACGGTGCAATATTTCAACATCGATTCAGGGGAATATCCAAGAAGCAGAAGCAGCCACCACCATCGTGCGACCAGCAGAGGACATCATTCTTTCACTCAACTTCAGCAGAGAATCACTTGTATTAATTTGTAATTCGTTCTTAATTAAAATTTAATTAATGTAAAACTTTTTATTAATAAAGTATAATTTAAAATTCGCTTTTTTTTGGCACCCACGGCTGCAGCTATCGTTACTAATATGTAAACACAGTAGTTTAAGCAAATATAGAAAAAATTACATAAAATGTTTGGTGAAAATAATTTTATTTACTTTTTACATACCTAACAAAAATTGTTCCGCAATGGACTCTGCATCCTCATCAGCCTTTAATGCTGCCACTTTCAAGCAATCCCGAATGTGGTGGGGATCATAGACCTCAGACAGTTTCTGATGTTTTCTATGTAGCTCCTCGTAGTTCATCTTCATTTGAACTATTGTAGATATTCTATCCAGAACATCAGTTTTGAGATCATCTAGTATTTGTTGCTTTGAAATGTTATCTTGAGCTATTTTCTCAATGCTTGCCATAACTTCCTCAGTCTCCATGTCAAGTTCTATCAGTTGCGGATTTGTTTCAAGTAATTTGTCCTGTAAAGTAAAATATCAGAATATAATGTAATATTAACATTACAATCATACAAAGTTACAAAGTTTAAGATTGTAAATCTATGTACTAAATATCTAAATTACCTGAAGGTCAGGATTTTCAATGATTTCCTGCAGCTCCTCAATAGTCAGTTCACTTAACTCCGGAAACATTAAAGAGTTTATGTTGAAATTTGATTGAGGACTGACGTTTGCCGATACATTTTCACTTTTCATATTTGGTACAGATTTTTGGAATTCTCTTATAATAGCTTGTACCACTCGACCTAAATCCGAGTGTTGAGTAAAATTTAGAAGTCCCGGAGCATTCACAACCTGGTTTGAGTTATCCGATAACCAAGGGTGAGAGAGAGCAGGATTGACGAAAATAGATGGCTTCGTGTTAGGAAAATCCTGCCCTAATACTACGGTCAGACTCATGTTTCGGTTGTCGGCCAAGAAGTCGATTTTGTATTCCACATTTTCACTTATTTCTGTCACATTATCATTAAATATTTTTAAGGTATCAATTTGACGCCTTCGTATATCTTGGTCGGTGTAGTACGTTCGCGGCAACATATTTATTTATAATATAGCAGTAGTATTCAAATATTTTCCTTTGCTTCCTTTCCTTTAAATCAGTGAAGTAAGATCGCTTTCACTTCGGATTTTAATCCAATTAATATAAAATAAAGTAAGAATAAAGAATTGTTTATTAATAGATTTTTATGTAATCATTAAAAATATAATCTTATGTGAAAATTAACTAAATTGAGTTGTTTTTAAGAATTTTTAATTTCCAAAATAAACAAGTTGCAGACGCCCAATAATATCATCTGTTTTTTGACAGCATTTTTTTTTTGTGCTGCAGTCAGCACAGAGCACCACACTGAACACCACAGAATACAAATTACCTGTTCGCAAACAATAATACACTTTTATGCAGGCACTTGACATGGTTATTTGTATTTGCTATTGGCTATTTGTTGTATTTGCCAACGTTATTGACGAATACGCAAACAAGCGAATAAAGGCAAATACGACCTTCCACACATGGACGTCAAATACCAAACTTTTACTTGATTTTGTTTACTTGTCTATTTGACTACTTTGATGTGCATCAAAAACCGACAAAGGTACGGATGTACACGTGTATTTGGTATTGGTCATATTTGTCAAATAGGCAAATAAGGCCAATATTTGTCAAACATATCGTCTACACATGGTGATTGTTTGGAAAATACATCAAATACGCAAATATAAATAGCCATGTGAAGTGCCTCCATATCACATTACACAAGTCACAAAGGCCGTGGCCCGTGCGTGCGTGTACGGTGTACTTTTAGTCTGTAGTCTGTTGTGTGCTAATCAACTTGGAGTTAGAACTCTGGGTTCTAGTTTCTAAATATAGCTAGACTTTACTTCGATGATTCATAATTAATTATTATTAAAATTGTACATAAAAATGTAGGTAGAGATCAACTACGATAACATGGCGCGCTCCTCCAAATGACTGTTTCAATGTGTGTAGTCACATCCTTAAGAAAGAGTTTGTATGTAGTAAGTATTCGACCAATCACAGTGCACGTAATATTTCAGTTAATGTCACTTATTACCTAGATTTGTTGGTCAACTAATCATAACTAGCCTACCGCGCAAGACAACGCACTTCAAACGTTTTGACAACGCACTTCAAACGTTTTGAATTTTGGAGGGGCGCGCCATATTGTAAAATTGTAGATGATCTCTAAATTCTAATAGGTATCCAAAAAAAAGGAAAAAGGCACAATTTTGTGCCTATCTAGGCAACACAAACAATATAATTTTTAATATTGGCAATAAATTTACGTCAAACAAATCGCTGTCATTATCCTCAGAGAAAAAAAACCAAGCGCTTCGCTTCTCTTTTGGAATTTATGGAACTGTAACAAGGCTCCCTTTTGTGTTTCACTAAATAAAAGTTTAAATTTTGGAAGCAATTATGTCAACAAACCGCTAATTACTCAAAATATAAAATTAGAAGCAGCAGTATTATATTATTAAAAGAAAATTATCCTAATTTCGATCAATATTAGAGTGCTCGAAATGTCTCCATAGCGTCACTGCAAATGGAGACCAAGTCGGGTGGCGTTACAGATCATTGGATGAAAAATATGATGGAACCAACCGGTAGTGAAAAACAAATACAAAACGACAACAGATCATCGGTTAAGCGCGAGAAGATGGCTGAGGCATCGAACGGTTCGGAGTATATAACGTTCGAATTGAAACAAAGCGAAGGAAGATATAGATGTGATGTGTGCGATTTAGCATTCGAAGGTATGGAATACTTGCTTTTGCATAAAAAGTTTCACGGAAATGATAAAGATACTACGATGCCGGAACCCGAGGCTCCCACGGTAAAGGAGGGACCTAAGAAGCGAAAGAAGTTCAAGTGCGATCAGTGCGACGTCAAAGTGAACTCACAGTATCATCTTGATATACATCGCAGTAAGCACGAGGGAAACGCTTCCAAGAAGTATATCTGCCAGGTCTGCGACCGCAGCTTTGTGGCTGCACAGTTTCTCAAGAGCCACATGCAATCCCATTCTTCTACGAGCACTATCAATTGCGAAATATGCAACAAGAATTTTACTGGACAAGCTTATTTAAAATTGCACATGCAGCTACACAACGATATCAAGAAATTTAAATGCTCCAAATGTGATGAGATGTTTCCAACAAAGAATTGTCTGAAAATACACATGAAGAAGCACACGAAGGTTAAGAATTTCAAATGTGACTTTTGCCACAAGTTGTTTGTCTCCAAAATTACTATGGAAAAGCACAGGCAAACCCATGAAGGGCAACCTATGGATTGTCATGTAAAATGTACCCAGTGTGAGAGAACCATGCACTCGTCTCTTCTCCGTACTCACATAGCGAGAGCTCACCCGATGACAATAGATGATGATGTGAAGCGTCCCCACAAGTGTCTGACTTGCGGAAAAAGCTTCATTGTTAAGATAAATCTTAATTTACACATCCGAGTGTGCCATCCCGATCTAGCAGAACCAGAAGATGAAGATGAGGATGTTATGACCGATAACTCTTAGATTTAAGTTTTACCTAAAGGCTAAATAATCATGTATTACTATTGGATAATATACTTTTGTATGTAAATTGTTTTTTTATTTTTAGTTGGGTGCTATACCAGCTGTGGTCCCCAACCTTTTTTTCATGCTACAAACAAGTTTTGGTCCTGGTGTCACCCTAAAAAATAATGTTCTACAAAATTAACGATTTAAAAGTGGAAAAAAATAATTTACGAATTTCATGACGATTTTACATTATTTTGCCGGTGAGCGTGAATTTCAAAATGGTTTAAACTTTAACATCACGCGGGTCACAGATAAAGTCCAGGCGGACCGACGCGGGTTGGGGATAGCTGTGCTATACAATACTTAAGTTACTCTTATGGCTGTGCTATAATACCAATGTAAATAAGCAGTTAACATCCTCACTACTTATTTAGGCATACTTAGAGAATATGTAGTGCCTATGGTAATTTTCTACTGTGACCAAATGTCTTCCTACACTGTTCATCAATTCTTGAGAAATGAAGAGGAAAAGAAAGTTTAAAAAAAAGATTGGGTGCTACGGTTTTTTTGCTCACTAGATGGCGCAACTGTTGACTAAGGTCCGAAGTATAGCTATTAAAATCGACTTTATAATAATCTAGAATCCCATTTATTTATTTAATTAAATTTAAATAATATCTCCTTTACTTTTACTAATTTTTTTGATAACCTAATATTTTTTAATACGATTATCTATATCTATATCTATACTTATTATAAAACAAAGTCGCTTTTTTCTCCCTCATGTCCCTTTGTTCCCTTTAATCTTTAAAACTACGCAACGGATTTTGATGATTCTTTCAGTGTTAGATAGCCCATTTATCGAGGAAGGTTATAGGCTATATTTTAACACGCTAAGACTAATAGGAACGAAGAAATAGAGGAAAATGTGGAAAAAACGGGGAAAATTATTTGAAAGGGCTAACTTGAGCGCGCTAATCTCAGGAACTACTGGTCCGATTTGAAAAATTATTTCAGTATTAGATAGCTCATTTATTGAGGAAGGCTATAGGCTATATTTTATCACGCCAAGACTAACCCTTCAACTGTGGCGGCCATATTGCAAAAATGAGCGCATCTGTGGGGCTAGGTACTTCTGGATGTTCACGCGTGACGCGTTAAAATGACGATAACTCTAAAATTCCTTAAGGGGGATGCATGAAGTAAGTTAAGATAATAAAAATAAATTAATCCAATTTTGCTATGTTAAGTTTTATTAATTTTAATTTGAAAACGGAAATCCAAAAATATTCAGTTTTTGGTCCTTTTAATGAAAAAAAAGAAAAAATATTCAAAATATTTTTATTAAATTTACATAAATAAATAATATTTTAACATTCGTCAATAAGAAAAACACACTTCTCCGTACATTTTTTTCAACCCACAAGCTTTCCAAAAAACAAAAATCGTTAAGTACGCGTGCGATTTTAAGACAAGGGTTAAAATTGAAACTTCTAGTAATCGTCGTAAGTGTGCTTTAGGGTCATGAGAAGTGACTATAGCCCATCTTTGTTATATTAAGTACATTTTGTACAAGTTGGAGCGGTAAAGATATAGTTTACGATATACTGTGGTTAAAATAAAACACGAAGGTGATAATCGAGCTCCAGGAGAGCGGTCAACAGATGCGCGTATTTTGACATCGCGCTCCTAGAGCGCGGTCAACAGTTGAGGGGTTGAGGGGCTAATAGGAGAATGTGGAAAAAACGGGGGAAATTATTTAAAAGGGCTTATCTCGCGAACTACTGGAGCAATTTTTATGTTATTTGGCACAGATAAGAAGTAGACCACGTGAAGGATCATTGGCTATCGATTTTAATCATTTTTTCAGTGGCTTTATATTTTATACTCGAGCGACGCCGACGCCGGTGCGGGTCGCTAGTTATTTAATAATTTTGGGATAATTTTACGAAGAAGATCGCTTTTCAACAGGTAAATATTATACCGATCCTCCACTCTTATTGGACTCGCAAAACAAATTGAACTGTCTTCGGTTACTGTCAGAGCGTAATAACTTTACTCATGCACCTTTTTCCTTTGAGAATATTAACGAAAGAGAGGTACTTACGTGATTGCAGGGCTTCATAACGTTATCGAATAACAGAAAAAATATCGTTACGTACCGTTATTTTCATAATGGTAGCCAGATAACGTTATTTTTATAACGATATCTAGTAAAATAACGTTATATTTACCGTTATTATTATAACGATATTTTTTCGTTATGGCATAACAAAAAAATAACGTTATAATAATAACGGTAAATATAACGTTATTTTCTGGTATCAGGTATGCGATCGTGCACGGTGCACCAAATCTCACTCATATTTAAAATGTAATAAGCGTTCTCTGTGAAAATACAAAAAAAAAAAAAATACACCTTAAAAGCGTGATTATGATTAGAACATTTTCCCGCCTGTCATGACTTTCTTGACGGACTATAACGTTATCAAAGAACATAATATATTTACCGTTATAAATCCTATATAACGTTATAACATTTACCGTTATTAAATACATTTATAACGTTATTTCTAGTATCGGTTTAATTTTCATAATGTTATCTATGCCCTTGAAGCAATAACGTTATGAAAAAATAACGTTATTTGAAGCCCTGCGTGATTGCCTCTTAAAAATCTCATCTAAAGCATTTGGGTGTGATGAGATAAGCAAAGATAATATGATTGTACCAGTAGCTGACTTACTCACTCCTAATAATACTCACATACTTAGGCCCATATAAATAGTTGGCTCTCAAAATTCATCTCAAGACGCTATTTGGCTGATATCCTCTCAAGCTCTGATCAGCAACTTAGGATGATAGCTAATTAATAGTTTAGTATCACTTATCAGCAGCATTTCAGTTGATATTGATATCTCAATCACCCCAAATCAGCAACTAACAATTCAAACCAGTAACTAAATATGAACTAAATATTATAAGCCTATTCTACACATACGAATTACGTTTCGGGTATACGATTAAAAATCGATTTTATTAATAAAATAAAATTTTGCGATATTATCTTTATTTTCTCACATATTTATAACACAAATTATCAAATGTAATTAATCTTGATATTTTTATATTATTCTAAATCATTTTCCTTTAATTAAATTAAATGAAAAAACACATAACTTTTTAACATATTTTATAAAACACGTTTCTGTCAAACGGAACGCGTTGAAGTCTACAGCTGACAGCTGACAGCTGACTGCTGTCACTGTCAAGTGTCAAGTAAACATGTTTATTTCTAGGTTATTTTCAAGAAGAAGAATATTGTTAAAACTTTGTAAAAATCTTTGTTTTTTCGTTTTATTTACGTAGTATCTCTTCTTAGTCTGTGGTTTTATATAAGTTGAAAACTTTACCGAAAGCTGTGTAGTGTGTAATAATGTTTTGTGTTTCTTTATTTACATACTTTAGAAATTGTCCAAAGGGATGTTATTTGTTAACCCTCTTCTTTGTTTCAGGCCAACATGTGGAAATTTCTCCAACTCTCACAACTCAGTGACTACTAATAAGTAATAAACTAATAACACACATTGTTGCTTTCTTGAAGACTATTCAAATTAAAATACAGAACTTACCTTACCATGGCTGTTGATGTAGAAGAATATCATAGATAAAATATAAGAAAGTACTGAAAGAATATACCTACCTACCTCAGACTTTCAATTCAAAATAACTTTAACCTACAGACAATTATAAATTGGCAGAACGAAATTGAAAATAATAACTTGAATTGAATTTATTTGAGAATTTGCAAGAGCAATAAAGAAAATAAATAATAATATATATTTTTTCAAACATAATAATATAAATATAAAAATATTATAAGCTTTGAATTTGTACAGTGTCTTATTGCATTTTAATTTCCTAAAATATATGTACAACTTTCTACTGGTAACAAGAAAAGATTTGGCACTGTCTTTTATTTAAACTGCTTTCAGCGGTAAGTCCGCCTGTTTGTACGTTACATGTATTCCTATATCTATTGTTTTATTCTATCTTTCTACCTTATTGTATTGAAGTGAGCAAGGTCCTCGCGTCGTTGCGAGGTGAATCGCTTGCTCAACTTTCTTGTTTAGAAGGTGCGTCGGAGAAAATGATAAAATAGCACACTCGATATTCCAGTTGAATTATTTTTAATCTCCTCTCTAAATCTATCAAAAAGTAAACAAGTCAAAAAATCATAAATTATAGAGTCATACAAAATAGTATAAAAAGGTTTTTATAAAAGAAATTAGCTATGTACACTAGTCACTACATCACCCCCCTCCAGAGACCGTCAAGGGCGATAATAGTCCGTAAATTTGACACGACGGCCTGACCTCGTCCTTCTGACGATATTCTCATCGGCAGAAGGCAAATCATGGCTATCCGCATTTGGAGTGCTATGGAGAGTGTTCATTTTGGGTAGTGACTGTAGTGAGTTTTGGCGCATGTTAGTGTTAGATGTGGACTGAGTGTTGTTAGGGTCACATAACATAAAGGCCGGCTTGATCCGGTCAATTGATACGGTTACCTGCTTACCATTTACTAAAATTTTGAAAACTTTGTCTCCTCTTTCCACGACCTTATGCGGGCCAGTGTATGCTGGCTTTATAAAACCACCGCCAGTACAGTCCCTTAAGAATACATGAGTAGAGGAAACTAAGTCCTTGTGAATAAAAGTTTTGAACCTACTGTTGTGCCTAGTCGCAGGTGATGGGCGGAGTTTCCTGACGATACTTCGAAGTTTTGACAAGTACTCCGTCATATCGCCAGTCTCATCAGCCTGAGGGTCAAAGAACTCACCCGGAAGCCGTATCGGTTGACCGTACACCAGTTCGGCTGCTGAAGCCTGAGCATCCTCTTTGAAGGAACTGCGAATGCCTAACAGTACTAGTGGGAGAGATTCCACCCAACTGTCATTTGCATGGCATATGATTGCGGCTTTGAGCTGACGGTGAAATCTCTCCACCAGTCCATTGCAGGCAGGATGGTACGCAGTGGTTCTGCGGTGTTGAAAGCCAGCGATCGTAGATAAGCTCTTAAATAATGCCGATTCGAACTGCCTACCTCTATCAGTAACGATATCAGATGGGCAGCCGAATCGAGCGATCCAACCACTCAGTAGGGCCTTTGCCACCGTTTCTGCAGTTATGTCAGCAAGCGGTATTGCCTCAGGCCATCGCGTAAAACGGTCGACGGCAGTGAGACAATAGCGGAAACCTTGGCACAGTGGCAAAGGACCCACGAGATCAATATGAATAAAAGCAAATCTCGATGAGGGCAGTTTAAAGTTACCCACAGGAGAGTACACATGCCTAGTGATCTTCGATCGCTGACAAGCCGTACATGATCGAACCCACTCGCGACAATCCTTCCGAATACTAGGCCAAACATATCGCTCGGAAACTAGTCTTATCGAAGCCTTTGCCCCTGGGTGACTAAGAGAATGCAGGCTGTTGAAAATAGCTTTGCGTAACTCTTGTGGCACATAAGGTCTAGGCGTAGCGGTGCTAATGTCACAGTAGAGCTGGCTACCCGAACCTGGGATCTTAAGACGCTGTAAGCGTAGTGAGGTAGCGTCACCTAAAAGATGCTTCAGTTCGGGGTCCTCAACCTGAGCAGCTGCGATTATTTCAGCGGACACAGGCTGAGAAATCTCCTCTACACGTGAAAGTGTATCCGCCACAACATTATCCTTTCCGGATATATGCCGGATATCTGTGGTAAATTGAGCGATCAGATCTAGGTGCCTGAACTGCCTTGGGGAACAATTTTCTTTCCGGTTTCGAAAGGCGAATGTCAGCGGCTTGTGATCTGTATAGACCACAAAGTCACGTCCCTCGACCATATGCCTAAAGTATTTTACGCTCTCGTATATTGCCAGCAGCTCTCGGTCATATGGTGAGTATTTTTTTTTGGGTTGGACTTAGCTTTTGTGAGAAGAAGGCGAGGGGTTGCCAGGCATCCCCATCGTGTTGCTGGAGGACACTACCTATAGCTTTGTCGGATGCGTCCGTCACCAACGACAGTTTGGCATCGCATCGGGGATGGGCCAGCAAGGCGGCCTGACATAGACCTTCTTTGCAAGCCTCAAAGGCCTTTGATGCTTCGCCTGTTATGTCCACTGGATGGTAACCCTTGACCGAACCCGTAAGCAACTCGTTAAGTGGAGCTTGGTGCTGGGCAGCTTTGGGAATGAAGCGCCTGTAAAAGTTTACCATTCCCAAAAACCTGCGTAACTCCCTTACAGTCTTCGGCTTTGGGAAGTTTTTAATAGCCTCTACTTTTTCTGGAAGAGGTGTAGCTCCTGCGCCCGAGATTTGGTATCCTAAAAATTTTACCTCCGTAACTCCAAAAACACACTTGGAAACGTTTATGACCATGCCATATTCACGTAACCTAGCAAAAAGTTGACGGAGATGCTCTTCGTGAGTTTTTTGGTCCTTCGAGAACACCAAAAAGTCATCCAAGTACGCGTACGTGAAATCGAGTCCCCGCAGCATCTCGTCCACGAAACGCTGAAAGGTCTGAGCGGCGTTACGAAGCCCGAACATCATGTACGGGAATTCGTATAGGCCGAACGGCGTTGTTATAGCGGTCTTCGGAATATCATCTGGGTGGACTGGAATTTGGTTATAGGCTTTAACCAGGTCGATGGTGGAAAATATGGTACTACCTGCTAATGTATGGGTGAAATCATGGATATGCTTGATGGGATAGCGATCGGGAACCGTGCGGGAGTTGAGCATACGGTAGTCACCACAGGGACGCCAGCCGTTGTCTTTTTTCGGAGTCAGATGGAGCGGCGATGCCCATGATGACTCTGAGGGGCGACATGTACCTGCCTGTAACATGGCGTCAAACTCAGCTTTCGCAATTTTCCACTTTTCAGGTGCTAACCGTCGCTTCGTACACGATACAGGCTGTCCAGGTGTAGTTCGTATATGATGTACTGTATTGTGTTTCGGAGTGCGGTGTACTCCGGGACGTGTAATGTCTGGGAATTCCTGTAGTATGTGTGTATATGCGGAATCACCAAGACTCACCTTCACCGAAGACACATCACCACAATGACGGGCGTGCGACGCCGGGGCGGAAAGGCTTGTATAGTTATCGATGAGGCATTGATTTCTGCAATCAATAACTAAATTGTAAAAAGATAAAAAATCTACGCCTATTATCGCCCTTGTAACGTCGGCAACTATAAATCGCCAAGCAAATTCACGTCGTAAACCTATATTTAAATTTAAATTAATAAACCCGTATGTAGGTATCGGTGTCCCATTGGCCGCACACAAAACGTAGGTGGTCTTCTCCAGTCGTCTAGGGATCGCCGATCGGGGGTAGACACAGAGGTCGCTTCCGGTGTCGACCAAGAACTGCACCTTCGCCCTTCGATCAGTTACAAATATGCGACCGGTATTCGGGCAATCCTCGGCCGCCATTACAGATTGCCCCGTGAGTTTTCCGACTTGCGGTAGTCGCACGGCTTCATACACTTCCGGGCACGGTCTGCGAATTTCTGATGGTACCAGCATAGTGGAAACCTTCGATAGCTAGATTCCGACCTGGTTGAAAGGGACCGCTGACGGGTGCGACTGCGACTGCTAGAACGTCCTCTGGGGCGGGACAGTCGTTCCACTTGGCTTGTCAGCTTTTGTACCTGCTCGGTCAGCGCGGCAATCTCAGGGTGGGCACTCGAAGACGGTGGTGGAGCAGCTACAGCAGAAGACGACGGCATCCGGTGACCGACCTCGTCGTGGATCCTGTCGGCTAGTTCCGCTAACTCAGGAAGACCAGTCTTGGACTGCGAGGCTACGATGGCTTGGGTGCCTGCAGGAAGACTACTGCTCCAGATGCTCCGCAGGAACTCTTCGGGTACTCCCGGGCCAGCAAGATTGAGTAGGTGGCGGTAGAACTGCGAAGGCTTTCTGTCGCCGAGATCCTCATGCATAAGAAGTTGTCTTATTTTCTTTTCCCGCGATGCCGAAAGTCATTTAATTAATTCGCTTTTCAATCTTTCGTACTTAGCCGTTGGTGGAGGGTTAGCTATTATATCCTCTACCTCGGCTGCGTACTGCGAGTCCAAGTTGCCGGTGACGTAGTGAAATTTAGTCTCGTCAGATTTTATGCCGGATAATATGAACTGCGCCTCCATCTGCGCAAACCATAACCCGGGTTTTTCATGGTAAAACGGGGGAATACGTACGCCAACGCGAAATGTTTCTCCCGCCGCGCCGTCCCTTTGTTCGCTGGTTACATTCTCGTTCAGATTCTCCATCCTGTGTTCCTTCCGGGGTCACCAATGAAGTGAGCAAGGTCCTCGCGTCGTTGCGAGGTGAATCGCTTGCTCAACTTTCTTGTTTAGAAGGTGCGTCGGAGAAAATGATAAAATAGCACACTCGATATTCCAGTTGAATTATTTTTAATCTCCTCTCTAAATCTATCAAAAAGTGAACAAGTCAAAAAATCATAAATTATAGAGTCGTACAAAATAGTATAAAAAGGTTTTTATAAAAGAAATTAGCTATGTACACTAATCACTACAGTATCATAAACAAATTTTTGAATATGTAATAAACTTAGTAGTAATTTTGTTAGCAGAATTATAGATTATATTAATCAACAGCTCACACAAAGCTGTGTGAGTTTATCTAATTCTAACCATAAGATCTTGGCAAGATGATGTTATTCATAACTATGTAGTTACTTCTACTTATATCCAGCTCTGAAGTTTCATTGATCCATTTGTATCTTTCAGTAAGTTATGTGAAATATTCTTTGGACCTTCTACATCCAACTTAATTAACAATTATTGAAGTTTAAAGTTTACCTTTTTTCTTTACTTTAGAACTTGATAACACATACACAGTGTATACTTTAAATATTAAAAATTTTCATTTTCTATTAATAGATACTTTAAATATTTTGTTTTGTTTCTGTGGCTAAGAGGTTGTTTTGTTTAAAGTTTATAATTTAAATAAAATATTAGTGATCTGAAGGCACGCTCAGTCTAGTGCAGGCGCAAAAGATACACAAAGTGTGTAGTTAGTTATACTGTTTTGTATAATGTATAGGTGTAACTGTTTTGTAGTTCTAAAATATTATGATTTATTATAATATTATGCTAAGGTAAATGACTAGTAGATTGGACAGTACCAGTCATTGGAAAAAGCATAAAAACACAATATTTATTAATGTTGCTTTAAAAATTTCCTGTTTTTAAAGTAAAAGAACGCCTGTTTTTAAAGAAGAACAGTCAGTTTTTAAAGCAACATTAATACATATGGTGTTTTTGTGCTTTTTCCAATGACTAGTACTGTCCAATCTACTAAGTAGTCATTTACCATATTTAAAAATAAAGATACCTAATGATTAAGTAAAAGAGTATTTTGTTTTTTATAATCCCTACCTTATACTTAACTTGTGGTGTTTGAAAAGATTAAAGAATTTATCAAATAAAATCCGTCCCAATTGTGTCTTTTGGACTTTAATAGTTAGAAACTGACTTTTCAACACAGAGCAAGTCAATCTTATTAATTCATCTACTGATGACGAAGGCATATTTAGGCAATATATTATGAATATAACCTTACGTTGGCATTAAACCTGTAATTTCTTAACTTAAATATTTTATTGTATGTATTGTATTTATTAGTGAATAGAATAGAATAATGTAAAGTGATGACTACTCAGACCAATAAAAAAAGAAAGACGGAGTATTTACAGATAATGGGGTGAAGTCGCTGTCGATCAATGTGTGCGTCACGCCTAGCATAAATACGCTAGGCGTGCGCTTGTGTGCAAAAAAATAATGTTGCCAACTCAGTGTTTCAGATTGTCAAACTCCCATCCTGTTGCAGTCTTATTAAACTACTAAGTAATGACTACAAAAGTTGCTATCAAACTAGATTGTTAATCATCATTCATTAGTAATTGCTGAAAAAAGTAAATACTTAAATATCTATATCTAATAAATTATGTATTTCAACTAAGAACAGACAGACAGACAGACATACATACAGACAAAAATTGTAAAGAATGTTGTTTGGTGTATGCAGTATGTATCGTATACAGATTAATATGCAAATAGTAAAAAATCACATACAACAGACACTCCAATTTTATTTATATTAATAGATTTTAAATGAATAACGAATTTTAGGTTAAAAATAAACATTTGTCAGGATAATACAGCACGTAATAATATTTTTCCCTTATTATGGGGAAAAATATCTTGCGACCAGCATGCAGCACTGGTTGAGGTTCTGTGTTCCGAGACTCCCGAGACAATTTTTAAAACTAATAAATTAAATTCGTTATTTCGGTGGTAATACATAAATATTCAACTAATTACTTGTGAAACGTAATCCCACAAGGTTTCTTTTGAGCACAAGAATTGTTTTTGCACCATTTAACGATGCAGGACGGCATATTTTGATATTTCTTGACACAGATGAAAACGACATGCGCCGTCACTCGTTGAAACCGGAATGGCGGGCGGGCCGGCTTCCTATGGCCGTATCGGCTTCCTATTGCCTGCCTCACCGCGTAGCATGGATGGCTCTGTCTATCTTTTTTTATTGGTCTGAGGATGACTACCCTTACCCCGAACTAAGGTCAAAATATAATACTTATTATACTTACACTGTAAATTCGTTTTAATAGATTTACGCACTTAACAGCTTGGTATATTAATTTTATGTTTAAAAGTAAGCATTCAATATCCCAGAAAATACTCGTAAAATAAGTTTTTTATCTTCTTATTGTGGGAAAAATCCCTATGATGGTATCCCTAAGATGGTATTTTTCTCCTAATTGTGGGAAAAATCCCTAAATTGGTATCCCTGAGCGCGCTTAAGTCAAGGTCTGCCCACACTCAAGAATTAGCCACTCAAGCAACAGTTTTACAGTACACTTGAGTGCAAGATTTCGTTTATTAATACGTCGCCCGCTCAAGCGACAGTTTGACAGCACAGTTGAGTGCAAGATTTTGGTTTATTAATACGTGCTCACTCACTTGATCAAAGGCACTTAAAAGCTGTACCCAAGAGAGGTTTATTAATAAGGATAGCAGCTTAAAACACATTTTAAGCGCGCTCTCAGTGATAAGAGCCAACTTTATACAACTTTATACGGGCCTTAACTTCTCTTTAAGTACTTTTCCCTCTCCCTGGAAAAAAGCCCATGTAATTCCTTTACTCAAAGTTTCCAATCCAGATTCTCCTTCACACTCTCGTCCTATTTCAATTTTGCCTATCCTGTCCAAGATCCTGGAGCAAGCAGTGAACAAGCAGCTAACTAAATACTTAGCCGAAAATCAATCGATTAATTCGTTTCAATCCACTAGCAGGGCATAGCACTACTACTGCACTGCTGAAGGTGTTTGATGATATCCGTCAGGTCATGGACAATAGACAGCTAACAATAGTCGTTCTTCTGGATTTCAGCAGTGCATTAAACTCTGTGGATCATGATGTCTTGCTGGGTATACTTCGTTCAATTGGTGTGTCGGATTCGGCTTGATTTGATTCCTACTTGAGAGGTCACCAGCAGCGTATCTTTACACCCAATCTAACATCTAATTGGCTTGAACTTATCGCTGGGGTTCCTCAGGGTGGAGTACTATCTCCCACACTTTTTTCTTTATTTATAAATGAATTGTCGCGACTCATTATCTCGTTCTTCCACCTTTATGCACACGATCTGCAAATATACACACACAGCACACTGACAGAGATAAATAATGCGATACGCCAGTTGAACGAGGACCTTGCGAGAATCAACGGTTTTGCAAATACCTTCGGTCTCCTTGTAAACCCTAACAAATCGCAAGCTGTTATCATAGGCAGCAAACAAATTCGTAGCAGAGTTGACTTCCATAGCCTAGAGAATATCCACTATAATGGCAACATAATATAGATATCCAACGAGGCGAAAAATCTGGGTGTGATTTTTGTCTCCATCTTATCTTGGTGTTCTCAGATCAACAGTGTTAGCAGCCGTGTAAATGGTGCTATGCATTCACTTAAGCGGCTCCAGAATTTTCTCCCTTTCCGGACTAAGTTGCTACTGGTACAATCGCTCATTCTTCCGTTGCTTGACTATGCTGATGTGGTTTACTTAGACCTGACCGAAGTGTTACTAAACAAATTGGAACGCCTGCAAAACCTTTGTATTCGCTATGTATTCGGTTTGCGCAAATATGACCACATTACTGAGTTTCGCAAGCGTCTTAACTGGCTCCCAATACGTCAGCGTCGGAATTCGCACATCCTGACACTCCTCTTTAAACTGCTTCCTTCTTACTCACCTCAATATTTACACGAAAGGTTCTCTTTTACTCCACCTAGTGAGAGACCAGTTCGCTCCTGTACAATTAAGAGACCACTAGCTATTCCTCACTGTAACACAATCTTCTATGAGGGCTCATTTTCGTGTAAGGCGGCGAAACTATGGAACAGTTTGCCAGATCACATTCGTGAGGCACCTACTGTTTCCACATTTAAATTAAGATTAAAAGTTACTATTTATCGCAGGTTCAATTTACTTCTACTTAATTAATATTTTAGTTACAAAAATTTGCTTCTTCATATCACATAATATCTATAATTCACAGTTACCGTGCAACAGCCGTTCGGTTCACGCGTCTTATCGCTATTCGATAAATGCGCTGTCGCCGCGAGTAATATTTGTTTATTAGTAAGTTAAAGTGCCCTTGCTAGTTACCTACAGTATAACTTACATTTTTGAGGGCGCTCCTGGCAACAGGGGCACCCATATTAACTATGGAAGAACCTGCAGTGACCCCCACCGTTAGCTACGCCAATGTAACATCAAAAACAACGTACCCGAAGAAAGATCAAGCTATTGTTCTAGATTCCATTGATGGAATTACGCTTCGTGATTACCTACTGTCTCTCTCCACTGTTACCAAACCAACGTCGATCCGTTTCATTTCTCGCATAGCCAATTCAAGAATATGTGTGTATCTAGATTCTAAACAAACAGCTGATGAGTTAGTCGACGTGATTAAAAATGTGAAAGTCAAAGATAACCTACTGGAAATTAGACCGTTAATTACAAGAAATAAGAGAATTGTTCTGTCGAATGTCTGCCCCATTATACCCCACGAATTGATAGTGGACAAATTCAATGAAATTAATATCAAGATTTTATCACCGATCACATTCATGAGAGTAGGAATTCCCGACCCTGGTTTTTCACATATTATGAGTTTTCGTCGCCAGCTGTATGTGTCCCCGGAAGATGAAAAACGATTACCTGATTCAATGCAAATTAATTACGAAGACACAAACTACTGGATTTATATTACGAATGATTCCATGAAATGTTTCGTGTGTAATAACATGGGCCATTTAGCTAATCACTGCCCTCAAAATAATAAGCGTTCATCCCAAGTTAATAATAATTCCACACAAGAGTACAATGACATTTTAAATTATCCCCCCATAGAATTTTCCAAACCCCAGACCATAACAAGTCAACTAGAACTCAATAAAGGCATTAAGCGAATTCGTTCAAACACTACCACGGAACCATCACAGTCAGATATTATTCAAACAGATCAAGTTATTATCGAGGATAGTCAGTCATTGAGTGAATGTACCAATGATACAGATAGCAACATCTCCCAGGAAGAAGAAATGCCAGTCAAATCATTAAAAAAGAAAAAGAAAACCCTTGACAATAGAACAGAGGAACAAGTTTGGAATGACATCAAATATGAACTAATAAATTCGGATACTGATTTTCCCCTTAATTTGGAACAATTTATAAGTCTTTTAGATGTTTCCCGTAACAAACAAAATATTCAAGATATCGTTAAGGACTATACAGATAACGTTCCAGGGTTAATTAATATGTGCCTATACCTACACCCTAAAATGAATAAGAATCTTAAAAATAGATGCGCAAGATTGTCTCGGAAACTGCAAGAAATTAATCGACTTACTACCTAATACTTATTTTTACACATTTCTTATCTTTAAATCTTTATTGTATACCTTTGTTGTTTATAATGAAATTTTTGCAATGGAATGTTAATGGGTTCCACACTAGATTTGAAAACATAAAATTACTTGTAAATGATTTAAGTCCGTTATGTTTTTGTATACAGGAAACGAACTTTAAAAATAATTACTGCGCTAAGTTTAAAGATTATGAATGTTTTTATAAAAATCGCATGCACGGCAGTATAGCCAGTGGAGGAGTAGCTACCTATATCAAACCGCACACATTACCGGAACAAATTAATGTTATTAGCCGACTTGAAGTAATTGTAATAAGAATTAAGTTTCCACTGGCTATTACTATCTGTAATGTATATTTGCCCAATAGCTATTCCTTTAGTGATAAGGATTTGAACGATTTAGTTACCCAACTTCCGATTCCCTTCGTTTTGTTAGGAGACTTTAATAGTCATCATTTTTATTGGGGTTCAAAACGCTGTGATCAGAGAGGTAAAATAATTGCTAACTGGCTGGACTCGCATGATAATATAATTTTACTTAATAATCAACAACCTACACACTTTAATAGTAGTAATGGTCGCACTAGCAGTATTGATCTAACATTTGCTTCACGAAGTATATCAAGTTATTTCGAATGGAATGCACTTGAATTTCTTTACGATAGTGATCATTTTCCGATTACAATTACTTTAGAAATAGAATTAAACTCAAATTTACAAACTAGTAACCAATATTGGAAATACAAAGATGCTGACTGGACAAATTTTAGCATTCAAATAGAGCGGGAAATTAGTAAATTACCTAACATAAATTTTAACTTATATCCGATTTTATGTATAAATAAATTAGTCGATCAATTTAATCAAATAATACTCGAGTCAGCCGAAAAATATATACCTAAGTCCAGCGCGAATATTAAAAAGAAACAAGTGCCATGGTGGAATGAGGACTGTTATAAGTCTCTTAAGGAGTCAAAAAAATCTTACAGGTTATATAATAAAAAGAAAAAATCAAATCAAGATAAAAAGGAGCTTTGTAGCCTAGAAGACAAACGCGCAGAAGAATTATTGAAAATAGAATTTCGTAAGAAGAGGGCTAAATGTCGAAGGATATTTAAAGAAAGTAGGAAGGCAAGTTGGGAAAAATTTATTTCGTCAATTAATAGTTATACTCCTTTAGGAATTGTTTGGAAAAAAATTAATTCTATTAACGGATTTAAAAGGAAAAAACAACCTATAATTTTAAAAACCAATGACGGAGAACTTAGCTGTGATCCGAAAGTAAATGCACAATTATTAGTATCAGCTTTTGCAGAAAATTCAAGTTCCAATAATTACAATCTAAATTTTCGTGAACACAAAAATCTTGTAGAAGATAATCACACCATTTTTAATTTACAAGACAACAGTAATCCAATTAATCAAAATTTAACTATGCAGGAATTAAAGTTGATAATACAACGCCTAGGTGACTCTAGTCCAGGACCTGATAACATCTCAAATACTTTAATAAAGAGAATCCCTCTTTTAGCCCTAAATCGCCTCCTAGACATTTACAATTATATGTGGATTCATCAAGTTTTCCCAGACCAGTGGAGAGAGGCTATTGTTATACCTATCCCCAAACCAGGTAAAACTCCTACCCTGACATCGAATTATCGCCCAATATCTCTTACCTGTAATTTATGTAAATTGTTTGAAAAAATAGTTAGTAATAGATTAAGATGGTACCTGGAACAGAATCAATTAATTTCCCCATTCCAATTTGGATTTAGACAGTTTAGGTCTACTCTTGATCACTTAGCATATTTAGAAAATGATATATTAAACTCTTTTGCCAATAATAATAAGTTTATTGTTGTTTCTCTAGATTTAGAAAAGGCATATGAAATGGTGTGGAAGCACAGAGTTATTTTGCTTCTAGAAAAAATGAATATAAAAGGTAATATTCTTGCTTACATCAAAAATTTTTTATATAATAGAACTATCAGGGTAAAAGTTGAAGGAATCCTATCTGATCCTCTCTGTACAGATAATGGACTCCCAACAGGATCTGTGCTCAGCGTTATTCTTTTTTTGATTTCAATTAATGAAATTCTAACAGTTATTGAAAAACCTGTGAAAGGTTGTCTTTTTGCCGACGATTTAACAATATATTGCAGTGGTAATGATCTTAAACCTACAGAAGTTCTATTGCAAAATACCTTGAATAAATTGTGTGAATGGTGTAAATTAACTGGCTTTAAATTTTCAGTAACAAAAACTAAATTCATGATTATTTCACATAAAACTAATAAAAATGAAGTAATTTTAACTATAAACAATCATAAAATTCAGGAAGAAAATAATTTAAAAATTTTAGGACTAACATTCGATAAAAAATTAAATTGGGTTACGCATATAAAACAATTAAAATCAGAGTGTTATAGCAGAATGAACGTTATTAAAATCTTATCAGCTAATAGATGGGGATCGGATAGCCAATGCATTAAAAATACTTACAAAGCCCTAATTAGACAAAAAATTGACTACGGTTCCATTATCTATGGTTCAGCTTCTCCTAACATTCTAAATCTACTAGAGAGCTGTCATAACACATGTATGCGTTTGAGTCTCGGAGCATTTGAAACCAGCCCAGTAAATAGTATTTTAGTTGAGACAGACGAAATGCCCCTGACACTAAGGAGAAAGGAGTTATGCCTTTCATTTGCCTCAAAACACATAGCCAATAATGAGAATTCTCTATTTTTAACTAACTTCGCATCTGACATTGAGTTTAACCTACGGTCATCCCTACCATTGCCTTTAAGATTAAGAGTTAGAAAATATTTACAAGAAATAAACTTTGAACTTCCTCTAGTTTTTCCGCGCAAACATTCCATACACCCTCCCTGGAAAGAAATAGTTCTCCCCATAAATACAGAAATTGCCCAAGGAAACCCGCGTGATTCTACCCCAGGTGGTTTGTTTTTAAATCTTTTTAATGAAATAATAAATAAATACCCGGAATTCTTACATTATTATACCGACGGATCTGTTTATGAGGGAAGAACAGGATGTGCAATGATTTCGAAAAATAGTAGTTTTAAATACCGATTACCTAATTACGCATCCATATTTACATGTGAAATGGTTGCTTTACTGGAATGCCTAAAAGTTATTAGAGAGAACATAAATGAAACAAAATGTTTGATTTTTTCGGATTCATTGTCTTCCTTAAAGGCGCTATTAAATATAAGTAACATAGACCCCTTAGTAAATCTGGTTAAAAACAACTTAATCCAATTAGTAGATAATAATGTTGCCGTTGTCTTAATCTGGATCCCTAGCCACCAGGGCATTCCCGGAAACGAAGAAGTCGATAGGGAAGCTAAAAAAGCTACAAAATTAGAACACTGCAATTATTTAACCTCTAGTATCAAAGACCTCAAAAAATATTTTAAGCTAAAAATTAAGAACCTGTGGAACAGTAATTGGGTAAATAATAATAATAGTCATTTATTTGAGATAAGAAAAACAGTTTTTGAAAAAAGCAAACTAAAACCAAATAATAGAAGAGATCAAGTAGTTTTAAATAGATTAAGAATAGGGCACACTAATGTAACTCACATCCATCTCATCACCAAGGAAGCGAAGAAAAAATGCGCAAGGTGTGATAGTGATATCTCTGTAAAGCATATGTTAATTGATTGTCCAATGTATAATAGTGAACGTCTAAAAGTTAATCTCCCTACCTGTTTAAATAAGTGTTTTGAAAGTACCGAAAAAATTGTAACATTTCTAAAGTTAATTAATTATTATGATTTAATTTAAAATTGTAAGCCTAAAGTGGTCGCTAATGACCGTGTTGTTTGAGCGACCTAAAATAAATTAAAAAAAAAAAAAAAAAAAAAAAATATCTATAATTTTTATTATATTAAAATGTAGTGTGTAAGTGTTTATAATATATTGTATGTAAGTATTGTATATGTATGTTTATTTTAATATGTTACTTATTTAAGTATGTAGGTATATTAATATATTATGAATTTAGCTATAGGATTTAAGTGTTAGTATTATGTATTTATTGTACTAGTTTAAATGTTGTGTCTTTAGTGTACATTGCCCTGTTTTCACACCATTTTATATCCACTTCTGTTTATGGTTTGCTGGAAGAGATCTCATAAAGAGATAAGTACGGCAATGTTATATTATCACTTATAAAAATATTATGTCTTAATTTTGTACATAAAGAGAATAAATAAATAAATAAATAAATTGCATCTATACTGTGCAGTGTTGCCGTGCGAGAATTTACTCGAGAACGGCTTCTGCACTGGGTATGGTCGAAATAAAACACTACGTTGCTATGTACTATTAGCGGGGATCGAGAAAAATGCGATTCCGGCCAGCCTTTCTTCTATATGACGATGATCCCAACCCAGATATTTCCCCAGTCCTGCTATTCGATGTTCGCGGTAGGCTGGCGCGGAGCGGACTGACCGTCTGCCGGCGGCCGACCCGACCCTATGTTTTTACCTGGCCGGCTGCCTGGCCAGCGATCCCGTTATTTACCCTGCCCCCGCTAAACTTTATTTATTTCTCAACTATTTTAAAACACAAATAAATATTTCTATTGTAACAATAAACTAAGCCTCTGCTAGCTTTCTTAAATTCTATTCTTAAATATACTTTGTTTATTGTTTTGACAAAGACAATGCTTTATTACTTTTAAGGGAAACATCTCAATACAAATTTCCAAGGAACACGATAATTACGTATTTTAACTAATAAACCTAATACAGTCAAAGGAAGCGAACATGAAGCGATTTCATTAACTTTCTAAAACATGTTCGCCGCCCTTGTCGCCGTTGTGTCCACAACAAGAATAAGCCATTTTACTATTCAAATTAACTATGCGACTATTAACTATTGACTATATTGGTTTTGGGAATAAAAGGCATTTACACGAGATGGTTTATTCAGAGACTCTAACACGAATTATCAATCAATATTTTTAAACCTATTACTATTACTAATAAACTAAACTGTGAATATTATCTATATCATGTTTACTATAACCTATTTATTTATTGTCTCGTACACATACACTAAACCATTTAAACTGTTCTTGCACTAACTAAAAACTGTAACCTATATTTTGCGTTGTCTCGTACATATACTTGAAGATCATATTCCTACTTACTTACATAACATAATCATGGGTGACTTTAATACATGTATGATCAAAGGTGACAGTAGAACAAGGAAGCTCAAAACTATCCTCGACAGTAAAAATTTATCTATGATACCTCTGCAGGCTACTCACTGTGCACCAGGTTGCACTCCCTCTTTGCTAGACTTAATTATAGTATCCTCTCCGAGTTTTGTCGTTAAAGGAGGCCAATGTTCAGCAGAAATATTCTCATACCACGACATCATTTTTTTATCATACAGCTTACGCCCACCAAAAGTAAAGCCAACTATTAAATTACAGCGAAATTTCAACAGAATCAATAGCGATAATCTTCTTAAAGATGCACATGACATCGATTTTTCTGAAGTAGTTGTAGCCACTAATATTGATGATAAAGTAGAGATATTTAATAAATCAATACTACGTCTTTTTGATAAACATGCTCCTGTCAGGCCAGTTAAGGTCAAGCATCTTCCTGCCCCATGGCTTACGGATGAAATCAAAACGATTATTGCAAGAAAACATAGGGCAAAAGCTAAATATAAGAGAACCAATACAATCGAGCACCGGGAGAGATATATTAGATTGAGAAATCGCTGCAATACGATGGTCAGAGATGCTCAGAGACGCTTCATTCATTCCTCTGTCGACAATACTAACCCTTCCAAAATATGGAAATTCTTGAAGTCCATAGGTGTAGGTAAAATGTCGAGTCCATCTCCCTCAAAGATTCCTTTCGATAAAAATTCCCTAAATTCCTTTTTTTCCTCCGCTAACAATGTGAATTTTGATCCCCACTCTAAATTACAAACAATTAGCAATCTTGCATCTACATCGACACCTGATTTCCCTCCATTTCTTTTTAGCCCGATTACTGTTGGCGATATTAAAAAGAGTGTCATGTCCATATCATCGAATGCTGTTGGCGAAGATAATATAAGTCGTAAGATGATAATTTTAATTATAGACGCAATTGCTCCAATACTGACTTATATTTTTAATTTCTCTCTTACAAATGGTAAAGTCCCGTCAGTTTGGAAAAGTGCTCATATAGTTCCCCTGCCGAAATCTAACAAACCTAATTCACCTGCTGATTTTCGACCCATATCAGTTTTGCCATTCCTGTCAAAGGTTCTTGAAAAATTGATACATCAACAATTGTCCTCATTTGTTAACAAACACAACCTTTTAACCTCATTCCAATCAGGCTTCCGACCTGGACATAGCACAACTACAGCTCTAGTAAAAGTTACAGATGATATACGCCGTGCTATGGACAGTAAGTTGCTAACTATTTTGGTCTTGTTGGATTTTAGCAATGCTTTTAATACTATTGACCATGACATTCTTATTGGCAGGCTTAGGTCACTTAATTTATCGCCTTCAGTAATTGATTGGCTTACAGACTATCTCTCGGGGCGCCGGCAACGTGTTCGTGTGGATGACGAGTTCTCGTCGTGGTCAAGCAACACTGTCGGCGTTCCGCAGGGTGGTGTGTTATCTCCCCTCCTTTTCGCGTTATTTATAAACACGATCTGTGAAGGCGTCTCGTCTCTTTTTCACTTGTATGCAGATGATCTCCAAATCTATATTCAGTCAACCTTGGAAGATCTCATTAGAAGAATTGGTGAGATTAATAATGACCTCAATATTATTTTTGAGTGGAGTAAGCGCAATGGCATATTTATTAATCCCAATAAATCTCAAGTCATTATTATAGGTAGTTCCGGTTTAATTTCCAGGATTGACTTGGTAAATCTTCCCCCTGTGCTCGTTTGTGGTACACACGTGCCTTATTCGAAAAGTGTTCGAAACTTGGGTGTTCACATGGATGAGCACTTATCTTGGTCAGATCATGTAACGGCGGTCAGTAAGAGAGTACACGCGGTATGGCATTCCCTGGGAAGGTGGAAGAATTTGCTACCGATTAAGACCAAAGTCTTACTTGCCGAGTCCTTGTTTTTGCCGATGCTGGATTATGCCGATACGTGCTTCGTAGATCTTACCGAGGATAAACTTAATAAGCTTGAGCGTCTGCAAAACTTGGCTATTCGTTTTGTGTTCGGTTTAAGGAAATATGATCACGTGTCGGAATATCGTTCTAAGCTCTCTTGGTTGCCTATACGCTTAAGACGTAATTATCGAGTTCTCTCTTTTCTGTACTCCCTGCTACATGATCCCAGAACACCTTCTTACCTAAAAAATAATTTCGTCTTCCGTACATCTAACGATAAGGATTTACGCTCGTCTTCTAGATTATTGTTGGATATACCATCATTCAAAACAAACTTCTTTGGGTCCTCTTTTACAATAAAATCTATTCGGCTATGGAATTCTCTGCCTGTTAATATCAGGCAAGCTAAAAGTGTAGACGTATTTAAAAAACTTGTCAAAGACTATTATCTTAATAATAATTAGTAAATTTTATATATTATCTATTAATATATATAATTTTATATATTAATATATTATATTTGGTATAATACTCAATACATTATATTGTATGTATTTGTATTTTTGTATTATGTGTAGTATATTATTATTGGTATAATATTTATTATAATATATAGAATTTATTTGTTTAGATAGGTTTATAAATTATAATTGTCATGTTAGGTGTTTTGTTTTTTTGTAGTTTTCTACGTTATGTAATTAGTTGTAGTTTGTTTTTGCACATTGCCTATTTGTTTTTTATATAAAAAAATTTCCTGCTTTTCGGTTGCTTGGAAGAAATTGCTGCATAGCAATAAAGCCGCCATTTGTGTTTATTTAGTTCTTAGTACTAAGTTTGAAATTTGAATTTCTATATGTGTATGTGTAAATGCAATAAAGAATATTCATTCATTCATTCATTCATATACTAATATTATAAAGCGGAAGAGTTAGTTTGTTTGTTTGTTTGTTTGAACGCACTAATCTCAGGAACTACTGGTCCGATTTGAAAAATTCTTTCAGTGTTAGATAGTCCATTTATCCAGAAAGGCTATAGGCTATATTTTATCACGCTAAGACTAATAGGAGCGAAGAAATAGAAGAAAATATGGAAAAAACGGGGGAAATTATTTGAAAGAGATTATCTCACGAACCACTAAAGCAATTTTTCTGTTATTTGGGTCGGATAAGAAGTAGACTACGTGAAGGGTCATAGACTATTTTTATAGACTAATTTGTCCTGTGAAATATCTAATTTACGCGAGTGAAGCCGCGCGGAACGTCTAGTAAATAATAATCCCACCAGAAACATGCCTGTTAAAATAGGGACTAGTTCCTATAGACTAAATTTTGGGCTAAAAAAAGAGTTGAAATCTAATCCAATGCCAAGTTCAGTGCCAATTTTTTAGGCCAAAATTTAGCCTATAGGAACTAGGCCCTATTTTAACAGGTATGTTTTTGGTGGGATTTCAATACTTTTTTTAAGAAATCATACCTATGTTATCTTTTTGTGCCACGCCCGATACAAACAATAGTTTCGATAGATGCCGCTAGTGGTAATACCACTAGCGGCATCTATCGAAACTGTTGATATTAACAAATATGTTAAACTATCAATAGAAGCCAAATTTTTAAGTAAACAGTATTTATTTATTAAGCTATGTACAGTGTGCATTATACAAGAAAATATTTTATACCTCCCCCCCTCTCCTCCCACTCTCCTCATCGTATTCTCATTGTATCACTAAAACAAGAATTTTAATCTCAAGTTCGTAGATGAACCGACTCACGCTTGACCGATTTCTTAAATTTCTTAATTTTTTGTTAATCTACATAATATTAATATAATACACGACCTGTGTGCCAAATTTCATAACGCTAGGACATATTTTGCAAGTAGCCTCTAAAGTTCGTAGATGTGCCGACTCACGCTTGACCGATTTCTGAAATGTCTTAATTTTCTGTTAATCTACATATAACACACGACCTGTGTGCCAAATTACATAACGCTGGGATATTTGGAAGTAGCCTCTAAAGTTCGTAGATGAGCCGACTCACGCTTGACTGACTTCTAAAATTTCTTAATTTTTTGTTATTCTACATATAACCCATGACCTGTGTACGAAATTTCATAACGCTAGGACAATTGGAAGTGGCCTAGAGGTTTTGATTACCGGTCAGTGAGTAAGTGAGTGAGTGAGTGAATGAATGAGTGAGTGTCAAAATTAGCTATTTTTACAGGGTCATATTTCAGGATCTACCACAGCTATATCTATGGAATTTGGTATACTACGTAAGTGTTACTAGTATAATTATAATTACGTACCTAGGTATAAATTTATCTTTGCACTTGCAATAGGCAACCTACAGGGGGGTCAAAAGTGTGTCGAAACGGTTCGTGTAAATAGTTCACGGCATGCGCGAGGCCTGCTGGAACTAGGCCTGCGCCTTGATGATGTCACGAAAACCGCTAAAACTAGTACAAAATAGACGTTTTTGGACCTCGCGCGACACTAGCGCCTCTAGCGGAAAATTCACACGCGGTAGCCCTCCGGCCCGCCCCGTCTTGAATGCAGATACCCACTGACCTAGGGTTGCCAACCTTAAATTAAAAAAAAAACAGGATTTGAAGTTAGAAAAACCAGGACAATTCAGTATAAAACAGGACACATTAAAGGGCGACTAACCCAAAATTGTTGATTTTATAATTCATTTTCATATTTGAAAATAAGCCCTAAATTGTTTCATTTTCTAAACATAGATACTACATTATATTTCCAAGAATTTGATTTGAGAAAAAACACGATATCTCAAAATTTTCTCGATAGAGAAAAATCACAAAGATGCATCTAATTTTCACCAATTTTTATATATTGCCGTAACCGTGCATTAAACTAAGTATATTTTTAACACAATATTGTATAAAATTCTATCATCAAGAGACACTGACCTGGCAGATTTTTAAAATGTTGTTTAATTATCGAGTTATTAAGAAACAAGTGCGAGTCGGACTCGCGCACGAAGGGTTCCGTACCGTTAAAGAGCAAAAATAGGCCAAAAATTGTGTTTTTTGGATGGGAGCCCCCCTTTTTTTATATTATTATTAATTATTAAAGTACAATTATATTTAAGGCCTTTGTGAAAGTTTCAAGTGCCTACCTCTTATCATTATTGATTACGAGCAAAAAAGGCCAAAAATCACGTTTGTTGTATGGGAGCCCCCTTAAATATTAATTTTATTTTTATTTTAGTATTTGTTGTTATAGCGGCACCGGAAATACATAATCTGTGAAAACAGAACTCTAGCTATAGCGGTTCTTGAGATACAGCCTGGAGACAGACAGACGGACAGACAGACATCGAAGTCTCATGAATAGGGTCCCGTTTTTACCCTTTGAGTACGGAACCCTAAAAACTAACTTGGCGATGATTCCGCGTCCTTTTTCAACTGGCATAATATGAAAGACGGGCGTGAGTGTAAAGACAGAAGGACGATGTTTGATTTTTTGCGTTAGTTTCACTGCTTTGATTTACTGCGCGACCATAGCAGAGCGAAAGAGATATCATCAAGTGGGCGCACGTTGCGCCTTTGTTTTGAATTTGAAATAGCATGGCAGGGCGGCAACGCAACTACTTGCAACTTGCAAGCCGTGCGACCGCTCGTAGCGTAAAATTTGAAAAGAGGCGCACGAATTTTAAAATTAAAAAACCCAGGACAACCCACGACGCTGCTTAAAAACTATTCAGGACGTCCCAGGACACTACAAAAACCGGGACATGTCCTGGGAAAACAAGACGGTTGGCAACCCTACACTGACCTCCCTTGTATATTGGAGGTCAGTGCAGATACCTGACCGATACCGATATTGTAATAAAAAAAAATGCTTGGTTACCTACTGGTTAGTTGTCAATTTTTATATTTTGCCATTTTTGGCTTTTGACTTTTGAGCTATTTTTATTTTGTACTGCATTTTTACAGTTTATTTAATTTCAGATTTTTTTGTTTTTAAATTAAAATTATGGTCAAAAAGGACAAAAGAAAAGTATGTTCTTCAATACCTAACTTAAGATAATAATAATAATATATAACCTAATCTTTAGTGTGTCTTTAGTCATTTTTATTTTACACCCACGGACTTTATTTACATCCGTGTTTACACCATTGTTTGTTTTACACTGAGCAGTGGCGGCGACCTTTAAATTTCATGTGGGCAAAATATATTTTGCGAGGCCCCCTGATGGATGATGCAAGGAGACAGATTTTGTTGAAAGATTTTTTTGATACTCGTAAATCCTAAAAAAACGCGCTGTCCAAGGGGGGCGAGGCCCCTAGGACCGCGAGGCCGTCGCGTCGCGCACACCGGCCACGCCTTACGCTGCCTCTGACACTGGCACACTGAGGGAGGTTCTACATTACGAAGTTATGTAAACGCAATATGTATAGTTAACACAAAAGACCATTTCATACATGAATTACTTGTAAATCTCTTTTCTTCCAGAGCCCAAAAGATGAAAATGCTGATGGTATGTATTAAACTGAATTGGGATACCTAATTATTGGTTTCAAGTTTCAACCTAAGAATAAAGCTTACTTTACTGTCTACAGTTTCAACAGGGTCACATTAAATGAGACAGTCTCGTGACAGATGGACGGACAGGCAGTCAGCGAAGTCTCAGTAGAACGGTCTCATTTAATTACCATTTACTTTTTAGAAAAGAGACTAGAGCTGTTTATAACTATCATGCTCTAAAAACGTTTAGAATCATTTAGCCAGAGACAGATGTAATACTTACATATTACAGAGTATACCCAATCTTGTCGCACCATCCTATAGAATCTTCTTCTAAGAATTTTTAATAAAATAACAAGCCACAGAATTTCATACTCTCTCCCTCTCTCTCTCTCTCTCTCACACACACACACACACACATACGCCATACGACGTTTGGACTTTAGTAGATACTTATAATTCATCCGCAGAAATAGAGCTGCCGGATGAAGTGTTCCTGGCTCTGACGGACTTTGAGTCGGAGGCGGGGGACGTGGAGCCAGTGCAGTACACCGACACCTCCTACACCAGCGCCTCCTTCGAGTCCCTGCCGCCGCTCCTTCCAGGTCAGAAAATAGAGATTAGAAACTTGATGGTCAGTGGTCATACCTAAGTTAAAACAATAATTACCTTAAGGCTATCCCCCGAGCAAACGACCTTGACCATACATTGATGCAATGAATGCGATGAATCCAATTTTTTTACATAAGTATCTTAGTTCAAAATTGATCTTTAAAAAAATTAAAACGGGGAATACCTATGTCAATGCAGTCATCTGGGTGCACGGGAGTGTCCCCGCCAAGATGAGCCAAGCGAAGCGCGCAAGGGCACTACCTACCTTTTCTCGAAACGCTTCGTCGTATTTTTGAACCCTCGTAACTTTGGTTTGGATAATGCCAGATACTTGAAATTTTTAGGATATAATGACATGAGTGAAATAATGAAATGCGCAAAGTTTGAATATAGATTATACTTTATTATACTTTACTATTATACTTTACTTTTACTATTATACTTTAAATTTTATAGGTGTCCAAAAATCCACAATTTTGGGCACTGACTCACCTATCATCAAAACTGTTAGGGTACTTCCTGAAGTCTGAGAAAGCTGAAATTTGGTATGTAACATACTATTAGTACAGAAACAACAAAAAAAATATCAAACCCAACCTAACTTAAATCCGTATACTTATATAGCAAAATTAGGCGAAAAAATGTGTTTCTTGTATGGGAGCCCCCCTTATTTTTTATTTTATTTAAATATTAAAGTAAAAATAATATTAAGGATTTTGAGAACAAATCAAGTACCTACATGATGCCATTTGATTTGCCATTGATATAGAGCAAAATAGGCCAAAAAAATCACGTTTGTTGTATGGGAGCCCCCTTTAAATATTAATTTTATTTTGTTTTTAGTATTTGTTGTTATAGCGGCAACAAATATACATAATCTGTGAAAATTTCAACTCTCTAGCTATTGTTCTTGAGCTACAGACTGGAGACAGACAGACAGACAGACGGACAGACGGAAAGACAACGAAGTCTTAGTAATAGGTTCCCGTTTTTACCCTATGATTACGGAATCCTAAAAAATACGTGTTATCCTTGAGAGACCACAGACTCACAGAAAACCGCCGTGAAACAGCGCTTGCGCTGTGTTTCGTCTAGTGAGTGAGTTTAGCGGAGGCCCAACTGCACTCTATACTTATACATTATTTCCTATCCCTATTCTCTTCTGCTTATTCCCTTAGCCTATACCTTCATAAAAAGGCCGGAAACGCACTTACAACTCTTCTAATGTTACAGTGTCCATGGGCGATGGCAGTTGCTTTCCGTCAGATGACCCGTCTGCTTGTTTGCCCCCTAATTTCATAAAAAAGGGTAAGAGAACAGGGGAATAGGGATACCCCTTTTCCCTATTCCCTCAATTAAGCCTTTTCTTTCTGAAAGTATGGCAACTCGGCGAAGGTAGTACTTTCCATCAGGTGACCTGTTTGCTCGTTTGTCCCCCAATTTTATATATAACCGATCCCCTCTTAAAGGCTGGCAAAGCACTTGCAACTTTTCTAATAATGCGAGTGCACACGCTCGTATGCCCCTTAATTTCATAAAAACGTGTGTGGTAAACCGTAAAACCAGGCCTGTCCCACTCGCGCCTGTAGGCATCGAACTGTAAGTACCCCCTTAGGGGGGCACTTAAGTAGGGACTCACAGGCGAGCGGTGACGCGCGCGCACGAGTTTTTAGTTAGTTGATCGTTGCATGCCTACCTGCGTACTTATTCATTTGCTGTCACAGAATTGATAAATTAATCTGATCACAATGGACAATAAAAAAAGGGCAAAGAAATATTGCGCAGTGTTTAACTGTCTTAACACGGAATGTGAACCAAATTTAACTTTCTTTAAGCACCCTAAGGACGATGAGAGTTAAGAACTTTTTTAAATTGTTTTATTATTATTTTTTATAGATTTAAATTTTGTACAATTTATTATAGAATCAAATTATTACGATTACTTATGATTTAAATAGTTTTAAATACTAGTTGAAGTAGAATATATTAGTTGGGTTACCTTCGTAGACGTATAATTAACTATATATAACTGTAGGTCACCCGATCATTCGATGGACTTCGTAAATATACGACGACGCGGCGCGCAAACTGAGTCTTTTTTTTAACAATATAATTAAAGCTAAGGTTAAAATAAAACTTTGGTTTACTTTCAAACAAATTATTTATTTCGTATTACATACCACAGTTCATAAAACAAGATTCAAACATTTTATTCAAAAACATATCATTTTTAAGCGTGTCACTACCAAATTCAGTCTGAAACTCTGACAATGACTTGTTATGAAACTTGTATAACAAGTACATTAAACAGTACTCTCCACACACAGAAGTCCAATTATTTTGTAACCTGATAGTATTATAACGCCATTTCCTTGCATTTCTATTCAAAAACATTTTGTGCATTCCCGTAGGGAAGCGACCATATGTATCAAAATATTCACCAATGCCATGTTTGTCTATGTGAATAGCTACCCAGTGAGATCCTGGTTTTGAGTCCGGGTCCAAATTGCTTATAAGATATGTAGGAGTCGTTATATGCATTGGCAATCGATTCGCGGCATATACGCTATTTTTTAGACTTGGATGAATCTTTTTAAAGTATGATTTTAGTTGTAAAGTATCCATTATTCGTTAAGAAAAGACTTATTCATTCACTCTATCATATGATTCACACGCAAGTGAAATAAATAAGGTAAGACAATCTTATTTAACATGCAATTGACTGGGGTTTTTAATAAAAATGAAAGCACAACTTTACAATAATCATTTATTTGCACATTAAAAACATATTACAGATTAAGAACTTAATAATACTTAGAAAGATAATACAATGTTTATTTCTTAGCTACTATAGTCAACGTTTACATTACGATTTTTATCTATTTCAATAACATTATCAAATTCTGCATAGACAACGCAATTTATCGTTTGAGTCAGAGCAGATTCAAAGCGAACTTCTAATCTAACACTACCATGTCTAATAAGATTCCAATGACCAGAAGAATTGGCTGATAAATCAGGTGTGAGATCAAATGCTAACAAACAATAACCTTTCGAATACTTATCGTGAGATATACCATTCCCTTCGTTAAGAAAATGTAATCCCTGTTCCTGAGAATAATGTATGATAGGTTGCAGTGAAAATATTATTATCGAAAGATGGTTGTAAAGCTTTTGAAGGAATTTGCTGACCGTCAATATATAAACAAAAGGAATTCATTTTATAGTTCTCAAGATTGAACGGATTTTTAGACAAACAACCATTAAATACTGAATTATTTACAAATCCAACTATACATCTCTTAGGTACTTGACCCAAAAATATATTGTCTAATGTCTTGCCCTGAACCCCGACGGTATTGTTTGAACTTTTACTTCGGCTCGAGTTATTGGATATTTTGCAGTTGTGGTGGCTAAAACTTTTTGATGGGCAAGTAAGACGGAAGGGTTAATTTTTGTCCTTCGAACAAGGAGAGTCGCATCTGTAATGTTTATTTTGTATTTAACGTCATCTGTTGGAGCCATGAGGTTAAATGATTCACGTGACCTAACCAATTTAATATTCATCTCAACACTATTAATTAAAAACTTTGATTGATTGAATATGTCACCATGGAGATGTCCTATCATTTCAACTTCCTTACTTTCTGAAACTATTTTTTGTCTTGTAGTAAAACCTGATTTTTTTTCATCGGTTGAATCCATTTTACCAACAGCATCTTCATACCAAAGACTACAAGTCAAATGAGATTGTTTGGCGTCGGGTGAGTAATTCAAAAGAGTTTCAATGTATGCTCGATAAGCATATGTATTGTTTGGAGGTGAAACTAATTTTTGATTCAAATAAACATCAAGTTGACTAAAAACTGAATGAAGCCAATTGTTTACAGGTGCTGCAACAGTTGAAGCTACCAATTTTGAAGAATCTTCGTTTAACACTTTCGCTTTTAAATGAATGAGTGTATGGGATAAGTCTATATAGTCTATATATCTAATTAAAAATTCGAAAAATAAAATCAAAACTACTTGGAAAGTAATAGCTGGTGAGACTGGAAACGTCACCTGTCCACCCCACGGGCTCCCCAGACTGTCCAACATATAAAAGCAAAATGGAGCAACTTATTTTAACTACTAGGTATGGATAGTTTAAGCATAGGACAGTTAAACCTCCATAATAACAAGCACGCGACTTTAGAATTAGAAAAGTTAGTTTCTGACCACAAATTAGACTTAGTACTTGTTCAAGAACAATATCAACTCGCGTCGTTTCGGTCGAAAATGATACAAATTAATAACTTAGCTCGCGCGGGTATATACACACCTCAGTCTAGATTTTCAGTCACGGCCTTAACTAACCTTTCGACGTCGCATTGTGCGGTAGCCGAGGTATCGTGTCCTCAGTTTAGACTATACGTGGTAAGCTGCTACTTTCAGTACGCGGATACCGTAGGCCCACATTTACATCAACTCCGCCGCGTATTACAATCTCTCGCGGGTAATAAAATTATTATTGGCGCCGACGTCAATGCATCCTCGCCCTTATGGCACGGCCAGCTTAGGTACACTGACCGCGACCGTCGTACCGCTGTAGAAGACTTTATTGCGGAGTTTAACCTCCAAATTCACAACACCCCAGATGCACCACCTACCTATAGTAGCCCAACGGGCGAATCGTCGATTGACGTCACGCTATCCAGCGCGTACGTCCAGATTAGGCATTGGCGTGTCCTTCCAGATGCGTCATGTAGTGATCATCGCTTATTGGTGTACGAGTTTTCTCGTGCGGTCCCGAGTGATACCGTAGTCAATTCTAATGACTATAAATACAACGTAAAGAACGGCGATTGGAATTTATTCCGCTCCCTCATTACCGCTCATGCCGGAGACTTCACCCGGCCGGATTTAAACGTTGATGAGTGCGCGGAAATTATGACAAACACATTTGTTTACTGTGCCGATGTAGCCTTGGGTCGTAGACCTCTTAAAAAAGATCACAACTGTAAATGGTGGAACAATAACCTTCTTAATCTTCGTCGGGAATTTAGAAGGGCCAGGCGAAAAATCAATAATCTTCGTAAATCTGGCCACGATCGTTCGGATGATAATTACATAGTTAGTTTAAGTAACCTACGCATTTCAAGGTCACGCTATCGCGCCGCCGTTACGTTAGCGAAAAATAATATGTTGAAGAATGCCGCGAATAGACTGGATAAAGAGGGCCCTTGGTCCTCTTTATACCACGAGCTTAAACCCGGTAGTAGTTATGAGCCAAGCTTTTTCTCAAATATTAAAATTAACAACTCTTACACTTGTAGCTTAGACGAAACGGCGAAGGCATATCTAAACGTCCTCATCCCAGACGACGAGCCCTCCTTGGATGATGAACACCACCGCGACATTAGGAGTAGAATGCTAGACCCCATTCATACACCGGCCTCAGATTTACCAACTTCGGAAGAATTTAGTAAAATAGTAAACCTTTTGCCTATAAAAAAATCTGCGGGCGAGGATAAAATATCGAATATTATGATAAAACAAGCGTGCTTAACGGCCAGTTCATCGATTCTACATGTTTACAACAGATGTATCGCAGCAGGTATATTTCCAAAAATTTGGCGCACCGGTTGCTTAAAATTAATACCTAAAGCGGGAAATAAACCTCCTGACGACCCAAAATCTTACCGTCCGATAACGTTACTGCCTTGCTTAGGTAAATTACTAGAACGTCTCATCGTACCTCGCCTGCTACCCGGTGGCCCTAAATTTCATAGTCATCAGTTCGGTTTCACCGCCGGGAAATCGACTGTTGACGCGGCTATGGAAGTTAGAAAAATAGTAAATCTTTCGGAATCTAAATACGTGGTCGCCATTTCATTAGATATCTCAGGCGCGTTCGATCATGCTTGGTGGCCGATGTTATTATTAAAACTAAAAAATCGAGGTTGCTACTCTAACATTTATGCCATAATACGTTCTTACTTTTTTAACGGTCAAACTAAGCTTCGACTTGGCCATTGTACACACGCCAAAGATTTAACATGCGGCTGCCCTCAGGGCTCTGTTATCTCGCCAAAACTATGGAATTTCGGATTTGATGATTTATTAAGTCTTCCCCTCCCACCGCTGTGCATACTAGTTGGCTACGCCGATGACGGGTTTCTCATCGTTCAAGCAAATTCACGTTCCGAAATTGAATCTAAAGCCAATGATAGTCTTAATTTAATATCGAGCTGGGGTAAACGTAATCGCCTGAAATTCGCCGCGCATAAAACTTACCAAATTCTTTTAAAAGGGTCCCTTATATCTTCCCCTAGCATTAAACTTGACAATATTAACGTGAAACGCAAACAGTCACTCTGTTATCTTGGTTTTTACTTGGAAAATAAATTTACATTTTTGGAACATATAATTCAAACCGGTGAGAAAGCGAAGCGCAATTTTTACTCCTTTACCAAAATATCTACGTCGACATGGGGCCTCTCCTTCAAAACCCTAAAATTAATTTACACTGCTACTTACCTAGGCAGCATTTGCTACGGGGCCCCCGTGTGGGCCGACAGAGTAACAATCGGCGCGGCTCGTCGCAAGTTGCTACAAAGCCAACGTCTTGCTCTTATATTCTTATGCAAAGCTTACAGGACCACAAGCACCGAAGCCTTACCTGTGTTAGCCGGAGTTTTACCCGTTGACCTTGAGATTCAGCGTCGTGCGACAATGTACTATCATAACAAAAACATGGACAACCCGTTCTTTTTAAGCGCTCGCGATAAAATTAAAATAGCAAGATTGTTTGAACCTTTAGGAAACTCTGTGCAAAGCTTAATCTCCGAATGGCAGTCACGATGGGACTGTTCCACCAAAGGGCGACACCTTTATAATTTTTTCCCTAATATTCGTGAACGGCTATCCAAACATTGGATGGATATTGATCACTGCGTTTCTCAATTCCTGACCGGTCATGGAAATTTTAAGGCCAAACTTTACGGATTTAAACTAGTAGCATCACCCATGTGCGAGTGCTCGACGGAAGGCAACATGTTTGAACAAACCGCGCATCATGTTCTCTGGGAGTGCAGTCTCTGGCAGGACGAAAGAACTACTATGCTAAACAACCTATTCTGTACATCTGGAGGCGCATACTACGGTGATCTCGTGGACAGCGCTAGAAACTTCCGTGCCTTCAAGCGTTTTTGTCACAATTATTATTGGCAACAGTCAAACACAATAAACTCCAATATTAACTTAGCTTTAGCTTAGGAGTCACAATTATTAACCTTATTTCCGTGGTGCTCCCCCTTAAGTTCTTTGACTTTCGGTCATTGCAACTTTGTGCTGTCTCCCGCTTTTATGGGGAGGGAAATTGGAATCTTCCTACTCCTATTTTCTTCTGATTAATTTCGTTGCGGGTCCCAAGACAGTTTTAGCATGTCCCTCGGGCTCCCTGAGATCATATCAAAGGGTTTTCGTGGTTGGATACCGCTGTCGATCCTGGCGACACAGGAGATACAGTGGTGGGAATGTGTGGTGGGCCAAAGCCCGTTTTAAACGTCACCTGTCGTAGCTCTGATTTTTAAATTTATTTTGAAAATAAAAAGATTACCAATGATCATGAGGTTGCGACGGTCTTCGAAAAATTTTTTGCTGACATTGCGGTCTCAACTACGAAAAATTTAAACTCCTCACCTGCAGCTGCTGAAAAACTACTCAGAGACAATGTAAAGGAATGTAATGTCAATTTTAGGTTTAGAGAGATTGTCCCCAAAGATATCATTGATACTTTTAAATTAATAAATATTAAAGATACTACTGATCTCTGGGGCATGTCTACTTAAATTATCAAATCAATAATTAACATCATAGCTCCTCATCTATCAATGATTTTTAATGACTGCATAAAGAGTGGTGTTTTTCCTGACTTGATGAAGCACAGCAAGGTTATACCTTTATTTAAAGCGGGACTTAAATCTGATCCAACTAATTATAGGCCTATATCGATTCTACCGACTCTAAGTAAAATATTTGAAAAAATAATTTTAAATCAGTTACTATTACATTTTAACTTAAATAATTTATTGCACAAAAATCAATATGGTTTTACTAAGGGTCGATCCACAACGGATGTTGGTATAGGTCTTCTTTATAGTATATTTGAAGCATGGGAGGACTCGCAGGATGCCCTAGGGGTTTTTTGCGACCTCTCCAAGGCTTTTGACTGTGTTGAGCATGCTACATTAATCAGGAAATTGCACCACTATGGCATTAGGAGTACCTAATGCTGAGTACAGCACTCAACCTTTTGACATCTTACCTCAAAAATAGAACTCAAAGGGTTGACATTAATAGTAAAAGGTCCAATGGGACCAAAATAGAATTAGGCGTCCCACAGGGATCCATTTTAGGTCCATTCCTTTTTCTCATCTACATAAACGACTTACCTTATCTTGTTAAGGATAATGATAATGAGATAGTACTTTTTGCTGATGACACTTCACTTATTTTTAAAGTGAAGCGACAACAATCAAATTATGACGAGGTAAATAGTGCTCTCTCAAAAATAGTACATTGGTTCAACGTTAATAATTACTTACTTCTAAATTCTAAGAAAACTAAATGTTTGAAATTTACTTTGCCCAATGTTAGGCAAGTTAAAACCAATATACTATTAAATGATGAGAAGATGGATTTGGTGGACACTACTGTATTCTTAGGCATTACACTAGATAGTAAACTACAGTGGGGTCCTCATATTGCTAATCTTGCAGATAGGCTCAGTTCTGCAGCATACGCAGTCAGAAAAATACGGGAAATTGCTGACGAAGTCACAGAAAGACTAGTTTATTTCAGTTATTTTCATAGTAGAATGTCGTATGGCATCCTCTTATGGGGAAACGCTGCCGACATTAATACGACTTTTGTGCTGCAGAAGCGAGCTATACGTTCAATTTATAAAATGTCAGCTTTTGAATCTCTGAGAGAAAAATTTAAAGAAATTGGTATTCTAACTGTTGCTTCTCAATACATTTTGGATAATGTTTTATATGTTAAAAAGAATCTTAGTAAATTTACAACCAAAAGTGACAGTCACGGAAGAAACACTAGAAATAAGTATAAACTAGAAATACCGGTGATCAGACTTAGTAAAGTTAGTAAATCTTTTAAAGGTCAATGTGTATGCCTTTACAATAAAATCCCAGAAAACGTTCAAAATCTTTCCATTAATAAATTTAAAAAAGTAGTCAAAGAATGTTTGTGTGCCAAAGCCATTATAAGGTCAATGATTTCATAAACGACGGCACATCTTGGGATTAGGATGGCTGCTTGCAAGGCTACTTCTACATTATTTTATGACTTACAATTATGTATGTATGTTGACATTGTATAATTTTAAGTTACGGCATTGTAAACTTTATTTTAAAAGATTAATTTTTTTCTCACTTTTTTTGGTAAATAAAGTGGGCCCCCTGCGAGTTTCTTACGCCGGTTCTTCTCGCCGGGTTAGTTCCCGAACCGGTGGTAGGCATCATGTAGACTTTCAGAATAAAATTTTATTTTATTTTGTTTATAAATTTTATTCTGAATAAAAAAAATTGAGTTTGAGTTTGAGTTTGAGTCATCGCCAGTTCCAGGAACTTGAAATTCTATAGGTCCATCGTCGGCTAAAGATGATATTGGTTTGTAGTGCACCCACATTCCACTTTCGATGCTTGTTTGTGTTGATGGTAAAGCAAATAAATCTAATTCAGACTTTATACATTCACAAGAGTGACTGTGTAAGAAAGACATTGTTTTTAAATTTATGAAAATATATCTCCTTGATATTGACGAGTTAACTTTCTTTTCTTAACACCTCTTCCTTTAGCACTCGATGAAGAAATGACTGCTCCAAGACATTTTCTTTTAGTTATATAGCCTATACTAGACATATTTAATTTATCAATTTTTTGATCTGCCCTTCTTTTCAAATTTGAACTAAAAGTCATGATTTTACTGATTCATCCATGGGTCGTGCTTTCGCCATATCAGATAGGAATCCAACACCCGCACTCAAAGCTTCTTTTCCTATTGCTTTAGCACAACTCGAAAGCAAAGGTAGGACGGATCGAAACAAACCTCCCAAAAAGCTTCCAACACCATGACTACGTTGATAAGGAACTCCTTTATATATTACACGAATTATCCAGAATCCGCGAAAACACACTACTTAGGTAATATAAGACCGGTTTCAATAATTAAGATACGGTACCTATCGAATCTAAGTACGCGTAACTAGTTACACGCGAATTTGATAATTAAATCTACATAGTACTAAGACATAATATCTTAGATTATTTCGAGTTAAATAAAATGTAGTTAATTAAATATAAAGATTATAATATTATTTTTAAAAAGAGACAACCCTGATTTCTTCAGAAAAGGTACGAGTTATGCGATAGAAAGAGAGCGGAGATGTAGGTAAATATAATAATTGTAGACACCTAGCACTGCGCGGTCGGAATTTGAACTTTATAGTATCGTAGCATGAGTCGTTAATTCTTTAAATGGGTTTCGCCAGTGGGAACTCTGTTGATACAACTAATATAAGTATTATATTCTGTGGTAAAACTTACAAAAATAAATGAAATCCCACCAAAAAACGTTTTCATGTAAAAATGCTGCCAAGATGAGAACATAATAGTTCGTGGTGTCAAAAAGTAGTGAGATCTCATGTAGAGCCAAGTTTCAAACCTTACACACATCGCTGCAAAATACTTTATATAATGGGGGGGGGGGGGGGGGGGCAATTTTCCTGGAAAGTGGGAATTCAACACGTGTTATTTACTCTGCGTAAAATGACTACCTTAAATTATATTCTGTAAACAGCTGAGCGCCAGTGCAAGGTTAACGCCTAATAAATTGTTGTTTTCAGATCCGGAGCCGAAACATAAAAAGGCTAAAAAAATTACACAACAATCTACACGGGTATCTACCTATATTTTTGCGTGTTTTGAATTCATAAGTTCATAACTAAGTAATTAGTAAGTAATCCATATCCATACTCTATTATTATAAATGCGAAAGTGTGTCTGTCTGTCTGTCCGTCTATCTGTCTGTCTATCTGTCTGTTACCTCTTCACGCTCGAACCACTGAACCGATTTTGCTGAAATTTGGCATGGAGATTCTTTGAGTCCCGAGAAGGGACATAGGATAGTTTGTATCCTGGAAAAATGTACGGTTTCCACGCGATAAACGAATTTTGGCGCAAAGAAGTTCCGGGCGTCATCTAGTCAAGTATAATCCTAGGCAAAAAAGTAACTACCATCACTTTGCAGGATTCGAGCGTTTATTCAGAATGGTCCGAAGAATCACTACCAGGTAAATGATTAGGTACTATGGTTGGTGTAAAATTATAAAGTGAAAGAAACACTAACTTAACGCTTGACCACGAGATAGGTACTTACCGACTTTATAAAAGATTGTTAGTAAAATTGACTTTAACTTTAAAATTTAATAGGAGAATCAAAGGAAGAACAAAGGCGAACCAAGAATAGAAAGAAAGTGAAAAGGAAGAAATATGATCTGGACATGCCACGGTTTGAGAAGGTTAGGTTGATAATAGCTAAGCATTAATCGTAATCATAAAATCATAAAGTATTTAGACAAAATTGAACAAGGTAATAAATAATATCTATTAAGTAGAATGATGAGACAGTATGAATTATAAGATTTATAAGTACAGTAACTCAGTAAGTAATAACTAATAACTAATAAGTCGCCGCACTTAAATCTACTTAGCTGTACTAGCTAAAAAAAAAACAATCTGTATAGTTGTTTCTTTGGTATGCTGAGGCGACGTTCTTCAGACATAAATATCCAACCTTCAGAGATGACGCAAGGATACGGATTTTTGAAGAGAAAAAAATTTTTTGATCCTCAAACTTTTATTTATAAAACTTTTTTTATGAATAATTGAGTATCAAAACTTGTAAATCCTTTAAAAAAAACCGCGTGGTCCAAGGGGCGCGAGGCCCCATAGACCGTGAGGCCATGGGCGGTCGCCCACACCGCCCACGCCTTGCGCCGCCTCTGCCAACCTTTACAATGCGTCGTTTGATCAATATCCTATAGTAGAAAGTCCAACATGGTGCCTATGTTAGTAAACAATGTTTTAATTACATCAATCTCAAACACTTAGCCAAAGAATTGGAAAGAAATGAGCAAAAAACAGAGAGACATCTGGCTGTTGGAGAAGATGGAGGAGTATAAAGCCGAAAAAGAAGCCGAAAAGTAAGTTTTCGCATTTATTAAATTGGCACATAGGTAGAAGCTGTTATCTACATCATAGATACATGTTAACATGTCAAACATACGTGTAATGTTTGCGATTATATAAGGAGGCGTGGTGGAATTGTCATTTCGTATACCTAAGAGGTGACGTGCACTTAAAGTTACCACAAAAAATCGTTTCCGGAGAGTCTCGCTACGTAGCGTCAGATATATCATACTAGCTGTTGCCCGCGACTTCGTCCGCGTGGACTTCAGTTTATAGCGCGCGTTGTCAACAAAATTGGTGTCAAATTTAAAAGCTTTTTAAAACCCTGGTACCTCTTAAATCAAAATACCCAAAACAGCTGTGCAGTGTGCACATAATATTTCATTTTTTAAATTAAGTAAACTTTATACCAAATTTAAAGCTTATTTAGCCCCCCATTACACAACTTTAGCTTTACCCATAAACTATATTTTATCATTGGTAGGTTTAAGAGCCCGGGTAACCCTCAAAATTCTCATACATACGTAATACCAAAATCATTTTGTCATACGAAAATATTTAACATGTTTGAGTTATTTTTCAGCATAAAATAGTAATTACCTAGGTTCCTGAACAAAAATTAACTTCAAAATATTTAAACACTAAAAAAAATTTTTTTGTGCATAAATTTTTTTTACTAAATTTACTACTAAATATTTAAACACTAAAAAATAGAGTAAAACATTAAAAAATTTATAAATAATTAGTATATTTACTACAAAATATTTTAATACTAAAAAATATTTTTTGGAGTTGAAATATTTTGTAGTATATTTACTATTTTTTTATATATTTTTTAGTGTTTTACTCTATTTTTTAGTGTTTAAATATTTAGTAGTAAATTTAGTAAAAAAAAATTTTACTCAAAAAAAATTTTTTTAGTGTTTAAATATTTTGAAGTTAATTTTTGTTCAGGAACCTAGGTAATTACTATTGTATGCTGAAAAATAAATCAAACATGTTAAATATTTTCGTATGACAAAATGATTTTGGTATTACGTATGTATGAGAATTTCGAGGGTTACCCGGGCTCTTAAGGTTACGTCACTGCATAGATAAAGTATGAGTAGTGAGTTATTTAAATAATAACGTGTAAAACAATCGATAGAATCGAAAAATTTTACTCGATATCGTGCCACGTCTTATAGAAAGACTTATGAGCAAGCGATAGCCAGATGTAGGCGACTCTTAGCGCCATCTGTTATGAATTCTTGGAACTAAATTAATTTGAACAAATTTACGCATTTTCACCCCCTTACAACCCCTTTTTCCAGTTAAAAAGTAGCCTATGTCCTTTCTTAGACCTTAGACTATCTGTGTACAAAATTTCATTACAATCGGTTCAGTAGTTTTGGCGTGAAAGCGAGACAGACAGACAGACAGATATACTTTCGCGTTTATAATATTAGTATAGACTAGTATAGATAACGCATAATATTATAACTATTATCTTGGCATGTTCAACCATCATCTCTCATCTGGCTCTTGGGCGATCTTTCCGCTTCTGTCGCTATACCATGATGCATCAGGCAGGCGGCGCTAGCGGGTGTGAAGGAGCGTCGCGCGGCTGCGGCTCGCGAGCGCGCGGACACCGCGGCGCGCGACGACGCCGAGCAGGCAGTGCGCCGTGACCTGCTGGCCCGCACCGTCAAGTTGTTCCATAGTGAGTGACCAGCGGCTTACCCTGACCAGCGCATTGATTGAATATTCCCTCGGATTCGAAAACTTACTGCTTGATATATTGGTCATCATTGTATCGCGACTGAGTGCCAAAAATCGCGCGTGAGCTTCCGAATCCGAGTCTAACGGCATTGTGAATCAGGTCCGTTGAACTATTTCTATATTTAAAAAGTACGTCTTGAATGAGTTGACTTTTGTCACACTATTATTCGTAGAATACGAGCGGCAGCAAGTGGCACTTAACCACAAGAAACGACTGGAAGCAGAGGTAAGTGAACAAACTAATTAAGTAATCTGTGGTAACAGTATTAAAAACTTCATAAAGGGAATTAACCCTTATGTCGTTGGCATAACTTGTTCGCACAGTGGCAGCAGTATCTCCGCTGCGACGGTCTGCCGGACCCCCGCGCGGCGGCGCAGCTCAATACGTACTTGCACGTGTGGCGCGAGCGAGGTGCTTGCGATGACGACGAACTGGACAGGCGGTGCGAGGAGGTTCTGCCGGTCAGTTAGTTGTTCATACTAATTATTATACAGGATGTTACAAAAGTAAGCGATAATACTTTAGGATGTGTATTGTGTCCCTTGTATTGAGTTTACTGTGCACCCCCTAAAGTATTATCACTTACTTTTGTAACACCTTGAGAGCTATATTGAAAGATACGATATGCTCAGATCTGTATCTGCATAATATGAGATATGGCTCATAGGCTTTGATTTTTATACGAGCACCTGATAAAAGTGCTGACTGCGAATTGGAAATAAGGATGGTGATGAAAGTAGTCGCTCACTATTGCTTCGAGTGGTTTAAAGATTGAATAGTTAATAGAATCAGGCGTTACTTTGCGGAAATCCATAGCTTAAAATTTAGTTTGTTATTATTTTTAGCAATATTCCGCGAAAAAAACTTCCACCTTTAAGTAAATGAGTGAGTGCACGCATAGGCATGCGTACAGCACCTCCCTCCTCCCACACTGCCTATGCGTACACTCGCATGCAAGAACTTGCAAACACCACCAGTCCACCACCACACAAGCAATAATGTTGGCAAATCCGTGCAAGGCCCCTCTCCACCATGCAGGTTGAAAACCTCGACGCGCGTTTCGCTCCAAGGCCTTGCACGGATTTGCCAACATTATTGCTTGTGTGGTGGTGGACTGGTGGTGTTTGCAAGTTCTTGCATGCGAGTGTACGCATAGGCAGTGTGGGAGGAGGGAGGTGCTGTACGCATGCCTATGCGTGCACTCACTCATTTACTTAAAGGTGGAAGTTTTTTTCGCGGAATATTGCTAAAAATAATAACAAACTAAATTTTAAGGTTTAAAGATTATTATTAGAAATGTGATAAAAGGATAATGATGATGATTAGTAACACTGCATTCTCGTTCGGGGGCTGAAATGTGGAAGCGAAGCTGTCAAACAGGCATTTGCCTGTTTGACAGCTTTGTTTCCACTAATATTTTTTGAACTCTTATTATCTTCCTTTGCTCAATTAGACAGACTCACAAATCAGCAGTTTAATTTACGATCAGTCTCTTGCCCGTAAGAAAATTGTGTTGTGGGTCTCCTCCCCAGCAGGAGACTCCTTTTTACAAAATGTCTTTCAGGCTTTGTAGATCAGAGCGCATTAGGTGTTATTCAATAGTTGATTAGCCAATTTTGGGTGGTTTTCTAGCTGGTTCTTATAGGCGGTACAAGCGTGTTTGAATTAATATTTAAAAATATATTATAATAATACTACGTTCGCTAGATGCTGGAAATGCTGGAAGAGTTCGTGACGGATGTACGGCAGTTCACGTCGCGCCAGATCCAGAACTACAACGAAGTGAGCACTTTATTATTCACGAAAATTTGCAATATGCGGCTCAAGTCAATTCCCAAGAAAAAAAACGTGGTACTCGGGGACTGCCGCGGTAAAGCTATTGCACAGCATTTTTTATCAACTTATTGACCCCGCTATTACTTATTAACCCCGCACTAGACGTATGCGATTATTCGCATACGTCTAGTGCGGGGAGCATCACACCCCCAACCCTACCGAGCCGAACTGAAATGACTTTAGACGAATGTTAGGTGTTTTTCGTTACGGAATGTTTTGATTCGGTCGCCGCGCTCAAAGCCCACAATAAAAGCTACACAGTATCTTAAAAACTGTTTTTAGGTGCGACTAGAACTACGCAGACAGCTCTCATCAGCCATACACTGCGCGTCCTACACTCTGCTGCGAGACATCAAGCACCGTCTGGCGTGGCAGTCCATACAGGTGGCGACCTACGAGCGACAATTTCGAGGACTGAAGCTCAACATATACGTGTCTGTGCCGCTGCCGACCAGGAAACCCAAACCCGTGGAGCCGGAGAGGTAAACGTCAAGTCTGCAGTCGTTTCGGTTAAAATGATGTTCAATTGGTTAAAACATTTAGGGCCTTTTTCACCACTTACTGATAAGTGTTGGATACACGAGTTTCATACCTAAACGTGGAGCGGAAAGAGTTGCGGGGTGAGAGGTCAGAGCATTTAATCCCAGTTCGCTCGCTCATATTTTGTTTTTAATTTTTACCTCACCTTCAATACTATTGTGAGATTCGAAGTTTAGGATTTTCTTAATCTGCTTAGTTACATTATAAAAATAATAATAATTAAGACCTATGAATCCTGGCTATGCCCATGAAACAGCCTCTTACTAAATTAGTTAGTGAGGCAACAACCCCGTAATCCGTATACTACGGCCTCGGCGCGGCGTAACATAAACCATAGCTGCTACGCGACGATACTACGTGTTTTTCTAAACTATATTATAATATATAGGCTAAACACAGTAAAACTTTGGAATGAAAAATCAACATCGTTAATAAAAAATCATAATCATTGCGGTAAACTACGGCTTTCTAGTAAATCAATTAGTGTTGCTAGTGTTAATACCTGGGGAGTTAAAGCTTCTTTATAGAATCGCCGATCAAAATGTATTCAGAAATCGAAAAAGTCGAACGTCAACGTCATATTAACGAACGCTTATTAAATGTCAATTCCATACATTTTGGTTGGCGATTCTATAACGAAGCGATAACGAAAAAGTTTTGGCTAAATGGCCAGGAAGCTTAGTACTTAATCAGACGAATGCTACGTTCTTTTGCCAATAAGTACTCAAAATAAATTTGTACAGGGAGGCAATCGAGTTATCGTTTCCGTCGATGGCGGCGACGGTGCGTCTCCCGCGGGCGATAGACGGCGCTCGCGCGTGCGTGCACGCCGCGCACTCCGCGCTCGACCTGCTCAGCGAGACCTGCCGCACGCACGCGCTGCCCGCCACGCCAGCTGACAGATACATGGGTGAGTTTTTTTTGAATAAAAGAATCATGGCCAAATTTGTATAGGAGCTGGACTCGACTTTTATTTTTGATGTCCCAAAATAAACTATAGTTAGATTTGGTTGTTCTTTTGCTCTAAGAATAATTCCGTTTGAGAATTATGTCTAAATAGCCACGATTTTTATACCTAATAATTATTAACATTTACAATTATTTTGAGGTTAGACTTACGAAATACCTTTTTCCCGACTGCGGTGTAGCCTACAAGTGTATATTCGGCGATCTCGTTTCTAATTATTTAAATTTTTCCTAGAGTATTGCCAAAAAATAGAACGAATGCGAGTGATCGCCAGCTGTCAGAACATATGAAAGACAACAATGAAACTAAAATATATTGATCTTTTTTTTTGTGGCTCAACACATTTCTAATGTTTTTCGATGCCTTAAAATATTAGGGAATTTTTGCTACCAATGGCATATCGCCACCGCCCACCTGGTACGATTTGGCCATTGTTCTTTATTGGCTTCGTAACGAAACCTTTATGCCAAAAGTTCATGGGTGAGTTAAGCGGCGCTCGCGCCTGCGTGCACGCCGTTTACTCTTCAATCTCCATACATCAATACATACTAATTTTACCGTTTTATTAGTAGCATTGTGCTAGATCTCTTAAACTAGGTATATTATATTATGTATTTAAAAAATTACAAACTTCGACAAGTTCGGTATTTATTTGATTTTACTTTTGGTGATTTCACTTTTTCTTACAGTAGCCCTATATTTCTAATACAAGATAGGTACTTATATTCTAACATTCTAAAGAATGTTAATAGGACATAAACGTAATCAATAAAAAAATTATAACTTTTATACTGGCACATATAATAACTTTTTTAGTAAATTCAAATTTAGAACACAAATGTCAAAAAATTTCATGCAAAATTATTTTCAACTGTTTAAAACTTAAAACTTTTCAATTATTGTTTCCTTTCTGGTTTTAGAGATTTTTATTTAATTGCAAAATTTTATTGAAATTGTTTTAAATGAAAATAAAATCAATTTATTATTTTTCGTTTTCATATTAATTTCAGATTTATTTACATTCAACGAACGAGAGCATGAGAATGTGTGTAAAATGAAAAAAGAGCAGGACGAAATTCGAAATAAATTCTACAAAGAAGCGAGAGACAGAGTAAAAGAAATCGAAGCGTATATAAAGGCGAATCAGTGAGTATATAGTACATTACCACAATTGACATAACTACAAGTACTTCGACTTCAAAAAGACGGACGGGTTTCAATATCTGTCAAATTCGTCGGGTTTCGCCAGGATAATATATATGCTGGCGCGCTGGCTGGTATACTTAATTTATTTTTAAAAAGAAGATTTTGAAATTAAATTCTGACAGTCTTCTTTGCATGTGCCAAAATATAAACAACAACTAAATTTGTAGGTAACGACCCTAGCGACGACTTTTGTCATAATACGTCAAACTTATTTTTTTTTTACATCAGTTCTAAGTTCTAAGTCGACATACTCTATCATTCTGTCTACTCTGACATTACGCACCTAGGGCAGGAAAATAAGAAATGTCTCAGATCACAAATGGCCGAGGCGAAGCCGAGGTCAACAAACATATTGTGATCTTTGGTGATCTGAGGCTTCCTTATTTACTGCCCATGGTGCGTACACCATTTTTCTCATCGACGGAGGCGGAAAACGGCAACGTCGGTAAGCGCAGCGGGAAGACGTTTTCCGCCCGGAGGTGAGAAAATATTATTTCAATGACTTACCTAAAGTAATTTAATCTTAAGTAAGTCTTTTAGAAAACGTTTTTTTTTTATTACTATCAAGCTAATTTTTTGTGAGTAGCTTCATTTTGATATGACGAACAACAATTTCCTCTGCGAAATTCTCGAAAGTGGTAGTTAACTGAGATAGAAAGGATTTAATATTTCGATTTGATGGTCCTAAAATATGGATTACTTTTTATAATAAATATGGATTAATTTCTAGGACAATGTTACTCTTTACTCTTATCAATAAATATACTTACAAAAAAATCAGCTGGTTAGGGTTCTGTAATCAACAAGTCCTAAGACTAATTCACCACCAAATACCAAAGACATCAAATATGTAGGGTCTCTATGGACACTGCCGTCCTAGGGGTAGGATCAGATCAACAGATTATAGAAGTAAGAGATATGTTATGTGGGCGTGGCACATGTCGCCAAATTTTGCCCCTTCGGGCACTAGTAATAATTGTCAGTCACATGTAAATCGCTCCACGGCTTACACGTTGTACTTCGTTGTAAATTGTGAACAAAATGCCGACTTGTGCAATAATTACGTGCAGAAATCGCAGCGAGACTTTAAATTAAAAAAAATTGCGGGTCACCTATTACAGCCAACTGTAATTTATACGACTTTTTAATTTAAAAATCAATTATTCGTCACGAAAAATATTCGCCGCTACATCGCCATTTCAGGCCGTTTGATGTTTCGTGAACTATCAATAGTACTAAGGCACTAGTGATGTGGTGTGATGCAGATTTTGGTATCGATATTTTTATCGACATTTTTAATGCAGTTTCGTTATTATCTACACAAATATTATAAAGCTGAAGAGTTTGCTTGTTTGAACGCGCTAATCTCAGAAACTACTAGTACGATTTGAAATTTTGAAATATTCTTTCAGATTAGATAGCTTGTTTTTATAAAGTAATAAAAGTTAATAAATCTTTTTTCGTCATTTCAGTATTTCAAATACTGAACTGAAAGTAACGGAAACCAATATTGTATTTGTTTCCGTTACTTTTGAAGTTTACCTTCTTACTTTGGCGGACAACTGACGAAGATTAAATTGATCCTGCTTTTTAAGCCAAAGGCTTCCCGCTTAAAACAAAGATTTGTGTGCATTAAGGCGACGCCTTGATAATTTGGCTGTAGCAATGTCAATTTTTCTCAGCAATGACTAAAGTTAAGAAATTAAAGTTCATTGTCAGTATTCATCATGTCTTTGTCTTTGAATTAACCATAGCATAATACGGTTGGCCAACTTTTATAACACAGAATAATCCTGTGTGGAATAATAAATCAAAAAGACCTCTGTAAAAAAACGGATTCCTGTTTTGCCAACAGAGTGATTTAAGCTTCCAAAACTTTGTACAAAAATTGGTTCAAGCATACACTTTATTTTGCCCATAGCTTATAATATGAAATGTATTTATGGTTTTTAAATTACGCGACAAAACTATTTTGTCACTACGTCCTTTCCATTTTTTGCTGTTCCATTGCAAAACAAGCAATCTAAAACACATCCAATACGGTTTTTTACTTTAACGTGGCGTCACCTTAAGATGTTTCTCTTGGTTTTGTGTTGCATATTCTATAAATGTATGAAAAAAATCTGCCAAGTACAAGTTGGTCTCGCGCACGAAGGGTTCCGTATCATAATAGAGCAAATAAGGCGAAGAATGTGTTTTTTGTATGGATATTAATTATTTAGTTTATTTTAATTTTATTATTAATTGTTGAAGTACAAATACAACAGAGTATTTTGTGAACATTTCAAGTGCCTACCTGGTACCTGTTGTCGTAATTGATATCGAGCGAAAATAGCAAAAAATCACGTTTGTTGTATTTGAGCCCCCTTTATATATTTAATTAATTTTGTTTAAATATCTGTTAATATAGCGGTAACAGATATACCGTACACAATCTGTGAAAATTTCGGAAGTCTAGTGGTTATTGAGATACAGCCTGCTGCCTGGGCTTGTACCACGAAACCGTTTTGAAACTCAAACAATCGATCGAGAATGCCACATCCTACTCTAACAAATGTGAAATGACGTTGTTAGAGAAGGACGTGGCATTCTCGTCCGATTATTTGAGTCTTAAAACGGTTTCGTAGTAGGCCTACTTGAGACAGATAATAAGACATTGAAGTCTTAGAAATAGGGTCCCTTTTTTACCTTTTGGGTACGGAATCTTAAAAATGATATAATAGGTATGCATGTTTATCTAAAGACTTCGATATAAAATTAATAACTCAAAGGCCGAAAGGGGTTGAAATCATCCATGATTACGAAAAACTTTTACTATGGGACCAACTCAATTCGGCAAAATAATCAGCTGTTTGGCAAAATAAAGTAACTTAAAGACCGAAAGGGGTTGAAATCATCCATGATTACGAAAAACTTTTACTATGGGACCAACTTAATAATCAGCTGTTTGGCAAAAGCGTAACTAGGCAATTATTTCCTTGTTACGATTCCCATAGTAAAAGTTTTTCGTAATTTATTTTTCCGAATTGAGTTGGTTCCATGGTAAAAGTTTCATCGTAATCATGGATGATTTCAACCCCTTTCGGCCTTTAAGTTATTTTTGTTAGTCTCTGCAATATTATTATTTATCACTTTCATTCTTTTAATAGTATTTAAATACCTATCAAAATAAATCGATATCGTCGTAATAATATCGTAATAATTAATCGACACCGGAGATAGACCGGACATCACTAGACCGTGTACCGTTGACACTATGCTGACAATGTAGTGTCATTGAAGTTGGCGACATAGGTTTCCATATAAACGGCGCTACATAACACTTCTCCTTATTTTCCTGTTCTGAGGGTAGGATGCTGCCGCCCCCTAGAACGCTGCCGTGCCACCCCTAGGCCTGTGGCCTATAACGGCCTTTTTACAAATCCGGGGCTGCCTTACATTAGTAACTGCCGCACTCGTGGAACATTAATTATTAATAAATAATTATTTAAATGTGATTAATTCAAAATGTTGACATAAGCCCTATACATTATCTGTCAAACTCTTCATTAAATTGAAGGTTAATATCTCTGAGTACGGTGGTAAGTGACATTTATTATTTTAATTTACGAGGTACGCAAAAAATGATAAAGAGAAAGAAGAAATGGAGGCCCTGATACTGAGCGAGCCAGCCGACATGCCCGACCCCCGCGCGCACATCGCCGAACAAAACGGTTAGTTTTATACTAATGTATACTAAACTAACAATATTATATTATATTCTGTGACTAAACTAATAAGTGTGAAAGTGTGTCTGTCCAGGGCCCGCGTATGGGCTACTGGCGCCCGTGTGCAAAAAAAGGATTTTGGCGCCCCTTTAGGCAAATTTTTTGGGTCTTTGGTTTTGGCGTCCCTAAAGATAGCGACTCGACGCCCCTAGAGGATGGCGCCCGTGTGCATTGCACACATTGCACATATGGTAGCACCATGTGTCTGTGTGTAATTTATATTCGATGAAACAATTTGGACGAAGCGCAATATCCTTATTAATATTATAGATGTGAAAGCGTGGATGTTTGTTACGCTTTCACGCAAAAACTACCTACTTGACAAATCATCATGAAACTTTGTACACATACTCTTGGAGGTATCAGAAGTAATATAGGATACTTTTTATTTAAAAAAATGTTGACATGGACGCGGACGAAGTCACGGGCAACAGCTAGTAATCTATAAATGCTATGGGACTCGAGATTATCTATTCTCGAACACCAGGAGACAACAAAAGATTTTCAAATGCGAAGCAATAATATTTTATAGTTCTGCACAGTTTTTTTGAGTTTTTTGCCGGCAGCATCTAGTTTACGTCACACGTGTAATAGTCTACATTATAGGTAACTAGCTGTCCCGGTGAACTTCGTGTCACTTTTAAACCTTCCCTGGGCTTCTACGAATATTTTAAGACTAAAATCAGCCCGATCCGTTCAGCCGTTTTCGAGTTTTAGCGTGACTAACACATTTGAAAATCCATAAAGTATTTTATTTCAGATATTGAATTTTCAAAGTACCTCAAAAGCTGCACGATGAGAACAAGAACTGGTGAAATTAATCTCCGTAAATACAGGTAAGTTGAATAGGTACTAGAGAGAGCTCTTAAGGCCTGTATTCACTTTGATTAGTGCAAGTGCAAGTGACTAGTAATTGAGGCAGTGGAGTGCAGGTGTGTAGTGCAAGTAGTGTCCAATTCTTGTTAATGGCTCTTTAGTAATTTAATTTAGTAAATTCAGTAGTAGCTGTCAACACGAGCGTCCAAGTTTCAAAAATAAAACTGCCTTTTTGACATGTCCTTCATTTTAATATTGGTTTTATTAAAATCTATTTGACCATGAAGTATTTTTATATGTCCTTTCCCAGGACTCAAAGTATCTCCATGCCAAATTTCAGCAAAATCGGTTCTGACTTCTGAGGTATAAACGTGAAGTGGTAACAGACAGACAGACACACATTCGCATTTATAATATTATTAATATATTAGTAAGTAATAAGTATGGATTAGTATGGAAGTAATTGAAAGGGTGTCCTTTTGTTCTTTTAATAGGTATATATAATAATAATATACTATATCTATGGACACTTCACACGGCACACCACGTCAGTCTGGCTCATAAAGTTAATATACCTAGCGTAATAATAGTAACAATCTCGAGCTGTCAAACGAAACCAAAATTGGTTTTCATCTGTCACGCACTTGCACTCGCAAAAAATAGAACACGCTTTTAATCACGTTACTACGCAGCCAACTAGTCACTTGCACTAATCAGTCACTGTCCACACTTACTTTCTACTAATCACTCATCACCTGTACTAGTCACCTGCACTTAATCACTAATCAAAGTGAATACAGAACTAATCACTACGTAGCCGGCTAATCACTTGCACTAAACAGTCGCTGTCCACACTTACTTTTTCCTAATAACTAATCACCTGCCCTAATCACTTGCACTTATTACTAATGAAAGTGAATACGGGCCTTTACTTACACATTTTTTATCAATAGAATTTTAGAGAGATTTTATAATTTATTTATGATTCAAAAGCGAACGACTTGATGGATTTTTGCTTCAAGAGTGTCGATTAGTCTTTAAGGCATGCGATATATCACAATGCACTCAGGTTTTTTACTTTTTTACTTGTAGGATTTGCAACGGCGTGCTAAATCTGGATCTGTTGGTGACTCCTCCGCAGCCCAAGTTGATGGCGAGGGACCTCGCTATCACCACTTGTAAGCACCTTTTTCTGAATTATACTGTACTTATACGTAATAACTAGGACCCGAAAAAATATGTATTAAAAAATCCAAAATATATACTTAAAATATGGACTAAAAAATCGAAAATATGGAAAAATATGGAGTATAAAATAGAAATATTGAAAAAATATGGAGTATAAAATTACAATAATTAAACATTGTCGGGCAGACTGTCGGGCAGAAGTCGGTTTTAATTTTTTGTTAAAAATAATAATGTTTAGCCATGTCAGCAACAGCATCTGAAACTTTATTTTCTATTTTTTCAATAATATTCTTTGGAACGACGATAAAACGCGAGAGGAACGAAATACGCAGCCGTACATACGTACACATGGTGGCGGGCACGGACCTTGTCTAATCCCGAGTGAAGCATAGTAATGGCCGCCCGTGTAGGATGTGGGCGTGTCATTGGCGCCGTCACTCTATGTACAATGACAGCGGGTTGTAGTACCTAGTTGCGTGTGTGAGTGTCGGTCACGTGTACAATAAACGAAATTGTGACGAAATTGTCGTACCTTGCATGCTTCACCTCTTTAAAGTTTATTGGTCCATCCGTATTTTTTTTATATCCGTGGTGGCGGAAAAGTATTTTTTTTTGTATTTTTGTGAAAATACGGACGATTGTGACTTTTGTTTTCGCAAAATATGGACTTATTTTTGCAAAACCCAAAAATATGGAAAAATATGGAAAATAAAAATTGGATTTTCACAGTCTAAACATGACAATTCGTATAAATAAAATAAATTAATTAAAAATAAAAAAACCCGACTGCAAAAAGTGTTAACTAAAAAGAACGAAACAAGACCCAATTCTGCCGCAGGCATCGAATCCATGTTTTAATTGATACGACTCTTGCTTACGAGTTTCATGCCAGGATAAATAGAAGGTTACATAGAAAGATGTAGAAGAAGAAAGTGGACAATAAAATGCAGTTTCTCCATGCAGGCGGATTTTGGTTTTTTCTTATTTTATTACTAGCGGTCGGCCGCGGCTCCGCCCGCGTGGATGTCGGTGAGCTCTGCAAAAAGCATACCCAGGAAAGACTCGGTCAGCAAAATGATTCCCAGCCCCCAGGTCAATTCACAGACTCCGACACTAAGGGTCTGAACACACTAGGCTGAATTACGCCGACGTAAATTCCGCCGCGTTTACGCCGCGTTTCAAATCCATACAAAATATGGGCGGAACGCGACAGACGACACACTATGCCGAAATTCCGTCGTGAGCCGAATTTCCGTCGAGCCGAGTCGAGCGTAAAGTTCGGCAGCGATTCGGCGGTAATGTTTTGTCTAGTACCCATACTCACCTAGGTCTACCCAACTCTGGCTGGGTAATGTTAAGTGTTGCGTAATTTTCGAGCCTGTGGCATAAAACTGGGGGCCCGCGTTCCCCCGTTACTGTTGAGGAAATGTTCTCAAGGAATCAGTTTTCCGTTTGTCGTGATAAACTGATATAGAAAATATATCACCCGAAAAAAAAAGTTTACTACAGCATGCAATTAATGACAGTCGCTTTCAGGAGGCCAGGGTTTTAAAAGGTGTAAATGTAAAACAAAATGTGCTACAAAGAAGTGTTCATGCAAAGCTGCAGAAAACTTGTACAATTCAAAATGTCACAGAAGTTTATCTTGCTTAAATAAATAATTTCAATTTTAATTACAACAACCACTAATTAGTTTTTGCCATTGAAGCTATTAAGTTTATGTTCTTCGAGAAATCACGTTCGCCTTTGTATGTTTTTCTAAATAATAAATGGATTTTTTTAAATAATAACAAGTATCATGTCGTAGGTAAACATTGAAATGGCAAATGAAATGAATAAAAACTCATCTTACTAACTTGTCTAATAAACGTAAACGGGTAATAAAGGGGGAATAACTCATTACTCATAAATATAAATTAAAGTATCTGTGATTACTGATATCTCAGTCTCTGTTTATTTAGACTAGATAAAACAGGATGTACCTATGGCAGAAGATAAACTTCATAGGAAATCCAAAATTGTAACTCCGTGACATGACGCCCTCTTAAATTTTCACTTATAGGGAGCCTCGAGAAGTTCCACTTCTACTGAGTCTGTCTCACGCCAATGAAACGTTTCGTTCTAACTGCCTCAGTTTTTGGACCACCAAGCTTTTTTTCAGTCTTTTCCAAAATATTTCTTCTAGTTGTTTTTTTGAATCGCTGTCATTCGGCTTGGTGTGCGGCCAAATGATGTAGGTTTTGGTGACCATCAGATAGTGAAGAGTGGTCGGCCGGAGACGCCTGGGTATGTCCTCGAGAAGAATTAAAATAAGGTCCTCGCGTCTCGTTTCCAGAAGTCTGAAAAACCGTAACAAGCTTGCTGTAAAATTTTTGAAGTAGCGTTAAAATTGCACAGTAATCGACAGCAGCAGTTGTCATGTTGATGTCAGTAATGGTTCTCTATTTTCGTGATGTTGTCAACAATTGCCATTATTGGTTGTAGTTATGTTGCATACCACGAAGAGCCATTATTTCTGCCAAAGCCAAACGTTTAGGATGCTTTTTTTAAACCTTTTCGTGACGTCTTTTGAAAGCGCTTTGCTTAGACAACTTGGCAATCAATTTTTATGGCGATGATTCAGCGCGTGAACTTAAAAAAAAGCCTATACTAAGCATAACATACCTATGTTGAGCGAGATGCATCTCGAACTGGCACCACTGACTGAGTAGGAACGGGCGCGACAACACCAGCACGATCAGCCGCGACCGGTCCATGCACGACACTATGTTCTCCAGGATCGAGAGACCCACCTAAAATTTTTCAGGACTACATTTTGCCGTCTCAAATTGCGTAATTAGATAGTCACGAAAATAAATGCGTAATTAGCAGTGGTAAAGCCTAAACTAACATGGGTTTATAGAACGAAACAATGACGCTGAAATTTCAATTAAAATTTAGCACGAGTTCAATTATTAAATACCTGAAAATCTCTCTCATGTAAGCAAACGCTTATGTTGCAATCGTTCTCAAGGTGAGGCAAAAGGTGGTCCAAAACCCATTGCCTATCTTCGTTGCAGTAGGATACGAAAACGTCATAGTTGTATATGGCGTTCTCTGAAACATTTTTAGTAGCAACTTGTACACTTGTAATATAAATAGTTCCGCCTCTGCCTTAAAATAACCTTTTGGTCTTGAATAAGAAGGTATACATAAAACGCTAACAAAGTTGTATTGACTCATTAAAATTACCTCCACTGTTTTATAAATTGTAATGTATCTGTCAATTGCACATAATTTACTGTAATACAAAGCGTTAGAACTTACCGTCACGATTTTCATTTTTGTTGATCAAACTTAGCATCGCCGAATTTCTCATCGTTATCAAAAAATATTTGAAATTCTTCCTGAAGCTGTATAAAAACACCATAACTGGTACAATCAAAACGGGAAAGCAGAGTATGAGATACAGCTTGTTCCAGCTCTCCTGGAGCGCGTCGTTCAGATTGATGTCCCGCGCAAGCTGGTTGCACGTAGGGATCTCATAAAAGTTGAGCGAAGTGCTCTCCGGCACCGCCAGGCAGTGGTACAGGGACTCCTTGTAGTCGAGAATCAAGTAATTCCCAGAATTGCTCCCATCTGTATCGCAACGTTTTCGTTCCTGGCAACCCTCGCTGATGTTTTTCCGATTCCATATCACCGTGTTATAGTCGACGTACCCGTTGTGATATAGGGATATGTCCGTGAAGTTTATCGGTTTAACGAACGTATCGGTACACCTGAACTCGTTCTGGAGGGCGATGTCGTAGAAGTCTCGGGTGTGGCAGTTGCACACCATGAAGTTCCCGGAAAAGCTCACGTACGTCAGATTCTTAAAGTCTTCGAGCATCTCCTCCGTGATTACGTTTATGTTGTTGTTGCGAAGAGACAGAACTTTCAGATTAGGTAGGCGGTACAAAAATGGTTGAAACCACGCCGAAATTCTATTGTTATCTAAATCTAGAATTTGTAAATTTTTAAGAGTTTTGATATCTTCCCCGGTTACAGATCTAATGTTGTTGTAAGATATTTTTAAAACTTCCAAATTGGCTAAATTTTTAAACGGTTTCATATTTTTCAAAATCACTTCCTCGGCGTAGACGACCTGCAGCGTCTTCTCCGTCCCTTTCAACGATCTCGCGGACGATAACGCTTCGACGTTTCCCGAGATATCCAGGTACCGCAAAGACGTATTTTGGAAAACGTTATCTTGGAGCTTGGTGATTCCCGTGAAGCATAGTGAGAGTTTTTGTAAGCTCTTTCCTATTCGAGCTATGATCGGGATAGTCATCTCCTGTAACCCCGTAAAGGAAAAATCGAGAGACTCGAGGCTAGACTTCCGAAGAACGTCAAAGTTTTCAAACGTTATCCTACTGTGCATCCCGTTCTCGTCCAACCGGTAGTTCCTGCTCATATCTAGATATCGCATACTTCTGAGGCCACTAAAGGCGTTTGCGTTGACGTAATAAATATTATTTTCACCTAAGTACAGATGTGTTAGGTTCGGCATGCCGCCAAAGTTGAAATCTCCTATTACTTGAATGGAGCACGCCCGAAGATCCAACTCTTTCAGTAGGTTGAATTGCATATCTCGGAAACCCAGCGACCACTCGGACATTTCTGAAAATGTTTTGATGTAGAGTTATTTACAACCGTACACCAATCAAACGTAGTTTAATAAATATTTTCCTTACTCTGTCTCAAAAATTCGTCGTTTGCGACGACTAAATGTGAATTGCTGGCGTTCAATACGATATCATACTGATTGTACTTAGCAGTCTGCATGGAGAAGTTGTTGCCGTAGAAGCTGATGTACTCGGCCGTGTCCGCCAACCTTCGTCCGAGATTGTCTCGTGTATTGAATACCTGGAAAATTATTGGTAAGAGTTGTGGCAAGGCTTGGTAAGAATTTGTACTGGTCTAATTAATTGAAACTTATTATTTGGGACTTAACGCGACTTATTCTATTTCTAGTAGTAATGCTACTACATACTTTTTAAGTATGTAGTAGCATTACTACTAGAAGTTAAGTCCTGAATAATAAGTTTCAATTATAATGCAACGCAAAAGCTTAAAAGCTGGTCTAATTAAATATAATTATTTTTAAGAAAAAATTAAAACCGACTTCCAAGGTAAAAACAATATAAATAGCATCCTTATAATATGAACTAAAAAGTATTAAATAATTTTTCCTATCTAATATGTAGTGCCTTTTCCCGAATTCGGCTAAACCTCAACTATTTCTGTACTCAATCTTCATCATTTTGAAGTCGGTACCAGATATAGCTGAATCTTTATTTCTTTGACAGAAAATTTGAAACTTTTGGAACTGGCACCGACTTCAAAATTATGAAGATTGAGTACAGAAATAGTTGAGGTTTAGCCGAATTCGGGAAAAGGCACTACATATTAGATAGGAAAAATTATTTAATACTTTTTAGTTCATATTATAAGGATGCTATTAATATTGTTTTTACCTTGGAAGTCGGTTTTAATTTTTTGTTAAAAATAATAATTTCACTCTTTTTAGTTACCTAGTAGGTAAACTGTTAGTGCCAATTCAAATTGTATAAAAATAGTTTCATATAGTCTTCACTAGATGTCACTGAGGCGCTCCTGTGTCGCGCTATCGCTTGTACGTAGAAGTTTTATACAGGTAGTTGCAACTTGTAACAGATTCCTGTCGTGTTGTTGAAAGTTTGTAAGCAACTGACAACTCAACAGTGAGATTGCCGCTTGGTGTGAGCAGTGAGCATTGAATTGACAACATAAATCATAATATTGAGTGGTAATTGATCTCGTACAATTGTTATTAAGTTGACCTCCGTCATAGTCCGCGAATTTATAAGTGGTCGTCGGTGGTACTGCGCATATTCTACGTATCTTATTACAATTTGTTAAGACTGTTAAGAGTCATACGGCATACCCCAAGGCCCAAATATCAGGTAGATAGATACATTTAAACAATACATTTAAAAAAAATCTAAGTGAACACGTGCTGAAAAATGCTCGCAGCGCGGCATGCCGCATGCCCTGACATTCCGGTTAGAACTTGAATACGATGTTTACACACTCGCCGCGCCGTTGCCTCTACGGCGCCGACCGCCGTGTATATTAAACAGCCTATATTTGTGTTGTTATGTACATAATTATTATTATTGTACCCATACCTATGCCTTGTACTATTATCTATTTTGTGCCATGAGACATTGGTGACCTTAACACGACGTGGTAATGATGATGATGACGATGATGATTCTTTCTGTTCTTAAAACAACGCCGAAACTCCCAAACGTGTATCTATAAAGAGTCAGGAGTTCTCTCAGCATCTTCGAAACCATGGTATACCTTGACCCAAAATTTGATTTTTTGGTAGCATATTCTTAGTATACTTCACATAAAACCAGAATCACCATATGTTTCCATATAAATTTCGAGGAGTTCCCTCGATTACTCCTGGATCCCATCATCAGGTCACCACTTTTGTGAACATGGTACCAAATTGGAGTGAAACCTAATACAACAAAACAAAAATTTCGAAAATCGGTTCACAAACGGCGGAGTAATCGTTGAACATACAAAAATAAAAAAATAAAAAATATCCACAACCGAACATATAACCTCCTCGTTTTTTGGCAGTCGGTTAAAAATATGATTTTTGAGAAACGAAGATCTAGTTTTGATTAGTATAATTATTGAAGCCTTCTGAATATCTTGATCTGTGTCTGTAATTGAAGCGTTGTTTACTTGGGCCTTGAAAGTTGAATCGCAATACTTCTATCGCTGGTGATATTAGGAACCTACCGGTGGTATCTGCGTTAAGCTGCACCTCGCCATGCTCAGGTACATGACCCGCGCTGTAGCAGTTGGGTGCCTGAGTAGAGTCATCTCATTTTGCAAAGATTCTAGGGGGTCGTTTCTTAACGACAAGTCTAAGGCGGTGAGCCCTAAAAATTTCAACAAAATATAACTAATAAGTTATGAAATATCTTTAGTACTTTACTAGCAAGACTCTACAAGTAAGGTTATGGTGGAGTATCACAGAAAATGCCAACGTTATACATCAATCATGAGTAATCGTAGAATAATATAATTCCACAGGTTACAATTTGTCTGTAGGTATTTACTTGTCCATGATGGGCTAGTTGCTTTTTTCTCTTATTGGTAATTAAATGAACTCTCAAAAATAAAAATATCAGTAAAAAATTACTTTGATATCTTAAAAACTTTCCAAGATATATTTAAAAAAAATCACATGAAATAAACCACATTATAAGTTAAAAGCTGAAATTTTAGAGTGCTTATTTTTTATTGTTATATCTTTGTTTTGTGAAAAAAAATCTGCTTATCTTTGATTTTGTTAACATCGCTATTGAAAGACATATCATGGACGATTTACTACAAGTGATAAACAAAAAATATTTTACCAGACACGTTGATCAAGTGACCGTCCTTGTCCACCCATTTCTGGACGTCCGTCATATACCCGGTCAGACACCTGGCTTCCTTTGGATTCTCTCTCCAGTTATTTAGACCATACCTCACCTTATCTGCGATCACATGACATAGAAGACTACAGTATACTCTGGATGGAAAAAAAGACAATCATTAAATATTTCGTATATCAGTTAAGTTTTAAAATAGCCAGCGATCATCATGTACCATAATCAGTTTTGTGTTCACGCTTCTTATCTTTCACTGCGATACTAAAAATGGTTTAATCCAGGGGTTCCCAAACTGTGCGCCGTGGAAAGGCAATAGGGGCGCCGTAAGTCGCTCCTCCATCATTATCCATAACCACAAATATTATAAAATAAAATTATAAGTAATATGAATTATACAAAGCAGGCAGATGCGATAATTAAATATTTGTTTATTATTATTTACTTGTTTAACTTAACTATAATTATTATTAATGATATTAACTATAATTATTATTTGTGTATCTTTTTGTAATAGCTAGGTAGAGTAGGGCGCCATGACAAAATATTGACTTGTAAGTGCGCCGCAGGCTGAAAAAGATTGGGAACCCCTGGTTAAATCCTTGTCCATTCATACGAGACCGGAGGCAATAACACTTTAGTATCTGCCTTGATGTTAAGAAAATTATTTTTAAAGTTTGTTAAGGTTTAATTAAAAATGGCTTTTTAAAATCATGACGTTCTGATTTTTTTAGGAACAAAACCAATGTCAACCTTTTTGAGAAACTTTAAACTTAGTAGACAATTAATATTATATGAAGATAATATATATGAAGAAAATATACGGTAAAGGCATAGGCTTTTTTATGCAGGAAAAAGTATTGGTTACCCACAAAATTTTATTTTGCGCGTACAAGAAGCGACTAGTTAATAAATAAATAAAACAAAAAAGTCTTTATTCAAACTAACAAAATAAATCGATTTACAAAAGTTACAAAGAAGACACAGTTTGAATTGGCGGCCTTTCTGTCTCTTCCAGGCAACCATAAAAAATAACTAGAAATATTTAAAATCAATAAACGTAACAAGATAAATAAATATAATACACAAATAAATATAATAGATACAATATCTATAAATTAAGCAATATTTAATTTTTTACTGAATAAAATAATATTATGATACGAAAAGGAAAAAAAAACAATATGAGTTTTAAGAGTTTGCAGATAAATCTAAGTAATAGGTAGTTTAATATGAAATGTAAAGATTTACATTTCAGTCACAAATTAATCAGTTAGTGGACATATTGTATTCTTCACCTTAACTTTGAAACGATATTATGTTAACTGATAATAATACACCGTAGCAATCTTTTTGTTGTGCGGGCTACAGCCCGCACAACAAAAAGATAACAAAACACTCACATGTTCCTCAATATCATTCTATGATCCATAAAACATACCGCACGACCATATTTTTTTGGTTTTAACTCGCGAATATTTAATAAAATTAAACCATTTCACAAATGCGTGGATTCTCTGTTTCTAGCTTTAAAGGTACTAGAAATAACCACGAAGAATAATATTGAAAACCTGTCGTATCTGATAAAACAGACTCTTTATCTTATCCTTCGATAAATTCCCCTTGAGAATTTATTATGATTTATAAAAGTTAATCAATTAGTATTTTAATACACTATATATAATAGATTACCACTAATTATTATGGAACATAACAATTGATTTATTAGTAAATATACACTCGAATCAGTTTTTATAATATAATTTTTTATCAGAATAGGTCAGCCATTCTCAATCTGTGCTCCGCCTTGTAGCCCTCGTAGGAGCTCCACGAGCGATACACTTTTTACACAAATTGTTTTTAGAAATGACAATTGACATCAGATACTAACATGGGGAGAATTCAATAAAAGACAAACATTTTTTTAGTCTATAAAAAATGAAACTTCTTATAAGGATTCCGCCACCAAAAAATTTGAGATTCGCTAGAATAGGCATTGCCATGAATGATGAAACAGATTTTGATGTCTTATCTGTTGCTATTGGTGAAATGTAAATACCGAAATCTATGAAATTGACTGATTTCGCTATCCAAAAGTTAATAAATATCGTTATGTAAACTGGTTTTAAATTGCAAACTATTTAAATATAGAACAAATTTAGAAGAGCAATAAAATACAGATTCACTCCTCTAGAGATCTCAAGAACATAAGAGACGGCGGAGTAAGATGGGATATCTAAGTTTTAACTTTCAAAGTATAACAGCTTCACCTTCAATGATTAATCTAAGAGCTTCACTAATCACTCGACAAAACAAGAGTAATGCGTCCTGAATCTTCTCATACCCTAAGAGGGGTTTTTGTCATTTTGTCTATAAGAACTACATAGCATTGAGCTATCCTGTCCCTAGGCATCTTAGGACCCGTCTTGCGCCACCGACATCTACTAATATTTTTTCATGGGTAAGGTTGCCTATACTCGCAATGTATCGATAATGCCTGATCCAGTGGTTTAGAGCGTGGTCCTTGACTCGGAGGTCGTGTGCTTGATTCCCGCGTTTCTCCTAAACAAGTTTGGTTAGGAGAATACAGGCTGATCACCTGTATATCTGACACATAAAATGACTTTATCCTTTCGCTTTTAAGCCTGTATCTGTTATTCCAACAAAGCAAAGCTGCAGTTATTCCCATTACCAAAATCAAATGTCCTACCTTACCCTCTGACTTCCGACCCATTTCCATTCTCTCATTCCTATCGAAGGTACCTGAGTGCCTTGTTTACCAGCAATTAAATTCATTCATTAATTGCAATGGTCTGCTTAGTCCTTTCCAATCTGGCTTTCGTCCGGGACATAGTACTGTTACTGCTTTAATCAAAGTGACCTATGACATACGCTTTGTCATGTCTAACCAGCAACTTACTGTTTTAGCATTGCTGGATTTCAGTAATGCTTTTAATACCGTTGACTACGACATCCTCATTGCTATGCTAGGTGCGCTTAAATTCTCGGATCCTGTGATGGAGTGCTTTCATAGCTATCTTGTTGGTAGACAGCAATGTATACGACATATGTATTAATGATCAAATTTCTGGATACTGTGATATACCAGCTGGCGTTCCTCAGGGTGGTGTCCTATCCCCTCTCCTTTTTTCCCTTTTTATCAATTTCCTCACCCCGCTACTCACCTGCTTCTTCCACCTCTATGCAGACGACCTTCAAATCTATACCCACGCACCTGCTAACGATTTGAAGTCTGCAATTACGGCTATCAATACGAATCTTGCAACTATACTTCGTTGGAGCCAGGGCCATGGCCTGATAGTCAATCCCAAAAAGACTCAAATTATTGTTATGGGTAGTTCGAAACAAATAAACCGGCCTAATTACGATACTCTGCCTAGTATTACCTTTAACAATGTAGCTTTAATGTGACAAAAAACCTGGGTGTATACTTCGACTCAACTCTAAAATGGTTTCATCACATCTCTGAGATCAGTCGAAAGTTTTTTGCGGTGGTGGACTCACTGAATCGCTGGAAAAATTTACTCCCTGTAAAGACTAAAATCGAGCTTGCGCAGACTTCACTTCTACCAATCCTCGACTATGCAGATGTTTAACAACTCAACAAACTTGAAAGATTACAAAACATTCGTGTATGGACTGCGCAAATTCGACCATGTCTCTGAATTTCACCGGAAACTTGGGTGGCTGCCCATCAGACTTCGCCGGGAGGAGCATGTCCTGATCCTATTACATGGCCCCGCTTTTCCCTCTACCTTAAGGATCGCTTTCAGTATCGTAGTGCAGACCATAAGCGTGTGTTACGCTCTGTTTATAATAATAAACTATTAGTACCTTTTACTAAGTCGGGATAATTTGTGGATTCTTTCGCTGTGAAGGCCACTTACTTGTGGAATGAACTACCACTCAAGATTCGCGAGTCGCAGTCACTAGCTTCTTTCAAATCGAAGCTACATATCCATCTGAAGAGTAAAATCTTTTGCTAGTCACTAATATTAACTGCCTGTCTAAAATAATATTTATCTTTACTTATGTAATATGTTGTATAAATTGTGAACTAAACTATTATTTAATATTTAGTATCATTCTTATTATTATTATTTTTAGTTTTAATTTAGTCATTTAGCTGTTATTCTTTACCCCGCATACTATTTCTAGATTAAATTTTCCTCTTCCGCAGGGTTGTCTGGGAGAGATTGCTCATAGCGATAAGGCCGCCCTTGCCCACATAATTATATTAAGTTTATAGTTTAAGTTACATGACTGTATTTAAATATAATGTGAGCAATAAAGTATCGATCGATCTATCTATCTAAAATGATTCATGGACGGATCTACCCGACCGATGGGCATGTAAAAAGTCGATCCTGCGCCTGATCTCTCGCCAGTTGTGTCGGTCTTCCGTCCCGGTCTTCGTCACTGGGTTATGAGAGTAAAAGGAATAGAGAGTGCTTTTGTGTACTGCGCGTATGCGGAATAATTTTATAGTGCCCAGCCTGGGCAGGTACGCAGCCTGGCCTTGTTTCAATGAAACCACCGTCACCGAAACCGGCGTGGGAGTTATTATATTATAATAATTATATATTGTATTATATCGTATTAACAGTGGAGCTACCGAAGCAGCTGCAACGAATGTCGTACGAGGTGCAGTACCGCGCCCCCTCCCCGCCCCCGCCCGGCGTCACCCGCACCCCAGAAGAGATAGAGGCTGAAATCAAGCGGACCGAGGCCGAGTACGAGAAGTTGGCACTTGTGTTCATTGAGTACGTATCATCCATTTTGAGGGAAAGTCATACCAACTTAAACCAATTTCCCCCTAGCGCTAAGTGTCCCCCTAGCAGCCATGAAGTGTCATAGATATACTTCATGACAGTCTTTAAGATTTCACTAATGCTTACGTGTCGCTTTCGTTCCTATAGGACCAAATAACTTTACTAAAACATGATATATGTTTTCAAAAACTTGTTTTACGAGACACGTGACCCTAAAAGATTTGGGATACTTAATGAGGTTGCATTGGTGAAAGCAGGCATGAGTGTTTTTAAATAGTTAATAGAATCAGGCGTTACTTTGCGGAAATCCATAGCTTAAAATTTAGTATGTTATTATTTTCTATAATAATCTTATAAGTATATAAAATTCTCGTATCACAAATCACAATGCTAGTTACCGAACTCCTGCGAAACGGCTTTACTGATTTTACCTTAGGTATATGCATATTCAGTAGGTCTGAGAATCGGCTACTAGGTACTTTATATTGATAAGTGCGTTTGTTGAATAAATAATAGTAAATTATTACAACTTGAGAGTGACGGCGACCATATTGTTTGTGCGGCGGGATAGCGATGGACGTTGCCATGGTGCCATACTTATCTAGTCACTTCAATAAAATAATAAGGGCGAAATTCTTTACCCAGCAAAACAAAGTTTGCTGGGACAGCTAGTAACATACAAAAAATTATGAGTGTTTTAAAAATATAAGGAAGTGTGGAGGATAACGTTGTCTTAATAATAAAAATGTACCTTCATGTTTTTATGTAGCAATAATTCTTATCTCCACTATGGTCATCGTAAATGTTATATCATTCATGAATCATGACTTCTGTATCAGCTGCTGCATCATACCACCTACGTCGTTTTTACATTACATAACTGAGCTGAGCAATACTTGTAGATTTATAAAAAGGTGTGAATATAAATACTTTGGATACAAGAGCGGACGCCAGCAACTTGACATGTTTATATTGTAATACTGTATATTATATACTGTTATATATTATATACTGTTATATACTGTATATTATATACAGTGCTCACCAGTGCTGGAATCTAGTGATTCTGACGTCCGAGTGTATTAATGCCTCTTTAAATCTTTTTTAATCAGCAGTAGTGTTTTTTAAAGCTATTTTATAGATTTTATCGCGCGCTTAGAGTGCTGCGACCGAATCAATAAATTCCGTAACAAAATAAACCAAAATTTATCTAACCCCCCCCCCCCCCCCCCCTACTCTGACCGACATTTTAACCGCAACGAGCGGCGTGCGGCGTTGCCGCGCATTTTTTAACGTCGTTTCAGTTTGCAGACTTCGGCACGGTGTTGACTAAACATACGCGACGTACACACACACGTATTTGTTTTAATCGTGGATGTATAAAAAAAGGCGGACGTGTATAATAAGACTCCGTCCGCCTTTTTTTCTACGTTCATGGTTTTAATATAATTTGGTCAGGTTACCGCACAGCGTGATGTGGTCGGAGCCGCCTGTGGTTTGCCAGTGGCGGCGCGACGACAACTTCTGGACCAGCCACTACATCAACGACTACAAGTTCAACGAGGACAAGCTTACCGTTCAGTTTAGGACGGGCGTTTTGTGTAAATATACTTTATTACCCGACTACGGCAAAGCAAAAGGAGGGTTATGATTTTGACAGGCTGTGTATGTATGTATGTATGTATGTATGTATGTTCATCGGTTCCCTCGTAACTTCTAAACTACTTATCAGAATTCGACAAATGACATAATATCATTAGAAGCATCTTAATTGTCCGCTAGTTATAGGCTATATGGGGTTGCACAAAATATAATGTGGCGCCCTCTAATGACGAAACATACAAAGTAAAAAAATTAAGTTAAGATAAATATGCCGTGTTTGGTATCATTTGAAAGCGCTTAACTTGTACATTTTGAATATACAGGGTGCAATTAAACCTTCCTGCCAAATTTTTTCCAGGGCTTTGGTACCATCTACTATTATGGCAAATAAAATAAAAAAAGATATGCCATCTACTATTATGGCAAAACAAATTGATTATAGATAATAAATGGGCATACATACGACCACGGCTATCCTTTAAACATTTCCATATCCCTATAAACTGTTTTCTTGTTTCGTACTTTTTAGAGCGCGTTTTAGTAGTCGGGTTTTAGTTTTTTAAACTTTACTTTTATATCATTAAAGTACTTTGATCTTTAGATTTTAAACACGGCGATAAGGTAACCAAGGCGAGAATAATATGCATCTCCTTTCGCTTTGTCAACAAAAGCTATAATGGTCTAAAATTCTGAAACTTCATCTTGCCTCTTCCCAAAACATGTGGCAAAGTTATATCAATGTCACTGACTTACATAAAGTAGTAAAGTTAATTCTGTAGAACAATTTTTAAACATTTATTATGAGATTGACAATTATTGTTCCATAGTCTTATCAAAATAATATTATGTTTCCCTTTTGTGACTTTGTTTTTTTCGAATACCGTTGCGTTTAAAATTTGTAGGGCCTATCGGGATAGCTACTCTGCGTTACGGCAATATGCCGTATCAGGGGTGGGACATCAAACCCGATACAGACAGGTACGTCATTTGACTATGTGTGTCTATTTATAACAGTTGTTGAGCTTGTAAAGATTTGAAAGAAATAAATGCGGCTTCGTGTGCTTTATAGATGATTTTACAAAAACTGATCATTTAGATCAGTGGTTCCTAACCTTTTCAGTGCTGTTACCCCTGGCCTGTCAGAGAAACTGGTTTTATTTCAAGAAAACAAAGCAGGTGGTAATAATAAATTTATTTATTAAGTGTATCTCGTGTATGTGAATCTCGCTTCCCGTATTGACCGCGATTTTATGAACGCGAGAGAAACATATATTTGAGATTAATTGTAAACGTATCTTGTTGTTATAATGTGCATGATGGAAGAGACTGCTCCCCACGACACAGAGAATCCTAGTGTGGGGAGCAGTGTTTTGTTTTTAATTAAGATAACGTGTACTACTTGAGAGAAATAAGGATTTGTTTATTTATTTGTTTAAATACAAAAACATATTTTTTTCCTGCCTATTCATCTATTTTAGGTACCACCTCTATTATCCCTATAGAATAGCTGTTCTTACCCCAGCGGGGGTAATTACAATCAGGTCCGGAACCACTGATTTAGATGAAATAAAACTAGACTTCTTTCTTTTTTAAGTTTCTACAATATACTCATTCTGTGCGAACGAAGTTGCGGGCAACTTAAAGGATTTTGCAAGCAAGACTAATTTAAGTCTTATTTATATGACTAATAGAACATTTTTCTACGCTACTAATAACTAGTGGCAATATATTAATATGGTGTATGTTGTAGCAAAGGCGTGTTAATATCTGTGACGGGAGTGTGCGTGTCCGTGACGTGGCTGTGTGCAGGCAGCTCGGTGCGGCTCAAGGCCATCGCCAACGCCACCACGCCCGCGCTGCGAGACCACTTCGACAGACCCTACAGCGTCAGACGTATGATGCAGGTAGATGACGATATATGCATTATGCATAGTGATTTCGCAGTAAATATTTGAATTTACTAAAAGTCCAGAAGTCACCAGAGACTGTGCTATAAGAAAGGAAACTACGCAAATTATTCAAACATTATATCTGATAAAACCAGCTGCAGCATCGTGAAAGTTATGACTCACCGTATAGATCAGTTAACTAAAGCTGGCACGTCCACAGTGCTCACACTTATGCAATTTCACTATACAATATGTTTAAAAATAGGTGTTAGTAGTTAACGACTTGCAGATTCTGTGAGGAGGAGGATGAAACACCTATTCACCTTCTCCTCGACTGTCCTGCTCTACTACAGAGCAGGAACAGGCACCTTGGTTGCCACGAATACTTATCCACGGAGGAAATTCGTGGCACCAACCCCAACCATATCGTTCAATTTATGAGCAGTATTGGGTTGGGGCTGATTCTCTAGTGCGAAGGAGTCACAATAGATCCTCATGTGTCGCAGTGACGCCAGGGCTATAGCGACCTGCCTTCTCTAAAAAAAAAATGTTTAAAAATATAATATGTTGGCATCATGATAAAATTATCGTATAATCTGCGTGCGATAATAATATTATGCTATAGTACATCGGTACGTACGCACAAAATTATCGTATGTGTACGATAATTATCGTACGGTTCCGAACGCTGGCCGCGCGCCGATCACACGTTTCCGACTTGTAACATCACGCTGTATTTATAAACAGTAGCATAAGAAAAACAATAACTGTCCCCTTCACGCTCATAAGAGAGACCGCACGCGAGAGAGACGGGCAGACTTTTTATGATGCGTAATTGCGTATGCAGTACGACGTCACGCCACGCGCTTATTCACAGACACTATATTACAAGCGCAATGTTTAAATGTGTTGATCGTGCCAGCTCTTGTTAACTGACCTTAGAAATTGCATTATGTTATGCAGTATAAAATTTTTATAACAGACCGTCAAATCGAAGGATACACGTACATACACTATACAGTGTAGATAAGAAGCTTCCTACAAAAGACATGTCGGTGTCTTATAAAGGGAGCATAATATAAATTTGGAGCCGTATACGTATACACGTATTGAGCACGTTTTTAATTTTAACTTCGTCTCCTTTATGTTGGTAATCGATAAAAAGTCAAAGTTTTCACTTCGGTCACTTTTATTATTATGTGTTTAGAGTGGCCGAACTGTGCATTTTTAAATTACCATCTGTAGCGGGTATAACAGGTGTTCATTTTAAGATAATGCGCGAGGCGGCGTGCGACTTCTTCCCGGATTTCGACGGCCACAACCACGTGGAGGGCTCCTGCCCCAAAGAGTGGGCGGCCGAGAGACACAACTACCACGCCATGGCCTTCCTCGCCAGGGCATACAACTTCCAGTGGAGCAGGTGTGTGATAACATAACCGACAGTCTGAAACCATTTAAGGTGCGCGTCCACCGAATCGGAGTTGGGGCGTACGCAGCGAGTGGATTTGTTGCTTTATATTAATTTCTATGGTACTGCGTGCACTGGAACGTCATTTCTGAATTCTGCGCCTGGGAAATTTTATTAAACTAGATGACTATGTAGCTGACACCCGCAACTTCGTTGCGCCAAAATTCGTTTATCGCGCGGGAACCGTACATTTTTTGGGGATAAAAAGTATCCTATGTCCTTTCTCGGGACTCAAATTATCTCCATGCCAAATTTCAGCGAAATCGGTTCAGCGGTTTGAGCGTGAAGAGGTAGCAGACAGACAGACAGACACACTTTCGCATTTATAATATTAGTATGGAAAGTATGGATGAAGACGCTCCGTCCGCACCGTACGCTCCGATTCCGACCCGGTGGATGCGCAGCTTTAGGCTACATGGAATAGAAAGTAACTCGGGCAAACTTGACGTAAACATATTGTATTTGTAGTGTATGCCTACTAAAAACGCGATTATTTTAGTCTCTTTTTTTAACTGACTTCCAAAAAACGAGGAGGTTATATGTTCGGCTGTGGATTTTTTTTTGTATGTTCAACGATTACTGCGCCGTTTGTGAACCGATTTTCGAAATTTTTGTTTTGTTGTATTAGGTTTCACTCCAATTTGGTACCATGTTCACAAAAATGGTGACCTGATGATGGGATCCATGAGTAATCGAGGGAACTCCTCGAAATTTATATGGAAACATATTTTGATTTTGGTTTTATGTGAAGTGTACTAAGAATATGCTACCAAAAAGTCAAATATTGGGTCAAGGTCATACCATGGTTTCGATGATGCTGAGAGAACTCCTGACTCCTTATAGATACACGTTTGGGAGTTTCGGCGTTGTTTTAAGAACAGAAGGCATATGCTACTATGCAATTCATATTCATCATCATAATCATCATCATCGTCATCATCGTCATCATTACCACGTCGTGTTAAGGTCACCAATGTCTCATGGCACAGACTAGATAATAGTACAAGGCATAGGTATGGATATACTAATAATAATAATTATGTACTGTATAACAACACCTGTTTGTTTAATACATGACGGCGGTCGGTAGTGGTAGGTCGTCGACGCTTTTTCGATCAACGAAACGAGACCGTTTTTCGTTCATCGTAAACTAGTTGAAAAAACAGTTTTTTTTTTCGACTAGTTTACGTTTTCGACGAATAGTGTGGTGGGTCGTCGACGCTTTTTCGATCAACGAAACGAGACCGTTTTTCGTTCATCGTAAACTAGTTGAAAAAACAATTTTTTTTCGACTAGTTTACGTTTTCGACGAATAGTGTGGTGGGTCGTCGACGCTTTTTCGATCAACGAAACGAGACCGCTTATCGTTCATCGTAAACTAGTCAATGACAAAACAGTTCTTTTTTCAACTAGTTTTCGTCTTCGACGAACACTGAACTAAACAATAAACTATGACAAACAAAGAATTTTTTTACTTAACTACTTTTAGCACTGTTTTGACAAACTTGTTGTCGTTTTGCACTTCGACTCGACGAGTGATGACGACGAACGACGAGACGGTTTAATATGTGAGCGGTGGAAATGCACTTCCCTACAAAGTACATACTTTTTTCCAGGCTTAGGACTGGCAGGCAGGCAGATTAATTAAGTACTGAAATTTTACATTTACTTAATTAATTTAAAATATCACCACCCATCCGTCAATCGCGTCGTTGCGTCACGACGAACGGCCTCTGTCACACACACCGTTCCGGCATAGCAACCGTTCACGCATAAACCAGTTTATCAGTAGACGCTAAACTAGTTTATCCGTTCATGACTAATAAACAGTTTAATAAAACGGTTCGTTCATTCAACGCCCATCCCTAGCGGTCGGCGCCGTAGAGGCGACGGCTACGCTACATCCTATGCAAGTTTATACAATTTTTTATCTGATCCTTCGATCGTGGAAAAACGAGACACAATAGCCTTTCTATTGTTATCGCAATCGCCGGTGACCGCTTGGGGCTTGAAGCATTAACACCTTCACTGCGGCAAGTAAAATCTTAAACCTTCGTCTGGTGCGGCGGCGGGCCAAAGTGTGCCTCCAATGATTTTTCCGCCAGTGCGGGGTAGGCCTTTCTCGACCCACCAGCACAAGGTTAGATTAAATTACTATAACTTTGCGAAAACATAATGTAGGTGTATAGTTTTTGGACTGTTGGAATAACCTTGAACCCAACTACTTTAGATTTGATTCGCCCCGGGATCTGCCAAACAGGAAATGAGAAATAAGCCAGGGAAAGTGGCGGGCCGATATCGACCCGAACCGCACTAGAAAGTATTTTTAGTAGAGATGGGAAAACAAAAATAAGGGGATATCGAAAATATATATTTTTATTAATATATTTAAATTCCTGTCTTTAAAACACAAAGCCCGTTTTTGTTTGCACATTCTGCAGTATGTTTTATTTTTTTTTAAATTCTTTTTTGATTCGACACTCCTCATGGTTTCTCCCAGTTTTTCATATCACCCTGCACAATTTCGCCGTTTAACGCTCATCTCAAGGACATGATTTTTTTTCCTGCCATCGTGCGTTGTTAATTTTATAAAATGAATAATTATTGTATTTTAAAAAGATAAAACCGACTTCAAAATCGTACGTAATTGGGAATCAAAATTACCTATTTTAAACACTACTGAACCGATTTTGATGAACAGTATTCCCGAAGTTAAATAGTACCCAGTACGAAAAAAAATTACTTTAATCGGACTAGTAGTTCCAAATATGTGCGAACACAAACATAAAAACATACATGAATATGTATGTCACTTTAGAAATTTGTCACATTTGTTCAGATGCTGATAATATAGAGTAAAACATATCAAAACTAGGCAGTTCTGAAAATAATACATACAATATATAGGTTGAATTGATAACCTTTTTTTGAAGTCGGTTAAAAAGCGCGACGTACGTCAACTACGACTTACGATAGATTGCACATCACTAACTGGCGAGGCGGACGCTCGGTGCGGTATCGGGTCGCCAACCGCCTGCTTGTACGGAGGCCCACTGCCGCACTGACTTGATTTTTGACACCTCCAGTACGTGGTGGACCGATAACGACCTGCCATAATTTTTTTATAGGAAAGACCTATAACCTATTATAGGTTATATTACAGTTACGTCATCATATAGGACTAGATTTCTAGATTGTAAACATATATGATAAATACAGGGGATAAAATAACAATTCATTTTTATAATCTTGGAAAACCCAAGCGCGGAAAAACCGCGCGAACAGCTTTCGCGAATTTCCCATGTAATACGACACTAGACGGCTTTTGACATTTCGAGAGCCCGACGCTTGAGAGGATAATTTTTAACACAATCTCAAATATATATTTGCCTCTGTCGTACCTGTACAAACACCTGAGATAATCGTTCCGCACCGAGTGAGAGAACATAGTTTTCTTCGTCCGCACCAGCTGAAATTCAGCGGCGGGCCGATTTCGGCCCGCCCCGCAGTGAAGGTGTTAAAATTGTTAAATTACTTAGCACAGTATGTTCACTTCACTGATAATATAATATTATTTTGTGAGTGTGAGTTGTGACTCTTAACAAATTGTAATAAGATACTTACGTAAAATATACGCGAACTATATATATACACTAGTAGGTAAACCATCTACTAGTGTAACTAAAAAGAGTGAAATTATTATAATTTTTAGCAAAAAATTAAAACCGACTTCCAAGGTAAAAACAATAATAACATTAATATGAACTAAAAAGTATTAAATAATTTCTACTATCTAATAGTGCCTTTTTCCGAATTCGGCTAAACCTCAACTATTTCTGTACTCAATCTTCATAATTTTGAAGTCGGTGTCAGTTCCAAAAGTTTCAAATATTCTGTCAGAGGACTGAAGTTTCAGCTATCTGGTAGAGACTTCAAAATTATGAAGATTGATTACAGAAATAGTTGAGGTTTAGCCGAATTCGGAAAAAGGCACTATTAGATAGTAGAAATTATTTAATACTTTTTAGTTCATATTAATGTTATTATTGTTTTTACCTTGGAAGTCGGTTTTAATTTTTTGTTAAAAATAATTAAGGCTTAATGTCCCTCACGATTATGTAAATAATTAAAACTTTTTAAACTCTCCAGGTGGAATGTAGCAGCTGGTAGCAGAAACATTGTCATACAAATTCGTGAGGCAGTCGACAGGAAAAGAGAGGTAAAATATGTTTGTAATTTTGTAGGGTAATAAATTTTACGTACTCTGCAATATTATAATAATACTAGCGACCCGCCCCAGCGTCGCACGGGTATAAAATGTATTAGCCACTGAAAAAATTATTAAAATCGATAGCCTATGATCCTTCACGTGGTCTACTTCTTATCTGTGCCAAATAACTTAGAAATTGCTCCAGTAGTTCGCGAGTAAGCCCTTTCAAATAATTTCTTCCATTTTTTTCCATATTCTCCTATTAGTCTTGGCGTGACAAAATATAGCCTATAGCCTTCCTTAATAAATGGGCTATCTAACACTGAAAGAATTTTTCAAATCGGACCAGTAGTTCCTGAGATTAGCGCGTTCAAGCTAGCCCTTACAAATAATTTTTCCTGTTTTTTTCACATTTTTCTCTATTTCTTCGCTCCTATTACTCTTAGCGTGATAAAATATAGCCTATAGCCTTCCTCGATAAATGGGCTATCTAACACTGAAAGAATCATTAATATCCGTTGCGTAGTTTTAAAGATTAAAGAGAACAAAGGGACATGGGGGAAAAAAGCGACTTTGTTTTATAATAAGTATAGAATATGTTATATTATCATACTAGCTGTTGCCCGCGACTTCGTTCGCGTTAGCATAGTAGATCACATCCCAAGTATTATTTATTGTACAAAAATATTCAATGTACACAATTGACTTTCCTACGATTTTATTATAGGGGCGTTCCACGCCAAGCGGACAGGAAAAAATAGTCGATGTCTCCGATTTTGATAATATTTGGATATGTTATACCTACACGTGTTATTAATACGTGTGCCAAATATTTTTGTAATATAATGGCTAGATTAAAAATGATGGGACTTTGAAACATGACTTTTCTATTCGACACTCCGTGCTTCAAAGTCGATTATAGATTTAAAAAATATATATTAGAATAATTAAACCACTGAATTTGTTACTTCATTTAATGAGCTCTTTAAGTGCATTTTTGAAAACAAAAAAAAATGTTTTTTTCTTTGGAAAAAATGTAATTTTTTTTTTCTTGATTTTCTCAAAGAGGGACCCTTTTGATTTTTTTTATATTTTTTTATGTAAATAGCTAATATTCTATAGAACATTCCTGCACAACGTCTATAATGGGCCGGGAAGTGGATTAGGAGCTAGACTGAAAATACTTCCGAAGGGTGGCGTCCAGCGCCATACAATACTATGGGCAGAGATCGATACATAGTGGAAATTGCCAAATAACATCAATTTCGATATAGTGAAGAGTAACATTTAATAGATTTTTTAAAAGAGAAATAGACAAAAAATGTTTACTTACAAGAAAAAAAAAAATTCGTGAAAAAAATTTTTTTTTCTCAAAAAAAAAATTTTCTTTTTTTTTAAATTATGTTACTCTTTAAAAAAACTTATCTAAGGGTTCATTTCTCCACATCAAAATCGAAGTATTTTGGCAATTTCCACTACTTAGCGATTTCTGCCCATAGTACAGTATGGCGCTGGACGCCACCCTTCGGAAGTATTTTCAGTCTAGATCCTAATCCACTTCCCGGCCCATTATAGAAGTTATGCAGGAATGTTCTATAGAATATTAGCTATTTACACAAAAAATATAAGAAAAATCAAAAGGGTCCCTCTTTGAGAAAATCAAGAGAAAAAAAATAATTTGCATTTTTTTCAAAGAAAAAAACATTTTTTTTTTGTTTTCAAAAATGCACTTAAAGATCTCATTAAATGAAGTAACAAATTCAGTGGTTTAATTATTCTAATATATATTTTTTAAATCTATAATCGACTTTGAAGCACGGAGTGTCGAATAGAAAAGTCATGTTTCAAAGTCCCATCATTTTTAATCTAGCCATTATATTACAAAAATATTTGGCACACGTATTAATAACACGTGTAGGTGTAACATATCCAAATATTATCAAAATCGGAGACATCGACTATTTTTTCCTGTCCGCTTGGCGTGGAACGCCCCTATATTATATAGATGTTCCGCACGGCTTCGCTTGCGTAATTTAGGAATTTCACGCAACCGTACATTTTTCCGCGAAAAATAGCCTATGTCCCTTCACGTAGTCTATTCTTCATGTTTGCCAAATAAGATAAAAATTGCTCCAGTAGTTCTTAAGATAATAAGCAATTTCATATAATTTCCTCCGTTTTTCCACATTTTTCTCTATTTATTCACTCCAATTAGTTTTTAGCGTGATAAAATATAGCCTACAGCCTTCCTCGATAAATGGGCTGTCTAACACTGAAAGATTTTTTCAAATAGGGCTAGTAGTTCCTGAGATTAGCACGTTCGAATAAGCCCTTTCATATAATTTCCCCGTTTTTTCCACATTTTCCTCTATTTCTTCGCTCCTATTTGTGTTAGAATGATAAAATATAGCCTATAGCCTTCCTCAATAAATAGGATATCTAACACTGAAATAATTTTTCAAATCGGACCAGTAGTTCCTGAGATTAGCGCGTTCAAATAAGCCCTTTCATATAATTTCCCCCGTTTTTTCCACATTGTCATCTATTTCTTCGTTCCTATTAGTCTTAGCGTGATAAAATATGGCCTATAACCTTTCTCAATCAATAAGCTATCTAACACTGAAATAATTTTTCAAATCGGATTAGTAGTTTCTGAGATTAGCGCGTTCAAATAAGTCCTTTCAAACAATTTCCCCCCGTTTTTTCCACATTTTCCTCTATTTCTTCGCTCCTATTGATCTTAGCGTGATAAAATATAGCCTATAGCCTTCCTCGATAAATGGGCTATCCAGAAATAAAACAATTTTTCAAATCGGACCGGTAGTTCCTGAGATTAGCGCGTTCAAACAAACAAACAAACTCTTCCCAATTATAATATTAGTATAGATATGTATACAGGGTGTAACAAAAACAAGTGATAATACTTTAGGGTGTGTACGTGTTCCCTGTTGAGAGTTCACTGTGAAAGTAGCAGCGCTGAAAGACCACAATTTTTTTTCACTTTCGAGTCGTCACGAGTTTCCCCATACAAAAGTGAAAATTTTTTTTGGTCTTTCAGCGATGCTACTTTCACAGTGAACTCTCTACAGGGAACACGTACACATCCTAAAGTATTATCACTAGTTTTTGTTACACTCTGTATATATATATATATATATATATATATATATATATATATATATATATATATATAGATACCTATAGATAGATAATATATACACTAAAACAAATATGTAATAACTAAAAATAAAAATCGGCCAAGTGCGAGTCGGACTCGCGCACGAAGGGTTCCGTACCGTTATAGAGCAAAAATAGGCCAAAAATTGTGTTTTTTGTATGGGAGCCCCCTTAAATTTTTTATTTTATTTAAATGTTATTATTAATTATCAAAGTACACATATATTTAAGGCCTTTGTAAAAATTTCAAGTGCCTACCTGTTGCCATTATTGATATCGAGCAAAAAAGGCCAAAAAAATCACGTTTGTTGTATGGCAGCCCCCCTTAAATATTGAATTTATTTTATTTTTAGTATTTGTTGTTATAGCGGCAACAGATATGCACAATCCGAGAAAATTGCAGAAGTTTAGCTATAGCGGTTCTTGAGTTACAGCCTGGTGCCCTCCCTTTCTTTTATAACGGTCGCTGGCTGCTCCCGAAGCATGCTCGCTGCGCTCGCTCGGCTCCCTGTGTTGTGGTCTAAGTTCTAACCAATGATATTATATAAAAAACTCAAAGCAGATAAAGGTGAACGCAGATTTGGCCGCACCGCACGCACCGCAGTCGCTGCATTTCGAATTCTTTATATGAAGTTATAGGCAAGCTCGCATATCTACCCGCGCCGCAGTCTTCGCAACTTTTACATTCTTTATATGAAGAATTCGAAATGCGGCGACTGCGGTGCGTGCGGTGCGGCCAAATCCGCGTTCACCTTAATAATATGTTACTACCGCGCGCGTTGTGAAGCCTCAAATACGACCCAATTGGCTCGTCTTTTATTTAGTCTGTCACTTTAAGTAAATGGAATTTCGTATCTTTTGTTTAATTTATCTGTCAAATTGGCAATTGAATTTGAAAATTGTTCGGAAGCAATTTAAGCCGGAAAATAGTATGAACGTAACAGATCTGTATTTAGTAGAATATCATTGGTTCTAACCTAACCTTACCTACTTTTGGAATTTCTTGATTGTGTTTGTTTTTGTTTTGGCGCGGGGCTGCGCCCCACGAGCCCCCCCCCCCCCCTCTCAGGTAGGCCTTCCTAAGTAGGCCTTCTGTTAAGTCTTTTCAAATGAAATAAAAATGATGCGCTTGATACGGCGCCGGCAGTCATTTCGGCTACTTGCTGGGGAAGGTTTGTGAACCTTAGCCAAAAAACAAATTTCTTACCTTATAATATTATACACGTTTAATACTCCGTTAATATTTTTTTTAAGTCCGTGCCTACTACACTAAAAATCTATATCAGAACCACACATTTTAACTAATACCTAATAATTACACAAAAATATATTTTTTAAATTGATAAAGGAATTAAAATAATATCTACACTCAGAATAATTAAATAACACAAACTAAAATATGAATCGCAATGTTATCGCAAATTACAAAAATAAAACATGAAGATGAAGATTGAAGATTTCAAAATGAGTTTGACTGTGCATAAAATTTGAATTTCGAATTTAGAATGCTACTTACTTTTTTCAGCTAGTCAGGTCAGTCAAGAGTCAAGACATAATTTACTCATAAAATAATAATCTTATACAGAGTGTAACAAAACTAAGTGATAATACTTTAGGATGTGTACGTGTTCCACGTAGACTGTAGAGAGTTCACTGTGAAAGTAGCAGCGTTGAAAGACCAAATTTTTTTTTTTTCACTTATGTATGAGGAAACTGGTGACGCTCTGGCCCTTGTCCATACAAAAGTGAAAAAAAATACGTCTCTCTACAAGGAACACGTACACACCTTAAAGTATTATCACTTAGTTTTGTCACACACTGTATGTTAGTTATAAACCGTACTCCTCCGAAACGGCTTCACTGATTTTTATATTATAAGTGTTATGCATATTCAGTAAGTCTGAGAATCGGCTCCTGCATAGACTAAGAAAATAGTATGTCTGGTCTCTGGGCTACTGGCTACTTTTTATATTGATGAGTGCATTTTTTGAATAAATAATAGTAATATTACTCGAGAGTGTCGACGACCACTGCGACGGGCTAGCGACGAACGTTGCCATGGTGCCATACTTAAAATCACCTCACTAAAATACTTTATAATATGGCAATAGAACGTTTGCCGGGACAGCAATTATTACTATAAAACTTAATAACATTTTTTCGAAACATGAACATCCCTTCTCACATCGCACCGCGCACGTCTGCGTCATACGGAGAACACTTCCCCAAAATTTTCAGTCTCTACGATCAGTGGTTTAGGTTTTATCGTAATTCCATTTTCATATCTAATAATATAATTGCTATAACCCTAGATTTCGCCTGAAACGCAGGGTAAGCTAATTCTGGCAACACTGTAAACCTCACCATGACGTATATTAATTATTCATACTTACTGAAAATTATTAAGTAAGTAAGTATTATGATTATTATATCATTCAAGACAAAGCCTGTTATTAATAATATGATAATATGCATATATTATTATAAATTAAATAGCTCACCATGACGTATATTAATTATTAATACTTACTGAAAATTATTAAGTAAGTAAGTATTATGATTATTATATCATTCAAGACAAAGCCTGTTATTAATAATATGATAATATGCATATATTATTATAAATTAAATAGATTAGCAAAAGTGTAACTTCATTTCTGATAAAAAAAATATTTTTAAATTTTTGGCACTTTACACAATCTTTTGTGCATAAAATTTAATCTCAATGAAAAAAAAAAAACACCTATTTGTACAGGAATAATTAATTTTGAATTTCGAACGCCACTATTTTTTTAAACTTGTTTTTAACAATATGATGACAACTTTGAGTGACACATAATGTAAAGCCCTCCATTCAAGACAATCTTTCTAAATTCTACAAAAGTATAAGAAAATAATAATATCATAATAACCATAAATTGTTACAAATATATAGTTATTATTTAGATTTAACAACTAATTGTTACGATAATATAATAGGCTTCATAAGTTGCAATTTCGATTGTAAATCTAGATAATTTACAAATAGAATGAGATCGATTTATCGTGAATGGTGGCTTTATTTCATAAGCAAAAGAGTATTTACTCAAATGAGCTCTAATGGCTGGTTTACACTTATTAAGTGGATAAGTAGTTAACTAAATTTTTACTTAATTTTAAGTCATTAATTGCATGTAAACACAAATTTAGTAGCAAGTAGCATGTTCAAATTTAGTGAAGTAATTATAAAGTGATAAGTTAAAATTTAGTTGACTATTTATCTACATAGTACGTGTAAACCAGCCATAACTCTCATGGCAAAAATAGAGTACACAGATTATGTCTATTGTGGCAAAAAGCAGTGATTGGCGTCTCTAACTCCCTGCGTCGCTGCAAGCCGCTGCTAAACGCTGTAAATCGCTGTATACTGTTCATGTTTTTTAACGACTTTTAAGGATAAATTTCAACAAACTATGAACTACATCTTCCGTAAAATACATCAAATAATAATGATGCGAATTTTCGAGCAAATCGGACTAAGGAATCGAGTTGTCCCATACTAACTTCATCCCCCCTTTTCACACCCTTAGGAGAGGAATTTCTAAAAATCCCTTCTTATCGCACGCCTACGTTATACGAAGAACACTCTCTCCAAATTTCAAGTATTTACAATCACTGGTTTAGGCCGTGGCGTGATTCCATTTTCATGTCATTCAGGACAAAGCCTTTTATATAATGATATAGATGATTAATATTTAGTTTTAGTTTACTGTTTTTGATGTTTCGTTGTCATGAATTGCTTGTTAAATAAAACAAGTTTTGAATATAAAAGTCTTGAAAATTATTTTGACCAGGGGAAATTCCATCTCCTACATGTGACGCCGCAACGTGCGACAATACTGAAGTGTATCGAAGTGTCGCAGGAGTATAGCGCCGAGCCGCTGCCAGGCTTAGATGTAAGTTTGGACATCAGTTTCATAAAAATATTATTAGGTAGTGGTAATCTACTACCAGTAGTACTACGATACGAATAATATAATCTGAACTGCGACTAAATTAACACCGAATTGCGACTGAATTGCGACCCAATGGGAACTGAATTTCGGCTAAATCACAACTGAATTGTCAATCAATAAATGAGACCGAATTGCGACTGTGTTGCCACTGAACTGCGTCTGATTTGCGACCGAATCGTAATGACATATTGTGAGCGAGTTAGCTTATTAGGCGGTCCATTTTTGTCCTTAATCTATTTTAAATTTAAATATTCAATATATTCTTTATTTATTTTTTATTCAGGCAATGAGAGGCCTCTCATGATGAAGAATTAGGCATTCCCTAACGAATAAAATATATTGTCAGTTCCACCCCATCTATCCGCTCTCAGCAGGCGATGAGATGCCTCTCATGATGATAAGTAAATTATTTGGCATTCCCTAACGAATAAACATTATCAGTTCCACCCCGACTTGTTCGCTCTCAACATCCGGTGGGGGTCGGTGGACGCGCGCCGCGCCGCACTCACCGCCAGCGCGCGACTCGTCGAGACTGTCTTCGAGATGCTGCTCGAACTCAAGCTGTCCAGCTACTCGTAACTGCAGGTACGTTACGAGCCTTAGGGCTTAGGGGATGGCGAGATCATATTGCTAATATGAAACAAACGCGTTTTAATTTGTTTTGTTTGAAATCTGCGAGTTATAAGTTTTCATATAAAAAAAATCGGCCAAGTGCGAGTCGGACTCGTGCTCGAATGGTTCCATATTGATAAAGAGCAAAAATAGGCCATGTATTTTTTGTTGCATGGGCGCGTAGATGTGATTCCTTTAAATATTTATTTTATTTTGTTTTTATAGCGACAAAATGTTGTTATAGCTGCAACAGAAATACACAATCTGTGAAAATTTCAAAAGCCTAGCTATAGCGGTTCTTGAGATACAGCTGGAAAACACACAAACAGACGGACCAACAGCGAAGTCTTAGTAATAGGGTCCCGTTTTTACCCTTCGGGTATGGAAACCCTTTAAAGGAGAAACAGGAAATAATGAAAGGAAAATGCAATAAATAGTTTATTTTATATACTTGATTCTACAAAATATAGTTTCTTGAATTGCCTAACATGTGACACGTAAACGATATAATACAATGCTACCCCGTCGTCGCCAGCAGCTGGCCCAGCAGCCACCACGATATGAAGGCGTACAATGTGTATGACACTATTCTGTCGATTATCGTTTGCCTGGAAATAATCAGATTTTTTTAAAAATTCCAGTACAAAAAAGAGAAATCCGATTGCGTGCGCCATTTTTAACCGACTTCCAAAAAAGAAGGTTCACCATTCGAGCCCTATGTATGTAATATTTCCAGAATTGCCTAGTTTTAGTATATGTTAGTCGTGTATCAGAGTCTGAACAAATGTGCAAAATTTCATGTTTTTATGTTTGTGTTCGCACATCTTCGGAATTAAAAGTCCGATTTAAGTGATTCTTTTTTTGTTGTACAAGGTATTGTTCTACTTAGGAAATACTGCAAGTTTCATCAAAATCGGTTCAGTAGTTTTTGAGATAGGGAATTTTAATTAATTAATTTATTTATTTATGCTTTTTACACAATGTTAGTAGTGGTACATAGGCGGACCTAATGCCAGATGGCATTCTCTATCAGTCAACCTTTAGGTGTTCATGAACAATATCGTGTATGTGCCAATAGTACAAGAGAATAAAAAAAATGCAATCTAAATTTAACTAGGGTCATAAGCAAGACTACTCTATTAATATAATAAAAATATACTTACCTAATTTAATACAAATTATTTCTTCTTTAATTATTAATTCTTAATTACGAGTAATTTTGAAGTTGGTTTTATCATTTTAAAATATTATTATTGAGTATTCAGTGCCAAAACCCATTCTTACAACTAAGGCAAACCTAATGTTAGCCTTAAGCTCAACTCCATCGAGCCCTTTAGAGCATGCTAAAGAAAAATTATACATAGACTCGAAAAACAATCGCACTTAAACTCTGGAACACACTGTTACAAGCAGTATTTCTGGACCTATGTGACCTGCAAACCTTCGACAAAAGAGCGTATTCCCTCTTAAAAGGCAACGCACCTGCAGCAGTTGCGAGTGTCCATGGGCGACGGTAGTTGCTTTCCATCAGGCAACCCGTTTGCTCGTTTGCCCCCTTATTACATAAAAAAAAGTCTTCCTTAATGTATCACGTGATATTTTAAGGTTATGTTAAGTCGTAAAAATGTTGGTAATTTCAGTCAAATAACATTTTTTATACGTCACCAACTGACCCTAGTGTGTATAATAGCTACATTAATTACGTCTTAATAATTATAGGCTTTTTATTAGGATTTAATGCGAAGTATAGATAGCGGGTCACGTGGCACGCGCTCTACGGTGGCGTAGCGGGCCCGCTCGTAGCCGCTCGTAGAGGCTTACGCTGGCGTAGCTCTGCTACTACGCAGGCGACAGACAACTACATTAAGGCGCTATCCCTAATATAAGTCCCCCTAATATAAGTAGATGCCGTAATTTACCTTTTTTAGACCATTATATCTCATAATTTGAAAGCTACACAATTATAATAAAAATACAATATAAAAATACAGCAATAATCTTTATATAAACATTCCTGTCCACGTTATTTATTTCCAAAGTAATACCAATTTTTAAAATTCAATCATACTTTCAGCACCTTCCTTTTAATTACAAATTACTTTATATGTAATAATTACTATTTTTGAACACACGCCAATAGATAAACAACTTCATAAACTATATAGTCCACGTTTGATTTTTTAGGTAGGTTAAAAAAATAAGATTTCAGTGGTAACTCGGCAATGCGGCAAATGTATGGTCAAGGTCTTTTGCTCGAGGGATGAATAAACACAAATAACTCCTAGTTTGTAATAAGAGTGCGTACAAACGCCTTTAAAATAATTTATTACTCACCATCTATAAATTTTTCTCCACTTGGGCAAGCTCTTCTCGTCCTGATGCAAAAGATCCCTTCTCACTACCAGCCCGGCGTTGTAGAGGTGCTCGATCAGTTTGACCCCCTCCATCTTGTAGTGGAACTGCGACCGATCCTGTGGTCGCAGTGAGGAGGCGAGACGCACGAATTTGTCATTGGCGAAGCACCACGGTCGCGTCATAAAGTATTCGAGCGCTATGTTCGCGATTAGCGCGCGACGTTGGACTTTTAATAACCTATAAAAATTATATTTCGTTAATCCATGCTTTCCTATTATTATATAATATTTAATAAAAGAGTTTATTTAAATAGTAATTATTATTAATAATTATAATAATACATTATTTCATTCAAATCATAATAATATGTAACATTCAAAAACTTATAAGTAACTAGCGACCCGCCCCGGCGTCGCACGGGTATAAAATATATAGCCACTGAAAAAATGATTAAAATCGATAGCCTATGATCCTTCACGTGGTCTACTTCTTATATGTGCCAAATAACATAAAAATTGCTCCAGTAGTTCGCGAGATAAGCCCTTTGCAAATAATTTCTTATAAATAATTTTTCAAATCGGACCAGTAGTTCCTGAGATTGGCGCGTTCAAGTTAGCCCTTTCAAATAATTTTCCCCGTTTTTTCCACATTTTCCTCTATTTCTTCGCTTCTATTAGTCTTAGCGTGATAAAATTTAGCCTATAACCATCCTCGATAAATGGGCTATCTGAAAGAATCATCAAAATCCGTTGCGTAGTTTTAAAGATTAAAGGGAACAAAGGGACATGAGGGAAAAAAAGCAACTTTGTTTTATAATAAGTATAGATTAAGACACTACTTAAGTTAATTTCAGTACAAATTTAGTAGTTAGCGTTGGGAGCTGTGCTAGTTAAAAATGTGACATAGCTAGCTCCCAGAATCTTTCACTCTGGAATACTATTTCAATTTACATAGGTAAGTACATTATAATTAATTACAAAACAAAAAACAAGTTTACAAAAAAGGTGAAAGGACTTTTACAAATTCTAGTATGCATAACTATTATTAAATAATAATCATAAGTCATAACACAATATATAATTATCGGAAGCTCTAATTGCACGTGCGCTTTAATTAAATTAAGTTTATGCATTTAAGTTTATGTTTATTCATCTCTGTGGTATGTGTGGTATGTGGTAATTCAATTAAGTAGTTTTTTTTTGTGTGCTGAAGGCAGGTCAAGTAGCTCTGATGTCACTGCGACCCTTAAGGATCTATTGTGACTCCTTGGCATTAGAGTACCGTCCCCAACCCAATGCTGCTCATAGATTGAACGACGTGGTTGGGGACTGGGGTTGGTGTCACGAATTTCCTCTGTGGATGAGTATTCATAGCAACCAAGGTGCCTGTTCCTGCTCTGTAGTAGAGCAGGACAGTCAAGGAGAAGGTGTATAGGTGTCTCGTCCTCCCCCTCGCAGAATCTGCAAGTCGTTAAAATCTGCAAGTCGTTAAACTACTTACACCTATTTTGTTAAGGTGCTTATTGAGCTTTCAGTACCCAGTTAGGCTTTTTTTTTAATAAAAAAAATAAATATAATAAAATAAATAAAATAAAAATGTTTTATTCTTCACACAACATAAGAACTTACAACATCTTAGGTACATGAAATATAATATTAATACTTTGTGTGAACTGGAGCCTAAAGTAGGTAACCCTGTATTTCAGGACTCCAGGCTCCACCCGCAGATATTACCAGTAGAAGGTGTTACGTTCGTGTGTGTGTGTGTGTGTGTGTGGGGGGGGGGGGGGGGGGGGGTTGTGATGTTTGTATACTATGTATATTAATATTTTTATGTAATATATTTTTAAGGTTTTATATTTTTATAAGACTAACAATATGATATTATATACCTATGTACATACATATAATACATGATATGATGAATATAATATATATACATTATATTATTATTTAATTCATAATATGGTTACTTATATACTATTTTATTTTTATATTATATTAAGGATTATTATACTAATTTAAACATTTCATTAGGTCTTCTGATTCATTATAATTTAGAGTAAGAAGCCATTTTTTAACGATATTTTTACATTTGTTGCGTGTTTGATCGTAGATATTTATTAATTTATTTATTTTATTGTAGATATATGATGAAAGGAAGGATATATGGCGCGTATAAAATACAGTTTTGTGATCAGGTATACTGCATACCTTATCTGATCTTCGTTTGGTAAGTATATCAGGATCATATGTGAGCTCAGAGTGTTTGTGTAGGGTAACATTTAGAATATACAAACGTCTGATCGACAGAACTTGCGAACATTCGTAAATATTGCTGGTGGGATATCTATACGGCTTTTTAAAAATAACTTTGAGTAGAGACCGTTGTGCTCGTTCAACTTTTATCATTTTAGTTTTACATGCTCCTTCCCAAGCAAACAAGGCTTCTGGGGGGGGTGTGCCAAAATGTTTTCGTTTTCGCTTCGTTATATAATCGCCGATGAAAATGTATGGAATTGACATAAGCGTTCGTTAATATGACGTTGACGTTCAACTCGTCTTATGTTAATTCCATACATTTTGATCGGCGATTCTATAACGAAGCGAAAACGAAAAAGTTTCGGCTAAATGGCCTTGTAAGTATTCTTAACCGATTCAGTGCGATGTCATTTTTTGCAATTTCACGCGCCTGGCTGCGAACAAATATTTCGTATCTCCTCTCGGGCGCCACCCGCCATGAATTGTAATTTATCGCTGTTTCGTCTGTTTCCAAATGTACAAACAGAGATGGAAGGTAAGTGACTCATTTTTATCAGGTGTTCTAAGTCTTTGGCTATATTGATAAATTTATTTTCGTTTTATTGTAGAACGGGATATTACATGCTAGTCATGTATAACACCAAAAAATGTATCTTTTTTATAGCATTTTATAAACAAATAAACATTGTATAAGTTGTAGTTTTTGAATGGAATATCTGAATTCTACAAATCAATCAGAAAGGAAATGATGTTCTCTCACCTCCTGGCGGAAAGCGTCAACTTTCTTCCCACTGCGCTTACCGATGTTGCCATTTTCCGCCTCCATCGATGAGAAAAATCGTATACGCACCACGGGCAGTAAATAAGAAAGCCTCAGATTACGTTTGTTTGCTTCAATTACATGTGATCTGAGACATTTCTTATTTTCTTGCCCTAGGTGCGTAGTGCACTAATTCTACGAATAATAAAAACTAAGGAAGAGTAACTGTGTCAAAAAATTTGTTCCACGAGCTACAAAAAGAGACCCGAATACATGCATGTGTGAGGTACGACCCGCTTTACTCAAAATAAAGATGAATATAAATTACTATTATTTCAATAATAGTCATAAATAAAATGATGTATAATGGTAACAATGGTTTTGTCTTATTGTTTTGTTATTTAATTTGAAATTCTTATGAGAAGTACATATTTTAATAACTCATTGAGTTGAACTAATTTTTATTAATAATTGATTCATGATATTTAGACAACAAATATAATATTATAACATTATTTTTGAACAAGTCAATTAATCTTTAAACAGACAATATTAATTGAGGTTTCCGGTTATGATACTTTTGTTACAAAAAGTAAATGGTTTAATTAAAAATCTAATAATTGAATACTTGATTTATAATGATTTTCAGGATGATTGTAACTATGAATCATTGTGTTTATGATATTAGATACAAATCCTGGTAGTCAGAGGCGGGGCAGAGTGATAAGTCATTGGGATTGTTTTAGATGTAACTGTATATAAGGTGGGTTGTCAGATGGAGCGGGTTCACTCTCTCTCCTGTCGTAAGCTTTGTTACTCTGCCTCCTGTCAATGTGAATTGGCTCTGAGTACTTCGAACAGAGATCGTTATAAGTTAAGTATATAAAGTATTTTATTGGTTTAACTGCTTCTAGGCCTTTTGGTTAAGATCAAAGTGTAATATCTGTTCTTTTCAGCTTAATAATTGGAAATGAGGAAAAGCTAAATGAATAATTATTGTTTATGTATTTACAAGTCGTATATACTACGTTTTATTATGGAGTAAAGGTTTTATTTACTGGTGTTTATGATCTATACAATACTTTTATTTTGCAAACCTAAGCCGTTTCTGACACATGCATACTTTAGCCGCATAACGCAAAAAAATGAGTTCAAATAGATGTTTAATTTCACAAAAAAATATTATACATAGCTTAATAAAGTAAATTAAACAATAAAACAGATTTAATCCACAAGCTTTTGTTGATTTCTATAATATTCAATATTATATTACAGTATACTTTTATTTTATTTATAGTGTAGGCTGTAGTTGTCTATACTACGCTACTCGATACTATACTACGATATTAGACGAATTTTCTTTTTAGGGTTTCGTACCCAAAGGGTAAAAACGGGACCCTATTACTAAGACTTCGATGTATGTCCGTCTGTCCGTCTGTCCGTCTGTCTGTCTGTCTGTCTGTCACCAGACTATAACTCAAGAACCGCCATAGCTAGACTTCTGAAATTTTCACAGATTTTGTATATCTGTTGCCGCTATTACAACAAATACTAAAAATAAAAGAAACTACACATTTAAGGGGGGCTGCCATATAACAAACGTAATTTTTTTGGCATTTTTTGGTCGATATCAATAATGGCAACATGTAGGCACTTGAAATTTTCACAAAGGCCTTGAATATATGTGCACTTTGATAATTAATAATAATATTTAAATAAAATACAGATTTAAGGGGGGCTCCCATACAAAAATAACACAATTTTTGGCCTATTTTTCTCTATAACGGTACAGTACCCTTCGTACGCGAGTCCGACTCGCACTTGGCCGATTATTTTAATAACACCATGCAATGACAAGAAAGTATGTATGGAGTGCTTGTTTATGTATGTTAGAAATAAACTTTAGAAATGTTTGTTTGGGGCGGGCTGCTAGTTAATTATAATATTAATTATAAAATTGCTGCTAGTTAATTATAAAATTATGTTGATGTGAGATTTTGCTGGTGTTGGCGTTATATTATATTTATAAAATAATTCGGTGGCCATATTACCTAATCACCAATTGAAAATGTTTAAGACTCCTGAAGTGTAAGTTTTTATGCAATATCCTAAAACTAACACTGTACACGTAAAATACGTAACAAATAAAGCCACATTCATTGAGGGGAAACCTCTGAAAAATGTAATTTCATCATAGTTTTACAGATAAACGGCGTCACCCGCCATACAGAAAAGATACGCATGGTGCCTCTGCGGTGACATCCGCACGGAAACGGTTAAAGCGCAATACACATAAGGGTGTGTCATTTTTTCCAACTTTTCATTTTTTACATGTAATAGTTTTCAAAAGTTGTACTTATATATTTGTCCATAAATAAAAATAACTGCATTTATTTTTTCTCATTAAGTATACGCTTTTGGCTCGCTCAAAGACCTTGAAATTTCGAAAAAAGCACAAAATCAGACATTCAATTAAGATTTTTTTTTACTATTTGCAATTAGAAAAATAAAAACAACGGACTGTTTTAATATTAAGTATCAATAAAGTAAATAATATCTGAAAAATATTTTAGGTGTTATACGACTGTTTCTTTATATTTTTTATACTTACATTTTATACAACCGCGCCCTGTTTTTATTTGACCGCATACGACTCCTACAGTTTCGACTAAGCGGCATTTTTCAGTTATCTGAGTGGTCCGATTGTAATTTGTGAGCTAAATAATAAATAGGAATTAGTAATTCTTTTCTTTAATTTGATAAAACGATTAAAATCACTTCAAAAGCTAAGCTAAGATAGAAACGAGAGGGCGAACTAAATTACAATAGAGTTATGAAAAGATATATCGTCGCATACGAGTAGAAGAGCATATATAACAATGGTACAAAAACTAGGTTTAATTTATCTGAGGCATGCAACTTATTCATCAGAATCTCCGAAGGCAGTTTTGGAACCTATTATTTGCTATTTGGCGGAAATCGACTAAATTGTTTTTGTTGAACGCAGCCGGCTGTAATTTTGCCTTATGTTTAAACTACTTTTATACAAGTTAATAGATTAAGTTATATTTTTTACGTTCTTTAATGTATAAACATATATTTTTAACTGATAAAAATAATATTTATCACTTTAACCGACTTAAAAAAAATAGGACAAAAATTATTTTTTTTGATATTTCAAGACACTTGAGCGAGCCAAAAATAAAAGAAATATATAACTTTTATAACATATGCGTAATTATATAAGTCCAAGGCAACTTTCGATTCCTATTACGTAAAGAAATTTAAAGAAAAAAAATCGTCCATACAACGTGACACCCTAATACACGCTGAGCCCGCCGCGCCGGGCCGCCGACAAAGCCTGGCGACACAACCCGGTGGCTTCTGGCTGATTAACAACAATAACAATTAATCTTATTGTATTTCTTAAAACTTAGGCTGTAAAGTGATGTAATGCGCTCGCTTTTATCTCACCAAAATATTATATTTGTTATGTTTATACTGCGTTCGAAAAAACTAAGTTTTCCTACCTTGGCCGGCCCCCTACTACTCGGAGAATAGTATCCACCACAACCGCCAATAGAAAGTGAGATATTAGCATCTGGAAGAAATATATTTATTTACTATTTATACATACATTTTTAACACGAAATATACACGAAAAACGACACAACAGGTACTGCTTATCTCTAACAGAAATTTCTTCCAGCAGTCATACGGAGAGAAATGTGATGGGAAATATCAGACAGGGCGTGCACGGATAAATTTTAGTAATCTAGATAGTAATTCACATACAATAAAAAATTATAATAGTTAACTAGCTGTCTCGGTGAACTTCGTGTCACTTAGAAACCTTCCCTGGACTTCTACTAATATTTTAAGACTAAAATCAGCCCAATCCGTTCAGCCGTTTTTGAGTTTTAGCGCGACTAACATATTGAACATATTTAACTAACAGATTTCCCTGGACTTCTACGAATGTAGAAGTCCAGGGAAGGTTTAAAAGTAACACGCAGTTCACCGGGGCAGCTAGTTTTATAAAAAAATAACCTAATAATTTGGCCACCAAAACGAGTCTTACATTAACAGTAAAGATCAACTTGGATTGCGTGTAGATGACGAATATGGGTCGCAGCGTGTACTCGAACGCGACCAACGGCGTCACCTTGTGGCCCATTGTGTACATCTCAGCCAGCGACGTGCCCTGCTCTTCGCCCACGCACGCATTGTATATCGGGATGTCGTCGGTCTCGTGTAATCTGGAGTTTAGGAGATTAATGTAATATACAGGTTGTAATAAAACTAAACGATAATACTTTTGGGTGTATATATATGGGTCTCCTATATATAGTTTGCTGTGTAAGTAGCAGCGCTGAAAGAGAAACTTTTTTTCATCTTTGTATGCAAAAATTCATTACGCGCGGGCGCTTGCCCATAAAAATCACAAAAATATTTGCTTTTTCAGCGCTGCTACTTTTACAGCGAACTCTTAGTATATAAGGAACACATACACACCCTTAAGTATTGTCACTTAGTTTTGTTAGACCTTCTAGAAGGTAGGATTTTACCGCATAGTCAGAGACATTTAATTGTGATTAACCTTCATTTTAATGAATAGTTTGATCTGTCAAACTCTGTGGATGATGTATGGGCCTTATGTCAAAATTTTGAATTACTTAACTACCTACATTTGAGAGCATTTAAGTTAGGTATTAAGTGCGGCGTGCGGCATATAGATGCGTAGTAGCATCGAATTTGGTAGAATTATAGAGAGTTAATTATTCGATGTTATCTGGTGTCTGGGATCCATATAGACAAACATATTATGTGAGTCCACAATCAATCGATGTCCCTGAGATGAATATGTCACCGTAGGATTGTAACTACCGTTAGATTATAATCTATCTCGCGAGATTGTGAACGGTCTAAAGATTGTGAACCGCAACATACTGCTTACAATTTAACGTATTATTATTCGGTAGATTGTAATCTATCGAAGTAAAACCGTCAAATTGTGAAACGGAACGCACCTCGGGCGCTGATTGGTTGAACGGTATATGCCCCGTGTCGCCTTATTCGTTTGTTGTCGTACGTTAAGGATTACAATTTATGCTATTTATATAATTTAATAATTTATTAATGATTATTTTACGTAAATTTAATTAATATTATTTATTTTATATCACACTAATGTATAAGAACAGTATATTATTTAAATTCTTAGGTATTTAATAGCAATGTTGTCCCAATACGACTTGGTTGGGTTAGGTTAGATGACTTCGCTGCGCTCCGCCTTAGCCATCGTGGTTATTTTTTTTTTGTGAACCACCCAGAAATACAAGCCCCGCTCTGCGGGGCTTCGTCGACTTTTTTTGACTGACACCTGTGTTTCATTCCTAACTCTATGGACACAGAACGGTCTACTGACCAATCAGGGACAGCCTACGGACAGTTGACAGTTTGACAATTTTAAGATTGTGATTTAACGGTTTCACTTCGATAGATTACAATCTATCAAATAATAATACGTTAAATTGTAAGCAGTATGTTGCGGTTCACAATCTTTCGACTGTTTACAATCTCGCGAGATAGATTATAATCTACGTGATATTTGGTTTGGTTTTAGTTGAAAAAAATTATATAAAAAATAATATGAATTGATCACTGAGTAAATGTAGCTTAAAGTTAAATAATTATTTACCCAACGCATGGACACCGCGCGCGAGAGTAGTGGCGCGCGGCGCTGGGCGCACGGCGCCGCGCCGGCCGCATAGTAATTTACTAAGTGGCCATGATTCATTTATTTGAAGGGAAATTTGGTCAAAAATTAAGTACCTAATTTTATTACACAATTATTATAATGAGAATCGAGTACCGAGTACTCTCCTTAAGAGGCCGGGCTACCCTCGAAATTCTCATACATACGTAATACCAAAATCATTTTCTCATACGAAAATATTTAACATGTTTGAGTTATTTTTCAGCTTAAAATAGTAATTACCTAGGTTCCTGTACAAAAATTAACTTCAAAATATTTAAACACTAACAATTTTTTTTTTGTGTAAGTATAAATTTTTTTTACTAAATTTACTACTAAATATTTAAACACTAAAAAATATATAAATAAATAGTACATTACATAGTAGTACAAGTAATAAATTTACTACAAAATATTTAAATACTAAAAATATTTTTAGTGTTTAAATATTTTGAAGTTTATTTTTGTACAGGAACCTAGGTAATTACTATTATAAGCTGAAAAATATCTCAAACATGTTAAATATTTTCGTATGAGAAAATGATTTTGGTATTACGTATGTATGAGAATTTCGAGGGTAGCCCGGGCCCTTAAGGCTCGTCCACATTTGTATCATTTGCGCGATCAGATCTCCGATCAGATCTCCGTCGCGTATCATCGAAGCGTTTCAAAATGATACGCGTATCATCGTATCATTTTAACTGCGTATCTGATACGTGTCGTATCAAATACGCGCATGATCGGCAGAATGATCTAACAGGCGTCCACACTATGATACGCATACTTGATACGGCGCGATGATCGCGACGGAGATCTGATCTCGCAAATGATACAAATCGCACCTTTGGTAGAACAAGGGCACAATTGTCATAAATTGCCAAAATGACTTAAATATGCAGAAATGCTTTAAAAAGGCCCTTTGAACTGGAGGGACAAAGACGTTCGTTTAATTCCTTCAAAAAACCGCCAGATGGAAATAGTGGCGTTGTCTTTTTGGCTCCATTTTGTTACTCTCTTGGCGCGACAAAGTCTCATTGGTCAGTTGTGCCATCGGCGGGGACCGAGGTCGCCGTCACTTGGAGCGCTAACGCCGTATAGGTAAATATGCCCTGTAATGTTTTTGATTTCTGGAACGACATAGCCATATTTGTCACACTTATGCCTAGTTTATGATTTTAAAATTGGGAGGACAAAGTCGTTCAGACTATTGTGCCCTTGTCTGTCCAAGATTTGTTTTATTCCATGGTCTTAAAAGTAAATGTGTTTTTGTTATTCCAATTGCAAACAAATCTGGATGGACTTAATAAACAATTACTTCTTTGTCATTCCAAAGTGTAGTCTTATTAATGTGGATTAGACTATGATTTAATGTTTGTTAATACAAATAACTGAAATATTATCATTGGTAAATTCAATTATGTACCTTTTCAATTTTTTATTCGCACGTTTACAACTATAGTGACCTAATACAAAAAAAATGGGATTTGAGTTTGAGCCCGCATCCAATTAATAATTTCTTTACTTTAAGAGTAACGTAAATTGATTTATAAAATGTTTTTGATTTGAAAAATATCTTTTAATTTTCAGAAAATAAAGATGGAATCGCGTAGTAAAAAAAATTTAATGATGCTTAATGCTAAAAGTAATTATCAGACTAAAGAAACTGATGCCAAGTCTGATAGTACTTTTGGTGAAGGAGATGAGTGCCTTAAGACTGTGACAATTTCAAACGAAAATTCGTCAACGGGTAAGGATCTCATAGACTTATTATATTAGTTAATTACCTATAATTTTATATACTAAAATTAATTTATTTTAAGATTTTACAGCTAAAAAAATGGTTGAGACATGGATTGATAAAAATATCCATAGTTAGAATCCCATTAAGGAAAGCAACATTTTAGACAATGACATAATGGATACACCTATAACAAATGCTGATTTAGGTAAAAATATTATTTTAGTTTTAAAATCAAATGTATAACCTGTTATTTTTGCTAAGTTAATTAATCTATAACTAAAAATTGAAATTGAAATTTGTAAATTACTTTTATTTTGATACTTATATTATCTTATTACAATTTTTAAAGCGATTCCAAAGATTTTTGCTACGAAAAAAGTGAGTTTTGATCTCTATTTTTGTGATAAAGTACTGCGGATTTCGAAATGTTTAAGAAAATAAAACATTTATACAAAAAACACGTTATTTTCATTCCAAAATTATCCAAACTTAAAGCTTAAGATATGGTCATATTTACTTATTAATTTTCTTGTTGGTGGAACAAGGGCATAAATATACACCTACTTTCGAAAAATAATTATATAAAAAAAAAAACTAGCAGTTTTTAATATTTGTAAACGATACACCTAAAAGAATATAGTATATAGTTTATGTCATACAAAGCAGAACAACCTTAGAACATTATTAACATAGCTAGACCACATTAAGTACAAAAAAATATCTTAAAATGACTCTCCTGTAAAATTGCAAAAACTGCAATTGTGTCCTTGTTCTACCAAAGGTGCGAAATGTGAACGAGCCTTTAAGTATTGATCATTTAAGACCCGAAATCCTTGTTTTAAATGTCCTTCTCTCTAACTTTTCCTGCCGCACTCGGAGACATTTAATGATGATTAAACTCCATTTTAATGAATGATAATTATTAAAACTTAAAAGTATAATATATATGGACGCTTAACACCACGTCAGTAACGTGGTAAGTGAAGGACTTGTATTACGGGTACCAGACTATGGAAATATATTTTATACTTATAAACTATACACACATTTAAGAATTTTATTATATACTAGCTGTTGCCCGCGACTTCGTCCGCGTTAGCATAGTAGATCACATCCCAAGTATTATTTATTTTGTCGCGGCTTCGCTTGCGTAATTTAGGGATTACACGCAACCGTACATTTTTCCGCAAAAAATAGCCTATGTCCCTTCATGTGGTCTATTCTTCATGTTCACCAAATAACATTAAAATTACTCCAGTAGTTCATAAATCATAAGATAATAAGCAATTTCATATAATTTCCCCCGGTTTTTCCACATTTTTATCTATTTCTTCGCTCCAATTAGTTTTAGCGTGATAAAATATAGTCTATAGCCTTCCTCAATAAATGGGCTATCTAACACTGAAATAATTTTTAAAACCAGACCAGTAGTTCCTGAGATTAGCGCGTTTAAATAAGCAATTTCATATAATTTCCCCCGGTTTTTCCACATTTTTATCTATTTCTTCGCTCCAATTAGTTTTAGCGTGATAAAATATAGTCTATAGCCTTCCTCAATAAATGGGCTATCTAACACTGAAATAATTTTTAAAACCAGACCAGTAGTTCCTGAGATTAGCGCATTCAAATAAGCCCTTTCAAACAATTTTCCCCCGTTTTTCCATATTTTCCTCTATTTCTTCGCTCCTATTAGTCTTAGCGTGATAAAAATATAGCCTATAGCCTTCCTCGATAAATGGGCTATCCAACAGTAAAAGAATTTTTCAAATCAGACCAGTAGTTCTTGGGATTAACGCGTTTAAAAAAAAAAAACAAACTCTTCCCAATTATAATATTAGTATAGACGATACACATATTTAAAACACAACCATGACCAGGAATATAGATAACGGCGAGATTCGAACTCGCGACCCTCGGTTTGAGCGCTGACCATGCGCTCAAACACTGAGTCACAGAGATCGACAAACATAATAATATAGTATTTTGACATAAGTCCCATACACAATGTATGGGACTTATGTCAAGGTATTCATTATTACAGATTAGTAGTAATATTCGTGTCTGAGTATGGCAGCAAGTGAGTAGAATTTAATTTCATATCGCATAGTTGATAGTAATTGAAAGTTTTTACTTTTTAATTCCTCTCGTCCAAGCGGCGATGAGAGTCCCTTTGGTGACGATGTCGGCTGGAACGTAGTCACTTGTCGCGTGCTTATCAGCGTACACAGTTCGGAGGATGCCTGAAATGGTAAATTGAATACGAGTATGTGACTTATACATTATACAAACCTCAGTCTAAAGCAGGGGTCACCAAATGGCGGACCGCGGTCCGCATCCGGACCGCCGAACCATTGTGTGCGGACCAAGCATGTTCGAAAATGAAAAAATGTTGTCGGTCTCGACATACTGATCAACATTGAACATGTAGTCAACAAAAACTGTCACTTTTCTCATTGATACAAATACCTTTGTAATTTCCGTAATTACATTTTTGTTGATTTTTTTTTCTGTGCGGACCGCGAAGATCATTTTATTTCTTAAAACGGACCCCGAGCGAAACTAATTGGTGACCCCTGGTCTAAAGTCTCAGTTACGGCCCTAACAAATCTATCGTCGGCTCACTGTGCGGTGGCGGAGGTCTCGTGTCGATACTTTAGCCCAAGGGTTCCCAAACTTGTCTAGTGCCCACTTTGAGAATAAATCATTTTAGCGCCCCATCCTTTGCCCCATCCATAATCATTTTTTCACCTACATAAAACCACTATAACTTCAATTGAAATTAATTAATGTTCTATAAGTCGCAAGGGTTAAGGCGCTGACAACTACCAATGCCCTTGATCTCGCATCACTCTCGCACCTGTGTCGATTTTCATGCCAGAGAGACAGAGATGTGAAGTGTTCACTCGGTAGCGTGGATACATTTTTCGTTTGTTAGAGGAAAAAATAAATATTATGGGAAATCTAGATGTCAGAACCGAAAATTAAATCCGGCAATCTTTGGATTTTTGTAAAAGGTATCAAACAAACAAATTTTTAAAGCATAGATTGTATTATTACTTTAGTTAGAACTGTTTAAAGTTCTTGAAAGATGTGACTTTGGTATTTTTTTTCATCCAGTAGGAGTACATTATTTTATTATTTAAATTCGACAAGCTTTTCCAAATATAATCAAAAATCACATATATTTTTTGTGCCAGTCAATGAAATACATACGTCTAGAAAACTGCACAAAGATGTCGAATTGGCAGCTGTCTTCCCCTTAACTTGAAACCTATGTTGTAGTAGGCAGGTATAATAAAAGAGATGTTGCCAAGGTCAGAGATTAGCAGATTTTTTAAGTAAAATAAAGATATAACGGTAAAAAAAAGCATTTCAAAATTTCAGTTTCATAACTGATGTATTTTTTTGTAATGAGCTTTATAAATATTTTTCATAATTTAACTTAATTGTGAAAAATATTTGTGATATATTTTATAGTTGTTATATTACCTTGTGCAGCGGCGGTGATGAGCCCAACGGGGCCATTGAAGTTGTCTATCCAACCCGGACACGGCTCCGACAGGCACCCAGTAACTGTGCATCATGCCACAGATTACCAGAAAGCTACTAATTGAATATTAATGCCTCCTAATATGTTGGACGTCCAACAAATAATGCTACAATCTAAAACCACAGTATAGCAATATGACATATCCCTACAGTAGTGAAACGAATGTACTTGCGCAGAGCAATGGAGGGGTACCCGCGGGGAAGCGGGCGGCGCGGGCCCGCGTACACAAACTCGCGGAGTTTGTGTATCTGCGCGCACAGGGGTGACGTTAGCGCGTTGTCTACGAATTTTCTGTTGTAAAACGATAACTTGTCTTATAAACAATGGGATAATATAATAAATATTCAGTGCACGGATGTAAATCTGATTCAAAAAACAAAAAGGATTTAAATGTTCATAAATATCGGCTCACAGTTCACACTAATTACTAATATCAATTGTGTTGGCATTGGCGGCATTTATTTGCATCTCTGTTTTATTGTTTACGTTGTAAGAAGTGTAAACAAGGAGAGAAACAATCTATACTTACATATAATAAAATTGTAGGAAAGTCAATTCTGTACATTGAATATTTTTGAAAAATAATAAGTACTTGGGACGTGATCTACAATCGATATGGAAGCCAAAAATATAGTTTTTAGAATTTTTGTCTGTTTGTCTGTTTGTCTGTATGTATGTCCGGGATAAACTCAGAAAATACTGAATGGATTTACTTCTGCACGAATATTACTTAGATGTCGGGCCAACACATAGGCTATACATATATTATAACGATATCGCCTATGGTGGGGGTGGGGGTGGGGGGGGGAGGGGCTCAAGTTTCAATATTTTTAGTTTTTTGCTCATATCGCTAAAACGGTGCGTTGTAGAGAAAAAAAGTTCGGTACGTAATGAAACCGGTGACGAGATTTTTACCCGAAATAGTGTCGTAGCGTTTGTATTGCGTCTTATTTCTCCTTTTTAGGAACAAACTAACTCATCTATATATAATAAAATCGTAGGAAAGTCAATTCTGTACATTGAATATTTTTGAAAAATAATATTTGGCCCTGGATCTACTATGCTAACGCGGACGAAGTCGCGGGCACCAGCTAGTATATAATAAATTAAAAATCTGTCAAATACCCTGTTACATACTAATTTGTACCTACCTAGCTAGGTACACACACCAAGTGTAACATTTTGACCTTTGGACCTTACTGCGCACGTAATAAGAGCGAGTTTTGAAGTGCTTCTGTTACACCTGACGTGGGGCCTACCATACGGTTTACCAATTGTGTGATTAGTTATTGGATATTTTATACAGGGTGGTACAAAAATAAGTGATAATAGTTTAGGGTGTGTATGTGTTCCTTGTAAAGAGTTCACTGCGGAAGTAGCAGCCCTGAAAGACCAATATTTTTTTCACTTTTGTATGGGCAAGCGCCCGAGCGTCACGACTTTTCCCATACAAAAGTGAAAAAAAAATTTGGTCTTTCATCGCTGTGACTTTCACAGTGAACTCTCTACATTCTACAAGGAATGAAGGAACACATACACAAACTTAAGTATTATCACTTATTTTCGTTACACCTGTATATTCGAATGCGTCTTCATTATTTTAATCCCCCGATCGTGATTCGTGGATTCTTGGAAATCTATTGTTATTCTATTGTGTCTCGCTCATAGGTGATCTTATGGGGCTTGATGGGTCAATTAAATTTTTAAATAGAGAACTAAAATTAATCATCTAAAAATAAAGTTTCACGTAAATATCTGGCAGTACGACATAATAATGTGTAAATATAACACGCTAATTAAACAGATTATGATAACATTACAAGCACATTATTTTATTTTTATTTTATCTCTCTACTGCCTCGGTCAGGCTTCGTTCACGGTATGCTGCGCGCGCGTCCCTTGTCTCGTCGCTATGTAGGTCAGTCGCCAGCCGGGCGCCACTTGTTTTGATCTATGACGTGACGTCATATTACAGATGGGATGAAAGGGAATTCTTATATTATTATTCACTATTATACACTATATATATATTATACACTATTTTATTTTTACACTATCAATGTATATATATGCATAATATGCCTATTAAATATGTACATGTTCTTTCACATCATTTTTAGGCTTATCTACTTATTTATTTTTTATAATGTAAGTATTTATAAGGTTTTTTTTTACTATCTTATTGTTCACTTTGCGCTGGCGCCAGTGTGCATCTGTCGAGCGATTGGCAACAAGGCCCCACAGAACACCAGGGATCGCGGTGTATACTGTGATCATCACCTGAGTGGGGTCCTTTTCGGTGGAATTCGCATTACACTGCATTGTAGTTTGCTATCTTTACCCAAATATACACCTACCTACAGTATATTATGCCCTTATGGCACTTATTTGTTAATGATCCTTTTTTATATATTTTTTTTTATTATTTTATGCTTATTGTCTTTTTTGTGAAATGTTTATTGTAATGTGGTGTAATGTGTTTGTACTGAATAAATGTTTATTATTATTATTATTATTATTATTATTATTATTATTATTATTATTATTATTATTATTATTATTATTATTATTATTATTATTATTTCCCGTTTCGTGGCAACCCTGGCATATCTGCTCGGTACCTACACCGATGGCGGCGACATCAAAGGCGTTTCGTTACTGTAGGGACTAGGGATATTGCTATACTGTGCTAAAACTAAAATGACGAGTAAAATATTATTATACTGTATTTATACTTTAAAAAGAAACGTAAGACTAGCCATAGACGGACCACAAGTTGCAATCAGGACCGACTGCTCTAGAGCGGTCGCGTTAAAATTTGCACCGACCGCACAAGAACTGTTCGAGCGGTCCGTATATTGTGGATATGAATTTAGTCTGAAAAGTGCAGATCGCCGTTCGGCGACCGCATTTTTTCGACTGCAAGATACGGTCCGTCTATGGCCGGCCTTAATGTAAATTTGTTATCCGCGTAGTTAAATAACAGTTTAACTGAACTAACCTATAGACGGTCGCACTATCACGATGGGCAGTTTTCCTCGCAGCTCGTACACGGCGTGCTCGGTCAGGTTCTTTGTGAACGCGTATGCATTTGGAAATTTTCCTAAAAGCCTAGAAATATGTAGGTAGTTTAATTTAAATAAATTAAATCTTATATATAAAATTCTCGTGTCACAATGTTAGTCCACGAACTCCTCCGAAACGGCTTTACTGATTTTTACCAAATTTTATATGCATATTCAGTAGGTCTGAGAATCGGCTACACGGTACTTTATATATTGATAAGTGCATTTGTTGAATAAATAATAGTAAATTACGAGGGCGGCACTGAAAATTTCGGGAATCAAGGAGGTGACACAACAGTACTATTTAAAAATGTGTTTATTGCTTTTCGAAGTATTCTCCGCGAAATTTGACACATTTTTCCATACGATGGAACCAATCATTGAAGCAACCAGTCCATTCGGAAGTTGGGGTCTCCAAAATGGCCGTTTTGTAGGCGTCCACAGCTTCTTCAGGTGATGAAAATCTCTGACCACGCAATTTATTCTTTATTTTAGGGAAAGTATAGAAATCATTAGGGCTTAAGTCGGGGCTGTACGGCGGATGTTCTAATAATTATATGTTTTCTTGCTCTAAAAACTCTTTTGTTCTGTCCGCGGTGTGAGAACTCGCATTGTCGTGATGGAGGATGATGGGGCGGTTGCATTTCTCTTTACGGAGTTCAGAAACGACCTGTGGCAAACAAATGCTAGCATACCATTCTGCATTAACCGTTCTTTGTCCCTCAAGAGGAATAGTCGCAATATGGCCGGTTTTGGAGACAAACGTGGCCACCATTTATTTTGCAACACTCCGTGAACGAACAATTTTTGTTGGCTTTAACTCATTTTCGAACACTCAAACTCGTGACTGGTTTTTAGTTTCGGGTTCGTACGCGTATATCCAGGATTCGTCACCTGATACGATGTTGTATACAGCATTTGAGGATCCTGCGTGGAATCTTTCGAGAGTTCTGACGCACCAAGTAACGCGAGCCGCTTTTTGCTCTTCACAGAGCAAATGCGGTATCCTTTACTAACAACTTTTTTAAACCTAATCGTTCATGCAATATTATTTGTATTTGACTCATGCCAATGTCTAAAGTTGCCTGAATTTTGCGGTATGTCACATGTCGATATTCCTCAATCAGCTTACGCACAGCAGTTTTCTTGGGTGACTGCAGTTTTTGGACGACCTTGACGGGGATCATCACTGAGCCTGACACGTCCACGTTGAAATTCAGCAAACCAGCGATAAATTGTGGTTTTAGATGGGGCTTCATCACCAAATGCAGAAATCATCCGATCAACACACTGTTTTTGTGTTAAACCACTTCGAAAGTCATAATAAATCATCGCTCTAGAATTTTCTCGAGTCAATTCCATTTTCTCAACGACTAAACAAGTTTGACAAGACCTTGTGACAAGACCGAGATTCTTTTTTAAAATAAATAAGTGGTATTCGATTTTTAAAACCAAGGAGTTTCCATTTAAAAAGATTTTAATATGACAGGAATAGTGGAAGTATTCCATTCCCGATATTTTTAGTGCAGCCTATGTATTACAACCTGAGACTGACGGTGACCATTTTTTTTTTTTTTTTTTATTTAATTATTTTAAGTCGCTTTAAACATCAAAGGTCATTAGCGACTACAAGTTTACATTAGATTAAAGAATGATATCCAGTTAACTTTAGAAATTCTACAGTATTTTCCCAATCTGATAGACAATCTTTTAATGTACTTTGAAGATTTACACTACTTCTTTCTGAGCTGAACATAGAACAATCGATAAGTAAATGTTTTATGGACAATTCGCAATCACATCTTGAACACTTGTTCCTAGAAGCTTTAGTAATGAGATGAAGGTGTGTAACATTACAATGTCCTATTCTTAGCCTATTAATAACTATTTCATCTCTTCGTTTAAAGAATTTGTAATTACAGTTTTCAAAAATTGATTTTCTTAATTCATACAAATAACTATTATTATTTACAACCCAACAGCTGTTCCATAAGCTTTTAATTTTAAACTTTAGAAATTTTGTAACATCTGAAATATTACAATTTAACAAATTACATTGATCTAAAGTCGTCGCTTCCTTAGCTTGAGCATCTGCTTTCTCATTCCCCGGAATGCCCTGGTGACTAGGAATCCAAATAATTTCTATAGAAAAATTATTAATTTTTAAGTTCGCAAAATTTACTCTTATTGTATTAATTAAGGGATCAATATTTTTATCATTCAATAAAGCGGTTAAGCACGACAGAGAATCGGAAAATATAACGTATTTTTTTGAAGTCGTAGGATTAGTTTTAATGATCTCCAAACATTTTAAAATAGCTATAGCCTCGCAGGTGAATATAGAAGTATAGTCAGGTAGTCTGTATTTATAATTATAATTTTCTGAAACAACTGCACAACCTGTTCTTTTATTAAAAATAGATCCATCTGTATAAAACATTGTGTAATCTGAATATTTTTCTAAGAGTTCATAAAAATAGTTCTTATAAATATAATTTGGAGTAGATTCACGGGGATATTTGTTCGCCAAGTCTATGTTTATTTTAAATATATTTGTATCCCAAGGTGGTAGTTGATAAGGAAAAGGACGTTGAAATAAGGGGGGTAAGTTATATTTAATTTCATTTAAATAGTTTTTAACCCTTAGTCTTAGAGGAACTGAAAGAGAAGGTCGTAAACTGTATTCTATATCAGATAATAATGCGGGTTTTATAAAGAGAGAATCCATATTATTCACAATATGTTTGGCTGCAAAAGTTAGGCATAGTTCCTTCCTTCTATATGATAAAGGCATTTCGCCAGACTCGACTAGAACACTATTAACAGGGCTTGTTCGGAAGGCTCCCAAACTTAACCTTAAACAAGTATTGTGGATGCTATCTAAAATTTTTAAAATATTATTGGATGCTGAGTCATATAAAACTGAACCGTAGTCAACTTTTTGCCGAATTAAAGCTTTATAGGTATTTTTTATACACCTACTGTCAGACCCCCAATCGATTGATGATAAAATTTTTATAATGTTCATTCTGTTAAAACATTCGGATTTAAGTTTTTTTATGTGTGATACCCAATTTAATCGCGAATCAAAAGTAAGACCTAATATTTTTATTTCATTTACTTGATTAATTTTACTGCTATTTATAAATACGTTAATTTTTTCTTTATTTTTATTTTTTGAAAGAACCATAAGTTCTGTTTTGGTTTCCGAAAACTTAAAGCCCGTTTCTAGACTCCATTTACTTAAATGATCTAAGGTCTCTTGCAATATTTTTTCTACGAGTTTAAGATTTTTGCCACTACATAAAATTGTTAAGTCATCTGCAAATAAATATCCCTTAACTGGTCTTTTTATAATATCTAAGACATTATTAATTGAAATCAAAAATAAAATCACACTTAAAACAGACCCCTGAGGAAGTCCATTTTCGGTACAGAGAGGATCAGAAAGAATATTATTTATTTTAACCCTTATACATCTATTAGATAAAAAATTTATAACATAAGCTAGAACGTTACCTTTTAAATTTAACTGTTGTAAAAGTTGTACCACTCTGTGTTTCCAAACCATTTCATAGGCTTTCTCTAAATCTAGGGCAATTAATACTATTTTATATTTATTTGCAAAGGACTTAAGAATTTCTTCTTCTAAAAGGCTCAGATGATCTAAGGTTGATTTAAATTGTCTAAATCCAAACTGAAAAGATGTTAAAAACTGATTTCGCTCTAAGTACCATCTGATTCTATTGCTTACAATTTTCTCTAAAATTTTACAAAGATTACATGTAAGTGAGATTGGTCTGTAATTTGATGCAACAGTAGCTAGTTTACCTGGTTTTAAAATAGGTATCACTATGGCTTCTCTCCATAGATCAGGAAAAACCTGATTTACCCAAATATAATTGTAAATATCTAAAAGTCGTTCGAGAGCCAATAACGGAAGTTTTTTAATCATGATGTTTGATATTTTATCAGGACCAGGGCTGGAATTTCCTAATTTTTGAATAACGAGATTAAGTTCGTCTAAAGTAATGTTTTTGTTGATAGGATTTTCATTATCTATCTTATCAAATCCTGTACAGCCATCTTCTTTTTCTTTTTTATAAGATAAAAACTCTTATCTATAGTTATTTGAACTCGAATTTGCAGCAAAACTTTTAACCAATAACTCGGAATTCATTTTAGGATCATTACAAAGTATTCCTTCATTGTTTTTTAAGATAATATCTATTTTATTCTTTTTTTTACCATTTATAGAGTTTATTTTCTGCCATACAGTCCCTATCGGTGTTTGACTATTTATTGATGAAATAAAATTTTGCCAATTAACTTTTCTACTTTCTTTAAAAATTCTTCTAGTCTTAGATCTTATTTTACGATATTCAATCTTCAAATATTCTTCCTTACGTTTATCATCTTCGGTATATTCTTGACTAATTTGCTTATTTAAATTAACTTTTTTTATTTTTATGTATTTTCTGTAAGCTCTTTTCGTTTCTCTTACTGATTTCGAACATTCATCGTTCCACCAGGGTACTTGATTTTTTCTTAACTTTCCACTAGTCATAGGTATATTTTTTTCAGCGGAGTTATAAATTATTTGATTAAATTCTTTTATAGTTTCATTTATACAAAAATGTGATGTAATATTTATTTTTTCTAATTGTTTTACTCGATTTTCAATGTCATTATGGAAATTTAACCAATCAGCTTTTAAATATTTCCAATGCTTAGAACCTATTTCACTGTAAGGCTTTAATTCAATTTCTGCAGATAATACAATAGGAAAATGGTCACTGTCATAAAGGTAGTCCAATGCGTTCCAGTCAAAATAAGTTGATATATTTTGAGAAGCAAAAGATAAATCAATATTACTTGTTTGACCATTTCCAGAATTAAAATGCGTAGGTTGGTTTTTATTTAAAAGAATAATATTGTCACTTAAGTCTAACCACTCAGCTATAATTTTTCCCCTTTGATCGCAACGACTAGAGCCCCAATAAAAATGGTGCCCAAATCTCCTAATAAGAGAAAAGGTGTCGGAAGCTGATAAATTACATTATTCAATGCATTATGATTAATAGAACAGCTATTAGGTATGTAAACATTACAAATAGTAATCTCTAAAGGGAATTTTATTCTTATCGCAACAACTTCAAGGCAACTATTAATAATAATCTCTTCAGGTAACAAATGAGGCTTAACATACGTGGCGACACCACCACTAGCAATACTGCTGTAAGTTCGGTTCTTATGAAAACATTCATAGTTTTTCAATTTTGCAAAATAACTATCTTTAAAATTGGTTTCTTGTACACAGAAACATAAAGGATCGACATCATTCAAAAGTAATTTTATGCTTTCAAATCTTACATGAAAACCATTTACGTTCCACTGCAAAATTTTCATTATGTTATAGTTTTAGCAAATAGTGTGATATAATGTTTTAAATTGATTATGATATAACAATTTAATATAATGTACATATACCAAAAAGAAATTACTTATCTTTAATTAAATTAAGCTCTTGCAATTTTCTAGTGAGTCTCGAACATCGGCTTTTTAAATTCCTACTAAGTTTCGGATGAATAAATAGGCACATTGTAATTAACTCGGCGGTATTTTCTGTATAGTCTTGCAAAATTTCCTGTATATTTTGTTTGTTTCGCGTTTCGTCAAGAAGTTTTCTAAATTGGTCCAATGTCAAGGGGAAGTGGGGTAAGGCATCTTCATTTTTTAATTCCTTAATTTCCATTTTAATATCCGTCCATACCTGTTCTTCTGATCTATTATCTAATGTTTTCTTTTTCTTCCTTAAGTTTTTCTTAATAGGTATTTCTTCTTCTAATGAAAAGTTACTGTCGGTGTCGTTAGTATAATCACTCGATGGTACAATTAATTCTTCCGTAATAAGGTCAGTATTTTGGTTCAATTCCGAATGGGAAGGTTCTGATGCAGTAGTAGAATGAATTCGTTTAATGCCCTTACTATGTTCATAATCTTTTGATGACAAGTTTATAATATTATCAACTTGAGATTGAGGTATATAATTTTGGGACTCTTCTAAAATATTATTGGGGGTTTCAATAGGTTCTGGTGTAATATCACTGAGATTTTTAGAGGTATTTAAGGTGTGATTACCTTGAGGGCAATTTTTAGCCAAGTGTCCCATTGTATTACAAACAAAACATTTCATCGACTCGTTTGATACATATATCCAGTAGTTGGTATCTTCATACTGGATTTGTAACGATTCCGGCAGTCTTCTTTCGTCCTCAGGGGAGACGTACAATTGGCGCCTAAAGCTCATTATATGCGAGAAGCCAGGGTCGGGTATACCTACTTTCATAAAGGTAATCGGGCTTAAGATTTTAATGTTAATGTCGTTAAATTTTTCTATTAAAACCTCGTTGGGAATGATCGGGCAAACATTCGATAAAACAATCCTTTTATTTCTAGAAATCAGTGGGCGAATCTCTAAAATATAATCTTTAATTTTTATTTTCTTAATAACGTCAACCAGCTGATTTGCAGTTTCTTTGGAATCCATGTAAACACAAATTCTTGAGTTAGCAATCCGGGAAATAAATCGAATATTCGTTGACTTAGTTACAGTTGAGAGTGCCATTAAATAATCTCTTAGCATCAATCCGTCGATCGAATCTATTACGATGGCTTGGTCTTTCTTGGGGTACATTATTTTGGAGGTAACGTTGGCATAACTTACAGTGGGGGTACTCGACATCTTCTCCATCACAATTAATAAGGTGCTCCTGCAGGCAGGAGCACCCGCGATAATGCTTGTTAGGTAGTTACGATAACTAATAGGCGAGCCTTGCGTACGTCGGTATGCGATAACGCGTGGACCGATCAGCGCGGTGGTCGCGAGGTAACTCCAAGACGGTGACCATTGTTTGTGCGATGGGATAGCGATCGATGTTGCCATGGTGACATACTTATTTAGTCACTTCAATAAAATAATATGGCAAATATATTTGGCAAAGCAACGTTTGCCGGGACAGCTAGTAATTTATAAAATTATTTACTTTATAACAAGCTAAAGTCCAAACAGCGTATCAATGCACAAACATTTCATACAAAATGTCAGTAGAGATATACTACGATAACATGGCGCGCCCTTCCAACTACTTGCTTATTGTTTCAATGTGTGTAGTCAACTAGTCACATCCTTATGTAAGAGTTTGTGTGTAGTAAGTATTCAACCAATCAACCAGTACGCGTAATATTTCACTTAATGACACTTATTACCAAGTTTTGTTGATCAACTAATCATACGAAACGCGCAAGACAACGCACTTCAAACGTTTTGACAACGCACTTCAAACGTTTTGAATTTTGGAGGGGCGCGCCATGTTATCGTAGTTTATCTCATCAAAATAACGAGACGGCTAAAACTCAACTCGATTATTTGGCATTAATGTTTTATACTTTACAAATTATTTTTAAATTTTCACACCCGATAATTCAAAATAAAATTATTTCAAGCTTTCAATTTTACGTGTAAGTCTCAACTCTCAACTTATTTCGATTACCAAACTAGCTTGGAACTCACTTTGGGGTCAGAACCCGTAGTGCTGGCGGGTCCGTGTTGTACACTATCTCTCTGATCTCCCGCCAGTCCGCTGCGGGGGGGTACATCTTCTCCTGTATCACTCTCTCGTAATCGAGGTTACAGAATGACGTAGACACGTGCACGTAGCTCTGTAACAAAAGTAGGGACAAAAAGTGCTATACGTGGAAAAGAGAGGTAGCGTTAGCTTCTCACAGACGAACGGCAATTGTCGACGGCAGTCACTGAGCATTTTTCATTGATTTTTTGACACTTGTTGGCGACAGTCGACGGCTGCCGGCGAGTGCCGTCATCTGCCGTCGACAAGTACCGTTCGTCTGTAAGCGCTCTTACTATCAACGTTTTCTTTCTAGTCGATGACCGGGTTATAGTTATAGGTTACTAGATGACATCGTGATGATTTATCACGCGGGAACCGTACATTTATCCGGGACTAAATGTATCCTATATCCTTACCCGGGACTTAAAGTATATCCATAACTTTCAGAAAAATCAGTTCAGCGGTTTGAGTGAAGTGTGAAGAGGTAACAGACAGACAGACTTTCGCTTTTAGGTCGTGTTTACACCAAACCGACTGTGAGCCGCCGAATGTGAGCGAACGTTATGCAATTTATTGTATTTCCATACATATTCACACCTAACCGACAATACGCTATTACGCTAGGCGTGGCGCAGACTTTCGATACCGTATATTTTAAGTTCACACTGGGGCTCACAGTGAGCCTGCTCACGTTCGGCGGCTCACAGTCGGTTTGGTGTGAACACGGCCTTATAATATTAACATGGATCGGTACCTCCAAGTTACGTATTAGCTTCGCTAGTTCAATCAGTTTCAATGCTCCTATTAGATTGGTTTCCAGCGCTTTCTCTAAGGTTTCATCAAATCTACAAGCAGAAAAATAATGAGCACCCAAAACTACGTAGATAACCCGCATTTGTACATGCTTTTGACTGTATCATGGTTGATGATTTGCGACAGTTACATGACAGGCGTTTTACAGCAGATGTATCTACTCATGTCTGCCAAAAATGTCGTATATTTGTGACAGATAGTAGTGTAGCAGATATTGTGCGAAATCTGCTGCCAAACGCCTGTTGGGTTACTTGTACAATCTCGCTAGGTACTCATTCTGCTTTTGTTAAAGAGTTCCTTAATAAACGTTTTAAGAATAGTTTAGGTACTATTCTTAAAACGTTTATTAAGGAAATAATAGTACCTAATATTTGCGGCTTGCGGTATCTAGGTCAATATAATACCTGACTGTCGCAGCGGCGTGTATAATGATATTCGTATTTTCAAGCACAAAAGCTCGATCTCTTTCTGACATGCCTGGAAATTTTAAATATTACTACTTTAGTATATATAGAGAGCACAAAACAAAACATTACTTAGGTCCACTTGCGCAGATCTGGGTAAAAGTTAACCACGAATTAAATGTTATCACTATCGTAAAATATATTGTGAAGAACTAGCGACCCGCCCCGGCATCGCACGGATATAAAATATATAGCCACTGAAAAAAATATTAAAATCGATAGCCTATGATCCTTCACGTGGTCTACTTCTTATCTGTGCTAAATAACATAAAAATTGCTTCAGTAGTTCGCGAGATAAGCCGTTTCAAATAATTTCTCCTGTTTTTTCCACATTCTCCTAATAAGTCAGCGTGATAAAATATAGCCTATAGCCTTCCTCGATAAATGGGCTATCTAACACTGAAATAATCATCAAAATCCGTTGCGTAGTTTTAAAGATTAAAGGGAACAAAGGGACATGAGGGAAAAAAGCGACTTTGTTTTATAATATTATGTACTTATAGAAGATGTAAGAGATAACCTGGATCTGCGGAAGTGGGCCTTAGAGTTCTAGTAGAAGTTGTTACATACCCAAGTCTGTCTCAATCATATTTCCCGGCACGACTGTAATTTTAGAGTGAAATAGTCCACATTTTTCTTTCCTGAGCCTATCAAAGCACTGAAGAATAAAAATCTATGTAATGTAAGAAACAACCATTTGATCTCAAAAATGACAATACCTGTTGCTGCTGTTTATTAAAAATTAGATGACCGCGTAGAAGTTTGTTTATCAAGTGGGAACCGCACATTTTTCCGGGACAAAAAGTATCCTATTACCCGGGGCCGGGATAATATCTGTATACCAAATTTTATGAAAATCTATTCAACGGTTTAAGCGTGAAGAGACAATAGACAGATAGCAAGACAGACACACTTTGGCATTTATAACATTAACTAAAATATGGATTTTCAGCAAAAAAAAACACGATTTAGTATTTTGTACTTACGGAGTTTTTGTACAGATTCTCTAATCTCTGTTCGGGAGGAACACCTTTCTTCGCTCTTATAAACATATATATCTGTTTTAAATCTGAGCATGAATAGAGTAGCTTCTCTATAAGTAGCTTTCCTATGAAACCTAAAAAAAATATATCATTCATCTGTTTTTATGGGATAAAAACCCAAATTCTTAATTACTAGATTTGGCTCCTACAACGCGTTACTTTAAAAAAGTATTATTTTTAACCGACTTCAAAAAAGAGGAAGTTCTATGTTCGGCTGTGGAATCTTTTTGTTATTATTGTCAGTAACGAATTTCGCTATTTGGTCTTTCTTTGATTGCCACAACGCTCGTTCGCGTTTTCATTATAATATCCTTAACACGAATTCCGCCATGTGGGTATTTTATTGTGACCACAACGCGTAATTATAGTGAGTTTTTTTTTCCACTTACTGAGCGTTTTCGATCTTTGAGCGTAACTTAATATAATTATATAAACAACGTTAATTTCACTTTGTTGGATTCTTGGATTTAGCCTCTGGCAAATTAGCAAAAAGTTAGCTTTTTTTAGGGCCTGTTTCACCGCTTCCTGATAAGGTTACCCACCACTTAACTTGACACATAGAGTATGGAGAATCTGTCAAATAAGCCTATCGGGCACCTTATCAGGAAGCGGTGAGGGGCCTTGCACGGATTTGCCAACATTATTGCTTGTGTGGTGGTGGTGTTTGCAAGTTCTTGCATACGAGTGTACGCATAGGCAGTGTGGGAGGAGGGAGGTGCTGTACGCATGCCTATGCGTGCACTCACTCATTTACTTAAAGGTGGAAGTATTTTTTTTCGCGGAATATTGCTAAAAATAATAACAAACTAAATTTTAAGCTATGGATTTCCGCAAAGTAACGCCTGATTCTATTAACTATTGAATAACATAGCACCAGCACTAATTGACCTTTCTAGTATCGGAGCGATGAGAAAAATGCTCGCACTGCAATTATATTCTACTTATTTAGACAGATATGTTACGTTCATACTATTTTCCGGCTTAAATCTCTTCCGAACAATTTTCAAATTCAAAATTTGACTTTGACAGATAAGTGAAACAAAAGATACGAAATGCCATTTACATAAAAGAGACAGACTAAATAAAAGACGACCCAATTGGGTCGTATTTGAGTCTTCATAACGCGCGCGGTAGTAACGTATCTGCTTTGAGTTTTTTATATAATATCGATATTGTCGCACTGTATTATGTTACCTTAAACACAAGAATGAACCTACTACAAAGACTAGTGACTACAGATAATTAAAGATTCATCCAGGTCTGTTTTTAGCATTACCAGCGAGATTTCTTCGGCGCCCAGAGTGCTGATAGATCTGAAAAAATTTGGCGCCCCTTTGGATTCATCGGAAAACTTCGGTAACTATTAGGGTGGGTTGCACCAGAGGCGTGGTTAAAGTTCAAGTTAAGGTTAAAGTTATGGTTAAAGTTAAATATGGCGTCCTTTAGCTTTAACTTTAACCGGAGAAATTGACAGATGTCTGTTGCGTTTATTTTTTTGTTAAAGCTACAGGTAACGGGATTGAGGGTATAAAAATTGAATTATCCGTAAAAATCGACAGGAAAAATATAACACTGTAGAACAGTAAATTTTCACGAAAAATTTAGGTATACGTATGAGCATATGGCGTTCCTTGGACGCCATATTTGACTTTAACCAGAGATTTGACATTTTGCACTGTAGTCAAAGTTAAAGTTACACTTAAAGTTAAAAACTTTAATTATTGTATATATATATATATATATATATATATATATATATATATATATATATATATATATATATATATATATATATATATATATATATATATGTCTTATAGTTATTTGGTAAAAAAAAACCGAGTACACAAAATACAATGCTGCCCTTGTTCTAGAATCATGTTCTTTGACAGGGGTCAATGACCACTACGGGTGCTTACAGCATTATGAGAATAGAAAGTTACTCGTAAGTCTTATTATACCTGTCCCGCCAGTAATGAAAATTGTTTTCCCTTTGTAGTATTCCGGTATTGTGGGAATATCGTTAAAGTCAAGTTCATCCACCCGCGTCATTTTCCTAAAAAATAAAAATAATAATTACTGTAATAAAATTTCGCACTGCTAATTTAATCCTTCGATCGCGGATTCTTGGAAATCTATTGTTATTTTATGCTGTCGTAGTCACCGGTATCCTTATGGGGCTTGATGGGTTAAAAAAAATATCAGTGCGAAAAGGAAAAAGTGGCAAGAACTGCTATTATGATGACGAACAAATTGCCAAATTAAGTATTAAACTTTCACTTGCTAAATTTCTTCCATAATTATTATTATAAGAATAACATAGTGGCTATTAAGGTCGCCCAGAATCTGATGGCAAATTTTCAAAAAATATCATTGATCACTGGATAAATTTATTTGCATGTTTCACACACAGAATCAGCCGCTATAAAGGAAAAAGAATGATCCAAATGTTTTATTTTGATTACCCCGGTATTTCTAGAGTCAAATTATTTTCTCACTTTTTGCCATCAGACATACCATACATACATACCATTTTAATAATATCATTTTTATTAAAACATACATTACTAAGCACAAAACTAATTACTAAATAAGTACTCACTTCTTTGCGTTAGACGTCGATCGATTACTTACAGAGTACTTGAACTATGATAATATATATTTTACAATAATATAGTGTATGTGTGACACACGGAAATATAAAGAACACAATAACATATAGTTTGAGCGGTGCGCGTAAAGTTAACGATGTGTAAAATATAATATTTATTTTAGAACCACAGTCTATCTGCCGCACTCAGAGTGGGATTTTAATTACTTAAATGTAATTAATTTAAATGTAAAGCCCTATACATTATCTGTCAAACTCTCCATTTAACGGTTAATCATAATTAAATGTCTCTGAGTACTGCGGTTAGTCTTTAATACGCTGTGGTAGAACTTTATAATACCGAAAGTTGTTTTAAACAAAGCCTTTTTTTATGAAATAAAGGGGCAAACGAGCAAACGGGTCACCTGATGGAAAGCAACTTCCGTCGCCCATGGACACTCGCAAATCAGAAAAGCTGCAGGTGCTTTGCCGGCCTTTTAAGAGGGAATAGGGTAATAGGGGGGGAGGGTAGGGATGGGAAGGAAAGGGAATAGGGGAGGGTAGGGAAGGGAATAGGGTAAGGGATTGGGCCTCCGGTAAACTCACTCACTCGGCGAAACACAGCGCAAGCGCTGTTTCACGCCGGTTTTCTGTGAGAACGTGGTATTTCTTCGGTCGAGCCGGCCCATTCGTGCCGAAGCATGGCTCTCCCACGTATCTTAGAGATAATCTTATCATTGCTGTTTTACACATTGCTGTTTTAATGGCAATAAAGTATCCTTGCTGTTCTTATAAGGAATACAATATAATTTTATCTATCAGGACTTAATAGTTCTCTTTGATAATTTTATTTGAACACTATATTATTCAAAATATTATTTTTCAGTAACATAATATCATGTTAACCCGCGAGCACTCGCGCTATGAGCATTTTGCTCACGGTAAATTTAAAATACGTGCCATTTTATCAAAAATATGTTTATGGCCATAGTTTATTCAGTAGCTGAGTTTTGTTTCGTCCCCCACCCCTGGATACAGATAACTTCTCGCCAGGGTGCACTATTCGCTCGTACGAGGAGGTTTGTTGCGCCGTATACCATCATGCGGCATTTTGCTCATCGCGCGGGTATCGGCGTAAGTACTTTTTTTCCTTATGAATACATTATTTTTCATCATATCGACAGTTTTACTGCTACTTTTATGTAATATTATGGTTTTCAATTACTTTTACGGAAAACCATTACGTATTTCTATTATAGATGGATCGGGTTCAATAAGATGAATGCATTTTGGTGTGGTCATATCCAAAGCAGAGCACCTTGCAAACCTTGTATATCCTGTACAGAAACATCGTATTTTAACGTGATTAAATGTTTGTTACTAGAATCTGAGTTACCAGGACAAGAAAAACCAAATAGAATCTGAGTGGTTTGCCTAAGATGCAAAAACCGGAAGGCCAAGAAAGGCCTACATTCACTGCCCAATTTTTTTATGTATCGAGTAAAGTCATACATCTTGTGATATATGTAAAGCTCGGAAATATAATGAAGATTAATACTTCCTATATATCTAAGTTTTCTTTTTGAAAGCATTTTTATTTGTGATTTTTTTTCCTTCATACCACCATTGGCGACCGAAAAATTTCTTGTCATGAATGTTAATGAAAATTAAAAAGATAAATGTTGGTAAAGTTTCAAATTTATACTTTTTATAATAAACAAAGTGTACTTTATTTAATAGAATGATAAAAAGTGAAAATATTACTCTGTAAAACCTATATTTAATGACTTTTATAAACGTGAGCAAAATGCTCTACGCGCGAGTACTCGTGTAATTTTTAGGGGCGCGAGTGCTGGCGGGTCAAAGCCAAAATTACTAAAATTATAAGTTATCACAATATATCTGATATAAGCTTCGAGGAACTTTCTCTCGGTTCCTCGTGGTTCTTTTCACTTTTTTATGACTTATTTATTTAAAATATTTATATTACACAAAGCAAAAAAAATCTGAAAACCGGTTCTATAAACGGCGAAATCGTTGAGCATACAAAAAATACTAGCTATTTGACCGAGCTTTGCTCGGTATTCGATAAAGCACGAATAAAATGACATTTTCTAAAAATGATTTCTAGCTAGATCGATTTATCGCCCCCGAAACCCTCTATATACTAAATTTCATAAAAATCGTTGGAGCCAATTCCGATATTCCAATTATAATATTATATATGTTACGCTCAAAGACCGGAATCACTCAGTGAGCGGAAAAAAATAGGTCACAACGCGTTGTGGTCATAGTGAAACAGACACGAAGCGAATTTCGCGTCGTGGCTCTAATTAAAACTAGTGGTGGTTAATATAACGTATAGCTGAAAAAAGTAGCGCGCTATTTCTTCGCAACGAATAGCGCGCGCTATAAAAACTATGCACAAGACGCTACGTTATAACGTATCGCGCGGTGGTCACTGACCTAGCGCGGCGCCGCTCGCGCTGCCGATCGCGCGTGAGTCGCGACTTACGAAGTAACTAGTTCTTGATCTGTGGTCGCGACTTTCGTCGGTTCGTTGCCGTATCGTTCGGGCCCAAATCGGGTGAATTCGGCTGTCATAATTTTTTCAGTGTTGCGTTGCGTGCATAGGTAAATTATAATGTTTTATAATCCCTGCTCCGAAGAGCACTGCACTATATAATGGTAACTTCCGTTCCATGTGAATGTATTTTTTTCTAAATCTGGATACGTTATTATATTTTTAAATGTAAGTAAATAAAATGTTAATAAAGATCTAAAAATAATTTAAGTATATTACAAAAAAAAAAATAAAAAAAAATAATTAAAAACCATTTACATAACTTATAAAAAAATAAAATTGTACTTATATAAAGCGATTCCTTTCAATTTCAATATAATATTATACAATTATATTGTATCATTTTAATTTAAATATTTCAAACGTAATAAAATTAACCAAATACATAATAATGCCTTCAAACGATTATATTATTCTAAGTTATCTAACAAACACGTTATATTATATTAACTCACCCACCGCGTTATAATTATTATTATTAGCGAAAGAATTCAATAACGTCGGTAACTTTACAACGTGTCCAATCGATCGTTATAACGTATCATTCGTTATAACGTAGCGTCAAAACTAGCGCGCTTGAAAGAATCGAGATTTCATTTGTTTTAACTGTTATAAGTTATAACGTAGCGTCAAAACCAGCGCGCTTGAAATTCGTTATAACGTAGCGTCAAAACTAGCGCGCTTGAAATTCGTTGAAACGTAGTGTCAAAACTAGCGCGAATCGAGATTTTATTCGTTATAACGTAGCGTCAAAAATAGCGCGTTTGAAAAATGTAGCGTCTAGCATCTAGCGCGTTATGAAAATATAGCCGTTAGGAACACCACTGATTAAAACGACCACGACGCGTTCTGGCAATCACAAAAAGGCCATAACGCGAAATTCGTGTCGTGGCTGATATGCTATTCGTTTTCGTTGGTTTGTTCTTGATTGATTAATCATTCATAGGTATTAGTAGTAGTTTTATTTTGATTAATATAATTTAAATATAATACTACTAGTTGATGCCTGCTACTACGTTGCGCCAGACAGACACAGAGACATATTAATAATTATTACTAGTACGGATAGTAAAAACTATGGATATTTTATAAATAATAATGATAAACACGTTATGCAGTGATTTAGTAAAAGAAAAAATATTTTGTGGTACGCGTGGTAATTTAAATATAATCTTCCATACCTATAGATGATTAATCAATCAAGAACAAATCAAGAAAAATGAATAGCATATCAGCTACGACACGAATTTCGCGTTATGGCCTTTTTGTGATTGCCAGAACGCGTCGTGGCCGTTTTCATTAGAGCCACGACGCGAAATTCGCGTCGTGGCTGTTTCACTGTGAGCACAACGCGTTGTGAGCTATTTTTTCGCTCACTGAGCGATTTCGGTCTTTGAGCGTAACATAATATACACAAGAATTGCTCGTTTAAAGATATAAGATTTAGCCACATATCTATATTAAAGAGGGTACGGCTTTTTTGGTAGTCGTTTTAAAACAAACGACGAAAATTTTTAACTTGTCTTTGCTTTACAAATCGATAGGTATAATATTTTCGTGGATACACACATGGAACACATTGGATCTCTGACCAATCTACTAATTTAAATGTTAATATTCTTACGCAATACTTATATCCGAAATTCGAAACTGAATATATTTTAGGGCGTATTATAATATATATCATTTTAATATATGAAACAATAATTTGTAATATTATGTAGTATATTCAATATTCATATTAATAATTTCTATTCAGATGTAGTACTATGATTTAACATTACATTTAATCCACCTCATAGACTATAGCATGACGTTTGACATTGTCATTGCATAATTAGGCAAAGTATCTTGTGTTTATATAAACAAATCATTGTTAAACACTTACCTAGTGTTTTATAATTCTAGTATATTTTCATTATTTTAGAATATCATAAATTCTGTCGATTCACGACTTTATCGTAACGGAGAAGACGTGTTGTATTTTTTCACAATTTCAATGTCGCTGAGAAACAGCTTCGGTCATCACTCATTACAAAGACTAGTGATGACTGATCACACATTACAAAGCGTAGTCTAGCGAACCTAGACTGTACTCTCTAGATCCAATAGGTTACAGGTTGGGATTCGAAAATAAAAAAGTTACAAATATTATTTTTAAACTTTATTTTAATAAATTACGTTTATATTAATATTGTAACTAGTTACTTTTACTGTTTTATATTCATTTCATTTCATTCAAACCCTCAAGAATGTGTTTAATATCCACCAGAAGACACAAAAGTAGAAAATGTACGTCACTATTGAGTATATTATCACCTCCCTGTAAAGAAAAATAATATTATGAAGTAAAACTTAATAACGCAGCACCTTTGTATATTAAAGGTACTTACATAGATAAATTGTAAGATTGATAGTAATTTTTGTTACGTCACAATATTCTTAATATTTTATTCGTTGATTTATCCAGGGTGTAACAAATCGTGATTCTTCTGGGTGTGTATGGGTCTTTCAGTTGCTCTTTCAGCGCTGCTACTTTCACAGTGAAATTTATATAAGGGCACATATTATACATTACACATCCTAAAGTACCACTTTGTTTTGTTACACCTCGTTTATTTTGAATAGACGTTGAATAAATATTTTAATGATTATTGCCATTTATAAATTTTCCTCCATTTAGGCAACGTTTTCTCGTCTTGATGAAATATATCCTTTCTGACTGTTAGACCGCTGGCGACCATGTTCTCTCGCGAATGAACTCCCTCCGAGGAGAAGAAGAATTGTCTCCGATCCTGCGGCTTCAGCAGTGAACGCAGGCTCATGAAGTTATCATTGACGAAGTGCCACGGCCGCACGATGAAAAACTCCAACGCCATATTTGCAATTAGACTGCGACGCTGCACTTTTAGTAACCTGTAAATTGAGATGAATAGTCAATGACAAATTAAATTATCCGAAACCCGAAAACGAGTAAGATTAATGAAACAACATGCAAAAAATTTAACCGATCAAATCAATGGAAGTTGCTTACGACCTTACAAGTTACAACCTTTGATGAAATGGATAAACCGAAATTTTATGGCACCGAGCGAGCTAGATGATGAACTATTGATAATATAACTCTCGATTATGTCAGTACTCAGTAGCCGAAAAACTGATTTAGATTAATAACAATACTTACAAAGGCTTTTTACCGAGCGCCCGAAAAACTTGATCCACCGCAATAGCTGGCAGTACGTGAGATATTAAAACCTGGGAAAAAATAAGATTTTCCACTTGTCATAGAAAACAACACCAAAAGTTGCTTATAGATATGAAATGTCTATTGAGGTTTTTTGCAATTTTTAGGAACTCACACAGTTTTTTACAATAATAACCGAGTACCTAAAAAGTAAAAAGTATTTACATTTAGCTTAAAAATCAGCTTGTTCTTGAAAAAAATGATGTGGGTAGGGCGCAGAGTGTTCTCTAGCGCGATGACCGACGCCACGCGCTCCCCTATATCACGAATTTCACGCAACGACACGCTCAGCTCCTCTCCCGCACACGCGTTGTATACTGCGATGTCGTCTGTATTCTTTAATCTATAAAATAATATTATTTTAAAAAGATAAACCGACTTCAAAATTGTACGTAATTAATCCTTCGATCGTGGATTCTTTGAAATCTATTGTTATTCTATTGTGTCTCGCTCACCGGTGAGCTAATGAGGCTTGATGGGTTAAGAATAAAAAATCCCTAAGTATCTCAAAAACTACTGAACCAATTTTGATGAAATTGCAGTATTCCTTAAATTGGACTATAGAGCTAAGTATACCTATTACCTAGTAAAACAAAAAAAAAAGAATCACGTAAATCGGACTTGTAATTCTGGAGATATGCGAACACAAACTGGGCTTCCAACTAGCCCACACGTTCCGGAACTGTCCCTAGTTTCGTTTACTTGTGCTGAGTGAAGTGATTAAAGTGTGTTAGGAAGTGATAATTATTGTGAAGTGTTTAGTAAAGTGTTCCTGAGAAGTTTAATTGTGAAAGTGTTTGGTGAATGAGTGTGATTCTGTGAATTGTAATAAAAACTATTTCTGATTATTGTTATTTAGTTCTTGTTCATTGCGCGACCCACACAGGGCCCACAAAATGTCTGATCGTAGTCCTATTTTACCGAGAGACTCGTTATATGTATGTATGTATGTATGTATATATTATATACATACACTTTTGAAATTTGGCACATTTGTTCAAACGCTGATATAGACCTATTAATAACCTCATTTTTTGAAGTTTGTTAATAAATGCCTAAAATTAAAATATTTGGAGAAGAGATTTGGGCCAAATTATCCTGATAGGTGTCGCGATTACTACGAACTGCTTCACTTATCCGTGGTTCGTTTCTAGGTTTCTGTACCCAAAGGGAAAACGAGACACTATTACTAAGACTTCGTTGTCTGTCTGTCTGTCTCCAGACTGTATCTCTAGAACCGCTATAGCAAGACTTCTGAAATTTTTACAGTATTGTGTATTTCTGATGCATAATATAGTTTATAATATAACTAGATGTCCCGAGCGGCTTCGCCTGCGTAAATTAGAAATTTTACGAAAACCGTAACCGTACATTTTCCTGCAAAAAAAGCTGCAGTGCCAAATAATATGAAAAATGCTTCGGTAGTTCGTCCGCGTAGAGACCATTTCTAACAATTTTCTCCGTTTTTTCTACATTTTCCTCTGTTTCTTCAGTCTTATTAGTCTTAGAGTGATAATATTATAGCCTTTCTCAATAAATGAGCTATCTAACACTGAAACTTTTTTTAAATCGGACCAGTAGTAAGTAGTTCTTGAGATTAGCGCGTTCGAGCGAACAAACAAACTCTTCAGGTTTATAATATTAGTATAGATTGTTTTAATCGCTTGACAATCGAGTCTTGGTCTAAAATACTATGAAACGTACCAATAATAGGGTCATAATCATGGGACGATGCATGGTATAATATGGTAGTGATGATGATAATGATGATAAATGTAATTTGCATAGTAGCATCTGCTTTTCGTTCTTAAAACAATACCGAAACTCCCAAACTCGTATCTATATAAAGAGCCAGGAGTTCCCTCAGCACCTTCTGAACCATGATATACTTCGGTGCAAAATCTTATATTTTGTTGGTAGTATATGCTTCGAATACTTATCACGAAACTGAAGTCACCACATGTTTCCATATAAATTTTGAGGAGTTCCCTCGATTACTAATCCTTTCATCAGGTCACCACTTTTGTGAACGTGGTATGAACGTGGTACTAAATTGGGAATGGAAAAATTTTGAAAATCGGTTCTCAAACGGCGGAGTAATCGTTATACATAAATAAACGAACATAACATCTCCTCCATTTTGAAAGTTGGTTAAAATTGTAGCCTATGTGTTATTCTGATGTATAAGCTATATTAATGTAAAGTTTCATTAAAATCCGTTCAGTAGTTTTTGCGTGAAAGAGTAACAAACATCCATACATACATCCTCACAAACTTTCGCCTTTATAATATTACTAGCGACCCGCCCCGGCGTCGCACGGGTATAAAATATATAGCCACTGAAAAAATGATTAAAATCGATTCTTTCACGTGGTCTACTTCTTATCTGCGCCAAATAACATAAAAATTGCTCCACCCTCTCACACTCTCGCACTCGGGCCGCCTCGCTGTGTCTCGGCGAGAGTGTACAGCCGATATAACGAAAGTGATTTGATTAGCTGCGAATTTATTACTTTTCAATCTACCTCAGAGGTAAGACTCTACTTTTTATGGCGATAATAAATCTATTGCCCTATTTTAATTATAGCATTACCGTTTTATAGTTAATATTAATTGTAATAAATTCAGCTGAGCTTTACATTAAATCTTATTTTATTACTTCTTATAATCTGGTTTACAACTCCTTAATACTACTATTAAGTAGGTACTAATAAAACAAAATTATTTTAATGAATTTTGGTTCATGTATGTAGACTATGCAAGTGACAGGCTACTTTCATGCGATATAATGAAAATTTCTGGCGCGATTTTCTTTTATGAAACACTAGATGACGCCCGCAACTTCGTTATGCCAAAATTCGTTTATTTCGCGGGAACAGTACATTTTTTCGGGATAAAAATCCATCCTACCTTATATCCCGGGGCTCAAAGTATCTCCAATCTCCATACCAAATTTCAGCAAAAGCATTTCAGCTCTGCCCCAACCGGGCGTGAAGAGGTAACAGACAGACAGGCACATTTTCACGTTTATGATATTAAGTATGGATGACGAAATAAGTACCTGACGAAAAATGTGACGTGACCGATAGTTTTACTCCAAATCGAGCAAAAATTATCGTGTGGACCGCAAAACTTGAGTATGGCTTGAGTAAAGCTCGACGGCTCGCGTCGAGTAAGTTCGAAGGAAATTAGATTTATTTCATTCCATCGAGCCGGCTCGATGCGAGCCTTCGAGCTGTAAGTTTTGCAGTCCACACGGTAATTTTTACTCGATTTGGAGTAAAACTATCGAGTAAAACCGTGTGTGAGTACTTAGTATAACAACAAATACTAAAAACAAAATAAAAGTAATATGTAGGAGGGCTCCCATACAACAAACCTTTACCTAATTATATTAAATGTACTCTTATAAAATTAAAGAAAAGACTTAAGAGTGGCTCCCATTCAAAAACACAATTTTTTCCCTATTTTGCTCTATAGAGCCATTATAATGGTACCCTACGTGAGTGAGTCCGACTCGAACTTGGCCGATTATTTGGATGTGTGCAGTGTGACGTCGTAACACTGTACCTACTACACCTGTGCTACAAAGCCTTATAATTTATGACATAATATTATTATTAGTTGTATAAATTCATATTATAATATAATATGTATTATAAATATTGCCCTCTGGTCATAAATCCAATCCATTAGGACAATATTTCATTCAGAAAATATATACCTGAGCGAGGTACGCCGTGTGAATCATTGTAATTTGTACGGTACGTAATAATAAAATATGATTAAAATGAGATTTTTATAAAGAGTACCACATTTTTATGTGCGAATTTAACCAAAAGATTCATTTGTCTTTTTAATAACTACCTATTTGTTCGCTTTGTGTTACTGAACTATGGACCCGTTCCTTAATTCGATAATTTTAATTAAACATTAATGCGGCTTCATTTTTCTTATATTATTATATTTTATTATTATATTTTGTATCCATACTAGTGATATTATAAATACGAAAGTGTGTCTGTCTGTCTGTTACCTTTTCACGCTCAAACCGCTGAACTGAATTTACTGAAATTTGGCATGGAGATTCTTTGAGTCCCGGGAAAGGACATAGCATACTTTTAATCCCGGAAAAATGCACAGTTCCCGCGCGATAAACTAATTTTGGCGCAACGGAATTGCGGGCGTCAAATAGTTCATAATAAAAGTAATCAGTTATAATTAAATTATTACTCACTTTTCAGTTCCTCTAACCCATGCGGCCACCAAAATCCCTTTCACGACTACGTCAGCTGGCACGTAGTCAGATTTTACGTCTACGTCAGCAAACGCCACTCGAAGTATACCTACAATAGAGAGAGACTATTATTATGATTTGCCTGGAAAGTGGAATTGAGGGGAATCCTCAAATAAACAAGTTTTTGTAATATGACGTAAACTATATTTTGTTATTTTATATTATGTTTACTACTGATAAGCTTTTGCGGAACCTTCGTTTGTGCTTGTGCTACTCATAGACACCGTGCATTTATCCTACGTCCTTTCCAGGGACTCAAAGTATCTCCATATCTACCAAATTTCACCAAAAATGATTCAGCAGTTTGGGCGTGAAGAATAAGACGTAACAGACAGGCAGACATACACATTTTCGCATTTTTAATATTAGTAGTTATGGAAGTAATATTATAAAATATTAGTATGGATGAACAAACGCCATCCCCGGCTGGCGTCCTCCTCAGTTTGAGGAGGCCCTAAGGCACTGATCTCTATAAATACAAGTACGCTGGATCGATGATACCCACCTGCTTTTTGTGCCTATTTGAAGCGGAATTAGCGCCCCCACTATAGGGGCTGAGAACTAAATCTGACGTAACCACAACCAATAACAACAGTTGTCATCACTAGTATTAGTTCCAAGTACTCTCACTACTGCTATCAGCGCCAATATGGCGGCTTTCAAACGTCATTTTTGCGTCAGATTTAGATCTCAGCCCCCATAATGGGGGCGCTGATTCCGCTTCAAATAGGCACAAGAAATAGTTGTCATTTCAAAGGGTATCATCGGTCCAGCGTACTTGTATAATGGAGGTCAGTGCCCTAAGGCCTGAAAGCTTTATGAGGTTACCTTGTGCGGCGGCAGTGAGCAGTCCTGCGGGGCCGTTGAAGTTGTCTATCCACCCCGGAGAAGGCTCCGACAAGCACCCTGTAACTGTACAAACACAACAATACAATTCTTGTGCGTCGATACTTCGCTTTATAAATTCTTTAACTTTGAGCACGTTTATGAAAAGAAGTAGCTAACTGCAACTCGATCGCATATTTCGGAATTCGGAGTAGTCACTTATGTATGTGTTATAACCACGGAAAATAAGGTTATAACACACTCACCCCTATCCCCTTTTTGTTGTGAGTGTAAGGGTCAAAATAGTTCGTTCTACTGGTTTTGTGCCTCACGAATACAAACTGTTAAGAAGCGCTTACACGGGCAACAATTGCGGCGATAATTGCCCGGCGACACGAATGGACCGATCTGGAGCAATTAGTGGAGCAATATGGAGCAATTTCAATAAATTGCGGCAATTATTTCGGCGATATTGCTCCAGATATTTCATATCGCTCAATGTCGCCGATACGAATTGACGAATATTCGATGGGCTCGTGTATGACAGTATTGCCTAGTAACTAGTTGATGAAGTTGCGCCATATCGCTCAATTGTATTGCGATGTATTGCGCAATATTGCTGCTTGTTGCTGCTTGTTGCTGCTTGTTGCCGAAAATTGCTTGATGTAGTCATGACTTCAAAGTTGACGAGAATTGACTGGAGTGGAGCAATTATAGTTGTCCGTATTGTAGGGGCGAAACCCTACGACGGTTGTGTGAGCTGATTAGAAGAAGGGATATAATGAAGGAAGATACCTGGTGAGCTGAGATGCTGGCGGCCTGCTGAGATGAGACGAGCTGATAGTCACACTGTCACCGTGGTCTATAATCACTATCACTGAGCTTAGTTCATGAGGATAAATCACGGATAATTACTGGATTAATCGCGAAGTTTGGGCCGATCGGCTAACCGAGAGGAGATTTTCGTATGTTTAACGAACGCGCGCCGGTAAAGGCCCCCCGAGACGATCAAACGGTTTGATTCAAACCTTACGTGTTTGATGCAACCGTTTGACGTCGGTTTGAACGGCTTGTCAAACGAAACTGCGCAGTTTGGTTCAATACTCGCTGTGGAGTACACGTCTTGTGACGAATAAATATTATTTTTTTAAAAGATAAAACCGACTTAAGAATTGTACGAAATTGAGAATTAAATTCCCTATCTCAAAAACTACTAAACCTATTTTGATGAAACTTGCAGAAGTCTCTCAACTTAAACAATACCTATTATAGTACAACAAAAAAATATTTAAATCGGACTTGTAGTTCCGGAGATATGTGAACACAAACATAAAAACATACATACACTTTTGAAATTTTGCACATTTGTTCAGATGCTGATATAGACTAACATTATATACGAAAACTGGGCAGTTCTGGAAATATTACATACATACGCATCGAATTGATAACCTCCCCTTTTTTAGTCGGTTAAAAATTATGTGCCTACTCCAAAGAATGGTATAAAGTTTGTTCAAACGCATCGGAACACGATCAAACGGCGCGTCAAACACAACAAAAATATGAAATTTCATCAAACGAGCTTCAAACACGTAAATGTTTGACAAACCGTTCAAACTAGCTTTGTAAACGATCAAAATGGTTTGAGTCAAACCAAAATTTACGTGTTTGAGTCAAACCGTTTGATCGTCTCGGGGGCCCTTAACAGTTTAAAGCGGAATGTGTCACATCACAGTGTCACGCATGACAGTTGACAGCGCAGTGTGCAGACTCACGCGCTGCAGTGCTGGCAACGTCGCGCTAGAGTTTGGCGCGAACACGTATAGATAAGCGTACTTTTAGGTATCAAACACAAGCACAACATAATCCTCACCTATCGACGGTCGGACTATTACAATAGGTAGTTTTCCTCTGTAGTCGTAGACAACATGCTCGGCCAGATTCTTCGTAAACACATACGAGTTGGGGTACTTGCCCAGTAACCTGTAAGTATAATATAATTAATCTACTCATAACTTATAGCTAACTAGCGACCCACCCCGGCGTCGCACGGGTATAAAATATATAGCCACTGAAAAAAAGATTAAAATCGATAGCCTATCACTATCCTTCATGTGGTCTACTTCTTATATGAGCCAAATAACATAAAAATTGCTCCAGTAGTTCGCGAGATAAACCCTTTCAAAAATTTCCCCCGTTTTTCCACATTCTCCTATTAGTCTTAGCGTGATAATTGATAAAATAAAGCCTAAAGCCTTCCTCAATAAATGGGCTATCTAACACTGAAATAATTTTTTAAATCGGACCAGTAGTTCCTGAGATTGGCGCGTTCAAGTTAGCCCTTTCAAATAATTTTCCCCGTTTTTTCCACATTTTCCTCTATTTCTTCACTTCTATTAATCTTTAGCGTGATAAAATATAGCCTATAACCTTCCTCGATAAATGGGCTACTTATCTAACACTGAAAGAATCATCAAAATCCGTTGCGTAGTTTTAAAGATTAAAGGGAACAAAGGGACACGAGGGAAAAAAAACGACTTTGTTTTATAATAAGTATAGAAGCTAATATCAGATGGTTAACTTGAGTGAATAGTGAATACATTTTAGTTTAGACACGCTTATTACAGTGCAATAAACATAGTATAATGAACCCTCCGAATTGATTTAAAAAATGCCTCATGTTCGAATTGAGAGGCCGGTCTCAAACTATTCAAAGTAAATGAGGAAATAACGTAATGATATTACTAGCCTACACGAAACTTTGGCTATACCACTTCATACTTGTTAGCGCATAAGTACTGGGTGTAGTGACTATGACACGACTTCAGCTCGCCACCATACGTCGGATAGTCAAAGGTTGAGGAGGCTGTAGTAGATAAGTAGAACCATAGAGTTAGAGGAATTATACATTTATAATTGGTCAATGGCAGAACTTACTTTGGTGTCAAGACCCGTAGAGCTTCTGAGTCCGTGTTGTCTACTATGTCCCTTATCTCCCTCCAGTCCGCCGCCGGTGGGTAAATTTTTTCCTGGATCTTCTTCTCGTAGTCCAGATTACAAAATGCCGTAGAGATATGAACGTAACTCTGTAATTTATTAAATATATATATTTAATTCATGATTTAGGTTTTTTTTTTCTAAGATTGGTAATTGACTGACCTGCCAAGTTCAAATTAGAAGTATTATGGATCAGGCTGTTGATTAAGATGATAATGATCGATGAAGTGCATCTGAACTTGGCATGGGATTAGATTTCAACTCTTTCTTCAGGCTAAAAATTAGCCTAAAGGAACTAGGCCCTATTAAACAGGTATGTTTTTGGTGGGATTAATATTAATAGAAATTGTAGGTGCAACATTTATATTGCGTAGGTATTATACTAAATAATAAAAATCTCTTAAAAAATTGATTATCTCTAAATTGTGTACTTCTTGAGCTAGCTCAATCAGCCTCAATGCGCCCAAAACATTGATATCGAGTGACTCTTTCAAAGATTCATCAAATCTGAAAGGCAAAAATGACTTTAGAGCTTTTATGTCGATTAGGCTAAAGTTTCTTCAAATTGTTTTTTTCATAACAGCAGGATCTATTTTTGTGTGTTTTTATAAAATATGTTCTTCATTATAGAATTACGGTTACAATATCTACAATATCTACATCCTACATACCTCACTGTCGCGGCGCTATGAATTATGATGTTAGTGTTTTGTGTGACCAAAGCGCGGTCATATTCGGACAATCCTGAAAGGTGATATTTATGAAAGAAAATATTTATGGAATCCCTATCTGCCGCACTCAGAGACGAATATTAATTAACTATGAAGTTTTTGAAATTATCTTTCAAACTTTTCATTAGGGTGACGCCGCGTTAAAGTAAAAAATCAGCCAAGTGCGAGTCGGACTCGCGCACGAAGGGTTCCGTACCGTTATGGAACGAAAATTGGCAAAAAATGAGTTTTTTTTTGTATGGGAGCCCCCCTTAAATATTTATTTTATTTTTATTTAATTATAAATTATTAAAGTACAAATATAATGAAGAATATTGTGAATATTTCAAGTGCCTAGCTGCTATCATTATTGATTACGAGCAAAAAAGGCCAAAAAAATCACGTTTATTGTATGGGAGCCCCCCTTAAATATTAACTTTATTTTGTTTTTAGTATTTGTTGTTATAGCGGCAACAGATATACATAATGTGTGAAAGTTTCAACTCTCTAGCTATTACCGTTCTTGAGTTACAGCCTGGAGACAGACAGACAGACGGACAGACAGAGGGACAGACAGACGGACAGACATCGAAGTCTCAGTAATAGGGTCCCGTTTTTACCCTTTGGGTACGGAACCCTAAAAACCGTGTTGGATATGTTTTAGATTGCTTGTTTTCTATGAGAGGCCGGCCCGGCCTCTCATAGAAAACAAGAAATGGAACAGTAACAAATGGAAAGGGCGTAAGCTACAAAATGGTTTTATTCGCGTAATTTAAAAACCATAAATATATTTCATATAAGTTATGGGCAAATTAAGGCGCTATATTGAAAAAAAACTGTCCTTTTTAGGGTTCCGTAGCCAAAATGGCAAAAAACGGAACCCTTATAGATTCGTCATGTCTGTCTGTCTGTCTGTCTGTCTGTCCGTCCGTATGTCACAGCCACTTTTCTCCGAAACTATAAGAGCTTTACTATTGAAACTTGGTGAGTAGATGTAGTCTGTGAACCGCATTAAGATTTTGATACAAAAATGGAAAAATTATTAAAAATTTCAGGGGTCCCCATAGGTACAACTGAAACAAAAAAATTTTTTTTTCGTCTAACCTATGCGTATAGTAGGTATCTATGGATAGGTCTTCAAAAATCATATTGAGGTTTCTAATATCATTTTTTTCTAATCTGAATAGTTTGCGAGAGAGACTCTTCCAAAGTGGTAAAATGTGTGTCCCCCCCTCTCTAACTTCTAAAGTATGATAATTCTAAAAAAATATATGATGTACATAATTATAAAAACTACCAACGAAAATTGGTTTGAACGAGATCTAACAAGTAGTTTTTTTATACGTCATAAATGGTAAACCTTAATTTAACTTTCATTAAATTCAACTAAAATATAAAAATAAATCAAAAACCTTTTAATTTTATAGAAATGAACCTTATTGCTGCTGCGGAACCCTTCATGGGCGAGTCCAACTCGCACTTGGCCGGTTTTTGACGTAATATTATAGGACCCTCAGAAATGTTACAAATCTGATAATGAGATCTTTATAGCCTTATCTAGAAACTAGAAAGAAGAACTAGAAACACGATTAATGTATTTTGTCTCGATGCATTTAATTTTCGAAATGACCTCTTAAAAATACGAAATTTGAAGATTATTTTTAACGAAAATAGATGTATTGTAGGAAATTAGTCTAATTGATAGACACCTTTGCAACTCAAAATCCTATAGAAGCATCATGCTCCTAGTTATTTTTTAAATGATTATAATTACGTTTTTCGCATGTTTTCCGAGCGAGCCGATAGCTTCTGGCCGCAGCGTATTCACGACTTTATAGTCACACAAATTAAGTATAAAATTGCCCCTGCGGTAAAATTACTTTCGATATAGCGCCTTAAAGTGTATGCTTGAACCGATCTATGTACAAATTTTGGAAGCTTAAATCCCTCCCCTCTGTTTGAAAAATTAGAATCCCTTTTTTTACAGAGGTTTCCCTTTTTGATTGATTATTCTGTGTTATAAAAGTTGACCAATCGTGTTATGCTATGGGTAATTCAAAGACAAAGGCATGATGAATACTGACAATGAACTTTAATTTCTTAGCTTTAGTCATTGCTGAGAAAAATCGATATCGATAGAGCCAAATTATCAAGGCGTCGCCTTTTGAAGACTACTGAACAATGATCATTTATTAAAATATTTCTCTGAGTGCGGCCTAAAGTTCCTTGCATTGTAACAAAAAAGTCATTAAAATAACACGTGTTAACTTCAAAAGATTTTGCTTGTAATGTTTATTCGCTAGCAATATATTCATTACATTGTAAAACCATTGTTGTTAAATATATTATACCTAAACGATACTCAGTCATATTCCCCGGTACGACCGTCACTTTAGATTGAAATAATCCGTTTCTATCTTTCCTGAGTCGATCGAAGCACTGAAAAAACGATTTTATTATATTAAGCTGGTGCAGAATGTATAAAAGTTTTAAAAAACACCATCAATGATCATATCTTTCGATAATAGAGAAAATGATTCATATAGGCATCTGATTTTATGTGGCGGATCGACGTTATTTTAATCGATTGGGATAATATATTAAGCCTCGATTTTACCAACGTCTGGTGCAGTGTTGTCACATCTACCAACTTTTTGATAGATCTACCTATTTCACCTCCCTTCTACCTATCTACCAACTTCGGTATCAAATCTACCTATTTTTCAACATAATATATCACTGTTCACGTACAAATAATAAACGTTACAGGCTACTCGGATAGCATTTTGGTACATTGCATTGATTCGTCTTGGTACAATACCTTCTTTAGCAAAACTCATATTTAAAACAACCCGGCGGAGTGCGTGTCGTGCCACGCGCAATATAGGGTTCCAAAGTACCGCTAGTTTTTTTTAATTTTTGTATGGTCAATGAATAGGTACAAGTTTATAACGTGTTTTACACTACTAACAACATCATCTCATTTACGTTCAAAGGATTTTGAACGAAAAGTTCCTTTGTACTCGTACTTCTACTAGTACAATTTTTGTAGTTGATCAACTATCACTCAATAATTTATGAAGTGCTTAGCAATGATAGTTTACCTTTTAAATTCAGCATATTATTTCCTACTCTCGTGAATTTTTTCACATTTTCAGAAGCAGCCGTTTAGAACTTTATCTGGTAGAAAGGAGGGATATTGGACTCTAACGATTTTTTTCACTTTAAAACTTCATATAATATCACATAAATGGATCCCTAAATCGGAAAATTTTGAATACTCGTAATATTTTTAAAAAACCTATCCAACGACACCCGATATACGGTGGGGTGAACGCAAAAAAAAATCACTCCCGCATGGATATGTAGGGGGGGTACCGTAAAAAATCATTTCAATCAAAAAAAATTCAAAATCAAAACTATTTCAAATAATTTCAAAGAACGAAGAGCTTAGTGCTGAACATTTAAAATTATTATTCAATAATAATATGTATTGTGTTTACCATTAATAAAACTCTATCTATGTATAAACTAGCATTTTTTGACCGACTTCCAAAAAGGAGGAGGTAATACGTTCGGCTGTATGTTTTTTTTTTTTATGTATGTTCACCGATCACTCAGCCGTTTGTTGTCCGATTTTCAAAATTCTTTTTGTGTTGTATAGGGTTCAACTCGAATTTGGTACCATGTTCACAAAAGTGGTGATCTGATGATGGGATCCTTGAGGAATCGAGGGGACTCCTTGGAATTTGTATGGAAACATATAGTGATTTTGATTTTTTCTGAAGCATTCGAGGTAAATGCTACCAAAAAGTAAGATTTCGTACCAGGTCATACCCTGGATCCGAAGGTACCGAACAGAACTTTAGAATGTTTATAGGTACAGGTTCGGGGATTTCGGCGTTGTTTATACAACTGAAAGCATAAGCTAACACATCATTTTGATTGGTCATCATCATCACAACCATAATTATACCATGGCTCATCATACTATGACCCAATTATTGGTACTTTTCGTGATATTTTCCATCGAAGCAGATGTTTTTGATGATGATTTCGCTGTTTGAAGACAGATTTTCAAAATTCTTTTTGTGTTGTATAGGGTTCAACTCTAATTTGGTACCATGTTCCCAAAAGTGGTAATCTGATGATGGGATCCTTGAGGAATCGAGGGACTCCTTGAAATTTGTATAGAAACATATAGTGATTTTAATTATTTCTGAAGCATTCCAGGTCAATGCTACCAATAAAGTAAGATTTTGCACCAGGTTATACCCTGGATCCAAAGGTACCGAACAGAACTTTTGAATGCTTATAGGTACAGGTTCGGGGATTTCGGCGTTGTTTAAACAACTAAAATCATAAGCTAACACATCAATTTGATTGGTCATCATCATCACAACCATAATCATACCGTTGGTCATGTTTTTGCATCGAAGCAGATGTTTTTGATGATGATTTCGCTGTTTGAGGACAGATTTTCAAATTCCTCGTGTTGTTGTATAGGATATAATCTTAATTTTGTATACTTAACAATTACGAAAGTGGTGAGCTGATGATGGGATCTATGAGCAATCGAGGGAAATCCTTGATATTTATCAAAACACTCATAGTGGTAAAAATGTTGTTTTTAGTAAATTAAACATAATATTATGTTACGAATAAGAGGAATTTCATACAAAGGTGTCTCTTGGTCCAAAAGCACTGAACAGAACTCCTGAACCTTTAAAGATAAAAATTTGGAAATTGCAGCATCGCTTAGATAACTGCAAGCATTTACCAGAATTTCGCTTACAGTAACATAATGTGAATAGTTAACATTCGTATTGGTTATTTACGCATAAAGCCTTATTTTGTGGATACTTAACTGAAAAGAGTGAAATTATTATTTTTAACAAAAAAATTAAAACCGACTTCCAAGGTAAAAACAATAGTAATATTATAAACTAAAAAGTATTAAATAACTCTTACTCTTTAATAGTGCCTTTTTCAGAATTCGTCTAAATCTCAACTATTTCTGTACATATACTACAGTCTTCATTAGTTTGAAGTCGGTACCAGTTCCAAAAGTTTCAGATATTCTGACATTGACTGAACTCACGATTAAATTAGCTGGTACCGACTTCGAAGTAATGAAGACTGTAGTATGTACAGAAATAGTTGAGATTTAGACGAATTCTGAAAAAGAGTTATATATTACTATTGTTTTTACCTTGGAAGTCGGTTTTAATTTTTTTGTAAAAAATAATTATTCTTAAAAATTTACTGATATGAGGGTGGTAGATCTACCAACTTTTGGTTCTAACATCTACCTAATTCTACCAATTTTTGGCATGACGTCTACTGATTTTCTTAAATTTAGTGTGACAACACTGGTCTGGTGTTAACCGCTTGTTAAAATGTCATGTCTTCTCTTTCATATAGGTACAAGAACAACGCAAGAGGTAACGTAGATTCTAATCCGAGCGTTAACTTTATCAGTCGTTGGTGAAATAATTGGGGCTTAGCACAGATCACAATTTACTTTGACTTGAAATAACCCGATCAAGTTACATAGGTCCGCCATCTACCTATGAATCAATATCTCTGATGGTACATAACAATAACTTCTTACGGTGCTTTTGTAGAGTGCCACTACTCTTTTCTCCGGCGTAATTCCCTTCTTGTCTCTAACGAAAATGTAGATTTGTTTCAAATCTGGACAAGAATAAAGTAGCTTTTCTATGAGCAATTTTCCTATAAAACCTGAAATATAATAGTGCTTTTCAGGAAACAGTCAAATAGGAGTGCTATTTATAGTAGATACTGTGATAATATTCAAGCATATTCTATTTTCTGATTACCACAACACAAGTCGATGACATATTGACGACCTCTGTGGCTAAGTGGTGAGTGCGTTGGTAGCTCAAGCCGGGGATCGCGGGTTCGAAACCCGCCGACGGAACAAAATGTTTTCAATGTTCCAGGGTCTGGATGTGTATTAAATATGTGTATGATATAATAAAAATATTAAATATAGTATAGTATAAAAGTATTAAATATATTTCCGTTGTCTGGTACCTGTAACACAAGTCCTTTAGGTACTTAGCACGGGGCCAGACTGACGTGGTGTGAAACGTCCATAGATATTATATATTATATTATAATTGTATATACTGTACATGTTTATTCCTATATTTGGTAAAGAATTGTAATGGAATTATTATTTTTGTTTTTACCTGTGCCACCGGTAATGAAGACTGACTTTCCACTGTAGTACTCGCCAATCGTAGGCTCATCATTTCGTTCATTTTCTAGAAACACTTTCATTTTTTCTAAAAATATTACAGGGTGCAATAGTCAAAGTGGTTAAAATGTATGAGTAGATTTTACCAATTTTCACAAACAATCTCCGTGATAAGTATGTATAAAAGATTAACACAACACCATCACAATAATTAAAAGAACTATTATTTTAATTTGTAAATAAATAACATTTATAATAATATTATACTTATACTAGCGACCCGCCCCGGCTTCGCACGGGTATAAAATATATAGCCACTGAAAAAATTATTAAGATTTATATTCATTCATCAGTTTTGATTTATATTCATTTTTCGTTGTTTAGCTCTGAAAAGAACAGCTGTTGGTTAGCCCTGAGAAAAACTTTTGCGTACTTATGTCTAGTTTTAAAAACAAAATCTAAAAAAAATCGCATGAAAATTATTGTAAGACTTCGTACCTAAACTCATAGAACTAAACTCCCCCTCACACGCGCACCTCCGCCATGATGACGCTCACTTCGCAACGGGCCGTGCAGTAGACATCGTAATATTTTAATTTCGTCATAACTTCAAAACCAAACTTCCAATTTTAGTCATTCAAAGATCAAATATTATCTACATTAAACTGTACTTAGTGACCAAATCATTTGTTTTGATAAGGATTAATAGCATGAGTAAAATAAACGCGTTTAAATGTAGTCCAAAAAAAACATTTTTTTTTTATTAAAAAAATGGTTGTCGTGCCTCACTAATTGACAGTTGACATAGATAGGTATAGTCTATCGCGGACTTTTTTGTAGTTTAGTGGAGGCCCAATCCCCTACCCTTTTCCCTTCCCTACCCTTCCCTATTTCCTTCCCTACCCTCCCCTATTACCCCTTAAAAGGCCGGCAACGCACCTGCAGCTCTTCTGATGCTGCGAGTGTCCATGGGCGACGGAAGTTGCTTTCCATCAGGTGACCCGTTTGCTCGTTTGCCCCCTTATTGCATAAAAAAAAAGATATTTATAAGATCTACAACTAATTGGAACATTTTATGGTTCTATCTTTTATAGTTTAGGCAGCGTACGCAAAATAAGTAACTTTTCTGGTTAATTTTTTACACCTTGTGTCCGAAAAACCCAAATATCTTACGGAAACCTACTTTTTCCAAAATAAAATTTAGCCTATGTTACTCGTGGATAATGTAGCTTTCGAATGGTGAAAGAATTTTTAAAATCGGTCCAGTAGTTTTTGAGCCTATTCATTACAATTATACAAACAAAGTTTACCTCTTTATAATATTATAGTATAGATAATTATAATAACTTATAACTTATTTTAATATTACAGTAGTATATTACTCTATTAATAATAGATTTAAAATTATTGCATTATCTTTGCCTTACCTTTTCGTAGAAAATGCGCTGATACTATGTTATGCCTTTTATTTTATATTCACCTACATTCTACCTGGTTAATATACTTGTAAATATGTAGATCTTTTTTTAAAACTTAGTACATGCGCTACGTGTAAAATATTACACTATTAAAAACTTGATATGCAATTTATCATACTTAAACATTTAAATAATATTTTTATTCTGTATTTAATAATATACATATTATAATCAAATTTTACAATGTACATTAAAGACTGATTTCACTCGGCGCTCAACCGCGAAAGTGGATCTAATCGTCTAACCTAAGTTTTAATAGTATATAACAATGAATTTAGACTTGAGTGCTATTATCATAAATACTAGCTGGTGCCCGCGACTTCGTCCGCGTTAGCATAGTAGATTACGTCCCAAGTATTATTTTTCAAAAATATTCAATACAGAATTGACTTTCCTACGATTTTATTATATGTATAGATGTATAGATAGAAGATGTGTTAGTTTGTTCGTAAAAAGGAGAAATAAGCGTGCGTCCACATTTGTATCATTTGCGCGATCAGATCTCCGATCAGATCTCCGTCGCGATCATCGCGCCGTATCATTTTGCGTCCACACTAGCGATCATGATAAGGCGCGATGATCGCGACGGAGATCTGATCGGAGATCTGATCGCGCAAATGATACAAATGTGGACGCACCGTTAGATTGATAAAAGCGCGTAGCAAGGCAAGGAGTGGAGACAGATACAAAGTGTAAAGGACAAATTTGTAGGAAATTTTATGAACTTTCATTATGTTACAGGACTTTTTTCTCTAAGACGCGCCGTATTAGCGATATGAGCAAAAAACTAAAAATATGGAAAATTGATCACCTCCCCCCACCCTAGGTGATATCGTTAAAATTTATAGCCTATGTGTTGACCCGACCTCTAAGTAATATTCGTGCAAAATTTGAAGTAAATCCATCCAGTACTTTCTGAGTTTATCCCGGACATACATACAGACAAACAGATAAACAAACAGACAAAAATTCTCAAAACTATATTTTTGGCTTCCATATCGATTGTAGATCACGTCCCAAGTATTATTTTTCAAAAATATTCAATGTACAGAATTGACTTTCCTACGATTTTATTATATGTATAGATATCAGAACCCAAAAATCTACTGCCAAACAAATCTCATGAAGCGGAGGGACAGAAAAAGCCCGTCATTCGAGTATTATTAGTTATAACACAAAATAATAATCGTCACTTAGACTATGTTGCTAATTTTGTTGTATTCAAATAAATGACGACGATAAATGACGACGACGACCTCTGTGGCTCAATTGGTTCGGTGTGTGGCAGCTCAAGCCGGGGGTCGCGGATTCGAATCCCGCCGACGCGACGGAACAAAAAGTTTTCAATGTTCCCGGGTCTGGATGAGTACTTATTAAATATGTGTATCATATAATAAAAATCTTAAATATATTATGTATAGTATAAAACTATTAAATATATTTCCGTTGTCTGGTACCTGTAACACAAGTCCTTCAGGGACTTAGCACGGGGCCAGACTGACGTGGTGTGAAGCGTCCATAGATATTATTATTACTATTAAATAAACATTGTTTAACTTAATTTTTAACATGAATAGGTGGAGAACTAATGTTTTAAATCGTATTTTTTTTGATTAAGTACTCTAAGACTATGATCAAAGTGCGAAGTCTCTCACTCTGACATTTTCAAAAATTTTCTACAACTATCATAATTATTTTAGGCCCAGTAAGTCTTTTAAATTACATTACCTTCCATCCGCATATTTTTAATCTTAAAAACAATCAAAGGCTCAGAGATGTTTGAGAATATAATATCGAATGATATAAAAAAATACTGGGCACCAACATTGCTTTCAAATTTGGGGCTTGGATCAACTTGATAGAAAATATATTTTTACGCCTGAACTAAAAATAAGGTTATGTCTTAATGTCGAGTAAATGAAATGTTCAGTTTGTTTTTCTATTTTTAAACAGAAACAAGATTTTTATTCACAAACTTAAAATAAAATGCAATTAATTAGTGCTAAGTATATTAAAAGAGTATAATTAGTTAGCAAACCACAATCGGACGGACGAGGTCTTGACTTTTCCGATTATACAGATAAATACCAACTTGCCACCGTATTCACAAACCACCATGACAGGCACGTGTACAATATGAACGTCAAAATTCTGTCTATTATTACCTCCCTGAAAATTCAGAAATCAACTGTAGTCAGCCGGCCTAAGATGCGCAAACGAGAAAATTTCGAGATATCTCACTCTCGTGTGTTATATTGTCGATAACGACATAATGTCAAAATCATTTTTTGACATTATGTCGATAGATTTTAACGACAGATCTACACGAGAAAAAATGTATGTCATGTTAGGGTCAATAGAGATGAAGAGAAAAGTCATCAAACATCGAGAAAACGTGTAGACAAAATTTTCTCGTTGGCGTATGCTAGAAGGGCAGGAAAATGTAAGTGGCACCCGCGGTCATTGACCTTTCTAGTCTAGGTGCTATGTGAAAATTTCTCGCACTGCGTTCTGTTAACTTAAGAATTAAATTGAATTCTTGTAAAGAAACATACTATTATATTATTATTTTCATCGGAAAACGTCTCGGTAACTCTTCGTATGATACTCTCCAACTGTTTATGAGTTTGAAGTGATATAATTCATACTTTGTTGACATCGTGTATGCAAAATACGATATCGCCCTTAGGCCGGCATAAATAATAATCAGTACTCAAGATGCATCTCGGTCTCAAGACACGGTTCAGGCTCTGTGATTAGTTGGCTGTCAAAATTTGGACCAATCACAGGAAGGGCCACTGCCCACTGCCCACCCCACCCACGGAATCGCAGCTGACGGTCGCTAGTATTCATAGTATGTCTCTTATGCGTTTTACAAAGTTTCGCCCGGGAAGAAATTTAATAATTGACCAAAAATTTATCCCGGCCATTACTTCATTGTCAATTGCGGTTTGTATAGAAAACGACGAAATATAACAAGTTTTTTAACATGGAGTCAATGACCGCTACAGACACGATTTAAGAAATCAAATCGTGTCTGTAGCGGTCATTGACTCCATGTTAAAGAAATGGACTGTTTAATTTTTTTTGGGCCATGAAAATTATTTTTAAATAATAAACTAAAACTATTTAGTTTGGTCAAGCCGAGTTGATGGGTAAATATTTTTGGCCTAAGCAGAAAATAAACTCCTTACCATTCATAAATGGTTCTCCATTTCTTTATACTTTTTTCGTCTTGATGTAGAAGATCTTTTCTCGCCCTCAAACCTGTATTTATTACAAATTCGCTAGATTTTAATTTGTCCATCGTGAAAGAGAATTGTTTTCGATCTCGTGGGTCCAGCTCGGAGAGTAGCTTCATGAAGTTGTCGTTGTTGAATACCCACGGCCGCATTACGAAGAATTCTACAGCCAGATTCGCGCCGACCACTCTACGTTGTAATTTTAACAACCTTTATAAAGAAGAATAAAATAAATATTAGAGCGGCACATCAACACTAAAACTGAAAATTGCTTACATAGGTTAAAACCTACGTACTCTAACTCCTTAAAAATAACTTTATTCTTGTCTAAATAGTAAATTTTTTGTGCCGTGACTAAATGAAACTTTAGTTACTACAACAATTAATTTTTTAATAGTCTAACGAGCTACAACACTCGAAAGTCAAATGAGCGTTTTCGGCATACTGTACACCTAACTAATATGTTTACTTGTGACTAAAAACATTCTGTTCATCAATGATCTCCATTATTCGACGGCATAATAATTGTTAAACCTACATCGGTTTTTTGCCAAGAACACGGAACACGACATCTGCCGCAATAGCTGGCAACACATGAGTCACCAACACCTGAAAAGTAAGGCACAAGTCGCAACGGTTGGAATTATTCGGAAAACTTTAATACCTTAAAGCCACAGACATGGATCAAGATAGATACCGCATGTTGCTCCATTTGTATGAAAACGAGCGTGTCACTTTTTTCCTACCACTGTGACGTACCGATGATAAATAAAAATCGGCCAAGTGCGAGTTGGACTCGCGCACGAAGGGTTCCGTACCGTTATAGAGCAAAAATAGGCCAAAAATTGTGTTTTTTGTATGGGAGCCCCCCCTTAAATTTTTATTTTATATTAATATTATTAATAATTATTAAAGTAGACATACAATAAAGGCCTTCGTGAAAATATCATGTGCCTACCCGTTGCTATTACTGATATAGAGCAAAAAAGCCGAAAAAATAACGTTTGTTGTATGGGAGCCACCATTAAATATTACTTTTATTTTGTTTTTAGTATTTGTTGTTATAGCGGCAACCGAAGTACATATAATCTGTGAAAATTTCAGAAGTCTAGCTATAGCGGTACTTGAGTTACAGCCTGGAGACAGACAGACGGACGGACAAAGTCGAAGTCTTAGTAATAGGGTGCCGTTTTTATCCTTTGGATACGGAATGCCAAAAACGTGTTGATTATCAAGGCCAACGTTTCTATTTGAATTTTTACAGTTCAATACGGCACTTTTAGGCATTTAGGCATTTTTAAAATTCCGATTGACGTTCAATTCCAATAGCAGACTAAAAACATACTTTCGAAAGACGAGCATTGCTCGTCGTTTGGGAAATGGGAATGCGATATGGCACGCGAAGTACATACATATGCGGTATCTATCTAGAATCTAGATCTATGTCTGTGCTTAAAGCACAATCCGAATGTGGATAAATGTTTCTACTCGGTTGGTAGGCGATTGCGATGGGTTTAATCGTTTATCGTTCCCGCAATGATGAACGAACGATTTCCCTAATCCGCTGGGGATGCAGAAAGCATTGTTTACTTACACACAGTTGAAACAATAACCTCGAAGATTTAATAAAAACTACACTCATGGGTCTGAAGGTGTTCTCGTATGCTAATATTGGGGCCACTTCGACTCCCACATTTCTGAGGTATTCCAGGGATACGCAGTTTTCTTTCCCCGCGCAGGCGTGGTATACAGCTATGTCATCGTGCGCCTGTAACCTGTATCAAAATATTATTAATATAGTAGACATAGGAGCAGGCATAACTTTTTTTTTTTAATAAATGTACCATCGAGGAAATTGATTCCTAGGCAGTTGACAGACCAACGTCATTTGGTCGGATCATGTCAATTCAATGATTGTGAATTTTGTGATCTGTCGGCTGGGTTTGACGTAACGCGACCAAACTGCGCAGCCCGCAGGTTCGCGTAGTGTATATGTCGCAGTCATCTGGTTTAATCTGCGATTCGATTGAATGACTAGTGCGTTCATTAAATGACACCATTCAATTGAATGACTCGACCGAACGTTAATCACGAAAACAAATATGGCGTCAAACAGCTCACACAGCTGATAGCACTGTGGTGATATTTTTTTAACCGACTTCCAAAAAACGAGGAGGTTATATGTTCGGCTGTGGATTTTTTTTATTTTTTATTTTTATTTTTGTATGTTCAACGATTACTCCGCCGTTTGTGAACCGATTTTCGAAATTTTTGTTTTGTTGTATTAGGTTTCGCTCCAATTTGGTACCATATTCACAAAAGTGGTGACCTGATGATGGGATCCAGGAGTAATCGAGGGAACTCCTCGAAATTTATATCGAAAATATGGTGATTTTGGTTTTATGTGAAGTGTACTAAGAATATGCTACCAAAAAGTCAAATATTGGGTCAAGGTATACCATGGTTTCGAAGATGCTGAGAGAATTCCTGACTCTTTATAGATACACGTTTGGGAGTTTCGGCGTTGTTTTAAGAACAGAAAGCATATGCTACCATGCAATTCAAATTCATCATCATCGTCATCATCATCATTACCACGTCGCGCGTCGTGTTAAGGTCACCAATGTCTCATTGCACAAAATAGATAATAGTACAAGGCATAGGGATGGATACAATAATAATAATTATGTACATAACAACACCAATTATTATAGGCTGTTTAATATACACGGCGGTCGGCGCCGCAGAGGCAACGGCCGCCGCGCGGCGCGTGCGTAAACATCATACTCTAGTTCTAACCGGAATGTCATTCAGCACGTGTTCACTTAGATTTTTTTTAATGTATTGTTTAAATGTATCTACCTGATATTTGGGCCTTGGGGTATGCCGTATGACTCTTAACAGTCTTAACAAATTGTAATAAGATACGTAGAATATACGCAGTACCACCGACGACCACTTATGGATTCGCGGACTATGGAGGAGGTCAACTTAATAACAATTATACGAGATCAATTACCACTCAATATTATGATTTATATGTCAATTCAATGCTCACTGCTCACACCAAGCTCACTGTTGAGTTGTCAGTATTTGCTTACAAACTTTCAACAACACGACAGAAATCTGTTACAAGTTACAACTACCTGTATAAAACTTCTACGTACAAGCGATAGCGCGACACAGGAGCGCCTCAGTGACATCTAGTGAAGACAATATGAAACTATTTTTTATACAATTTGAATTGGCACTAACAGTTTACCTACTAGGTAACTAAAAAGAGTGAAATTATTATTTTTAACAAAAAATTAAAACCGACTTCCAAGGTAAAAACAATATTAATAGCATCCTTATAATATGAACTAAAAAGTATTAAATAATTTTTCCTATCTAATATGTAGTGCCTTTTCCCGAATTCGGCTAAACCTCAACTATTTCTGTACTCAATCTTCATAATTTTGCCAGTTCCAAAAGTTTCAAATTTTCTGTCAAAGAAATATAGATTCAGCTATATCTGGTACCGACTTCAAAATGATGAAGATTGACTACAGAAATAGTTGAGGTTTAGCCGAATTCGGGAAAAGGCATTACATATTAGATAGGAAAAATTATTTAATACTTTTTATTTCATATTATAAGGATGCTATTAATATTGTTTTTACCTTGGAAGTCGGTTTTAACTTCGATTAAATTTACTTTTAACGTACGTTACTTATAATAAAATAATATTATAGCGTGGATTTACTTATTATTACGCCGCCAACGGCTACTTAAAAATATTTATAAAATCCCATTTAACGACTTCACTGTCTCGTCTTTTAGTCGAGACGTTAAACGTCACAGTCAACGTTTTGACGAGTTGTCCTTTAGTCATTCAATTGAACGGAGTCATTCAATCGAATAGCAGATTGAACTAGATGACTGCGACATATATATTCTTTGCCGCAGGTCTCCCATCAGCCTAGGAATCAAGTTCTCTGATAGTACTTACATTTCCTAATTTTTTATGAAAACTAAATTGAATTAACCTTGATGAATAAACAATGATTATTATTATAAATACATATAAAACTATCTATTGAAATTAAAAAATAGGACTTTGGAAAATTTATAACATTGCATTACCAGAACCATATTATTGTTAAAGTTAATATTGTTAAATCTTGACCATACCTATACATATTATGGAATTGATCCTAATATCGATATCTTACTTTTTGGTTCCTCTAATCCAAGAAGCTATCAGAATGCCCTTCGTGACCACGTCGCCCGGTACATAGTCTTCACCGGCGTGTTTATCTCCATACATTGCTCGAAGGATGCCTAAAACCATCAAATTTAAATAATTTTATAATACTTAATAATATTATTACTTTACTTACGAGTTACGGCACTACGACAAAGTCGCTCGAAGAATATAAGGTACACAATTATTATGTTATCAGCAATAGAAGCGAATGCCTTATTTTTAAATTATGAAACGGTAAAAATGTATGTAATATTGTTACGGACACACAGAGCCATCTAGCGACGAAGCAGTGAAACTTACCAAGGGAACACAGGCAACATAAATCCCCTACTCGATACTAGATGGCGCTAGGTGTACCTACGAGTAATTTCTAGAAATATCTTATACTTGTTTACGCATATCGGGTTTATTCTGGGATGTTCCGGAATTTTCTGAGATTCGATCCGGCCCGTATAAATAGTCGAAGATAGTCCAGCCGGCAGTTCAGTTCGATCCGAGCGATCATCAAGGCGATTTCAATAGTGAAAACAAGTGATCAATAGTGAGTGATTGTGATAGTGAACTAACGACTCGGCTACGATCTAGGACAGTGATAGTGCTCAGTGATTTGGATCTAGTGCTTAGTGTTTGGACTTAGTGATTTGTGTGAGCTAGTGTTTGTGAATAAAGTCTTCAAGAGAGTCACCAGGTCTTTCTCTCCGAATCCTCGAACCCTAGCACGTAACAACTGGTGTCGGAAGTGAGATTTGGAGATGCCATTGACTCCGAGAGAGGACTTCAAGGGGAGTATCAGGACAAGGGCGCAGCGAGCTGCTGCCATTGACTCCGAGAGAGGAGTTGGAGGTGGAGCTGCGGAGGCCACACCCACTGGGGACCAAGCTCCGCCCACTGCGGGGCATGCCCCACCCGCTGGCCCCGCCCACCAGGCTCCGCCCACTGACCACGCCCCCCAGGCTCCACCCACTTCGGGTGAAGCCACGCCCACTGGCTCCGCCCACCGGGGCCCGCCCACTGACCACGCCCCTCAGGCCCCGCCCACTCTGGACATGGCCACGCCCACTGGCTCCGCCCACCAGGCCACGCCCACTCAGGCCCCGTCGACTAGCTACGTCCATCCTGCCACGCCCGTAGTTTCTACGGCCCCTCAAATGGCTCCTCAATTGGAAAGCATAATTGAGTTAATTCAGGCTTTGCAAGATGCCCAAGACCGCAAGCTCGGCGCTTTGCAAGATTCTCAAAGGGCAATGATGGAGTCACAAAAGCAACAAAAGGACCTTCAAGAAAAAGCGCTATTGGCTATAAAGGATGTTAGTGACACGGTGACTAAGCTTCGGAAAGATGTCGACGTAATGAATGAACGAGTTACCGGGTTAGAATCGGTTGTGGAAAATTTGAAAACCGGATTCACTGAACTGCAGAAGAGAGTAATGCGCCTTGAAACTACGGGAGTTACGGTGTCTAGTGGAGCCACTGGAGTGACGCAAGGGCCAAGAGTCAAGGTGCCGTCGTACGATGGCACTTCTTCTTGGAACGCTTATCGTCGGCAATTTCAGACTGTTGCTACCGCAAACGGATGGACGGAGGAGCAATGCCTGACCGCTCTCACTGTTGCACTCAGAGGGCAAGCTTTGTCGGTCCTGGAGGCACTGCCTCATACAGGAAATGGGTTCCAAGACCTGATGGAGGCACTGGAATCCAGATACGGGGAGCGACACTTGGAGCACGTGTTCCGTGCCCAACTGCGTGACAGAGTCCAGCGCTCAGAAGAAGGGCTTCAGCAATGGGCGCTGGAAATTGAAAAACTCGTCAGGAAGGCATACCCAGGAGCTGACACCAAGATGGTCGACACAAATATTGTTCAAGGATTTGTCGACGGAATCAGGGACCTAGAAGTCAGAGCTGCAGTAAGGCTAGGTCACCACACCTCGCTAAAGGAAGCATTGGCGCATGCTTTGGAAGTCGAGGCTGTTCGGCGTGGCATACGGCAGACCCATAATATCCGCGAGGTCGCTGTGGAAGTCAGGGAGGTTAAGGCTCCTGCAAGGAAAAGATTCGAAGCCATGTGCTATAAGTGCGGTGAGAGGGGCCACCTTCAGCTCAACTGCCCGCAGAAGAAGACCCAGATGGCCAGGATGGAAAGGATCGAGGAACAAATAGAGGAGCTGAGGAAGCAAGCAGTTTCGTCCCCTGCCCGGGACAAGGGGAAACGAATAGAATCCAGGACTAGGTGGCGAGTATTGGACAACGTGGAGAGAGCCCCGATAACTGTTACCTCCCAGGCACGGAGCGGAAAAACAAAGACAAATACTTTGGGTCTCTTGGAAAATGATGCTATGAGGAAAGCTCAAGAAAAAGATGACGACCTTCGGCACATCATCACATGGAAGAATCGCGGTGACGTAAAACCAATCTGGAGTGAGGTTGCACCCACTGGCGCTGTCACTAAGGCGTACTGGGAGCAATGGGACAGTCTGATACTTCAAAACGGAATACTCTACCGGAAATGGGCTAACGGTAGAGAGTTCTATTTTCAGATAATTGTCCCAAGGGCGAGAGTACCAGATGTTCTCCGCGAGATACATGAGGGTGTATCAGGGAGTCATCTAGGTGTCAAGAGGATGCTAAGGAAAGTGCGAGAACGATTTTTCTGGTTGCATTGGCGTGATGATGTGCAGAATTGGTGCCACGAATGTATTTCTTGCGCTGATGTGAAGGGACCGCAGACCAGGAGTTGTAAGGACAACGTGGCGCGTTACCAGGGCAGTAACAACGATGCTCGGGACGAGCATCTCTAAGAGGGGAGTAGTGTTACGGACACACAGAGCCATCTAGCGACGAAGCAGTGAAACTTACCAAGGGAACACAGGCAACATAAATCCCCTACTCGATACTAGATGGCGCTAGGTGTACCTACGAGTAATTTCTAGAAATATCTTATACTTGTTTACGCATATCGGGTTTATTCTGGGATGTTCCGGAATTTTCTGAGATTCGATCCGGCCCGTATAAATAGTCGAAGATAGTCCAGCCGGCAGTTCAGTTCGATCCGAGCGATCATCAAGGCGATTTCAATAGTGAAAACAAGTGATCAATAGTGAGTGATTGTGATAGTGAACTAACGACTCGGCTACGATCTAGGACAGTGATAGTGCTCAGTGATTTGGATCTAGTGCTTAGTGTTTGGACTTAGTGATTTGTGTGAGCTAGTGTTTGTGAATAAAGTCTTCAAGAGAGTCACCAGGTCTTTCTCTCCGAATCCTCGAACCCTAGCACGTAACAATATCATAAAAGGATTATACATGCATGATTTATCTATGGTAAATGGTAATACCTTGTGCTCCTGCAACACCAATACCCACAGGCCCATTGAAGTTGTCCACCCAACCTGGGGCAGGCTCCTCGAGGCAACCCGTCACTGTAAAATAGCTGATAATATGAGAAAGAGATATTAAAACTAACGAAACGTACCTCTCGGCAATGAATATATATCTCGCAGTCATCAGCTGGTTTAATCTGCGATTCGATTGAATGACTAGCGCGTTCATTAAATGACACCATTCAATTGAATGACTCAGCCGAACGTTAATCACGAAAACAAAATATATGGCGGCAAACAGCTCACACAGCTGATAACACTGTGGTGATATTTTTTCGATAAAATTTACTTTTAACGTACGTTACTTTTATGTAATAAAATAATATGATAGCGTGGATTTACTTATTATTACGCGGCCAACGGCTACTTAAAAAGATTTATAAAATCCCATTTAACTACTTCACTGTCTTCTCTTTTAGTCAAGACGTTAAACATCACAGTCAACGTTTTGACGAGTTGTTCTTTAGTCATTCAATTGAACGGAGTCATTCAATGAATGCGCTAGTCATTCAATAGAATCGCAGATTGAACTAGATAACTGCCACATCTAGACACGCGGTAGCGTGTCAAGCCAAGTTCCAGCATAACAGAATGGCGAGCAGCACCGTGTGTAATATTGCACGAACCATTTGCAGCTACTTTTGACCCTCTCATAATTCAGAAACTATTTCATATAAACGTTCAAATTTGGCATTACTTGCGAGATAATTACATGCTTCTATGCATCATTATATAAACAATTAATGTTATTTAAATAATGTGAGATCTTAAACTAGATTAGTTTGACTTGGCTATTTTTCATCAGAATTAAAATGTTCAATAACTTTATGAAATGACTGATGTAATGAAAACTGGCCAAGTTAGATCTAATCTAGTTTAAGATCTCACATTATTTAAAAAACATTAATTGTTATAGATATTCAATAAAGCAAAGAAATAGACTCTATTATTTGTTCATAATGTTATTTGGTTCCTATACATACATATTTCGATTTTCCATGGAACTTGGCACTCATTTAGATCTCCATTCTTTTTACGGCGAAGTCTATAGACAAGAATAATGTTTGTATGGAACTTGGCTTTCCATTTTTACATATTTTATGTTTTTGGTTAGATTATATACACTACGCGAACTCTCGGTACATTAAGGCCGTGTTCAAACCAAAATGACTGTCAGCCGCCGAATGTGAGCGAACGTTACGCAGTTTATTGTATTTCCATACATATTCACTTTTTCGTTCACACCTAACCGACAATACGTTATTACGCTAGGCGTGGCGCAGACATTCGATACCGTATATTTTCACGTTCACACTGGGTCTCACAGTGAGCCTGCTCACATTCGGCGGCTTGCAGTCAGTTTGGTTTGAACGCGGCCTAAGTACCGTTTTGATATAATTCCTTTTACGCAAACAAAAATAATATGATGTTAACTGAACACTTTGGTTGTTATGGTATCGTTTACCCACGGGATACTCGATAGTAACCTGTGTGATTTTATCCATACTCAAAATTATAAAATATGAAAACTGATTATAACCATTTTCCGCATAGGCATAGACAATACTGTTTTTAAAATAATTATATTTGCTTTGCGACAAACGAATTTTGGCGCACTGGAGTTGCTGGCGTCATCTAGAGCCTAGATTTATTCTAATAAGTACAAGTGACAAATAGAATAGAATTCTGAAAATATGTACCTATGAACAAGGTACAGATGAACAAGGTATTCTGCAGATTATTAGCTGGTTGAGTAAGTTAAAGTGCAAAAAGTTTATTCTATTCTCATTAAATTACATAAAACAGGTTCTTGTTTTAATAAAACATTATTTAGTCGTAGAGAATTATTAAATATAATTTTTGGGACATAAACAAAGGAATATATTATTAAATTTTAAGTAAAATGTTACTCCACTAATAAAATGTAACAGATCGTATCAACCATTAAAAAAAAAAACAGTCTTAGGTTCACAAGCTTCAGTCAAAGTTTTTAGGACTTCTACGAAGAAAGGGAATGCAAACTAACTAGGTGAAGTGCAAATATAAGCCTTTTTTTAATTTCACACTTTAACGGATGGTATCAGGGAATCTGCAGATTACCTAGGTAATGTGCACGTTAACGTATTCTGCATTCTAACGGTAACATGTTATATAATATTATTTTTGAATGAGATGTTATTATTGAATGAAGTTTTGTTTGTAAAATATAAGAGAATTACTACTAAGATATGATGATCCAACTGCCTTAAAAGGGCGATGGTAAGGGCCACCGCAGACATACAATTTTAAGTTGGCCGACTATCCGCTATCGTACAAACTAAGTTGCATATGGTCACAATTTAATATGACAACTTTATCGTGTACGCTGTCAGCCGCAGACTTCTAGATTTAGTTGGTAACGGTATTGCTAGCCTAGCGAAGCAAGCTTTAATTATTGTGGCACTAATGAAACGAAGGTGAAAACAAAGGGGAATGTTTTGGGTGCATCCAATATTAAGTGACAGATTAGAATAATTAGGAAAACATCATGCATTTTAAACTTCGACATTATCCAGATGTATTTTTTTCATACTACAGAATGAGCATTTCTTCTTTCGACGAACTTGTAAATTTAATCGGACCAGAAATAATAAAACAGGACACAACTTTCCGACTTGCCATTGGCGTTGAAGGAGACTTGCCTTAACACTCCGGTAAAAAAGAACGGTTTCCGCGCGATAAACAAGAATACGTGAAACAAACAAAATAAAATTAAACTTCTTGATCATGATAATTGTTTGAGTTTGGTGGGATGAATTATTTTTTTGTGGGATTGTTATTAATAAATATACTTACATGTAACTTTAATGCGAATAATTATACTCAGATATAGTCTGTCAAGAAGGTAAAGAAATTGAAAAGTGGCAACATCGTAATGTCATCCCTTTCAAATCAATCTAAAGGGCCCCCGAGACGATCCAACGGTTTGATTCAAACCTTTTTTCATGTCGGTTTGAACGGTTTGTCAAACGAAACTGCGGTCTGCGCAGTTTGGTTCAATACTCGCTGTGGAGTACACGTCTTGTGACGAATAAATATTATTTTTTTAAAGATAAAACCGACTTAAAAATTGTACGAAATTGAGAATTAAATTCCCTATCTCAAAAACTACTAAACCTATTTTGATGAAACTTGCAGAAGTCTCCCAAGTTAAGAGCCCGTCCTCTCTTTTCTACTGCTCTCTTCACACTCACGCCCGTCTTTCATATGCCAGGTGAAAAAGGACGATCGCCAAGTTAGCGGGCAGATAGAGGTTTTCTGTTTTTAAAGGGTTTTTTATGTTGAAGTGGTAAAAAGTAATTCCAACATTGTATAGACGACTTTCTCAACAGTACATTGTATTTTTTTCATACCGTTAAGACGTCAATACAATCCATAAAGAGGTGATATTCTAAACCTTTTACAGCAAAAATCACAAAACTGTCGCGGGTTTGAGTTGGATTATTTAAAGATACTTAAAAAAAAAATCTAGCTCCAACACTATATTATAATTGAAATGATCTTACATGTTGTGCATTAAAACTTATAGAAATACTGTATTTTAACTGTTAAATCACGTCTGTTAAATGAGCGAAATCGGCAAAATTTCGTATACGGACTCTTAAACAATGCCTATTATAGTACGACAAAAAAATATTTAAATCGGACTTGTAGTTCCGGAGATATGTGAACACAAACATAAAAACATACATACACTTTTGAAATTTTGCACATTTGTTCAGATGCTGATATAGACTAACATTATATACGAAAACTGGGCAGTTCTGGAAATATTACATACATACGCATCGAATTGATTAGCTCCTCTTTTTTAGTCGGTTAAAAATAATGTACCTACTCCAAAGAATGGTATAAAGTTTGTTAAAACGCATCGGAACACGATCAAACGGCGCGTCAAACACAACAAAAATATGAAATTTCATCAAACGAGCTTCAAACGCGTAAATGTTTGACAAACCGTTCAAACTAGCTTTGTAAACGATCAAAATGGTTTGAGTCAAACCAAAATTTACGTGTTTGAGTCAAACCGTTTGATCGTCTCGGGGGCCCTTAAGAAAAAAGGGATGATACTACGATATTGCCACTTTTTAATTTCTTCACTTTCTTGACGGACTAAAAATTCTTGTAATTTTTGTCCCCAATTTGGGGAATTTGACCATGATTTTTGGGGAAATATGATAATTAGCATTGGCAACCCTGCTATAAATACGGAGAAATCTGTATATGTGGCAACACTGTAACCAACTAAGTGGAAAAGTCTGCGGCGTTCGGCGGGCTTGCATAATATGATACCCGCGCTAACAAGCAGTTGGCCGACAGTTGGACAACTTTTTAATGGTGGCTAATAGGAAAGGAATTTAGTTGTACAATTAAGTTGGATGCAATGTGCGCGCTCTCTAACTGTCTTCAAGTAGATCCAACAAGGACTTACCTACGGATGGCCTGACTATAACGATGGGCAGTTTTCCCCTGTGCTCGACAACTGCCTGCTCCGCCAGGTGCTTTGTGAACACGTACGTGTTGGGGTACTCCCCCAGTAGCCTGGAAATTATAAGATTCTTAAAGCTCCCTTTGTTAAGGCTTTTCATTCCTTCTCACCAGTGTGATATGTCGACGCCTCGGTAGATTATAAAGTATATCCATACTCATCAAATTGTCTTTATGACTTTTTTTTTATTAAGTACCTATAATTTATTAAATTGTTTCAAACTTTCTTACTTCGGAGTTAAAGCGTTTATAGTCTTCGAGTCTTCACAGTCACAAATCTCTCTGATAGTCCTCCAGTCAGCGCGCGGCGGGTAAATCTTCTCCTCTATGGCTTGATCAATCTTTATGTTGCAAAAGGACGTCGATATGTGAATGTAGCACTGAAAATATCTTATATCTTTAAACGAGCAATTCTTGTATATATATAATTGGAATCTCGGAATCGGCTCCAACGATTTTCATGAAATTTTGTATATAGGGGGTTTCGGGGGCGATAAATCGATCTAGCTAGGAATCATTTTCATTAAATGTCATTTTATGGGTGTTTTTTGAATTTTTTGAAGACCGAGCTTCGCTCGGTCATATAGCTAGTATAATATAATATACACACCGGCATATTTAGCGGAACACAAAAAAAGGTCCATAATTTAAAAAATATGGTTTTATTTTAAAATCTTCTTACTACACTTCTTTTGTTATTTAAAATTTCATTTGTTTTACTTAAAATTAGATCACATTATGAACAAAATTTGCGAGTAAAGGCTATTTGTGAAAAATGGTACATTTTTTAACTTTTCATGTAACCGGGAAAAGTGAAAATTATTATTAAAATAACAATTAATTAAATTAAAAAAAATGGTGATTAATATCGTGTATTTTCTCCACGTGCTCTTATTAAAGTTTCTAACCGTCTAGGCATACTGAGAATTATGTTATCGATGGTCTCCTGGGATAGTCTCCGCCATTCCTCAACTACGGCGATTCGCAGTTCACCCACGTTGGTAGGAGCTGGAATTCTTGACTTAACTTTTCTTTTCAGCAAGTCCCAAACGTGCTCTATTGGGTTCATATCCGGTGATCTTGCCGGCCACTCTATAACAGTGATATTCATATCATTAAGATAAGCTTGAGTTGCCCGAGCGGTATGCGGCCGAGCATTATCCTGCATTAAAACAAAATTGTCACCGATATATGGGACAAACGGTACGACATTTTCTTCTAAAACTTCTCTGATATAGCGGTCCGCAGTCAGACTCCCTCTGTCAATCACTACCAAGTCTGTGCGAGCTCCCAAACAAATGCCCGCCCAAACCATTATTGATCCACCACCGTATGCAACTGTAGTTTCAAATTTTGTCTGAATGTAACGTTCTCCTTTGCGTCTGTATATTCTTTGCCTGCCGTCAATTTGATTTAAGAGAATTCTGCACTCATCACTAAGCAATACCTTACTCCATTGGTCCGCATTCCAAAGTCGATATTCCTGAGCAAAAGTTAACCTGTTTCTACGATGATTTACCTCGAGCCTTGGAGCCTTGGCGGGCACAAATGAACCCAAATCAGATTCTTCTAATCTTCTTCGTACCGTACGCTCACTTACGGTTACTCCCCGCACTGCTTCTAACTCATGTCGGGCTTGGACGGCCGTCAAACGGGGGTTCCTACGTACACGAAGCCGAATGAAACGGTCATCCCTACTCGAAGTGCGTCTTTTTCTGCCTTGTCCTGCTCTTCTCACATAAGTGCCAGTCTCCCTGAATCGTTTGACACTGCGATGGACCGTTGAAATCGATCGACGAAGATATCTGGCTATTAATCTGTATGTTAGACCAAATTTTCGCATTTCGAGTGCCCTGGCAATCTCCGTTGGGTCTAAGTCAGGCATAATTCATTCCTCAACTCCAAAAAGATACAAGATTAAATTTTTTTTACAAAAAAACAATATTTGAATGAAAAATTTAAATAAAATTCAGAAGGGAGAAATACTCGAAGTTCGCTCTACATAAGGTATACTTATTCGAATAAAATTAAAACAATTGCATAAAATGTGATGTTCAATTGTTTTCCTAATTTGAAATTATTATTTTTTTAATTAAATGACGTATAAACCAGCCAGCAACTTGATATGATACTTATATCAAACCTTTTTTTTATGTTCCGCTAAATATGCCGGTGTGTGTAGTATAAAGTGCAGCCTATACTTAACAGTTTGCCCTACTTGCGTTGCAAGACTAAGAATATAAGACGTGATTTTGACGGTTTCGTAAGCAAAAGAGCTACTATAAGTAACCTTAAAAATGTCGCCCTAATGTCTTTATGTCTATTCGACCGCTCTTTTATCTTCTGTTATTATGATCTGGGGGCACTGGAGTGCCCCCGCCAAGATGCACCAAGCGAAGCGCGCAAGGGCACTACCTACTTTTTCTCGAAACGTTTCGTCGTATTTTTGAACCCTCGTAACTTTGGTTTGGATAATGCCAGATAGTTGAAATTTTCAAGATATAATATAAGTTTGAATATTGTTACTATTATACTTTAGATTTTATAGGTATCCAAAAACCCACAATAATTTTGGCACTGACTCACCGATCATCAAAACTGTAAGGTTCTGAAGTCTTAGAAAGCTGAAATAAGCCTTTATAATTAAGCCTTTTCTCTCTTAAAGGCTGGCAACTCGGCGACGGTAGTTACTTTCCAATTTCCGTTAGGTGACCTGTTTGCTCGTTTGTCCTCTAATTTTATATAACCGATCCCCTCAAAGCTGGCAAAGCACTTGCAACTTTTCTAATATTGCGAGTGCACATGCTCGTTTGCCCCTTAATTTCATAAAAACGTGTGTGGTAAAACTTACAAAAAGAAATGAAAATTAAAATTAGGTTTTTAGATTTAGGGCTGTATAAGGTTAGGAACTTGGCTCTTCATGAGATCCTACTACTTTTTGACACCACGAACTATATTATGTTCTCGTCTTGGCAACATTTTTACATGAAAATGTTTTTGGTGGGATTATATTATTATATTCAATAATAAGTTCGTGGCGGGCATTTCGTAATTAAGAAGTAGCGATCCATCATATTATAAACATTTTTGTTTTGGATTCTATTTCGAGTATAAAGACAAAATTATTAAACAGTCGTAACTAAACAAGATGACTTACTTTCAAATTACACATTTGTTTCGCTAATTCCATCAGTCGTAAAGTTGCCATCACATTAATATCAAATGCATCTTTTAAATAATCATCAAATCTAAAAAATACAATTAAAAAACAGTCGTTAGTAAAATAGGAATCCCTTAGTTATAGCAAGTAAAGAAATGGTTCCACAAAAAGGATACCGTGGTAACATAAACCATGATAAATGATTAGCTTTAACTAACCTGACACTGGCAGCGCTGTGTATTACGATGTCGGTTGTCGTTGTGACCAGCACACGGTCTTCCTCCGATAAACCTGCCAACATTATTGCAATAAGTATGTTAACAATACGGGGCTGTTTCACCAGTCACCACTTTCTGATAAGTTCCGGATAGGTTATCCACAACTTTTTTGACAGATTCTCCATACTCTACCAGTCAAATTAAGTGGTGGATAGCCCATCCGGCACTTATCAGGAAGTGGTGAAACAGGCCCTACAACTTTTTTGACTCTGTAGAGTTATTTAGTAGGTATGTCTTTATAATATAAATATTTTTATATAATCTTAGATATCTCTACTTCTGAAGGAAAATAAAATATAAAAATTTTACCTAAATTTGAGTCTAACATATTGCCGGCTATAGCCTTCACTTTAGCCTGAAACAGACCTTCTCGTTCTTTTTGCAGTCGCTCGAAACACTGTAACACATAGATCACAGGTCACGTGTTAAAAAATGTGTTAAGAGAGGTTCTCTCCACAATAAGTATATATCGTGAAGTTGTATCTGTCTATCTGTCTGTCTGTCTGTTCCTCTTCACACCCAAACCTCTGAACCGATTTTGCTGAAATTTGGTATGGAGTTACTGATTGAGTGCCGGGAAAGGACATAGGATCCTTTTTGTTCCCCGAACGTACGGTCCCTGGGCCGCGCGGCAATCGAATTTTGGCGCAACGAAGTTGCGGGCGTCATCTAGTTATAATATAGCTTGTGCTATCGATTGCCGAACCGAGCACCAACAAAAAGAGAATTAATATCTGCATTTAACGACACGTTCCTATTATTTCTGCATAATATATCGACGCGTTCCTAGTTCCTACCACAAGTAAGCGTACACAGTAACATCATAGAGTAAATGTAACATTAATAAAATAAAATAGAAGTAGTTACGGAATTATTGTACATTGCTGCTAATCTTTTTTCTGGTAGAACATTTCTCTTGTCTCTGATGAAAACGTAAATTTGTTTTATGTCCGGGCACGAGTAAAGCAGCTTCTCAATTAATAACTTTCCCAAGAAACCTATAAAAATGTTTGTATTTATAGAACTGATCTTATGTTATATTATATCCAATATAAAAAATATTTTAAAAAGAAGAATAACAAAATGTCTTAAAATAATACCTGTTCCCCCTGTCAGTAGAATGGTCTTCCCTTTGTAGAACTCCGGAATATTTGGGATGCCACTAAACACGTCAAATTCGTCGGTAAACGCCATCTTACTGGAAATATAAATTCCGGATACATATATCAATTATAATATTATATATGTTACGCTCAAAGACCGAAATCACTCAGTGATCGAAAAAATGGCTCACAACGCGTTGTGGTCACAGTGAAACAGCCACGACGCGAAATTCGCGTTGTGGCTCTAATGAAAACGGCCACGACGCGTTCTGGCAATCACAAAAAAACCATAACGCGAAATTCGTGTCGTGGCTGTTTCATTGTGCGATATGCTATTCGTTTTTCTTGATTTGTTCTTGATTGATTAATCGTCCATATAGATTATAGACCATTATATAGTATGGAAGATCATATTTGAACTAGCTGTTGCCCGCGACTTCGTCCGCGTTAACATAGTATAATAACAAAGAGGGATAGTTTTGCCCTTTTTGTGGATTATACAAAGGGTAAAAACGGGACCCTATTTAAGCAAACGTCTATAAACTTTCATGTTTCTAACTTAAGGGTCCGTATACGAAATTTTGCCGATTTTGCCGAAATTGCGAAGGTTCGCTACAGAAATATTATTAGGTTTTTTCCCCTTATTAGACTAAAAAATATATATATTAATTATTAGATTTAAAATATATTTAAGCGCGGAACGCCGACTCGAACTTGCGGCGAGAAATATAATGTGAGATTTAGATTGTTTTGAATCGTGTTTTTTTGGCACAATTTGTTTTTTGTTTTTTTTTTTTTCTCGAATTGGATAGAATTTTATCTATATATTATTTCTGTCGTTTTTTTTATGAATTACAGCTCCAAGTTGCCGAAATTAACAGCAATTATTTGCCCATTTTCTCTAAAATTTTGCTGAGTTACATATTTTTTTACTCAACTATTTCATATTAAAGTGGTAAAAAGTAATTCCAACACTTTATAGACGACTTTCTCAACAGTACATTGTATTTTTTTCATACCGTTAAGACGTCAATACAGACCATAAACAGGTGATATTCTAAACCTTTTACAGCAAAAATCACAAAACTGTCGCGGGTTTGAGTTGGATTATTTAAAAATACTTAAAAAAATAAAAAATCTAGCTCCAACACTAGATTACGATTGAAATGATCTTACATGTTGTGTATTAAAACTTATAGAAATACTGTATTTTAACTGTTAAATCACGTCTGTTAAATCAGCGAAATCGGCAAATTTCGTATACGGACCCTTAAGGCATCCATTACACGGTAGGTTCCTGGTCAGTCAATTCGTTTATATGTTTGACTGATATGGTGACTGGACTGACGAATGTATCCAGATTTTCGTCAATCACCGTCAGTCACGCTCTTACACGCTAGGTTACCCATCAGTCACAGTCAAGACTGTGGTAAAACTGACAGCAAAACCTACCGTCTAATGGAAGCTTAAGTAATGACGGACTTTCATTCAAACTTTCAACCATAATTTCACCCCTTGGGGGTAGAATTTCCAGAAACGCTTAAATATGTATCCATTCATTTTTAATCAGTAGCCCAAAAAGCTGTTGCCCGCGACTTCGTCCGCATTAGCAGTTAATAACGATAATTTTATCCTTTATAAGGTCCCTTACTCAAAGGGTAAAAACGGGACTCATTCAAAAACATAAAATATCAGCCTGTCCGTCTGTCAATATCCAGGCTGTACCTCAAGAACCGCACTTGACAGTTGACATTTTCAAAAATGATGTATTTCTGTTGCCGCTATAGTGTTTATACGACTAATATAATTATATTAATAACTTTGTTCCTAAAAAAGGAGAATTAAAAGTCAACACTACCGACGCGAAAACATTTCCTGGAGGGGGAGGGGGTACGGACCATGGCGAAGCTCCCCACATGGTAATTAAATGGCACTTACAAAGTGTAATATGTTTAGTGTAGGTCAGAATAAAATATGTACTTTTAATAATTAATAACTAAGTTTGTACCTAAAAAGTGGTATTAACATTGAAAACTTATAACGACAGCGCAGCCCTGTAAATGCCTGCCTGTAAACCCTGCCTAGCCCTGAAAACTGTATGTTTAGTTTAGGTTACAATAATTTCACTTTTAATTTATAACTTTGTTTCTAAACATAGAGAATTATTGAAACTCAACACTAACGATGCGAAATCATTTTAAGGACGGGGTCCTTGAAATGATTTCGCGTCGTCAGTGGGTTTGGGGGGGCAAGTACGGACCGGGGCGGAGCCCCCCACATGGTAAGTAAATGGCACTTACAAAGTATAACATGTTTAGTTTAGACTTTAGGTCAGAATAAATTCGCTTTGAAGTAATAACTTAGTTTTTAAAATATATTCAATGTGCAGAATTAATTTTCCTACGATTTTATTATATGTATAGATTTATATCAGGCTACGTAACATTGGCAACAGCTGGTAGGCACTTGACAATTTATGACTGCAAAATACTCAATTATATTTGTTCGTCTTAATTTATTCGTTCCAATAGCCAATAGGTTCAAAGTGATACAATTACGTCCTCCATCATCTCTTATTTTATCTTCATGGAGATTGAATTTACCAATATCCTATTAACGTCTTCATCATAGAAGCTCAAATCTTTAATAATTTCAGTTCAATCAGTCGAAAGTCTGAGGGTTGGACCTCATCTGGCAGCACGGTATCGCCTTTTTCCGTCGCCCTTTCTCTTTCTGTCGCTTAGAACTGCCATTTGCTAGACCGAGACAGAGACAGAAAGAGAAAGGGCGACGGAAAAAGGCAATTCCGTGCTGCCAGATGAGGTCCAACCCTAAGAAAATGTCTAAAAACTTTCTTCCCCTATTTCATCCCCTTAGGGATGGAATTTATTAAATTACTTTCTGATGGGATCCCTACGTCATAGTAACTTTATGCATACACAGTCTCAGCCCGATCGGCTTAAAATTAACAAAGTTTCATACAAAATTCCATCTCCTATTTTACCTCCTTAGGGGTGAAATTTTTTAAAATCCTTTTTTAGGAAACGCCTACGTTATAGTAGCTTTATGCATGCAAAGTTTCAGACCGATCGGTTTAAAATTCACAAAGTTTCATACAAACTTTGAACTCCTAATTTCACCCCCTTAGGGGTAGAATTTCCAAAAACACAAATACGTATCTATTTATTTTTAATCAGTAGCCCAAAAATTAAGTTTCATGTTTCTAACTCAAGAAATGACGGATTTTCATTCAAACTTTCAACCCCAATTTCACCCCCTTGGGGGTACAATTTCCAAAAACGCTTTAATACGTATTCATTCATTTTTATTCAGTAGCCCAAAAATAAAGTTTCATGTTTCTAACTAAAGAAATGACGGACTTTCATAGAAACTTTCAACGCCTATTTCACCCCCTTCGGGTTAAAATTTTCAAAATTTCTTCCTTAGTGGGTGTCTACTTAATAAAACAACCCTACTCACCAAATTTCGTGGCTGTAGCTCTAACAGTTTTTGCTCAGCGATGATGAATCAGTCAGTCAGTCAGGACATGTAATTTTATAAGTATAAGATTACAATCGATTGTATGGTTAACGCGCAAACTTCAAGTCTTTGAGTGGGAACCATATATTTTTTTTTTTATATTCGAGACAAAAATTATTTTATGTCTTATCTCAGGACTAAATGTATACACACCAAATTTTATCAACATCGAATGGCAGACATTTTTTATTCAGAATATTTTTTTTCAAATATTCTCTGAAAGTCTACATGATACCTACCACCGTACACCGGTTCGGGAACTAACCCGGCGAGAAGAACCGGCGAGAACTCAAAGTCTCAAACCTTTAATAACTAATTATTGTTTGTTTTTTTCCCTCACTTTTAGTAGAGTCGTTTTTGCCTTACACTGTAATGTTTAAGTAGAGAACCACGTTTACACTAAAACATATAAATTAAAAACCTTGACTTATAAACTAACTATACTTATCTATTTAAATATTTTTGACATTAATTATTTATTGCCTTCATTTATTATTTATAAGCTTTTAGTTCCTGTTTCAAGTTTTCGCTTTATATTTATAAAAAAACCTCATTTTCATACCTAATTTATTTTCAGTACAGAACACATCATAAACCGTTATTACTTTTTTTTACATATTATCATACTACATAATAATATGGCTCCAGTAACATCATTATTTATAGCAGGTACATTATAATACATAACTGGTAGTAAGTATATTATATTATTGTAATAAATAATATATTAACAAATAAGTTGCACGTTAAAGTAAAAACTAAGTCAACTAAGGGCTCCCACTCATATTGCGAATTCGTGCAAATTCGCATCGCGTCGCAATGCCATTTTTTGTGTGAGTTTTGCGATGCGATGCGAATTCGCAGTTTTGTGTGGAGGAGCCCTAAGTAGAAGATATTTATTAAAATATCTCCGTCTTGACGACAGAAATAAGATTTAGATAGAAGCGCTATGTCGCTCCATTTGTAAGAACACGAGCGTGTCACTTTTTTCATACCTACTGTGACGTCACAAGAGCGCTTTAGTGATGGGAATACCCGTACGCGCGGAATCGATTCAAAGGAATCGCCGCGCCCCGCCTCTTGTGCCATTTTAATAGGTATATCGATTTTTTAGATCATAGACAGAGGAATGATAAATCTTAAGATACGTGCTTACCAGGACAGCTAGACGTAATATATTATATTATTCTAAATTAAATCCCTAAACAGGAACATAAATACATAATTATTACATAACTAGCTGTCCCGGCAAACGTTGTTTTGCCATTTAAAGTATTTGTACTTCATTAGTTAATACAAAATCTTACCCCCTCTTTAGTCCCCTTAGTGGGGTGGGGGGAAATTTTCTTATACACCAGATGTTAAGTTGGAAGAAGACAAATATATCTGCGAAAACCGCATTCAAATCGGATCAGTAGTTTTCGTGTGATAGTGGAACAAACATACAGACAGACAGACAGTAGATAAAAAACTAACTACAGTTTTGGCTTCTATAGCGATGTAGTGACACCCCCCGCTTATTATTTTTTTAATACCTTTAATGTACAGAATTTTTATTTCTACAGTTTCATTATATTATGTATAGAAAATGTATAGAAATATAATTACCGAGTCACAAAATATCCCAAAGCGAACATTATCATTCCTCTGTTTCATGTCTGTTTCGAAAATCGATTAATTAGAATCGAGAATATGTACAACACTATTTGCTTCATTTGACAGAAAAATGAGAATATTGACTGTACCTTGAAACTAAGCGATGAGTATGAGTATCGATTGTTTTATTTCCATTGCGCGCTCAATAGCGGACAAATAGAACGGGCTCTATAATTTTCTAACTAAAGCGGCAATGTATTATGAATCATGCGGTACACACGCAGTTACGTAGATTTCATGGTAAAAACTACAGCCACATACGATTTACATTAAATAATTGATTTTAAAATAAAAGACACATGATTAAATAATAAAATTACTTACCGATGATAAGAAACGTGTCCACTATTTATACCAACGTTTCTATTCGAATTTCCACAGCCCAATACGGCACAATTAGGCATTTTTAGAATTCCGATTGACGTCCGATTCCGATAACGGTGGAGCGCAGACTAAAGAACAGACTTTCGAAAGAATAAAGTTTGTAATCGTTTGGGAACGCGATGGCACACGAAGTACATACACATGCGGGATCTAATTAGATAGAGATCTGTGGTTTTGACAGACAAATAATACTTTTTCAACTCGTGTATTAACAAAAGTGAAAAACGTATTCTCTTAGAGCCTAGTCACTAGTGGAACAGTTTTTAACCTACTAAACTAATAAATATAGCAATAAATAGGTCTTAATTATATTACATACCTAATCGCTTAAAACGAAAATTAAGTTATATTTAAAAAACCAACCAAATACAATTATGTAATATTCATTTTGAGTAACAGCTGCTTAGCATCCACATCCTCATGCGATGATAAATACTCGTGGTGGACACGAAGGAAGATCTTCCGTCCGAGTACGTGGACAGGATTTTATTAACGCACTTGAAAATAGACTTTAAAATTATTAAAATAAAATGCGATAAGGGATTCCCGCGTATCCGCGAGCATTTTTTGCAAGGTTCAAGTATTTTTGTACTTAAGTTTATTTTAAAGTTTATTTTCAAGTGCGTTAATAAAATCCTCTCCGCTGCACTCCGTTTTGTCTGCATTTTTTTATAATAGGCACCTTAGGCTTTGTCCACATTTGCATCGTTTTTAACCGACTTCAAAAAAGAAGGTTATCAATTCGACGCGTATGTATGTAATATTTCCAGAACTGCCCAGTTTTTGTATATGCTAATCTATAACAGCTTCTGAACAAATATGCCAAATTTCAAAAGTATACACTTTTGAAATTTGGCATATTTGTTCAGAAGCTCATGTGCTACGCGACGGAGATCTGATACACGATAACTGTATTTTAAAAAGATAAAACCAACTTCAAAATTGTACGTAATTGAGAATTAACATTCCCTATCTCAAAAACCACTGAACCGATTTTGATGAAACTTACAGTATTCCCTAAGTTGAACAACACCTAGTACAATAAAAAAAGAATCATTTAGATCGGACTTGTAGTTCCGGAGATATGCGTGCACAAACATAAAAACATACATACATATATACATACATACATACGTATGTACATACATATATACATATATACATATATACATACATACATACGTATGTATGTATGTATATATGTATGTATGTTTTTATGTTTAAAAGCCTAAAGGTAAATTATAATTTTTTTAGAGGACGCAATTTTATTTTAGGGGCATGTAGGCAAATTGCTCAATAGAATCATAACCCCAAGTTTGTGTGGTTGCCGCCCGGTCGCTAAAAATGTAAAGCTCATTTTTAGCGACCGGGCTCAATTACATTTCCATGGACTAAATATCAAAATGGTATTTTTTCTCATAATTTACTTCCGAACAATTGACATTAAAGTTTTCATCACTATGAGACACACTGAAACAGCTGTTGTAAGTTGTAACTGAATTTTTTTTAACAAAAGTTTATATATTATATCCATTCATTATCGCTTTTATTTGGCTCGCTTCAAAAATGTACCCAATCAACAATGCTAGTGAAAAGACAAACTGTCAAAAAGCCTTGAAAATCAGGATACGAAGAACGGAAAAGGCATCAATGATGCAGAGTAGACAGAATTAATTGTCTATTGTGAATGGTGCATACAAAATACAGTATTAATATCTGAGGAAATTAAAAATGTATACAGAATATGAATCGAGAAAAGATTAAATCAGTATTTACGTGCGTATGAAACGCACTCTGTATAGTTCAAGTGGACACAGCGGTATTTGCACACAATGTAAATATTGTACTATTGTAGCGAAAAACCAAAGCATCTGCAATTTGCAATTTAATTTTTAACATTATACGTACATAACTATTTAGTAACACTGAACTATATTTAGTTTAGTAACATATTGTGATTATACGAGTAAGTAAACGGTCAAGCGGTTAAAAACGCGAGTGGATCGCAGAGGGCACCATGCCAAGTTTAAGTTTATGCACCTACAAAATTACCGCAACTGTTTCTTTCGTGCTACAAGACATTTTTAAATTTTAAATCGTCCCGAAGTACGTGTTAAGTATCACTTACATAATTTAGCGTGGGCCGGCTTCGGCAAGCGACAGTACTGTTCAAATAAAATGGTCAGCACACGATTCCATTTGCTTAATCTTATTTTACCGTTGCGGAAAAACCGCGATGTATGTCGCATCGCCACCATGTCGTGCCGATTCGCTGTATAGTGTATACACATACGCCGCGCGCCGCAGCGGCAGCGGTACCGCCACCGCGGCGGCGTATGCATAGATTATTCGAGATGTGAATGGAAGAATAAGGTAAGTAACATGAAAAAACTTCCCGTTTTTGTGCTTAAATGGAGGCTTTAGGGCCGGAAAATTTATTTAAAATAGAAAAAAAATTGATTATATGTGTAGCCAAATAAATTAGCTAGGTTATGAAGTAGACAAGTTACAAGTTTTATTAGAATAATTAGGGAAAAAATGAGTTATTGTCCGTATGTTACGAAATGTTACTTGTTCGATTCTTCTCTCGATTCGACTCACGTCTTCAATTAAAACAATATATATTATGTTACCGTTAATGTGCGTAAACCAGTTAGATTGCAGATTAACAAGGAATTCTGCAGATTATCTGGGTGAGTCAGCTGTTAAAGTGCAAAAAGTTTATTCTATTCTCATTAAATTGCATAAGACAATAAAACATGTAATTTAGGTGTAAAGAATGTTCAATATAAAATTATGGACATAAACAAAGAAATAAACTATTAAATTTTAAGTAAAATGTTACTGCACTAATAAAATATAACAGATCGTATCAACTAGAAAAAAAAACAATCAAAACAACAACAGTCTTAGGTGGAGAAGCGTCGAGAAGCGAAGAGAATGCAAATTAACTAGGAAAAGTGCAATTATAAGCTTTTTTTACTTAAAAATTTCACACTTTAACGGATGTTATCAGGGAATCTGCAGATTACTTAGGTAATGACTAATGTACATTGTACACGTTAACGTATTCTGCATTCTAATGGTGACACGTGGGTGACGTATGTACTGAGAAGCGTATGTGTAAACAGCCTCACGGCATTTGAAATATTATAAATGCGACCATTCTCTGGCGCAGTGTTTTTCAACCTGCGGGTGTAACTTCTCGTAGGGGGGTCGCCAGAGGTCGCGAGAGCTAATTCAGGAAAAAAAGAACCATAAAGATCAGAAATAGTATCAGCATTTTAAGAAAAATATGTTATACAATGTGTCCCGATACCGGTGTCCGATCCTTTAATGTCATGTCATGTATGAGTGATGTGACATATTTTATCGACAAATAATTTATGTAATAAATAATATGTAATAAATATTAGAGCTAATTTTGCTCTAATATTTATTACATACTCGCGGTAGGCGCCGCCGTCGGAGCGTTGTTTTAAGTTTCAATCAAACTGCCCTAACTTCTTAAATATTTGTCCGATTGTAATATTGTAAAGGACAATTCTATTCTTTACATAATACCAATTAATAATTATCAAAGCAAAATTTATTTAGGTAAGGATTGAATAATTAATTAATAAGCAAAAACTCTGGAATGAACTGTCACCAACTAGTATTTCCGGACCATTAGGTACGACCTGCAAACCAGAAGAGAGCGGATTCCCTCTTCTGTTGGGCGACGGTAGTTGCTTTCCATGAGGGCCGTGACCGGCCCGTGATAGGCCCGTATGTGACCCGTTTGTTCGTTTGCCCTCTTATTTTATATAAAAAAACTGGGAGCTCATTTTAGATTTTAATTTCCAGCTCTTGATTTTCACGGGGATTCTGAATGCTGTATACAGTATTTTTGCTGTAAGTCACAAAGTTGGCTCTAGGCTTCCCTCTTCCATTGCTCGAGGGTAAGGCATATAGACATAGTAAAATAAAAGAACAGATGATGACACAAAAAGGTTCAAGCTTCGGACATTGACTCGCACCAAAAGACATTTGGGTAAATTAGAATTGATTATAAAATACTAGATGATGCTTGCAACTCCGTTGCGCCAAAACTCGTTTATCGCGCGGGAAACGTACGTTTTTCTGGGACAAAAAGTATCCTATGTCCTTTCCCGGGACTCAACGTATCTCCATGCCAAATTTCAGCAAAATCGGTCCAGCGGTTTGGGCGTGAAGAGGTAACAGACAGACACACTTTCGCATTTATAATATTAAGTATGGATGTAGTAAACCAACGTCACATTCAAATAAAATCAGGAGGGGATAAAAAATACAAAGTCATGTCACGTCATGTCATGTATTTTGTGCCTCGTCATACTAGACAATATTTAAAATGTGAATATATACATTATACAATGTGTCCCAACACCGGTGTTCGATCCTATAATGTTATGAAATATGGCATTTTTTGTCGACGAAATGTCTCCTATTTTTTTTCTCTCTCTCTCTCTCATCACTCATGGTTGGAAAAGAACGAGAAAAAAGTAAACGTCAGCGATAGCTAAATAAATAGACTACAATCATATTACAGACAAATGACAATATGTTTTAATTTTTGTAGAATTTAACATAGAAAAACAAAAGTTAAAGAAAAAAAAGTTTGATTTTTTTGTGTATTTTTTGGTAGTTGGTAGTGTCCGACCGAAGGTCTATTTTTGGCCGAAGCCGAAGCCGAAGCCGAAGCCGATTAATCGGCAATCGCCACAACCTTCGGCCGAAGCCGAAGCCGAAGTCGAAGGTTTATAATCTTAATCGTTCGACTCGTAATTAATTTTTAACCGACTTCAAAAAAGGAGGTTATCAATTCGACGCGTATATATGTAATATTTCCAAAACTGCCCAATTTTCATATATGTTAGTCTGTAACAAGCGTAAGCGTCTGAACAAATGTGCTAAATTACAAGTGTGTGTATGTATGTATGTATGTTTTTATGTTTGTGTTCGCATATCTCTGGAACTGCCATTCCCATTTCAGTAATTCTTTTTTTGTTGTACTAGGTACTGTTTAACTTAGAGAATAGTATACGTTTCAACAAAATCGGTTCAGTAGTTTTGGAGATACGGAGTTTTAATTCTCAATTACTATCATTTTGAAGTCAGTTTTATCTTTTTTAAATACAGTTATGTTCAATATTGTCTACAAGCTACAATTAATATTAAAATTAAGTATTTCAAAACTTTAAAATTGAAGGTTTACCTCTATATTGACTGTCTCACAGAGAAGTTGATTTAGCGATGGTAGTAAAAGTTTGTTATTTCGTGATTTATTTATTACTTAGGTAATAATTTGTGGACTACAAATAATTAATTAAGTTTAAGGAATGACTCAAATGTGTAGTTCAAAACGGATGAGAATTCGTAAAAAGTGTATAGAATCAAAATTATAGAGAATTTAATTAGATTTTTTCATCGTAGAATGTTTTTTGGTACAACGCATCATTTTTTAGTTATCAACCAAAAACCAAAAATTGAGACTTTTGGCACTCTCCCTTCACTCCGGCTCACCTTCTAGACTTCAGAGTTCAGGACTTTTAGTATGTTTTAGGGTTACTGAGGATTCCTCTTCCGCTTCCTCATAATGAGGAAGTTCCGCAACATTTTGGGTTCCTCAATCGTTACCTCATCCTCGTAAATAAAAATAAAATAATCCTCATCCGCTATCGCTTCCTCAAAATTTAAGAGGAATTTATGAGGAATTTCATTGCGCATGCGCGTCGCGTATCCAATCATGGCAACACACACGCCAGAGCGCGAGAATTGTATCATTCACTCATCTTTTTTTTGGTGTGCGTGTGTTGTGTATTATGTGTGCTGAGTGCGAGTTTTTTGTTTCACATTCGATCGTGAACGAGCTTGGCATTTAATAAGATTTTGTATGGGATTACTCACTGGGCTGGGCTCACTCCCGTGAGCATGAAGCATCGCCAGGTGGCGCCGCGCTGTACAAAATCTTAGTAAACGCCAAACGCGTTCATGATCGAATGTGAAACAAAAAATTCACACTCGGCACACGAACTCCTTCCTCCTTAACTGCTGAACCGATTTTGATGATTCTATATTGTGTGTGTTTCGAGAATGGTTTAGATTCATAGTTTGGTCCACTGGAAAATACCCTTTTAATATTTTTTTGTGTATTGTTATGTATTATGTAAGGCTTTTGGGTTGGGTCCGCTAGTATTTATAATTTCCTATCATCCTATTCCTCATCCGCATCCTCTAAATTTGCACGTGACAATTCCTCTTCCTCCTCCTCTTCCTCATAATCACTTCCTCAACAACCCGAGTATGTTTTATCCCTAAGCAGTCTAAGCACCCTGAATAAGTTTTAGCAGAAATCCCGCTCACGCATTCTACAACTCCTTTATTGACTGAACTATTGTAAAAAAAAGTGTGTCAGCTCCGACGCACGACTGGAGTTTACTCCTTAAGTACGAGTATCTAACCATACGCAAAAAGAGTTTATTCAACTGAAAAAAGATTAATATAATATAAAATCAGATGTTCCGGCAATATTATCTACACCCCTTTCTGCCATAGTTATTTCAAAATATTTTTTTCTCAATTCTAAGGCAAGAATCGAATAGAGGAGAAAAATCCAGGAAGATCAAGCCGAAGAAACTCATATCCAGGACAAATAGTTGCCGAGTTACAAGCATTCAAACTTTGACATTGACAGCTCGGCAACTGTCAAACGTCGAACAAAAGCGGCCATAACTTAGCTTCCAATAGGCCTAGAGGAACGGGGTTTCTTCTAACATCAAAGGCAACACCTCGGCTACCCCCTCCCTGAATTTGAACTAAATCAGAGACATCATTTTTTTTCTCAATTCTAAGGCCAGAATCAAATAGAGGAGAAAAAACCAGGAAGATCAAGCCGAAAAAACCCATATCCAGGACAAATAGTTGCCGAGTTACAAGCATTCAAACTTTGACATTGACAGCTCGGCAACTGTCAAACGTCTTACTCAAGTAGCCATAACTCCGCTCCCAATAGGCCTAGAGGAACGGGGTTTCTTCTAACATCAAAGGCAACACCTCGGCTACCCCCTCCCTGAATCTGAAATAATTATATTATTATACTAGCTGGTGCCCGCGACTTCGTCCGCGATAGCATAGTAGATCACGCCCCAAGTATTATTTTTCAAAAGTATTCAATGTACAGAATTGACTTTCCTAAGATTTTATTATAATATGATGATTATATTGACTTAGGTTTTTCCTAAAAAGGAGAAATAAGACGCAATACAAACGCCACGACACAATTTCGTTATAAACAACAAAACCATGAGGGAGGGGGTTTGGGGAGGGGGGGGGGGCGGGGGGCACATTTCGTTACTTGTTAGTAGGTTTTACCCCTCGGATATTATTTTAGTAGTTTTCAATAAATGTATTGCAGAAGGAACGTTCCCAAAAATTTGGCGAATTGGCACAATTAAATTAATCCCAAAAGCCGGTGACAAGCCACCTGATGACCCGAAATCTTACCGGCCTATAACACTCCTACCGTGTCTAGGTAAATTATTAGAACGTCTAGTTGTGCCCTGCCTTCTACCTGGCGGGCTGAAATTTAATAACCAGCAATTTGGATTTACCGCCGGAAAATCGACAATCGATGCGGCAATCGAAGTCAAGAAAATTGTGAACTCATCAGAATGTAATTACGTTGTAGGTATATCTTTGGATATCGCAGGGGCCTTCGATAATGCCTGGTGGCCGATGCCACTACTACAGCTACGGAACAGAGGATGCTACCGCAATATTTATTATTTACTACAATCGTATTTCCGTTACGGCGTAATCAAACTACGACTCGGTCACTACATTTACGTCAAAGATCCAACCCGCGGCTGCCCTCAGGGGTCGGTACTACCATCATACCTATGGAATATAAATTTTGACGATTTGCTGTGCATTCTTTTGCCGCCTCTCTGTTATCTGCTATGCAGACGATGGGTTTCTCCTTGTTGAAGGCAATACGCGAACTGAAATAGAAAAGAAGGCGAACAAGTGCCTCAGCGTAATTGCAAGTTGGGGTCATAGAAATCGTTTGGAATTCGCGGCGCATAAAACTTATCAAATACTTTTGAAAGGCTCTCTTATCTCAACTCCTCGCATTAAACTCAACGAAACAAATGTTAAACGTAAACAGTCACTTTGCTATCTTGGATTGACTCTAGAAAATAAATTTACATTTTTAGAACACATTATAGAGACGGGCGAAAAAGCTAAAAGAAATTTTTATAGTTTCACCAAAATATCAACGTCTACATGGGGTCTTTCGTTCAAAATGTTAAAAATTATATATACAGCGACATAATTAGGCAGAATATGCTACGGCTCACCAGTCTGGGCAGATAGGGCTACGATAGGTGCAGCCCGACGTAAACTTTTACAAAGCCAACGTCTCGCATTAATATTCCTATGTAAGGCATATAGAACGGTCAGTACTGAAGCACTTCCTGTCCTGTCGGGTGTTTTGCCGGTAGATTTAGAAATACAGCGCTGGGCTGCCTTATACTATAAAAGCAAAAAGATGACGACCCCAGATTTCTTAAGCATGAAAGATAGAAATAAAGTAACTAGATTATTCGAACCGCTAGCGTTCTGATATAAGATTTTGTAGTGTGACATCTAGATGTCACACTACAAAATCTTATATCAGAATGGCAGGATCGGTGGGATAACTCAATCAAAGGTCGGCCTGTACAATTTCTTTCCTTCGGTACGCAAACGACTCGCTATGCATTGGATAGAAATCGATCACTGCGTTGCACAATTCTTAACCGGTCACGGCAATTTTAAAGCTAAACTTTATGGATTTAATTAGTTAGTTCCGTCTCCTCTTTGCGAGTGCTCGACCGGAGGCAGCCTGCAAGAACAAACTGCTCATCACATACTCTGGGAATGTGATCTCTGGCATGAGGAAAGAACCGATATGTTAAACAGCCTCCAATGTGTTTCTAAAGTCGCGTATTACGATGATCTCGTAGGCAGCGCAAAGAATTTCCGTGCTTTCAAACGTTTTTGCCATAAATTCTATTGGAAACAATCCAACACAAGCTTGTCAGTTTAAGTATAGGTCATTTTTATTAAGTAGGCTTATAATACAATTCAATAATTTTCCCGTGGTGCTCTCCCCTTTGTTCGGACATTAATGTCACGAAAATTTGGCTGCCTCCCGCTTTGCTTGGGGAGGGAAATTGGATTTCTCCTACTCCTCCTACCTTCTTCTGATTAATTTCGTTGCGGGTCCCAAGACAGATTTAGCTTGTCCCTCGGGCATCCCTGAGATCATATCAAAGGGTTTTCGTGGTTGGTTACCACTGTTGATCCTGGGACACAGGAGTTGCAGTGGTGGGAATGTGTGGTGGGCCATTTGCCCGTTTAAAAAAATATATAGTCGACAAAGCACATTATTACAGGTGTGTTATACTCATATGATTTTTCAATGACCTGCCTAACGTTTAAGATCTGTTCGCGAGTTCCCCTTCCCTTAACAAAGCCTGCCTGTTCTTGAGGAATTTGCCAGTCCAAGTAATGCCAAATGCGTCTGTTAATGATATGGAGTAGGATTTTACTTGCATGTGATATTAGGGCCAATGTGCGGTAGTTCTCACATTGCTTTGTAGAGCCTTTCTTATGTAAAGGTAGCACAGTTGACTCGGCCCAATCTTTTCGCCACTCGCCAGTGGTCCAGATCTTATTGAGGATTGCATGCAGTACGTCTACACCGGTCTCGCCTAGTAATCCAAGATCTTCTGCGATTATTCCATCAGGACTTGGAACCTTCTTTAAACTTATATTGTTCCAGTTCTCTACAGGCTTAGGTTGTTTTTAAGGGCCTCTTTAAAGAGTCGTTGAGAAGAGTATTTAGTTGATTCCAGGATGTGTCAGCCGAGCTCAAGTCCAAGCACAAAGACCTCAATGTCCTCCATGGTCTGTCGAAAAGCGTTTCTTTCAGCTTCATCCAATTGGTGACGTTTGTTGACAATGCAATTTCTAGGTGTTTTAAGGTGCAGATTAAAGAAAGCCACAAGGAGATTGTGATCAGAACCACATTCAGCTCCTGGAAACGTCTTAACATTGCACACAGATGATTTCCATCGGGAATTGATAAGGATATAGTCACTGACACAGTATGTACTACGTACTAGACTCGACAACGCAACGTAATGCTTGGTCACATTCAACGTAATCTATATAGCAGCAGTGCACTTAGTCGCCCGCGAGCTCTTCTGCGCGCCAGACGTACAACAATCAAAAACGAAACCAAAAAAAGTCGCCAAAATGCCTAGTTGTGGGTTAAGATACTGCAAAAATTATTCCAGTAATACTTACAAATGCAACGGAATAACATTTCATCGGTATTAGCATTCTTATTTAATTATTTTCAATTAAAATACGAACATTCAATTACTAGGCGAAGACGCGCGCCATTTGCATTGACATAGAGTAGTAGATTCAGAGTGGAATGTAGGCAGAATACAGATCTATGTTAAGGTGACGCCGCGTTAAAGTAAGAAACCGTGTTGGATATGTTTTAGATTGCTTGTTTTCTATGAGAGGCCGGGCCGGTCTCTCATAGAAAACAAGCAATGGAACAGCAAAAAATGGAAAGGGCGTAAGCGACAAAATGGTTTTTGTCGCGTAATTTAAAAACCATAAATACATTTCATATAAGCTATGCACATATTAAAGAGTATGCTTCAACCAATTTATGTACAAATTTTGGAACCTTAAATCACTCTCCTCTGTTGGAAAAATAGGAATCCCTTTTTTACAGAGGTCTTTTCGATTGATAATTCTGTGTTATAAAAGTTGTCCAATCGTGTTATGCTATGGGCAATTCAAAGACAAAGACATGATGAATACTGACAATGAACTTTAGTTTCTTAGCTTTAGTCATTGCTGAGAAAAATCGGCATCGCTACAGCCAAATTATCAAGGCGTCGCCTTAAGACGACGATGAATGAAGTACTTACTCACGTAGACGTGTTTGTGTTTAGGTAATATTTAAATTTTACGTACATTATACATGCGTACATTACTATGATTTTATTATGGTACATATTTGAAAATATTTATGTAATTTAAATAAGGTAATTAGCTATAGTGGACTATGGATCCATACTTAATTATATTTTTAATAAAAAAGTGAATTTTTATTTTTATTTTATCCACTTACTCAAATAGATTCTGCGTTCATTCGAGTGTAGGCACAAAACTGTGTCACTTCTGCGGTACTGATCTATAGCAATCACCGCCCCGCCTCCCACCCCGCTCATGCCTCAAGTGCGACATGTTTTTTGTTTGCAATAGCCGCTCTAGTACGTAGTACTTACTACCTCAGTGGATATAGTCAATTTAATTTCTGTATCTATCACCTGGTGATTTCCATGTATACAATCTTCTAGGATGGTGTTGAAAGCAGGTGGTCATATTAATTACAAGATGTCGGCTGATGCAGAAACTGATTAGTCTGTCGCCTCTCTCATTTCTAGAACCAAATCCATGACGCCCCATAACCTCGTGTAGGTGGTCGTCTTTGGTAGTTTTGCCGACCTTTGCATTCCAGTCCCCAAGTATTAAAGTTATTTTTCGGTTTGGTATAGAGTCTAGCGTTTCTACCAACTTTCCGTAAAACTGTTCTATCTCTTCTCCCAATGACTGTGAGATGGGAGCATATATTGATATGATGTGGAAAGCGCAGGGGTTAGTATTTAATTTCATCGTCATAATTCGATCTGATATTGGGTTGTAACCATGAACATAGCGGTTTAGTTTATCGGGTATTAAGATGCCTACCCCTTTCAAGCTGGAGTCGTCCGATCCAGAGAAATAAAACGTGTTCCCAGAAGATGTTTGAAAATGTGGGTCTCACTTACAGCCAGTATATCGATTTTGTTGGTGTCCATTTCCTTCTCTACGATGCTCAGTTTGCCTGGTTTGAGTAATCCTCTAACCTTCCAGGCTGCTATACGATGACGTTTACGTATTGATGTTTTTAAATGTTTAGAGATTGTAGATACGCTGATAAATCCTCCCAGTGGAGCTTCGGTAGCATATTTCACACCATCCGGGCCGGGTACCGAATGGCGCCGAATGTTAGTCGGGTCGTCCAACAAATCGCTCTCATTGTTCTCAGTACTCGTGGTGGGAGCGTGTGTACTCATGGTGGACAAGGGTCACATAATAATTGTATATTATTATGTATGTATTTTTTGTGTAAGTACGTATATTTACGTACACAAAAAATACATACTGCAGCTGTACTTCTTTAATGAGCCGGGAACTATTAAAAGCTAGACTGAAAATTCTGCCGAAAGGTGGCGTCCAGCGTCATACTGCACAATGGCCATAATTCGCTAAATAGTGGAAATAATCGACATTATATTATGGGAACAACACTCTAGAGTCACTTTACCCACAACACATTAATACATAAGAACAATAATTATAATTGCGTAATATTGCATTTGGCCCTTTGAAAACCACTGTTTAATGAAATATAGTCTCAAGTCTGGCCATATTTTAGTCGGCTGAGAATTAAGCCCAGTGTTAAAATATGTATGAAAATTTATTCATATTTGACGCGGACGAAGTCGTGAGTGAGCTCGTGTCGAGTCGCTAGTCGAGTCGCTAGTGAGAAATATATATCCAACAGATTAAATATACCCTTTCTACACCTGTTTGTTAAGGATAGCTTCTTAAAGTAACGTTAATTACTATTGATTTTGTGAACATAAGGTGCAAAAGTAATTAAAGTAAAATAATCGTAGCTCAGCTCCGATATTACTTAGAACAATTTTTATAACTAATTTAAGTTTTTCTAACATAGCGCTACAAAATAGAAATGGTTTTATCCCTGGCCGCTGGAAAAAATAATGACGCCACAGGTCCATACAAAGTTACCCAATGCCCTTTAATGTTCTCAACTCTCAAGGAATCAGTTTTCCGTTTGTCATGCTCATGATAAACTGATTGATATAGAAAATATATCACCCGAAAAAAGTTTACGGCAGCTTGCAAATGACAGTCGCTTTCAGGAGGCCAGGGTTATAAAAGGTGTAAATGTAAAACAAAATGTGCTACAAAGAAGTGTTAGTGCAAATCTGCAGAAAACTTGTGCAATTCAAAATGTCACAGCAGTTTATCTTGCTCAAATAAATAATTTCAAGTTTAAGGCGCTATATTGAAAGTAATTTTACCGCAAGGGCAATTTTATACTTAATTTGTATGACTATAAAGTCGTGAATACGCTGCGGCCAGAAGCTATCGGCTCGCTCGGAAAACATGCGAAAAACGTAATTTTAATTATTTAAAAAATAACTAGGAGCGTTTAAGCAAAATGCTTCTATACGATTTTGAGTTGCAAAGGTGTCTAATCAATTAGACTAATTTCCTACAATACATCTATTTTCGTTTAAAAATAATCTTCAAATTTTGTATTTTTAAGAGGTCATTTCTATCGAGAAATGTATCGAGGTAAAATACATTAATCGTGTTTCTGGTTCTTCTCAAACCTAGATAAGGCTATGAAGTTATGTATATCTCATTACCAGATTTGTAACATTTCTGAGGGTCCTATAGTATTACGTCAAAAAGGTCAGTTTTTTCAATATAGCGCCTTAATCACAACAACCGCTAATTAGCTTTTGCCATTAAAGCTATTAAGTTTATGTTCTTCGAGAAATCACGTTTGCCATTTTTAAATAAATGTTTAAAATACCCTTGGATATTCATTTTAGTAATTAATTGGACAAATTTTTAACATTACCCAGCCATAATTGGGTAGACCTAGGTGAGTATGGGTAAGCCCCGAGTTAAATTAATTTATTTTTCTTATTATTCGGACTTTACCCAAAAGACATGGGTAATACTAAGTCAACCCGGGTAAATCTAGGTTTACTCCACCTTCTAGCATTACCCGTAACATATATACGACTATACTATATATATCACGACTATACTATAAAATTATCACGACTCATAGTAATTTTTATTTATATGTGTTATCATCAATCAGTCAAGGTTTTTTAGATGTAGGAGGTTCAGGGAGCCCTAGAACAAAATTTTTTTTATTAATATCAAGCTAATTTTTTGTGAGTAGCTTTATTTTGATAAGACAAACAACATTTTTATCTGCGAAAAATCTTGAAAGTGGTACCTAGCTAACAGAGATAGAAAGGATTTCATACTTTGATTTGATGGTCCTAAAATATGGATTGTTCTAATTATTGTAGGACGATGTTACTCTTAAATTATACAACTATTAAACCTACCAATATACAAAAAAATCTGCTGGTTAGGGTTCCGTTTTAGGGTACCGTAGTCAACCAAGTTTGTTGATTACAGAACTCTAATAATTCATAAGGAAGAGTTTAGATTAACACGTGTTTGGAACATTTAAGAATTCTCGTATTTCAACAAAAACTATAAACTGTGTATTGAAATTTAGCAAGAAAGGCAAGGCATTAAGTCCGCCTTTGTACTACAACGTGCAAAAAGTTTTTAAATAAATAAATAAACTAACTTTGGCAGGGTTTACGACCCTTTACAAAAAGTCTTTGTCAATTGAGAACATTCTTTACAATAATGACTTAAATTACCCTTTATTTTTAAGAGCTAAAAACGGCGTCCATATATGTATATTAAACTTACTCTATATACGTGGGAGAGCCATGCTTCGGCACGAATGGGCCGGCTCGACCGGAGAAATACAACGTTCTCACAGAAAACAGGCGTGAAACAGCATTTGCGCTGTGTTTCGCCGAGTGAGCGAGTTTACCGGAGGCCCAATCCCCTACCCTATTCCCTTCCCTACCCTCCCCTATTCCCTTCCCTTCGATCCCTACCCTCCCTTATTACCCTATTCCCTCTTAAAAGGCCGGCAACGCATCTGCATCTCTTCTGATGCTGCGAGTGTCCATGGGCGACGGAAGTTGCTTTCCATCAGGTGACCCGTTTGCTCGTTTGTCCCCTTATTTTATAAATAAAATATGACAAGGCAAAAATAAGTTTATTCATTTATTACCCAAATTTATTTTATTTGCATATGACACTGGTTTAATACATTTTAAATAACGAATTCTAATTTAAACAAAATATGTATATCTTTTGGTTCGAGTCAAAAGTACGGACTCTGAACTATATTGTGTCATCATAATGCCAGTAATGCTCTATGATTTTTTCGCAAAGGGTGAGAGAGCCAACTTGGTTGAGACTATAATAGGATCAAGCATTCGGAATCCCGGAAAAAATTTCACTTGCACTGTAAAGTGAACAGAGGATTATTTACTATACTGTACTTGGCGAAACATGGCGGTAGCGGTCATTGACCACCTGTCAAAAACTTATCATATTCTTCTACATAAACCGCGATTGACAATGAAGTGTGAGATGTTGTCGATCGCGGCTTTGTATACAAAATGAAAATTTTTTGACGGGGAGGCAATGACCGCTACCGCCATGTTTCGCCGAGTACAGTAGAGATAAACTACGATAACATGGCGCGCCCCTCCAAAATTCAAAACGTTTGAAGTGCGTTGTCTTGCGCGGTCGGATAGTTATGATTAGTTGACCGACAAATTTTGGTAATAAGTGACATTAATTGAAATATTACGAGTACTGGTTGATTGGTTGAATACTTACTACATACACACTCTTTCATAAGGATGTGACTACACACATTGAAACAGTAATTTGGAGGGGCGCGCCATGTTATCGTATTGCACGGGATAGCAATAATATAATTTAAAAAGACGTAAGTAAACAACTGTTATCTTAAAAAATATTTATTTAAATACTTGAATAGTTTAATACTGTATAGTTATTCCAAAACAAACGTTATTTTTTACTAATCGATTCGAAGTACCAACAAAAGCTGACGGAACAAATGAGGAAGTAAGTAGGCATGAATATTACTAGCGCTTAATAAATAGTCCTTAATCGCTGTTACAGCACGAGAGGCAGCATCACGACAGTGAGCAGGTACAGGAGGAGCAGCATCCCTGCCCACAGCACCAGCTGATGGAGGTAGTACAACCTGCAAGTTAAATACAAACTAGTAACACCATAACGATTATCTACAAATGGAGATGAGGGGCAAATAAAATTTGCACTTATATAATCGCTTGTATAGAATTCTGTGTCTCGTAATTTTGACTATAGGATAGCGCCTGTTTCACCACCACCACCACCAAACGTGGAACACAAGGGACAGTTGTTAAATCTATACTAATATTATAAATGCGAAAGTATCTCTGTCTGTCTGTCTGTCTGTCTCGCTTTCACGCCAAAACTACTGAACCGATTGTAATGAAATTTTGTATACAGAAAGTTTAAAGCCTGAGAAAGGACATAGGCTACTTTTCAACTGGAAAAAGGGGTTGTAAGGGGGTGAAAATGCGTAAATTTGTTCAAATTAAGTTAGTTCCAAAAATTTATAATAGATGGCGCCGTGCGTCTCCTACATCGCGCTATCCCTTGCTCATAAGTCTTTCTATAAGACGTGGTACCATGTTTAATTGCGTTATTGATACTTTCGATTGTTTTACGCGTTGATAATGTATAACAGCTGATAACTCACTACTCAGTACTCATCTATGTAGTGATGAGTGACGTAACCTTAAACCTACCAATCTAATATCTATGATAAAAAGTTTATGGGTAAAGCTAAAGTTATGAAATATTATGTGCACAGTGCATACTGCACAGCCTTTTTTTGGCTATTTTGATTTAAGGGGTACCAGGGTTTTAAAAACCAAAAAGCCGTTTCTATCGCGCCACCCACCTCACCCCCTCAAAAGCGGCGTGGTGCTGAACACACAGCGCCTTAAAATTTGACACCAATTTTGTTGACACCGCGCGCTGTAAGTACACTGAAGTCCACGCGGACGAAGTCGCGGGCAACAGCTAGTTTTAAATAAAAACGCATACAACTAACGAAATTGAGAAATTGGGATTTAGGGATAATATTTTTATCCAATTCATAGGTCAGGGTAGATTTCACCATCGGGGGCTTTTTTTCTTACATTATATTGTAATTTTTTTGTGTTGTTACCTTTTTATCTTTATTCGTGCTTGTGGTATCGTTTCATCTTTCTCCTTCAGTAGGAACCTCCTTATCCCCAGAAGATAGTCTTTGAAGTACTCCTCCCAGTCTAGTTGCCTCATATCAAATGGAAATAGCTGCAAATGTTACCAAATTGCAAAGATCTACAGATTACTTTTAAAAGAACTTGGACATTAAAAAAGCTGCCTTCGTCATATTTTTATAAAAGCTGAATAGGGCCACGGATAGAAAAACTTTCAGCTTTTATAAAATGATGAATCTGCCTGCCGCTGGCTCATAGGTTAATATAGGGACGACAGGTTTTCTTAAATTCATCGGATATCCAGCATTCGAATTTATACTTTAGAAACATAGATCTTTAATTTGTCTCTTTTTTGATAATTAAGTACTAAAGAAATGTATGAAGGTATGAAAATATCCTCATGAATAGTTATAGTCTCGTAAACAATTACCTTCTTGTCTAATGTCGAGGTGTGTTCCCACAGCTGCTCGGTCTGTTCGTTGCTGAACTTAAACTCTCGCGTCGAGAAATAAGCGAGCACGGCAGAAAACTTGTGAATCTTTCGATACACTTTCAACATCCTGGAACAAATGATAACGAACATAGTTTTCGAAAAGAGTTAGACTTATTACCTACATGATCGGTCTATTATTTTCTGCTCTGGTAATATTTTCGTCGAGTTACTTCTGTTTTTGGGGAATGCGGAAAATGGGGGATGCGGCCTGCGGGTAACTTTTATGCGGGATCCGCGCGCGGGCGATGACACGCAAGACAGGAAGATATTAGATATTCATCGGGGAATAGTGGAATACGAACTTGGGCTTCTGCGTGAGGCAGACCACGACAGCATCCACCAGCAGCGCCGGCAGCGTGTGCAGGAACAGCACATAAATAAGGTTCACGTAGTAGTTCCTGTTCAGACTTAACGATCTGTACCTGTAATTAAATCGTGTAATTAAACATTATTTCACATGTAGTTTACAATGTATACAGTGTGTTTGGTTTAACACCGTTATCCTTAAAAACCATCAAATGAGCAACCAAGTATGTTTTTATGTAGTAAAAAATAGATATTCCCTTTGATTAGATACTAAATTAAAATAAAGATGTCTAATATGCCCTTTGGAATATTATTCAAGCAAAGTACACGATAGTATCACGAAGTTACCAAAAATACAATGTGATATAATGACGACATTTAAACATAATCAGGCGGGTGCGCCAAAATATTTTCGTTTTCGCTTCGTTATAGAATCGCCGATGAAAATGTATGGAATTGACATAAGCGTTCGTTAATATGACGTTGACGTTCGACTCGTCTTATGTCAATTCCATACATTTTGATCGGCGATTCTATAACGAAGCGAAAACGAAAAAGTTCCGGCTAAATGGCCAGGTATTACAGTGACATAGTGACGATGTGAAAATAACGTTAATTTAACATTGACTGAACTTGAACTAGCTCTGAGGTCAATAAAATTTACAAAACGCGGTTACTTCAGCAAGCGGTCGCGTTTGAGTCAATATATCAACAGGTATTACTAAAGCATTTTTTGGGATTTCGTATCCATAGGGTAAAAACCTATATTATTATTGCTGTCCGTAATCTGTCTATTTCCAGGCTGTATCTCAAGAACCGCAATATTTTCACAACCATGTTTTTCTGTTGCCGCTATAACAAACACTAAAATCAAAACAGCATAAATATTTAAGGGAAGCTCCCATACAAAATTTACCATTTTATGGTACGGAATCCTTGGTCCGCGAGTCCGATTCGCACGTGGCCCAATTTTATTAACTATTTACAAATTAAATTTAACCCACTTTCCGGTTTCCAATTGAGCTACATTTTTTTCACCATTTCATTGCTGTTGATTCTTGAGTTTTTTTATGTGCATTTAGTTTTTAGATCGTAAAAGAACCTTATATTTTTAAATACCATATTGTCGAGTAGGAAGGTTTCCTATAAAAGTATATTAAAAATATTGTATTGTCGAGTATACCGTACATACCATATAGCTTTAGTGGTGGGATAAAGGTCAATGTGTTTGAAGTTCATGACTCGGAAGTCGTTCCACGTCAGTTTGTTATCCCGCGCCGTCACGAAGTTGTACACCGGCGGTTCAGACGGACTGCTGAAAAAGTATTGAACAAATAAATAGCTGAATACTTATCCACAAGGTGTACTAAAACTAACTGGTAATACTTTAGGGTTCGTATGTGTCCCATAGAGTTCACTGTGAAAATAGCAGCGCTGAAAGAGCTTTTTTTTCGTTTCAAGTATAGGTAAGCGCACGAGCGTCATTAATTTTTGCATACAAAGGTGAACAAATTAGTTACCCTTTCAACACTGCTACTTTCACAGCGAATTCGATATAGGTATATGTATACACATCCTAAAGCAGGGGTCACCAAATGGCGGACCACGGTCCGCATCCGGACCGCCGACCCCATTGTGTGCGGACCAAGCATTTTCGAAGATGAACTTCGTTAAAAATAAATTTCGGTCTAGGCTTACTGATAAACATCTCCAGGAATTTAATATCGATAGCTTGCATCAATTTTACTCTAAACTTCACAGAGATGGTGGTGGTGGGGGTAGCTACAAAAATTGACACTTTTATCATGGTACCACATGTAAATACCTTTGCAATTTTCGTATTTTTTATAAAATGTGCGGAGTGCGAACGTCATTACAGTTCTTAAAATGGCCCCCGAGCGAAATTAATTGGTGACCCCTGCCCTAAAGTACTATCACTTACAGTCGGGGCATTTTAATAGACCACATTTGACATCTGTCAGATTAATCTCCATAGTGAGGTGAGCTGCGTAAAAACATCGACCAAAACGAATGAATCGATACGGACTTGAAATAAAATATTTGAATTTTATACGTTTGAAACAAATTCCTGTCCCATTATTACTTTTTCTTTTACAAATTCAAGGAGCAAAATAAGACAAGTACATGATTTACAAAAAATAATGCATTTATTCGCTTGAATTATAAAAACTGTTAAATGTTGTATTATCATTATTCATTTCACATAAATATGTGTTACTTTTCACAACGTGGTTATTAATTTATGGGGATATTTCGTTACAAGTAATTAATGCATCGATACTATTTATTCGATTCCGATTTTTAGGGTAACTTCTCTAGAGTTTAAAAAGAAAAAAGGTCAGCTAACGTAACCTTGTAACGACGTGCAATTATTAAGATCAGAATTTGTTTATTACGCTTAGAATTGTTTATCAGTAAAAGCAAATCGTTAAATAATTCGTATCGGTCATATTTACAATAAATATGTAATCGTCATTGAAAAAAGTTAGTCAATTGTGCAATTATAACAAAACGAAAATATTTATTTTTTATGTACGTCGCTATAAGGTTACCTGGTACAATTTTGATGAACTGTCAAATGTGGCTTATTATAATTATAGTTTTGTTGCATGCTGTATTTATTATTGATTTATATTCATTTAATATTGATTATATTTCAAATGTAGGAGTGATGTCCTTTGCCAATGGACTGATTCGAAATGATACAAGATCAGCGGAAAATAATAGCGCAAGTGCGCATCACCAGAGGATTCTAGAGTAATAATAATTAATTCGCCGCCCCGTTGCGAACTGCACAGATCACAGATTACTAAATAGTTACTTCGTAAATCGTAAGCTACATAAAGGGATACCGTTCCACCCGCCCAATACGTCTGTTATACGGGATAGAAAGTGCACAACTTTCTATCCCGTATTAACAGACGTACTGAGAGTGCAGCACTGGGAGAGGATTCATGCTTGCCTAACTTTAATTGAATGTCGAGTTTGACAAAAATAATATGGAGTTTATGTCAAGTAAAGTTGCCGCGGTTAAACTATTGAATAGCATTTTTATTAATTACTTATGCAATTATAATTCGCATATGTCTAGTCGCATGCACCGAAATCTGCCGAACTGAACCGACGTAAGACGATGCACGGCAACGCCGAGCCGCAGTGCCGGTCGGATGTGTGTTAGGGGGGGTGTTAGGTTTATTTTCGTTACGAAATTTCTTGATTCGGTCGTCGCGCTTAAAGCCCGTGATAAAAGCTGTGCAATAGCTTAAGCTATTGTTAATTGAGAATGAAAGTTAGACTGGCCATATTATAGACGGACCTCAAGTTGCAGTCGGGACCGACTGCTCTAGAGCGGTTGCTTTGTTTGCACCGATCGCTCAAGAGCTGCTCGAGCGATCCCGCGTGTATTGCGGATATTAATTTAGTATGAAAACTGCAGATCGCTATGCTGCGACCGCATTTTGTAGTCGGTTGTGACTGCAAGATGTGGTCCGTCTATGGCCAGCCTTAAGAAATCATTTCAACCTCTCGGCGTGCCGTTAGTTGCACGGGGTAGGTACCTGGTCTTGTACAGGTTGGCGACGTGCACCGAGGCGACGAGCAGGCAGTTGACGACGTAGTCGACGGGCACGAGCTCCGCTGTCTTATCCGGGTCGCACTGCAGCGACCGCAGCACACCCGTTACTGAAAACACATGATACGGTAGCTGAGTTGGCTGAAGTGCTGTGTAGTGAAGTAACACAAGCTCAGGCCTTTGCATCCATTGGATGGTTTATACAGTGTTTATCCGTGCGAATAGTAATCACTCTTCAAATACTGTAGTGTTTGGGACATGATTTTATAAAATATGTCCGTATGATTGCCCAAGCACATATAGGTACGGCATTCTCGAAACATAGTCAGGCTAGACCAAAGGAATGAGCAAGTCAACATGCCTAGGACCATCCACGTGCGGATTTCCTCACGATGTTTTCCTTCACAGTACGAGCGTCCGTAAGTATGTACTTGAGATATTAAAAGGTCTCATTGGTACACGCCTCCACCCGGGACCGAACCTACACCCTCTCGAGTGCAAACCAAAGGTCTACCCACTAGGCCACGGACAAAGTAACACAATCTACCTAATAAAATTAGGCGAAGCGTTTACTGAATATTTGGTTTTTCACTTATTTCTAAAGGTATAAAACTGCGCTAGCCTTAACTATAATTACTATTACTTTTACGCCTAACTCGTGTTTCCCCATACAAAAGTGAAAAAATTGATCTTTCAGCGCTGCTACTTTCACAGTGAACTGTCTGCAAGGAGCACGTACACATCCTAAAGTATTATCACTTAGTTTTGTTACACCCTGTATTATAATACATAATATTATAAAGTAAAATAAGAACAGAGAGACGAATTATACATTACTCCTTGACAGAGCCTCCGAACGAGTATATTATGAAATGTCTTTTTCTAAACCACAAAAATTTCAAAACTCTAATTTCAAAATACTTACTGCAACCGGCTGCGACGCCAGTGGCCCCATACATGTTGTCGACCCAACTTTTTACAGGCTCTTCTGCTGTTGAAGAAACTAAGAAGAAAAAAACAAAATTGTCATATTTTGTTTTACATCCAAGATCAAGAACTTCATCTTTTTCAACAACTCTCGGCTTACCTATAGCTGGTCGAAATATACACAGCGGGATGTTCTTGTTGTTTTTCAGGAGTTCATTTTCTGTCATGGCTTTGGTGTATGTGTAAGTGTTCGGCCACTTATTGTCCAACACCCTGGAAGTAGAGATCCTTATGTTATGTCTATATTCATCATCATCGAGGGCGATACTATATAAATATTTAAAATTGTACTCCTTAAATCATTTAGATGCCTACTCGTTTCTTACTAGATATTGCTACTTTTCCTTTACTTTAAAGTTTAAAGGTTCAAAAACGAAGATTATTTTGTCACATACTATACCTAATTTCGATAAAGCAATCAAATTGAAGACATGAGTGATGAGTAAGCATATGAAGTGTGTAACTAACAATTTGAAAAAGTAACTGTCTTTTTATGCATAAACTAGCGGCCAGTCCCGGCGTCGCATGGGCATTAAATATATAGCCACTGAAAAAATGATTAAAATCGATAGCTTATGATCCTTCACGTAGTCTACTTCTTATCTGTGCCAAATAACATAAAAATTGCTCCAGTAGTTCGCGAGATAAGCCCTTTGAAATAATTTCCCCCGTTTTTTCCACATTCTCCTATTAGTCTTAGCGTGATAAAATATAGCCTATAGCTTTCCTCGATAAATGGACTATCTAACACTGAAAGAATCATCAAAATCCGTTGGGCAGTTTTAAAGATTAAAGGGAACAAAGGGACATGAGGGATAAAAGCGACTTTGTTTTATAATATGTATAGATGATGGCTCTAGGGCCGGGAAAAGGATTTGAAATAAAAAAAATGTTGATTTTATGTATAGCTATATAAATTATATAATATTAGCTAGATGATGAAGTAGGCAAATTACAAGGTCTGTTCAAATTGTAAGGGAAAAAACGAGTAACTACTCTTATGTTGTATTATTATTTTTAACAAAAAAATTAAAACCGACTTCCAAGTAAAAACAATAGTAATATGAACTAAAAAGTATTAAATAACTCATTACTCTTTAATAGTGCCTTTTTCAGAATTCGTCTAAATCTCAACTATTTCTGTACATACTACAGTCTTCACTATTTTGCAGTCGGTACGAGATAATTTAATCGTGAGTTCAGTAATCTCAGAATATCTGAAACTTAATGAAGACTGTAATATGTACAGAAATAGTTAAGATTTAGACGAATTCTGAAAAAGGCACTATTAAAGAGTAATGAGTTATTTAATACTTTTTAGTTCATATTACTATTGTTTTTACCTTGGAAGTCGGTTTGATTTTTTTGCTAAAAATAATAATTTCACTCTTTTTAGTTATCTACAAAATAAGGCTTTATGCGTAAATAACCAATACGAATGTTAACTATTCACATTATGTTACTGTAAGCGAAATTGTGGTAAATGCTTGCAGTAAGTGATGCTGCAATTTCCAAACTTTTATCTTTATGGGTTCAGGAGTTCTGTTCAGTGCCTTTGGACCAAGATACACCTTTGTATGAAATTTCTCTTATTCGTAAGATATTGTTACGGATACGGGCAGTTGTTTACCTGCGCGCGACAGTTGCGCGTACCTTCTAGAAAAGCCCGACCCTTGTTTATGTGAATTGTGTTACGGATACGGGCAGTTGTTTACCTGCGCGCGACAGTTGCGCGTACCTTCTAGAAAAGCCCGACCATTGTTTATGTGAATTGCGTGTTTACGTAAACAATCCAGAATAGAACGTTCCAGAAGGCGAAGTGGGCCATATAAAAGGTAAACAAGCCGGCAGTCGGGGCAGTTCGATCCGAGCGATCATCAAGGCGATTTCAATAGTGAAAACAAGTGATCAATAGTGAGTGATTGTGATAGTGAACTAACGACTCGGCTACGATCTAGGACAGTGATAGTGCTCAGTGATTTGGATCTAGTGCTTAGTGTTTGGACTTAGTGATTTGTGTGAGCTAGTGTTTGTGAATAAAGTCTTCAAGAGAGTCACCAGGTCTTTCTCTCCGAATCCTCGAACCCTAGCACGTAACAACTGGTGTCGGAAGTGAGATTTGGAAGATGCCATTGACTCCGAGAGAGGACTTCGAGGGAAGTGTCAGAACAAGGGCGCAACGGGCTGCGGAGGCCACATCCACTGGGGACCAAGCTCCGCCCACTGAGGGACAGGCCCCGCCCACTGGCTCCGCCCACCGGGACCCGCCCACTGGCCACGCCCCCCAGGCTCCGCCCACTTTGGGCGTGGCCACGCCCACTGGCTCCGCCCACCGGGACCCGCCCACTGGCCACGCCCCCCAGGCTCCGCCCACTTTGGGCGTGGCCACGCCTACTGGCCACGCCCACCAGACTACTCAGGCCACGCCCACTGGCCCCGCCCACCGGACTCCGTCTACTGGCTCCAGCCACCAGGCATCGCCCGTAGTTTCTACGGCCCCTCAAATAGCTCCTCAATTGGAAAGCATAATTGAGTTAATGCAGGCTTTGCAAAATTCTCAAAGGGCAATGATGGAGTCTCAAGAGCAACAAAAGGACCTCCAAGAAAAGGCGCTTCTAGCTATAAAGGATGTCAGTGACACGGTGACAAAGCTTCGGAAAGATGTCGATGTTATGGAAGAACGAGTTACCGGGCTAGGAGTGGATATGGAAAATGTGAAAACTGGCCTCACAGAACTACAGAAGTGGAAAGTGCGCCTGGAAACCACAGGAGTCGCGACGTCTAGTGGAACTACCGGAGTGGTGCAAGTGGTACAAGGACCAAGAGTTAAAGTGCCACCATACGACGGTACTACTTCTTGGAACGCTTATCGTCAGCAATTTCAGACGGTTGCTTCTGCCAACGGATGGACTGACGAACAATGCCTGACCGCTCTCACTGTTGCGCTCAGAGGGCAAGCTTTGTCGGTCCTAGAAGCACATACAGGGAAGGGGTTCCAAGACCTGATGGAGGCCCTTGAATCCAGATACGGGGAGCGACACCTGGAGCACGTGTTCCGTGCTCAACTTCGCGACAGAGTCCAACGCTCAGGAGAGGGACTACAGCAATGGGCGTTGGAAATTGAAAAACTCGTCAAGAAGGCACACCCAGGAGCCGATTCCAAGATGGTCGACACGAATATTGTGCAAGCATTTGTCGACGGAATCAGGGATCTGGAGGTCAGAGCTGCAGTGAGGCTACGTCACCACACTTCGCTAAAGGAAGCATTGGCGCATGCTTTGGAGGTCGAGGCTGTTCGCCATGAGATACAGCAGACCCATAAGATCCACAAGGTCTCTGAAGTAAAGGCTCCTGCAAGGAAAAGATTTGAAGCCATGTGCTATAAGTGCGGGAAGAGGGGCCATCTTCAGCTCAACTGCCCGCAGAAGGAGACCCAGATGGCAAGGATGAAAAGGCTCGAGGAACAAATAGAGGAGCTGAAGAAGAAGGGGGCTTCAGCCAGGACTAAGGGGCGAGTACTGGCTGACGCGGAGGAAGCCCCAATAACTGTTGTCTCCCAAGCAAGCAGCGGGAACAGTCTTGTGGTTCAGGGGGCTATTAACGGGACGGATTGCAAAATGACTCTGGACACGGGAGCCTCTAGAACAATAGTGAACCCAAATTTGGTAAAAGCCGCAAGGAGGCACAAGAGGAGAATTAACTGTCGGCTCCTTACTGCCTCCGGTCAGCCAATACCCATCCTGGGAGAAATGTCAGTTACGATTAATGTAGGGGGTTACTCATACCCTCATGACGTTATCGTGGCTGAGATTATGGATGATTGCATCTTGGGTTTGGATTTCATGAAGAAGTACAACTGCAGAATTAATGTCGCTGACGGAGTTTTCAAGTGTGGCGAAGAAGAAATTTTCATCCTTGGAGGCGCCTGCGGGAAAGTCGCATGTGTAAAGGAAGTCATTATACCTGGACGAGCGGAAGCTAGAGTGCTGGTGAAACTACCGTCAGCTGGAAAGAAGAAGTCAAACAGATGCGTGTTGATCGAAGACACACCTACCAAGACATCAGCGCAAAAACTGATGACGGCGAGAACCCTTGTTAGTGGAAGCAGTAACGCTGTGGTCAGGGTTTTGAATCTTGGTGATCGCGAGATCTGCTTGAACAAAGGTGACGTCATTGGAAAGTGCGAGGAAGTTGTCTGGATGAGAAAGTGTAGTTCGATCACAGGCTCAGACTCAGCCAACAGCAGCAACTATGGAATAGTGACTGAGCTACTCGATGACTGCAAGAGCAATCTGACTTATTCGCAGAGCATGAAAGCTAAGAAGTTTTTACAACGCCATGCGAATATCTTCTCCAGTCAGGAAGGCGATCTTGGAAGAACGTCGATGGTTCAGCACAGGATAGATACCGGAAGCGAGAACCCAATTCGTCAACGAGCAAGACGGATACCCATTGCAAAGGAAAAAGAAGTTGAAGGCCTTTTGGAGGACATGAGAAGGCATAAGATTATTGAACCGTCTGCAAGTCCGTGGTGCTCACCTGTTGTGTTGGTGAAGAAGAAAGATGGCAGCACAAGATTTTGTGTGGACTACAGGCGTCTCAACGATGTCACTAAGAAGGACAGCTATCCATTACCTCGAATCGACGACACTCTGGATACCTTGAGTGGCATGAAATGGTTCTCGACCCTGGACCTGAAATCGGGATACTGGCAGGTGGAAATTCATCCAAAAGACAAGGAAAAGACAGCTTTTTCCACCGGTAAATGTTTATGGCAGTTTAACGTCATGCCCTTTGGATTGTGCAACGCACCTGCCACATTTGAGCGACTCATGGAGTGTGTTCTGGCAGGCTTAGTTGGAGAGGCTTGCTTAGTCTACTTGGACGACGTCATCATTGTTGGCCGCGACTTCGAGGACCATTTGCGAAACTTAGAACGAGTTTTCACCAAAATAGAGGGGGCCAAGTTAAAGCTGAATCCGAAAAAGTGTCGTTTATTCAGGAGTAAGGTCAATTATCTCGGCCATGTTATCTCCAGTGATGGAATCCAGACGGACCCGGAGAAACTGGAAGCAGTTCAAAATTGGCCAACCCCTAAAAACAAAACTGAAGTGCGGGCATTTCTCGGCCTATGCTCCTACTACAGGCGTTTTGTTAAGGGATTCTCAGAGATAGCCAAGCCATTACATCGGCTGACGGAAGATAAACGACAGTTTATGTGGGACGAGACTTCTGAAGATTCTTTTCAGAAACTGAAGAAACATCTGTGTGAAACACCAATCCTGGGGTATCCACAACCTGAAGGTCAGTTTATAGTCGACACTGACGCAAGCAACACGGCCATTGGAGGGGTGTTATCTCAAAAACAGGGCGAAAGAGAAGTTGTAATTGCATATTTCAGCAAATCTTTATCTAAGCCAGAGAGAAACTACTGTGTGACAAGAAGAGAACTCTTGGCTGTTGTAAAGACGCTACAACATTTCAGCAAATATCTCATCGGCAGACAGTTTTTACTGCGAACTGATCACGCAGCGTTGAAGTGGCTACTGCAATTCAAGAACCCTGAAGGTCAAGTAGCTCGATGGATTGAACAGCTCCAGGAGTACGACTTCAAGACGGAACACCGCAGCGGAAAGGCGCATGGGAATGCCGACGCCCTTTCACGAAGACCGTGTTCAGAGGACTGCAAACATTGTGTTAAGCAGGAATCTAATGAAGTGACACTAAAGTTAACGAAAACAAGTCCTTTGGGTCCATGGGAGAATGATGCTATGAGGGAGGCTCAAGAAACAGATGACGACCTACGGCACATCATCACATGGAAGAAACGAGGTGACGAAAAACCAATCTGGAGTGAGGTTGCACCCACTGGCGCTGTCACTAAGGCGTACTGGGCGCAATGGGACAGTCTGATACTTCAAAATGGAATACTTTACCGAAAATGGGAGAAGACTAACGGCAGAGAGTTCCATCTTCAGATAGTTGTCCCAAGAACGAGAGTACCGGATGTTCTCCGTGAAATGCATGATGGCGTATCAGGAGGTCATCTAGGTGTCAAGAGGACGTTAACAAAAGTGCGAGAACGATTCTACTGGTTGCATTGTCGAGATGATGTACAGGATTGGTGCCGCAAATGCACTACTTGCGCTGCAGTGAAGGGACCACAGACCAGGAGCCGTGGGAACCTGCGGTTGTATAACGTTGGCGCACCGTGGGAACGAATTGCATTTGACGTAGCTGGGCCATTTCCCGTGACGGAATCGGGAAACAAGTACTTTATGGTCGTCATGGACTACTTCACCAAATGGCCCGAAGTGTTCGCCATACCAAACCAAGAAGCTACAACGGTTGCTTCTAAGCTAGTCGAAGAAGTAATATCTCGCTTTGGTGTGCCTCTCGAAATCCATTCCGATCAGGGCAGGAACTTCGAATCGCAGGTCTTCCAGGAAGTGTGCAGAATTTTGGGAATGCATAAGACGAGGACCACCGCGTACCATCCACAGTCTGATGGAATGGTTGAGAGATTTAACCAGACTCTAGAGAGGCATTTGGCGAAATTGGTAGATGACAGACAAAAGGATTGGGACAAGTATATACCACTCTTCCTTCTCTCGTACTGTACCGCCGAGCACGAGAGCATAAAAGCTACCCCGGCTTATGTCAATTACGGTAGAGAACTACGAATACCAATAGACCTCTTGACAGGAGCGTCACCGGGGGAACCAAAGACCGTACAAGACTATGTCTGCGATTTAAGGGAAAAGATGCACTACATACACGCCATGGTTCGGGAAAATGGGTTACAGTCAAGTGAGAACATGAAGACCAGATACGACCGGAGATCGAACACGAGCGGCTTCGAAGAAGGGTCACTGGTATGGCTGCATAACCCAACTCGCCGAAAAGGGAAATCTCCAAAGTTGCAGACCAAGTGGGACGGCCCATATAAAGTGGTTACCCGATTGAATGATGTGACTTACAGGATTCAAAAGTCACCAAGAGGCACATTCAAAGTGGTACACATAGACCGTTTGGCGCGCTATCATGGCAGTTACAACGATGCTCGGGACGAGCATGTCTAAGAGGGGAGTAGTGTTACGGATACGGGCAGTTGTTTACCTGCGCGCGACAGTTGCGCGTACCTTCTAGAAAAGCCCGACCCTTGTTTATGTGAATTGTGTTACGGATACGGGCAGTTGTTTACCTGCGCGCGACAGTTGCGCGTACCTTCTAGAAAAGCCCGACCATTGTTTATGTGAATTGGGTGTTTACGTAAACAATCCAGAATAGAACGTTCCAGAAGGCGAAGTGGGCCATATAAAAGGTAAACAAGCCGGCAGTCGGGGCAGTTCGATCCGAGCGATCATCAAGGCGATTTCAATAGTGAAAACAAGTGATCAATAGTGAGTGATTGTGATAGTGAACTAACGACTCGGCTACGATCTAGGACAGTGATAGTGCTCAGTGATTTGGATCTAGTGCTTAGTGTTTGGACTTAGTGATTTGTGTGAGCTAGTGTTTGTGAATAAAGTCTTCAAGAGAGTCACCAGGTCTTTCTCTCCGAATCCTCGAACCCTAGCACGTAACAATATGTTTAACTTACTAGAAAAAACATTATAACCACAATGAGTGTTTTGATAAATTTCAAGGATTTCCCTCGATTGCTCATAGATCCCATCATCAGCTCACCACTTTCGTAATTGTTATACAAAATTAAGATTATATCCTATACAACAACACGAGAATTTTGAAAATCGGTCCACAAACAGCGAAATAATCATCATAAACATCTGCTTCGATGCAAAATATCACGAAAAGTACCAATAATTGGGTAATAGTGTGATGACCCATGGTATAATTATGGTTGTGATGATGATGATTAATCAAATTGATGTGTTGGCTTATGCTTCAAGAAGTTTAAACAACGCTGAAATCCCCGAACCTGTACCTATAAGCATTCAAAAGTTCTGTTCGGTACTTTCGGATCCAGGGTATAATCTGGTGCAAAGTCTTACTTTTTGGTAGCATTTACCTAGAATGCTTCATAAAAAATCAAAATCACTATATGAGGAGTGTCTGTTCAAAAGGGACTAAAATCACCTTAACCAAACTTGATAAAAATATCAAAAACTTATAATAGCCTTTCAGCTTATCTTTTTTTAACTTAATTGCCTAGTCTTATTGAACATGCAACAGTAAATATATAATATAGCAATTTTGGATAAAATAAATTTGTATTTAATAACATATAATTAATGTTGAATTTCTGAAATAGTCCCTTTTGTTCAGTCCCCGTTTATATAGTCCCTTTTGACTGGACACTAATGAAAATAGTCCCTTTCCGACGTTCATTTTAACAGCTGAAAACAATAATAAAACTCATTTTTTTTGAAATCGTGAAAGTGAAATCTATCGCAATAATGAAAGGAAAACAGGACTCGGAAAGGCGCCAACCGCTGCAAACCCAACAACAAACCTAGCACGTCAAATTTAAATGTCAATGTCAAGTTTCTATTTTTTTCTCCCGATACTCACAACTAGTGTCCAAATCCAAATCCACCAAGGCAATTTTAAAATCTATCAGACTGCCAAACAGGCCAATACCCAGAAATAATTTTATATGTCAGTAATAGAAGCCGTTTTGATCGAGAAAATAATCATGGTTGCTAAAATTGTTTGGGAAATAGGTAATTTTGTTAAGGAATTTCGGAACACTTGCATGTAGAAAAATATAGTCCCTTTTGAATAGAATGTTTGAAAACAATGGTTGACTAGGTTTATTTGGCGACAAAGTGCAATTTAGCATATAGAAACCGATGCGACCGAAAAAAACGAAATTTCATAGTAGGTCAAATAGGCCCTTTTGAACATACACTCCTCATATGTTTTCATACAAATTTCAATTCCTCAAGGATCCCATCATCAGATCACCACTTTTGTGAATATGGTACCAAATTCGAGTTAAACCCTATACAACACAAAAAGAATTTTGAAAATCGGACCACAAACGGCTGAGTAATCGTTGAACATAAAAAAAAGATACATACAGCCGAACGTATTACCTCCTCCTTTTTGGAAGTCGGTCAAAAATGTTACTTATTCACTTCCTCCACTCATGTCTGTATTTATTTAAACTTGTTAACCGACTTCCAAGAAGGAGGAGGTTTCTCAATTCGACCATATATTATACAAGGTGTAACAAAACATGGTGATAATACTTTTAAGTTTGTATGCGTCTTATGTAGAGTTCACTGTGAAAGTGCAGCGCTGAAAAAGCAATTTTTTTGTGATTTGTATGGGCCCGAGCGCCATGAAGTTTCCCATGCAAAGGTGAAAAAAACAGTCACTTTTTCAGCGCTGTTACTTTCACAGTGAACTCTATATTATAGAATATATGGAACCCATACACACCCTAAAGTATTATCACTTACTTTTGTTACACCTGTATATTCTTTTTTTTACTTATGACTTACTTGTCCGTGTACGCGTCCACCTCGTCGTCCGTCATCTTGTCGACGAGGGCCTGCAGCTCGTCGTACTGGACGTTACAGGGATACACACTCTCGTCTATGAAGTTCAGGAAAGGATAGCCGAATGCTGTCGATATGTGCATGAAAGCCTGAAATAGAACGTAAAATTGATGCAATGAGGGTGTTTGAAATTCTATTTGCTACCAGGTGCCGATGTAGCCTTAGGGTCTATCAGCAGCAATTTGACACGATAGACCCTAAGGCTACATAGCGGCACCTGGTGGCAAATAGAATTTCAAATTCTGAATTACTAAAAACACTAATTCGCCTTTAACACAGACATAGATCAAGATAGATACCGCATGTGTATGTACTTCGCGTGCCATATCGCGTTCCCAAACGACGAGCAATGCTTGTCTTTCGAAAGTCTGTTCTTTAGTCTGCTATCGGAATCGGACGTCAATCCGAATTTCAAAAATGCCTAAATGCCTAAAAGTGCCGTATTGAGCTGTAGAAATTCAAATAGAAACGTTGGCCTTGATAATGGACTCGTTTCTTATCATCGGTACGTCACAGTAGGTAGGAAAAAAGTGACACGCTCGTTTTCATACAAATGGAGCGACATGCAGTATCTATCTTGATCTATGTCTGTGGCCTTTAACATGTCGAACTTGTTCACTCGTAGATAACTTCTGTAATCAAGCCCATGAATTAAGATGTAATATTATGGTTTGGACCTTTACGAATATCTTAGGATGGTGCCCTTTACGGATATCTTAGGAAACTACTACCTAAAAGCTTTAGAATAAAAATAACTCCCCGCACCGGTTTCGAAACCGGCCACCGCCACCGAAATCAGTTACGAAGAAGTAATTTTATAGTGCCCAAGTGTGTGCGCAGTACGCAAAAGCACTCTCTCTTACTTTACCCTCATAAACCCAGTGGGACGGATGACCGAGGCGACTGGCGAGAGATCAGACGCAGGGAGGACTTTATACATACGTACCAATCTTTTGTATCCGACGCATGGATCGGTCATCATACTTGTCAGATAATCAGGTGATCGGCCTGCATTGTCCACCATATTTTGAGGTAGAATTGCGGTTCTTCAGGACAAGTAGTGACACTCTCACTCACAGCACTAAGTGTCATCATGATCACTCACAGTAAGACCGGCCATCTCTCGAGCCAGGTGCACCAGCGCGCGCGTGGCTCGGACGTTGGTGACGAGCGCCCGCCGCAGGTGCTCATCGAACTTCACCGTCGCCGCCGAGTGGAAGATCACGTGCACCTGCAAGTTGGACACAGTTGTAAGTTGTAACTAGTAGCAGGGCCGGATTTATATTAAGCCGCCAGTCCACCGCAGCGCACGGAGAGACTACGCACGTGCGTCAAGCTTCGCTTTGCAAGAAAATATATGTGACTGTGTCCACTGTAACCCACGGACACGCTACGCACGAATTGACGTATTCAAAGTAATAAATTCGTGCGCCGCGTGGCCGTGCACAGCGTGCGCCGCGGTGGAATGACGGCTTTATTTTTTATGAGTATCTAAGGCCACTTTAATTTTGCCGCCCCTATGTAATTCTGCCGCCATCCTAGGACCCTGCCGCTCCTGCTAGGCCGCCATAGGACGCTGCCGCCCATAGGCCATGGCCTATACCTGCTGCCTATACATAAATCCAGAGCTGACTAGTAGAAGCTGTATGTAGAAGTTATAACTACTGCTGATATGCGTAGCGCAATAATGCTAATGGCTCTTTCATTTTTGGACTTTATTTGTAAACTAGATGACGCGACGCCCGCAACCCCGCTGCACCAAAATTCGTTTACATTTTTCCGGGATAAAGAGTATCCTATGTCCTCCATGCAAAATTTCAGCAAAATCGGTTCAGTGATTAGTGAAGAGGTAACAGACAGACAGACGCACTTTCGCATTTATAATATTAGTAATTATGAATGCTGATCTAGCGCCGTTAGCCAGTGGAGCTCTTTGCTAGTCTACATGACGCAAACATTTCACATAAGCACATCAAAACTATATTTCCATTTGAACTAAAGTTATAAAACAATCGTATTCCCCTGTAATGGCTTCTTTTCTCTCATACAAAAAATACCTAATGCTGCTAAATACGAGTATAAAAAGCTCTTCACCAAAACCGATTACCATATAATTTACATATTATATTATATTTAATTTTTAAGCTATTGCAGAGCTTTTATCGTATGCTTTGAGCGCGGCGACCGAATCAAGAAATACCGTAACGAAAAAAACCTAACACATCCCAATCCGACCGGCATAGCGGTGCGACGTTGCGGCTTCGGCACGGTGTTTGCGTGCATGTGACTAGACGTATGCGAATTAAAAGTGCATAAGTTGATAAAAATGCTACGCTTTACCGCGGCAGTCCCCGAGTAACACACGTATTTTAAGTAGTTCTCACTTTTTCGATGAGCATCTGTCTGTCAGTGATGTTGAGGCCGAGGCCGGCGGCTTCGCAGTCGCCCTGCACCGCCACCACCTTGTGACGGAACTTCGGCACCTCCTCCTTCAGGCGGTCGAACAGCTGAAACATGTTCAGTAAACTTAGTTAGGGCCGGGACACAAAAACACGATGCGACGTCATATCGTGGGAATCTACGACGCGCGTCGTAAAAAACTACGACACGACATCGTAACGTGCCACGGTACACGGCACGACGTCGCGTCGCAGAAACTCACGATGCGTCTTCTTTGAATTTTGAATAACTTTCTTCTAAAATAATTACTCGTCATACATTTTTGAATTGAAGTTTTAAAGAAGAATTTAACAAATCTGTCGAATCAGTACAATTCATTGAGAAATTCACGCGCGTCGCGTAGCGGTCTGCGTTGTCCCGAGTTCATTATTTAATTTTTGCCCGACTTCCAAAAAGGAAGAGGCAATACGTTCGGCTGTATGTATTTTTTTTATGTATGTTCACCGATCACTCAGCCGCTTGTCGTCCGATTTTCAAAATTCTTTTTGTGTTTTCAACTCGAATTTGGTACCATGTTCACAAAAGTGGTGATCTGATGATGGGATCCTTGAGGAATCGAGGGGACTCCTTGGAATTTGTATGGAAATATATAATGATTTTGATTTTTTCTGAAGCATTCGAGGTAAATGCTACCAAAAAGTAAGATTTCGTACCAGGTCATACCCTGGATCCGAAGGTACCGAACAGAACTTTTGAATGCTTATAGGTACAGGTTCGGGGATTTCGGCGTTGTTTAAACAACTAAAAGCATAAGCTAACACATCAATATGATTGGTCATCATCATCACAACCATAATCATACCATTGGTCATCACACTATGACTCAATTATTGGTACTTTTCGTGATATTTTGCATCGAAGCAGATGTTTTTGATGATGATTTCGCTGTTTGAGGACAGATTTTCAAATTTCTCGTGTTGTTGTATAGGATATAATCTTAATTTTGTGTACTTAACAATTACGAAAGTGGTGAACTGATGATGGGATCTATGAGCAATCGAGGGAAATCCTTGATATTTATCAAAACACTCATAGTGGTAAAAATGTTGTTTCTAGTAAATTAAACGTAATATTATGTTACGAATAGGAGAAATTTCATACAAAGGTGTCTCTTGGTCCAAAAGCACTGAACAGTGAACAGAACTCCTGAACCTTTAAAGATAAAAGTTTGGAAATTGCAGCATCGCTTAGATAACTGCAAGCATTTACCACAATTTCGCTTACAGTAACATAATGTGAATAGTTAACATTTGTATTGGTTATTTACTCATAAAGCCTTATTTTGTAGATACTTAACTAAAAAGAGTGAAATTATTATTTTTAACAAAAAAATTAAAACCGACTTCCAAAGTAAAAACAATAGTAATATTATGAACTAAAAAGTATAAAATAACTCTTACTTTAATAGTGCCTTTTTCAGGATTCGTCTAAATCTCAACTATTTCTGTGCATACTACAGTCTTCATTAGTTTGAAGTCGGTACCAGTTCCAAAAGTTTCAGATATTCTGACATTGACTGAACTCACGATTCAATTAGCTGGTACCGACTTCGAAGTAATGAAGACTGTAGTATGCACAGAAATAGTTGAGATTTAGACGAATTCTGAATAAGGCACTATTAAAGAGTAAGAGTTATTTAATACTTTTTAGTTCATAATATTACTATTGTTTTTACCTTGGAAGTCGGTTTTAATTTTTTTGTTAAAAATAATAATATTATTGGGATTTGGGGTACTGCGCGACCCTTGAGCTTCTTGTTTGTCTATATTCTGTCTGGAGTCTGGACGTTCGTCTGTTTGTTGCCTCCGAACTTAATCTCTTTAATCGAAAATCGAAATACAATTTTTTTAATCGAAAATTGAATATCAAAGTATAAAATTTTGGGACTAGACTCAAAGACTTTGAACCCAATTTGAATTTATACCTACATATTATTATGAAATTTTGACTAATGATTAGGTAAATGTTAGTACTATTGTCTCTATATAATATGCAAACTTTTTATAAACAATTATTTAAGTTATGAATGACTTAAAGTCTTCGGTCACAGAAAACGGAAAAACCTTTGACAGTGTAATTTATAAGTTTACATAAACAATGGAACTACACTTAATTAGGCAAACATTGTTTTATAATAATTATGTTATTTATTAGCACACGCCTACGTACACGCATAATTTATTGCACTTTATTTGTAGCCTACCTACTTAAATAATTTAAACTCTGTTCCATTGCTTTGTTCTTATTTAACGAAATTAAGACTGACATACTTATTTTTATTTAAACAAAAAATTGATGCATAAATGATAATCTTGATAATCTTATATCTTTAAACGAGCAACTCTTGTATATATATAAAAATATATAATTGGAATCTCGGAATCGGCTCCAACGATTTTCATGAAATTTAGTATTTAAGGGGTTTCGACTTTCGGGGGCGACCGGCGATAAATCGATCTAGCTAGGAATCATTTTCAGAAAATGTCATTTTATTCGTGTTTTATCGAATACCGAGCAAAGCTCGGTCAAATAGCTAGTTATATTAATGTATTAAAATTCGGCACTTGGTGTTGTACTGAAGTAGGGTTACCAACTATACTGTTTTAAACAGTATTATACTGTTTTTCACTCAATTATACTTTTAACTGTTGAACAAAAATAAAGTATACAATATACTGTTTTCAGCATCAACATGCAAACACATTAGCTAGCACATTGGCAGCATGGGCTTAGATCCCTTTGCCTTTCCCGTATAATGGACAATTATTTAAAAAAAAGACTGTCACTCATTGTCATGCGATTCATGCGTTTGCGCGTTTTCGGAACCTAACCTAAGTAATATAAAGACTTCAGTCAGACTAACTGGCTTTCTTTAATAAGCTGTTTGTCATTAAAGTCTTCAGTCGCATTTGATGATTTTGACAAAATTATAGATAATCTAAATTTGTACAGACTAAAATATATTGGCATGGATGATTTATATTCTGAATTAACAAATTTCAAAGTCATTTATGAAAAAATATCAGAAGACAAAGATTTTCTTGAAATGAGTACTGGCCAAAAATGGAGCTATTTGTTAGTGAGCGCTTCAGAAGAATTTAAAAACATAACTAAAATTGTCTCATATCTACTTTCTGTTCCTGCCACCTCAGCATTTACTGAAAGAGTTTTTTCAGTAATGAATGCTAAGTGGCAGGAGGACAGAAATAGAGCATCGATTAATTTAATTAAGAATGAGCTACAAATTTACTTTAATTTAAGCTATAGTTGTGGTGAAGCGTATGATATTTTTAAAAATGATGATAAATTATTGAGCTGTGCGAGGAGTACTAAAAATATATATGTTTAAAATAAATAAAAAATAAAAATACTTTTCATATGTCTGAAATACTGTTTAATTTTCTTCGTAAACCTAAATATACTTTATTTCTTGAAAAAAAAGTTGGTAATCCTATACTGAAGCCGTGTGAATGCGTCTTCTGTTATGTGACCAAGTTCCCAGAGAGGAAAAAAATTAATAAGTAATATAACACATTAAATCACCATAGATTAAGCAAATACATGTTGTTATTAACACCCAAGTAAAACAGATAATTATTATGCTGAGTAAAGTTTGAGTAATTATAGCGATCTGCAAAACTTTAAGCTGAAAAGCACATGTCTGAATAAACGTCTATTCAGCTGTTGTTCTAGCAATTTGGGCTCATTTTTAACCGACTTCAAAAAAAGGAGGTTATCAATTCGACCTGTTATTCCGCTCCGACCAACTAAACGGATCAACTAGTTGTTCCGATCGGAACTCAGTACGTGCAATTCTTCCCATCGGTCCAACTACTCAAAAGTTGATCATATTAAACCGCTTTACATTTCTATACAATTCCGAACTGATCAACTAAGAGCAGATTTTCCAATCGTCGGATAATTTTGATATAGATATAAATTTCCACCATTCTTTTTTACACATTCCAATGACTCTTTCCTTTCCTTCTCAGACATGTTAACGAGAATATCTAAAAATTTAACTGAATAACATTTCAGGACGAAATGAATAGTTGGGGAGGGGAAAAGGGGATTTCGGGAGTAGCTCGAGCGTGTCAGATTAAGCTTGCATAGGCTTCCGTCATGTGTCTAGTTATCATGGTATAGAAATCAGATTTCTCCCGTGGTGGGTAAAAAAAATGTTTTTTTGAATATTGAAATGTCGTCGGATCTGTCAGATTAAGATAGGGGATGTTTAGTATACCCCAAAGAAGCTTCCATATAAAGCATTGACGATTCAAAGGTTGGGTAAGCCTGTAGGGACATTTTAAAATATAAAAAATAAAGCTTCATATTTTCTTAACTAAGCTTCGCCGATATTTTATTTTATTCCTTGTTGTCTAAAATATATTTAAAATTTACCTAAATAAGCAATTTACTAAATATATTTTCTTTTTCAAAACTTTAAAATGGCGGTAGTTTCTGAACCCACCGCTAAAATAAAAAAAACGCTCTTTTTTTTATTAAATAAGGGGGCAAACGAGCAAACGGGTCACCTGATGGTAAGCAACTACCGTCGCCCATGGACACTCGCAACATCAGAAGAGCTGCAGGTGCGTTGCCGGCCTTTTAAGAGGGAATACGCTCTTTTCTTGAAGGTTTGCAGGTCGTATAGGTCCGGAAAAATTGCTGGTGACAGTTTATTCCAGAGTTTTACAGTGCGCGGCAGAAAGTTACGCGAAAAACGCACTGTGGAAGACTGCCACTCATCAAGGTGATGAGGATGGTATGTTTTTCGTGTGGGACGATTGCGAAAAGTTGCAGGTGGTATGATTCCGAACAATTCCTCAGAGCACTCCCCGTGATACAACCGATAGAGGATGCAGAGTGAAGCTACATCTCGGCGTAATTCCAAGGGGTCCAAGCTGTTTGAAACACTATGGCAGTCAACAATTCGAGCGGCCCTTCGTTGGATACGATCCAGAGGGAGCAGTTGGTATTTTGGCGCCCCTGAGCCCAGAGATGAGAACAATATTCCATATGAGGCCGAACCTGCGCCTTGTAGAGCTGTAGGCGTTGGTCCGGACTGAAGTACTGTCTCGCTCTGTTAAGAACACCAAGCTTCTTCGAGGCTAATTTGGCCTTCCCCTCTAGATCATTGATTCCCAAAGTGGTCCAGGTGGACCCCCAGGGGTCCACGGGAGCCCGATAGGGGTCTACGCTTGCGTGGAAAAAAAATGGGGGTACCTCTGCTCTAGATGATATCGGAACTGGACTTCGCTCGATATGTTGACGCCAAGTATCTCAATGCTAGGGGAGATGGTTAAAGATGTGCCCTCGAAACGAGGACATACGACCATTGGTGACTTTTAGTGGTGAACGCGCAGACTTGTGTCTTGGCGGGGTTGAATTGGACCAAGTTACGTCTACCCCATTCAGAGACCTTCTCCAATAAATTCTCCACCTTAGACACAAGTTCGTTTCGACTCTCAGTGACATTTTGCCGAGAAATATTGGGGCAGCCGGTATATATAGCATCACCTGTACTGTCAATCCGCATAGCAATGAATGCCGCTGGTCTGCAACATGTCATTGATATGCAGTAAGAATAGAGTAGGCGATAGCACACAGCCCTGAGGGACACCAGCATCAACAGACTGAGTTTCCGAGCATTCGCCATCAACTACGACCTTTATGCTTCTGTCTGCTAAGAAACCAGTGACCCACTTACATAATTTCTCAGGCAGCCCGTATGATGGAAGCTTTGAAAGCAGCGCTTTATGCCAAACCTGATCAAAGGCCTTTGCAATGTCCAAACTAATAGCCAATGCCTCTCTCTTCGACTCAATTGCCTGAGCCCAACGATGAGTCAGGTACGCCAAGAGATCACCAGCCGAGCGACCCTTACGTAACCCGTATTGTTTGTCGCTTAGTAATCCCTGGCCGTCCAAGTATCGAAGAAGCTGGCTATTGATAATGGATTCCATTATCTTTGAGAAGAGAGAGGTTATAGCGATTGGTCTGTAGTTGGAAGGATTTGAGCGATCACCTTTTTTGGGGATCGGGTGCACCAAGGCTCCAAGTTCCAGGAAGCCGGGACGATGCCAGTAGAATAGGAGAGCCGAAAAAGACGCGTCAGACCGGAGCCAACTCTGGAGCACACTTTTTTAACACAATAGGCGGGATTCTGTCAGGCCCACTCGACTTTTGGATATCAAGGGAACGGAGGGCTTATTATTTTTGTTTTTTTTAATCAGTTTTGACTTAGTGTACAAAACCTACTAGGTCTCCATGACGATCGAGTGACTACAAAAATAGCACCCTCCCCTCCTCTACATGGAAACTAATAGAACATTCTTTCTGACATACTTCATATAATAATCATCAATAAATATTTTGAAGTGGCCAGTCACAACACAGAGCAGGTAACGTATATTAATATATATTACATCCCGGTATGTATAGCTTTAATTTATCTTTCTATCTATCAAATCTATCTTTCTATCTATTATCTATCTTTCTATTAAAATCGGTTCAGTAGTCTTTGAGATAGGGAATTTTAATTCTTAATTACGTACCAAAATTTGAAGTCGGTTTTATCTTTTTAATTAATAAAATCATTTATTTAATAATACTATATAATATTTAATAAACAGCGCTGTAAAGTCTGGCTCACTTTAAGCTTAGCAACTTCTGAAAAAAGCTGATAATATCTCCTTTATTTTACTCGTATTTCATATATTTATTCACACAAATGCGCATGGATACCTATAGATATTCAAAAATTATCCAAGATTAAGTTCATTTGCACAATACTTTTCAAACCATTATGTGTACATTATATTCTGACATTTCATAATAATTATAGTTTGGTCTGTTTTGTTGTTAATAAAATGGTGATCGGTAAAACTGAGAATCGGTTTTTATGTAAATATTTACTTAAAAACAGCATAAAACTTACATCATAACTCTGAAAAAAAGTTACGCCACTCTAATTATTATTCAGCTTTTATTTGAGAAATGGTGATCTGACTGTACTAACATTTGAATAATAATATAATACTTGAATATAATATTATGTATTAAGTTACTAAGAATGGTCAATTGTAAAGCTAATTAGGGTTCAAATTAAAATGCGATCGACCCTATTTTTCAGGAAAAAATATTACTTAATTAAGTATTTATAAGTTTAATAAGTTATACTTAACTTATAAGGGAGCTTCCACAAATTACGTGAGGTGTTTTTTAAAATTTTCTGACCCTCCCGCCCCCTGGTGAGATTTCGTGAGATTTTATTCAGCCCTCTCCCCCGCCCCTTAATCTCACGTGAGATTTTTCAAAATGTGGGTTTTTTACGTAAACGCGTTGGATTGTTTGACAGTAAGTAGATGACGTCAAAGTATGAATTAAATTTTTTTTTCGAACGTGTTTATGAATGATCCTAATCGTACTATGATTACACTTACGATTAAATCTTAAGCATACATACAATCTGGATGAACAGGACCAAAATAGTATATATTTTTGTAACAATGAGAAAAAAAAATTACGTGAGATTCGCTGAGACCCACCCTCTCTCCAACGTAAGATTATATGAGATTTGACTCGACCCCCTCTCCCACTTAAACACCTCACCTAATTTGTGGATACGCCTATATAGTCCATTGAAATGTTACATTTGCTTTGCATTTATTAGAGGACGCAATTTTATTCTTGGAATATGTTGGGAGGCTCAATAGAAGCTTAACCTCAAGTTTGTGGTGGTTGTCTCTTGTCCCCCGGCCGCCATCTTGAAAAAAGGGGTGACAACACTATTTTCGTGATATCTCAGAATCTATACGTCTTACAAAAAATTTGTAAGAACATAATTTGTTGCAAATTATTTTTCCTACAAATATGTTTATATAACTTTTTACCCTTAATTAAAAATTTAAAAAGTTATAAGCAAAAAAGCGATTTTTTTTAGAAGGTTTATTATCGCTTTTTAACTTTGTTTAACACATTTTACAAAAAAAAAATACCTTAGACCAACCTTGTAGATGATCTTTTGAGAAAAAGATCCCCCGGTCCCATGAAATTAATTTTCTGCAGAAACAAAGGAAACTGTGGAACCATGTGTGGCTGCAGAAAAGCAGGCCTGAAATGCTTTATAGTATAGTAGGCATGTGCAGACTAGTATAGTAGGCATACTATGATATAGTTCGCAATTTGCATATATTTATGTAGTGTAGTAGGCATACTGCAGACTGTGGCTGCAGAAAAGCAGGTCTGAAAAGCTTTACAGAATAGTAGGCATACTGTAGAGCATTTTAGGTCTGCTTTTCTGTAGGCACGCATGCCTTCACAGTTTCCTTTGCATCTGCAGAAAATTAATTTCATGAGATCGGGGGGATTGGGGGATTTTTTCTCAAAAGATCATTAACAAGGTTGTTCTAAGGTAATTTTTTTGTAAAATGTATTAAACAAAGTTAAAGAGCGATAATAAACCTTTAAAAAAATTATCACTTTTTTGCTTATAACTTTTTAAATTTTTAATTTAGGGTAAAAAATTATATAAACATATTTGTAGGCAAAATAATTTGCAACAAATTATGTTCTTAAAAATTTTCTATAAGACTTATAGTTTCCGAAATATCACGAAAATAGTGTTGTCACCCCTTTTTTCAAGATGGCGGCCGGGGGACAAAGGCGGCGACCCCACAAACTTGAGGTTAAGCTTCTATTGAGCCCCCCAACATATTCCGAAAATAAAATTGCGTCCTCTAATAAATGCAATATTCGGTCCTAAAATTGTAACATTTCAATGGACTAATAATAATAAAAATATAATAAGCAGTTCTATGCGGCATAATAATTATTGTGTTATTCATCCGTTTGAATAGATTATTTTTTTAATCTTAGTCATACGATTTACCTTTTTTCTTACTCAGGAGTCATAGGTATTTAAATTTACTTGATGCGGAACCATCGTCTTCTGAATTCCGTACAAAATCTATTTATTAAATATCAACATTATTTGAAGGTACGGAACTCTCTTCAACTGGATCTGATCTTGAATCTTGATTCAAAATGTCTAAGCTGGTTCAATACGCAATACATTTAACGTGACGAACGCGACAGTAAAATAACGTTTTAAACGTCCCGTTAATTTAAGACTACCCAAGATCTCTTTAGTTAACTTGTATAAAAATGGCGATACTACCAGTATTTGCGGAGTAAGAATACCATCATTCAGCGTTAGTTAGCTATATTATTACTTTGTATCCATAATACCGAAGTAAGCTTCATAAAGAACCTAAGATACTTACACGTTTATACAGCAGCTTGCAAATGATAAAATGTGGAACCTTAAGTGGCTTGAAGACAAAATGAAAGAGGTTATTCAAAATTAAGATTTCCAATGGAAATTAACGACATCAAAATCCAGCAAACCGCTGCCGAAGATACTATTTTACATTATAGCATATTATAGTGGTGTCATAAGCGATAAGCTGAGTAAACAGAGTAAAGCTTGTATGAATAGTATATAAAGTACCTATTTGAACTATTTGATAACTACGTATATTCATCTACTTATTCTATTATTATACAGACAAATGCTGTCTCAGCCATTCTATTTCAAATTTTAGCTTAAGGCCTAATAACAACTGTTTAATGGGGTAAGTATAGAAGGTATTAGGTACTAAGTTTTAAGAAAAATATATTTAACTTTTTTCAGCTCTTAAGTATAAAAAGTTAGAAAGGCGAACAATTAATAACTATTATTCAGAATTTGGCTATTTCAATATCAATCAATCAATCAAATTGTTGCGGTCTGAATCAAACCCGCACACATTACTTCTGCGAGACCAATCAGCGTTGGTCGGGCGCATTCGCGCGAATGCGCGCGCCTTTTTAAATTCTCAGAATTAGTAATGTGTGCGAGGCTCTTGAGTTAAGTTTGAATTTGTTATGATCAGTTTTGCTAATCTGCTTCGATGCCATTCGACTCTGCGCTAGTTTAAATAATTGACCCTTAAACTAACAACGGTAGACATTATAATTCATCGAAGAATAATATGTGCAACAGCTAATGTGTAGCAAATACAGAAAACTCACTGGATCTTCGAAGACGGCTTCGACCCTGGAGTAGATATCCTGACCGCGCTTCTGCCGCACCAGGATGAACAGGTTCTCCAGACCCTGGCAGCGACGCAGCAGCTTCTCCATTATCACCTTGCCAAGGAAACCTACATGATCAGAAGAATCTCATTAATGTTTGGGTTCATTTTGGGTTCATTTAATTTTAAATAAATTAAGGGTCAAATCATTCCGAACCGCGACGCGCTGATGCATTTCTAAATTAATTTAGATTTGAAAGATTTGGAAGACGTCTCACGCAATTGAAATCTGTCAATTTAGTACAAATCACTGACCTCCATTATCAAATGGTCTTTTGTATGGATTTGGCAGATTTCACGCTCACGAAATATGTCAATTCAGTACAACTTTAGAAATGCATCTACGCGTCACGTTGCCGTCTGAATCGACCCTTAGACGTAATCAAAATATATACAACTAGGTGACTGGCTGACTGACTGATATAGTTAGACGTAATCTAAATATAATTATGTAACTTAAAGGTGACTGACTGACATAGTAATCTATCAGCGCGCAGCCCAAATCCTGTTGAGCATGCTTGGGATATGCTTCAGAGAAGAGCTCTTAGGAATTTCCCTGAAGATATTATGCATGATAACCAGCATTTCTTGCATCTTAGCAGGACTTAAGACAGTATTCCACAACAGGATATTGACACCCTTGTTTTGAGTATACAGAACCTCTGCAGATGTGTCAAGAGAGTCTTAGGTAGATCCACGGATTATTATTTTAAGTTTTCAACAATTTTTATAAAAAAAGTTGTTTTGTTTTAGGTTTTGATGTTTCATAAACAAAGTTAAAATTGAAATTTTGTCTAAGTTTTTCCCCTTCTAAGTTTTTTTTTTAAATTTAACTTTATCTAAAAGTTTATTATCAGATTAGATAGGATATTAAACAAGATTTATTGTAATGTATAGGTGTCTTAACAAAAAGTTAATAAAATGTTAGTTATTTAGGTTTCATTGCAAATTGAAAAATCCCCAGACCGTGTTGTTGTGTTTATAATAGGTAAGTGGCGCATAGTTTATCGCTGTTTACCGTATACTATACGACAGAGACAAAACTTACAGATAAACTATTAAATATATTTTCGAGGATTCTGAAGTAGGACCCAAATCTTTTATGCATTTACTTTTCAACACAAGTAAATTACTTTTAAGGTCCACAAATTACGTGAGGTGTTAAGGGGGTCGACTCTAATCTCATCTAATCCCACGTTGAGGAGAGGGGTCTCGGAAAATCTCACGTAATTTTTTTCTCAAGAAAATACTACGTACGATACGAAATATGTACGCATGCTTAAGGGGCCGTGTAGCCTCGAAATTCTCATACATGTAATACCAAAATCATTTTCTCATACGAAAATGTTTAACATGTTTGATTTATTTTTCAGCTTAAAATAATAATTACCTAGGTTCCTGCACAAAAATAATTTATTACAAAATATTTAAACACTAAAAATATATAAACACTAAAAAATATATAAATAAATAGTAAATTTACTACAAAATATTTAAACTCTAAAAAATATTTTTAGTATAACCCTCGTTATACGATTAAGATAATTCACAAATTCGTTCGAAAAAAAAATTACTGACTGTCAAACCAAACGTTTACGTAAGAAACCCACATTTTGAAAAATCTCACGAAATCTCACCAAGGGGAGGGGGATCAAAAAATTAAAAAAAACACCTCACGTTATTTGTGGACGCCCCCTAACAAGTATGTTGAGTTACCAGTAGCTCCTGTAATGAGGATGTTCTTCTTCTCGTAGAAGGTCTGTACGTCGGACAGCCTCTCCATGGTCCTCGCCTGATGGTCCTCGTCTGTCCCGGGTGCTACTGCTTCCTCCACTCTAACGTTGCTCCCAATTGTGTCCATTGTGCTGGTTACTTTTGGACTGTCATCGCTACAACAAATCGAAATTAAAATTTATTTATTGCTAAAATTAAATTAAGTATATGAAATCCTTTGTCCTGTTAAGGCTGTATGACATGCAAATGAAATCGACATATAGCCTAAGGCTGCCTTCACACTAGCGTTTGTCCAGCGTAGGCGTTCGATGAGCGCAGACGCCGCGACAACGCGGCGCGTCCGTCGCGTTGTCGCCACTTCTCTACTGGATGATTGTTCCTGAAGAAATTGTGTAACGTCTGCTCCGAACTAGTGCAGCGTTTAATTAATTTTGCAGAAGAAACGCGTCTCTGCTGCGCATACGTTCATCGAACGCCTACGCTGGACAAACGCTAGTGTGAAGGCAGCCTTAATCACTGATCGTAGACTGCACTTGAAATTTGAGGGGAGTGTCCTCCGTCTGACGTAGGCCTGCGATAAGAAATGATTTTTAAAGATTCCAGAGTCAACGGTGTGAAAAAGGGGTTAAAGTTAGTATGGGACAACACGTTACACGATTCATTGGGCCGTGCTTACACCAAACCCGCGGCTGTGAGCCGCCGAATATTCACCTTTTCGTTCACACCTAACCGACAATACGCTATTACGCTAGGCGTAGGTGCGGACATTCGATACCGTATATAATATTCACGTTCACACTGGGGCTCACAGTCGGTTTGGTGTGAACACGGCCTTACTTCCTTGTTTGCATAAATGTTATTTGATGTATATAAATAAGGTGTAATTAATAGCTTGTTTAAATATGCACGTTTTGCAGTATTTTTTATTCTAATTGAGTAATTACGCTCATTGTACTGTCAAGGAAATTAATGCTTGGTAATGTGTTTTTTTAGAGTTCCGTAGTCAACAAGGAAACCTTATAGTTTCGGTCTGTCCGTTCGTCTGTTTGTCTGTCCGCAGTTTTGCTCAGAGTCCAGAGATTATAGGACCTACAAAGCTGTAATTTGGCATGAATACACATATTAATGATGCCGACAAAATGGTACATAATATATTCAAAAAATATTTTTTTATGGTGTACAGGCTACACATCAAACGGGGCAGAATTTTTTTTTCGCGCTTATCCCATAGTGTGAGGTGTCGTTGGATAGGTTTTTTTATGAATATTCATAGATCATTTTCCGATTTAGGTATCCATTTGTGAAATATTAAATCAGTTTTAAAGTGGAAAAAATCGTTAGAGTCCAGTGTCCCCGCCCCCCTTCCTTCTACCAGCTACGCGGTTGCTTCTGGAAATGTGAAAAAATTCACGGGAGAAGGAAATATGCTGAATTTAAAAGGAAAACTATCACGGCTAAGAAGACTTCATAAGTTATTGAGTAAAAGCCGATCAACTAAAAAAACTCTATTCGGCGAAGTATAAAGGAACTTTTCGTTCAAATTCCTTTGAAAGTAACTGAGATGATGTTGTTAGTAGTGTAAAACACGTTATAAATGTACATTCATTGACCATAGAAAAATTTTCAAAAACTAACGGTACTACGGAACCCTATATTGCGCGTGGCCCGACACACACTTGGCCGGTTTTTACTGTACACTTTGTTTTAAAGCGCTAATCTGGAGCTGCTTGTCGTAATGATAATTATATTGTTTTTGTTGCATAGTCCATTTAATTAGGAAGGCTCTAGAGCAGCTATCCCCAACCCGTGGCCCGCCGGGACTTTATTTGTGGCCATTCACGTCCACCGGCAAAATAAGGTAAAACCATCGTGAAAGTCGTGATTTTTTTTTTCACTTTAAGCCCGTTAATTTTGAGGAACGTTATTTTTTAAACCTGTAAATTTTCTGCAGACCGCGACACCGAGTCCAAGACATGTTTGTGGCCCGCATGAAAAAAAGATTGGGGACCACTGCATACATAGGTATTAGGGACATAGGTATTATACTGACGAGGACGAAGTCGCGGGCAATAGCTAGTTTCTAATAAGTACGTTATATAATATTCTTGAAATCTACAGGGTGCAACAAAACATAGTGATAAAACTTTATAGTGTACTAGGCACTAGCTATTGCCCGCAACTTCATCTGCGTCAGTATAATATATAACTAGATGTCCCGCGCGGCTTCGCCTGCGTAAATTAGGAATTTTACAGAAACCGTACATTTTCCCGCAAAAAATTACCGAGATAATGTTGTTACTTGTTAGCAGTGTAAAACACGTTATAAATGTACGTTTATTGATCATACAATAAATAATTGACAAAAACTAGCGGTACTACGGAACCCTATGATGTGCGTGGCATGCGTGGCTTGGGGCGGGAAATTGGATATATCTCCTACTCCTCCTATATTCTTCTGATTAATTTCGTTGCGGGTCCCAAGACAGATTTAGCTTGTCCCTCGGGCATCCCTGAGATCATATCAAAGGGTTTTCGTGGTTGGTTACCCCTGTTGATCCTGGCGACACAGGAGTTGCAGTGGTGGGAATGTGTGGCCTTTTACCCGTTTAAAAAAAGTAAAAAATATATTGCGCGTGGTCCGATACGCACTTGGCCGGTTTTTCAAAATGAACTCTATATAAGGGACACATCACAGTTCACACATGGACATATAAAAGTAATATTTATAGCCGGCGAAGATATAATGTATTAAGATTTAGGAACCTGTAGAAAACTTCCATAACACCTCCCTCCTTTCCAGGACACAGTCATGACGTGTTCTGCACTTACCGATAGTACCGATTACGAAAGTGTAAGAAGTGGAATTTGTAGTGCGAATCAGTTTAAGCGTCAGCTGCTAGCAACGCTGTAAAACTATAATAATATGCAGCAATACGTACAACAGAACGTGTGTCAGTACAGAGTCTGCAGACTATAATATAGGTAGACCAGAATCACGGCGCTTTTATTATAAACTTGTGATGAATGATGATTCATAATTAAAGACATGAGTGGACGAAGCCTAGTAACTAACATTTAACAACTTAAGAACAATTTTCCATTTTTGCCTTATAATTTGAACAAACCTTGTAAATTACCTACTTCATCATCTAACTAATATCTATTCTCAAGTCGCGGAATTCTGTATGTAGCGGTAATTGGCTCCCTGTCAAAAAACTTGTCATTTTCTGTACAGGTCAGTTAATAAGAGCTGGCACGATCAACACATTTAAACATTACGCTTGTGTAGTGTCTGTGAATAAGCGCGTGGCGTGACGTCGTACTGCATACGCATCATAAAAAGTCTGCCCGTCTCGCTCGCGCGCGGTCTATCTTATGAGCGTGAAGGGGACAGTTATTGCTTTTCTTATGCTACTATTTATAAATACAGCGTGATGTTACAAGTCGGTAACGTGTGATCGGCGAGCGGCCAGCGTTCGGAACCGTACGATAATTATCGTGCACATACGATAATTTTGTGCGTACGTACGATGTACGATAGCATATTATTATCGTACGCAAAATATACGATAATTTTTATCATGATGCAAACATATTATATTTTTAAACATACTGTATACTAAAATTGCATAAGTGACAGCACTGTGAACGTGCCAGCTTTAGTTAACTGATCTATACCGCTATTGACAATGAAGTGACAGATATTTCTAGTCTAAGGGTGATATCGCATTTTGCATACACGACGTGAACACAGTCTGAATTATATCACTTCAAACTCATGAACAGTTGGATAGACAAAAAGACATGAACATATTATAATAGTCTGTTTCATTACAAGAATTTAATTTTATTCTTGTGTTAACAGAATGCATTGCGATTATTTTTCACATAGTTTCTAGACTAGAAACGCAATGGCCGCTGGTGCCACCCTAAATTATCCTGAATATAGATAGCTACTAGCTATACATTTATTTAGGATCTTTTGTAATACGTCTAAATTAATAATGAATAACTTTAGCGGTATTAAATCATGATTCATGACAGGCGAGTAATACATTTTTATTTTCCTGGTTTTTTAGTGGATAGTACGAATTTTAAAGAACTTGTTATTTGTTTTGTCGAATTTTATTTGTTTTGGTGTCAAAATGTGGTGAATTCGATTAATTTGTGTTGTGTGTTAAGCTGACGTAATCGTATAGTCGTTCGTTTGTTAGAAATGGCATAAATTAAGATAGACTGTTGTCTCACAGATGCTAAGCCTTTTGGTAGTAGATTTTATAGTCCGGCTTCCCTTCCGAAAATATTCACTCTTCGACACTGATATATCCATACTAATATTATAAATGCGAAAGTGTGTCTGTCTGTCTGTCTATCTGTCTGTTGTCTATCTGTCTGTTACTTCTTCACGCTCAAACCGCTGAACCGATTTCGCTGAAATTTGGCATGGAGATACTTTGAGTCCCGTGAAAGGACATAGGATTCTTTTTATCCCAAAAAATGTACGGTTCCGGCGCGATAAACGAATTTTGGCGCAACGAAGATCATCAAGTCATCTAGTAGATTAATATATTAGCTAGGATTAAATAAAAAATGTGGATTCTATGTATAGACAAACTAGCTGTTGCCCGCGACTTCGTCCGCGTGGACTTCAGTTTATAACGCGCGATGTGAACAAAATTTTGCGTCAAAAGCTTTTATAAAAAAAAACCCTGGTACCCAATGATATATTATATAAAAAACTCAAAGCAGATATGTTACTACCGCGCGGGTAGTGAAGCTTCAAATACGGGCCAATTGACCCGTCCTTTATTTAGTCTGCATCGAACCATCGAACGCACTCCACGAACGTGCCGGGTCTTGTCTTACCTAAATAAATTGAAAATGACGTCGTGCGTGTTTCGAAATTCGAAAATGTACCAATTATGACTCAAAAGAAAACAAAATACATGGAATCTCTTACCACATATCTTGATTGCAATAAATACCTCGATTATTTACATTTTCAATTATTTTTTCGAACAATCTGGAAAATATCAAATTTTCGTCATAGCTCAGGAGAAGAAAGAGAAAGCGATACGATTCGACGTTTAAAAATATAACTGTCTCTTTTATGTAAATGGTTTTTCGTATCTTTTGTTTCACTTATCTCTCAAATTTGTCAATGTTTGCAATTTTGAATTTGAAAATTGTTCGGAACAGATGCCTGAAAATAGTATGAACGTAACAGGGGGGTGTGCCAAAATGTTTTCGTTTTCGCTTCTTTATAGAATCGCCGATGAAAATGTATGGAATTGACATAAGCATTCGTTAATATGACGTTGACGTTCGACTCGTCTTATGTCAATTCCATACATTTTCATCGGCGATTCTATAAAGAAGCGAAAACGAAAACTTTTTGGCACACCCCCCCTAATATGTATATGTTGAATATCATTGCTGGTACCCCTTGAATCAAAACACCCAAAAACAGCTGTGCACACTGCACAGCTGTATATATATATATATATATATATATATATATATATATATATATATATATATATATATATATATATATATATATATATATATATATATATATATATATATATATACAATCTAATATATAAAATTCTCGTGTCACGGTGTGCGTAATTGAACTCCTCTGAAACGGCTCGACCGATTTTCGTGAATCTTAGCGAGCATATCGGCTAGGGTTGAGAATCGGACAACATCTACTTTTATATTGATGCTAGCTGTCCCGGCAAACGTTGCTTTGCCATAATATAAAGTATTTATTGGAATGACTAAATAAGTATATCGCCATGGCAACGTCGATCGCTATCCCGTCGCACAAACAATGGTCGCCGTCAGTCTCAGGTTGTAATAATTTGCTATTATTTATTCAACAAAAGCACTTATCAATATAAAAAGTAGATGTTGTCCGATTCTCAACCCTAGCCGATATGCTCGCTAAGATTCACGAAAATCGGTCGAGCCGTTTCAGAGGAGTTCAATTACGCACACCGTGACATGAGAATTTTATATATTAGAAGTGCATTTGTTGAATAAATAAGAGTAAATTATTACAACTCGAGACTGAGGGCGACCATTGTTTGTGCGACGGGATAGCGATAGACGTTGCTATGGTAACATACTTATTTAGTCACTTCAAAAAAGTAATATGGGCGAAATATGTACTTTATATTAAGGCAAAGCAACGTTTGCCGGGACAGCTAGTACATATATATTTTTATTAAACTTTATTTATGCCTAAAGCTTATTTAGCCCCCCAATAACACAACTTTACCTATAAACTATTTATCAATGATAGGTTTAAGGTTACGTCACTGCATAGATAAAGTACTGAGAAGTGAGAAGTGAGTTATTTAATAACGTGTTACATACTGTATAACAATCGAAAAAATCGAAAAATATGACTAGATATGGTACCACCTCTTATAGAAAGACGTATGAGCAAGCGATAGCGAGATGTAGGAGACGCACGGCGCCATCTATTATGAATTTTTGGAACTAACTTAATTTGAACCAATTTACGCATTTTCACCCCCTTACAACCCCTTTGTCCAGTTAAAAAGTAGCCTATGTCCTTTCTCAGGCTTTAGACTATCTGTGTACAAATTTTCATTACGATCGGTTCAGTAGTTTTGGGGTGAAAGCGAGACAGACAGACAGAGATACTTTCGCACTTATAATATTAGTATAGATGATTTAATTTTTTTGATTTCAAATCATTTTTCCGGTCCTAAAGCCTCCATTTATGCCAAAAACGGCCGTACTCAAATTGTTAGTTACGTGGTTCATCCACTCATGCCTTCATTATTTATCACTTTAATTATTATTATTACAATACAAGAAGTATAAATGTTCAAAAACAACATTCAGCTTAGAAGAACATTCAGCCTAGAAGAAGTAGTATCAGACGACGAGATCAAACTAATAAGGAAATGAAGTGGGTTTTTTAATATCTGCTTTTGAACTTAACAGTCAACATATATTCACGAGTAGATTTGTTAGCCTAACAACAACATATATAATATAGGAAGCATAATATACCTACAGGGAAGCTCATAAAAAGACATGGAAGGTGAAATCCGATAATATAGGACGGAGGTCGGCCACAGGCGGACCGCGAAAGGTTGAACCAGAGGCCGCCAAATATTGTACTTAAGGTGACGCCGCGTTAAAGCAAAAAAAACCGTGGGCTTGTTTTGGCCGGGCCGGCCTCTCATAGAAAACAAGCAAAAGCAAAAAATTGAAAGAGCGTAAGTGATAAAATGGTTTTTGTCGCGTAATTTAAAAACCAATGTAAATACATTTCATAATAAGCTATGGGCAAATTAAAGTGTATGCTTGAACCAATCAATGCACAAATTTTGGAAGCTTGAATCACTCTCCTCTGTTGGTCTGAGGTTGGTTGAGGTCTTTTTGATTGATTATTCTGTGTTATAAAAGTTGAGCAATCGTGTTATGCTATGAGTAATTCAAAGACAAAGACATGATGAATACTGATAATGAACTTTAATTTCTTAGCTTTAGTCATTGCTGAGAAAAATCGATATCGCTACAGCCAAATTATTAAGGCGTCGCCTTAATGGATTTTACTTATACTATATTGTATCAATTAATACGTAGATATACTAGATTATACATGGGCAGTACTAATTTATCACAGTCTTTTTTGTAGTTTTTTTTTTCTACACTATCCGGATCCCACCTGGAAGTTTTTTTACGCCTGCTAAAAGCACCGGCTGCACCGAGACACATTCAATCAATTTTACTTGTAAGTGTGTGCTCTCTGTGCTATATATATGTAATTAATTTTGATGAGTCAATAAATGATTATTATTATTATTATTATTATTTAAAAAAAAACCCGGCGAGAGTGTGGTGAAGAAATGTAACAAGAAGTATGTGGCAGGGTAGGTATGACAATAAACCCGCTTACAATAATTGCTGTGAAACAGGATTTTTAAGAAAGAGCGCTAAATTCATTATTTTGTATTATAATAAGACTATATTTTTACATATTGGAAATAAACATCTGCGTCATTTTAAAATTTTTGTTATTTTACTTAACTCTGAGCAAGGCACTATGTATTTTCATCAAAAAATTTTCCACTGTCAAATAAACTTCAAAAGAACTAAAAAACAGTTTTTATGAAAAAAACAATTAAGCTGTTTTGAAATATGAAATAAGTAACCATATAAAGCAAGAAAAAATAACAAAAATATTTAGGAACATCTTAGGCACTGGAGCTGAATTCAGCACAGTTTTTGCCAAGTTTTCCAAGAAAAAGTTGCATTCTCAACACATAATATCGCCTTTGTACGGCTTGCACACGCATATTTTTTCTTCCAATCCTTTTTGTATGGTCAATCTCCGCAACCAACATAACCACCAGGAAGATTTTGAGTGAAACAAAAGTGGTACGTTGACCTGGGAAGAGATTTTCTGACGTATAAATATATTATGAAAAAAGCTTATGTGCCCCCGGACCCCATGCGCCTAGGGTTCCTACCCCAAACGGTTTAAATGTAAGATCTTCGGTGAAGTTCTCAAAAGTACTTATTATCTACTAAATCGTAGAACATTAATTACACGTACTCCAGTACTATGATTATGAATTTTATAATCCTGGAGAGTCAATTTTGACCTCCATGTTACAGTTCTGAGTCTTACATTAATAATTGTGGGACACGCGGCTGAGCTGTTTAACTCTAAACTCTGCAGTACCACCGGAATGTTCAAGCATATTATTTAAAAAATTAAATTCTAATCCGCAAGGCACGTCCGCTTACTAACATAATGCTTATGTGTAAATATTATTAATAATTATGTACGTATATTGTAAATAAACACTCACGCCTCACGTCTGCCGACCGAAGCCACTAAGTTGTACTGAGTGCAAACTTTGCAAAGGTCACTAATATAGGTGATACATCTCCTATGGAACTAATGTTCTGAACACACTTTATGACGTACAAAAAAGCCAGCTAGGATTACATCAGAGTCAGACTAGAATGTAAATATTATATTTAGGTGACTGCAGGTGACTAGGGTTGCCAACCGTACTTTATAATAAAGTATTGTACGTTATATATTATGGTAATTGTACTCTGTACTTTATATTAATAATAAAGTGACGACGACTTGAAAATTTTGACGTGGGAGAGCCATGCTTCGGCACGAATGGGCCGGCTCGACCGGAGAAATACCACGTCCTCACAGAAAACCGGCGTGAAACAGCGCTTGCGCTGTGTTTCGCCGAGTGAGTGAGTTTACCGGAGGCCCAATCCCCTACCCTTTTCCCTTCCCTACCCTTCCCTATTTCCTTCCCTACCCTCCCCTATTACCCCTTAAAAGGCCGGCAACGCACCTGCAGCTCTTCTGATGCTGCGAGTGTCCATGGGTGACGGAAGTTGCTTTCCATCAGGTGACCCGTTTGCTCGTTTGCCCCCTTATTGCATAAAAAAGTACGCGAAAATAGTTTGTTTCTTACTAGACGTTCCGCGCGGCTTCGCCCGCGTAAATTAGATATTTCACAGATAAATTAGTTCACACAAAATAGCCTATGATCCTTCACGTGGTCTACTTCTTATCTGTGCCAAATAACAGAAAAATTGCTCCAGTAGTTCGTGAGATAAGCCCTTTCAAATAATTTCCCCCGTTTTTTCACATTTTCCTCTATTTCTTCGCTCCTGTTAGTCTTAGCATGATAAAATATATCCTATCGCCTTCCTCGATAAATGGGCTATCTAGCATTAGAAGAATTTTTCAAATCGGACCTGGTTCCTGAGATTAGCGCGTTCAAATAAGCCCTTTTAAATAATTTCCTCCCGTTTTTTCCACATTTTCCTCTATTTCTTCGCTCTCGTCTTAGCGTGATAAAATATAGCCTATAGGCTTCCTTAATAAATGGGCTATCTAACACTGAAATATTTTTTTAAATCGGAGCAGTAGCTCCTGAGATTAGCACGTTCAAACAAACAAACTAACAAACTTTTCCGTTTTATAATAATGATTAATATTAAGTATAGATATAATAATAAAGAAAAATAAATTGTACTTTATTTTTCATACTTAGAGTAACCAATGTACTTTAAATGCAAAATAAAAGTTGGCAACCCTACTGGTGACTATTCTGAAACGGCGCAATCCGTCTAAAAGCCGACCGAAGCTTAGAAATATCTTTACTCCGAAGTTGCACCGTCTATCGGCTATCCTGACAAACTTCGGAGGCACGTAACAAACTTCTGTCGGCCCGAGCGAGTAGACCGAGTAGAAAAAATAAAAATAAAAAATATATATACAGACTGACTGGTTTCTAAATAACTTGGGTGCATATTTTTAACTAAACGTTACAATTTGTAAAGATGTAAAAAATAAGGCATTTAAAAAATAAGGCATTTTGGCGGCAAGAGATGAAATATGTGCCAATCGATAATGTATTACTACCTATCCCTTAAGGCAGGGATTAATCTCAATCCAAAACGATAATCTTGCACACAACCAAAGACCAAGCGTATACGCATCGCAATAATATCGCATTCGCATTACTAGGGGCGGATCTTCTCTATTTTTCATGTTTTTTTTTTAAATATCTTTGGAAACTAATATTAAGAAACAAAATTGTTCGGTTCAGAAGATTTTAATATAGATTTACTAACAATTTATTCAAATAAAATGTATAATTATCCTAGTTAATACTTATATTTCGAAGAATTAGATTTTTGTCGGAGGTGAGTTTGTAAATTAATTACAGCCAAAGTATTATGTCTTACAAAAATATTTATGGTTTAAAGTATTTTAAATATTGTGCTTTATATCTCATATTTTTTACATTTCGTTATTTTATTGGAACTAGGTAAACCGGGAGTCACGGAATAACAAATTGGGGTTTATCCCCGCCATAAGAAAATTCCCCTGAAGAAGTTAGAGGGATTTTGTGTTAATACATGGTGTAACAAATCAAAGTATTAATACTTTGGGGTCTGTATGATTCCCCTGTATATTATATAGTTCACTCTGAAAGTAATAATATAATAATAATAATACGACGTCAATTTTGTGCTTATGTTCATCTATTCAAACCGTAACCTTAGGCCTTAGCCTTATTATTATGTTCTATCTTTACATAATAGTATGTATAATAATATTTAAATGTTATATTTACTGTCTGTGATGCCCTGAATAAAATGCTTGGAATTTCCGCCCAAAAATTTTTGTGATTAATTTAGTTCTTAAAACAACAATTATAAAATATTTATGTGCTGGTTTCACAGTATATGATAAATTCTCATCTTACCTCATAATCCTCATAATCAACTCATAATCAACTCAAATATTAAAAATCGGTCAAGTGTCAGTCCGACTCGCACACGAAGGGTATCGGAATTCTATTGTTCTAGAGCAAAAATAAGTCTTTAGACTTAATTGTGTTTAGACTTAATTGTTAAAGTACTTTAGTACTTAATTGTGTTTTTTGTTTGGGAGCCTGCTTAAATATTAATTTTATTTTGGTACTTATTTGTTGTTATGGCGACAACAGAAATATCTATCTATATAATCTGTGACAATTTCGGGAGTCTAGCTATAGCAGTTCTACAGATACAGCTTGGAGACAGACAGACAGACAGCAAAGTCTAATTTTATTTCCGCATGCCGTCTTGTCACGTGTGGCACTCGGTAATTGCTGTAGTAAAACTATTGCGTAGAATTTTTATCAACTTATGAATTTATAATTCGCATACGTCCAGTCGCACGCACACAAACACCGTGCTGAAGTCTGCTGACCTGAAACGACGTTAGACGATGAATAAAGAATATATCCACCCCTCTGGGTAGAAACGTCGTAAAATCCATTTTGGCCAAAATGAGTTTTTAACGGTTTCTTACTCAGAATCGCGAGCTCTATCGATCTGTATTTCTACTGATTCGAAATGTTCAAATTCGCAAAAAATGTCTTTTACAGCATTTTTCAACTCATTATAAACCCAGTTTTGTTCTTTGAAAATGCTGTAATGCGCAATTTTTTCAATTAATTTTTGAAATTTAAGCAGTAAGCGACATATTTTTAATTTCGTGGATTATACTACATAATATATACAATACTTGAAGATAATACTGTCAAACATTTTGTGGTAAAAGACACGTCACCAACAAATATGGCTTTTAGAACATTTTTTCGACTTCAAACATTTTTTTATTCTTTGAAGTTATAATAAACCACTATAGCTCAGTTAGCTTAGATTTTCGGATAGCTTATTAAATAGAAACTCAAAATATTCAACTCAATACATTCAATAGTTTCGAAGATCGCATGGCTTTTACTACAAAAAATCTAGTTGTGAATGGCTTTCACAACATTTTTTTTTTTTTTGCTTCGCGACTAGAACCATTTATTCATTTGGTTGTATAGTTTTTCATTTTTTAACGAAAAATTGTACTTTTCCGATAAACTTTAATAAAATTATCGAAATAAAATAAACTTTACCTCTAAATAATGCAAAACTAGGTAAATATTTAACAATAATAGCCTTAGAAAATCAGTTCTTCGTATTGTAACTCTTGGTCTTTTGGTGGAAAACTTCCTTAAAACATTATCTCAACTTACACATTAAAAAACTAAAAAAAATATTAAAGTTATTAAAGACGTCTTTGGAAATAACCGGAAATTGTATACAAACTTAACAACAAAAATAAATGACATAATATTACGTAATTTGTTATTCAGTCAAAAATTTTATCAAAATAAAATTTTACACAATTATAATGTGCCATTCACTATTATTCCAAAGTTGAAAATATCTCTAATGTTTACTTTAGTTAAAAAGTAATGTTTACTTTAGTTTAAAAGCTAAGATTGTTTCGTATACCAAGTTGAGCAAAATGTACCTGAGCAGTTTTCCTCAAAAAAATTTATACCGTAGTCTACAGTATAAATCTTTTATAAATCTTTTTTTTTCCGTAGACATTACGAATATACTACAAAGAACTGATTTTATTAAGATAATGTTATTATTGTTAAATGCTTACTATTTCGGCATAGTTAAGAGATGTGTTGATCTTATATTAATAATAATTTATGATAATGTTACTGCAGTGATGAGTGAGTTGACTGAATAACAAATTACGTGTATCGTTTATTTTTTGTTGGTAAGTTTGTATACAATATCCTGTTATTTCCAAAGATATCTTTAATAACTTTCATGTTTTTAGGGTTCCGTACCCAAAGGGTAAGAACGGGTCCCTATTACTAAGACTTCGCTATCTGGTCGCTTGTCTGTCTCCAGGCTTTATCTTAAGAACCGCTCTAGCTAGACTTCTGAAATTTTCACAAATTGTGTATATCTGTTGCCGCTATAACAACAAATACTAAAAACAAAATAAAATTAATATTAAAGAGGGGCTCTCATACAACAAACGTGATTTTTTTTGGCCTTTTTTGCTCGATTTCAATAATGGCCACAGATAGGCACTTGAAATTTTCACAAAGGCCTTATTTATATGTGTAATTTAATAATTAATAATAATTTTTAAATAAAATAAACATTAAAGGGGGGCTCCCATACAAAAAAAACACAATGTTTGCTCTATAACGGTACGGAACCCTTCGTGCGCGAGTCCGACTTATATTTGGCCGATTATTTTGATAATTTTATTAAAGTTTGTCGGAAAAGTACAATTATACATTAAAATAATGAAAAACTTAAAAATAATTTGATATTCGTCACTAATCTTTGCAGCATTTAATACACAAATTACACTTTCTTATTATTACACTTGTCTTTTATTTCAAAAAATGCCTTCAATAAAACGTTGTTTTAAGTCTTATACAATTAAATGAATAAATGGTTATAGTCGTGAAGCAAAAAAAAAATGTTGTAAAAGCCATTTACAACTAGATTTTATGTAGTAAAAGCCACGCGATCTCTGAAACTATTGAATATAGAATATTTTGAGTTTCTATATAGTAAACTACCCGAAAATCTAAGCTTAATGAGCTATAGTGGTTTATTATAACTTCAAAGAAGGCTTTTACGACGTTTCTTCCCAGAGGGGTCAATATAGCAACGCACGGCACACCGACCGGCAGTGATCGGAGTGTCGGGTGTTAGGTTTTTTTCCGTTACGGTATTTCTTGATTCGGTCACCGCGTTCAAAGCCTTAAGCTATTGCTAAGCTTTTATCACAATAAAAGCTTCAAAGCTTTTATCGCAATAAAAGCTTTGCAATAGCTTAAAGCATTTTTGCTTAACGATGATACGGAACCCTTTATTCCCCGACTCCCACTTGGCTGATTTTTGTAGGTAGTCGTGTACAACGATAATCCATATTAAAGGATTGCACAAACCTACGCGACCAAAGCGACTGCGAAGCGGTAGCGTCTACCACGCGGCGGACGTTGCCCATGTAATCTTATGGCGCCGTGCACAGTCTGCACGACCGCGACGCGGGATGTTCGCGTCGGCAAGCGAAACGTGCGCGTCAAGTTGTCAGACGCGTGTTTTGAAGTGTACATAACTAGACTTCTTTTTTAAAACCTTTTTTTTATATTATTTTCTACAACTCTTTAGTTTATGTTTTTTTGATTTGTATACGTTTTGATAGATTGTGTCATGATATTAACGTTTGACGGTTCGCACCGTAGTCGCGCAGGTGTGCACGGCAAGTTTCGCGTTGCAGACGCTCCCGTATCGCGTACCGCGTCCCCTGTCACTGACGCTTAGGTTTGTTTTAAGCTTTATATTTTAAATTCGAAAGTGTGTCTGTCTGTCAGTTTGTCTCTCACCTCTTTACGCTTAAACTTCTGAACCGATTTTGAAAAAATTTGAGCCCCAAAAAAGGTAGAATATATTTTGTTCCAAAGAAATATGCGGTTCCCAAGCAACATTTAACCTTAGGGTCTACACAGACGGACCGCATTTCAACTGCAATCCAACCGGAAATTGCAGTTCAAGTACAGTTTGAATGCAGTTGACACGACTGCAATACGACTTCAATAGAACTGCAAACTCTCGATCTGCAAATCCGTCGATCGCGTCGTCGCGTTGTGACGAACGGTCTTTGTCACACACACCGTTCCGGCATGGCAACCGTAGACGCTAAACTAGTTTACCCGTTCATGACTAATAAACAGTTTTTAATAAAACGGTTCGTTCATTCAATGCCCATCCCTAGTCTCGAGTCCCGGGGAAGAACATAGAATAGTTTTTATTTCTAGAAAGAAAGAAATGTACAGTTCCTGCGAGTTGCGGGCAACCTCTAGTCTTATATATAAAATTGGATTTTCAAATGTGTTAGTCGCGCTAAAACTCGAAAACGGCTGAACGGATTGGGCTGATTTTAGTCTTAAAATATTCTTAGAAGTCCAGGGAAGATTTTAAAGTGACACGAAGTTCACCGGGACACCTAGTTGTCAATAAAATTAATTTAAAATTGGATTGAAATATGTAATAAGTTAACAGATAAGTTTAATATATTATTTATCACCATCATATTAAAGCAAAGTGTTATGCTAATACATTATTATGTTTTATTATGACCTACATCTAATTACTGGGTAGCAAGAAAGAGTAGCAAAAATTATTTTTCGTTTATAAAAAATATACTTAAATATTTTTTCCAGAGTAATGTTAAATATCCAATTGAAAAATTAAATACATAATATAAATATGCTCATGGAACTAATAAGTACTATATGCTTTACTCCTATTAGTAATAATAATAATAATAAAAATCTTTATTTCATTAACTAAAGCTACAGTAAAAGAACAATAATGGAAGCTACCTATTAGGCTTAGCCTGTGTCAGGCAACATCCCTCTTCCATAACTACAGGGGAAATAAAGAAAATATAAGTGAAGTGAAACAAACTAATCTAAAATACTTCAAAACTCTTAATCTAAGATCTCTAATCAATTAGTAATAGTTCTTAGTCGTCACTAGCTGCTTAATAAAACTAGTGACGACTAGAAACTATGATAATTGATAAATGATGCAGATGCATGATGATGCTTAGAAGATATAGATTTTACATAATATTATCTTTCTTATTTGGCAATCGGGTAAAAACCCACTTAGTATATTATATTATTGGGCCAACGTCACGTAAGGTACGGAATGTCGCTCCCAAGTCCCAACTTATCGCCAAGTAGACCTCCAATGGCCCAATGCACTGGCTCCATGCGTTGGCCCAATAATGTGTATAATATGTCACAGTCATCTGGTTCAATCTGCGATTCGATTGAATGACTAGCGCATTCATTGAATGACAATTGACACCATAAATTGAGCGACTAAAGGACAACTCGTCGAGAAGTTGACTGTAATGTTTAACGTTTGGACTAAAAGTCATTATGTGTGAAGTCGTTAAATGGGATGTTATAATTTTTTAAGTAGTCGTTGGTGGCGAATGCACGCTGTCATAATAGAATTTTATTATAAATAACGCATTTTATGGTTTTATCGAAAAATATCAACATCATCAGTTTGACGCCATATTTATTTTGGTGACTACTAGCGTCGCAGTGGGAAAAATATGAAACATATTAAATTGTTAACTAGTTGGACGTTGAGACTTGAGAGACGATTGTTCATGCGGCCTAGTTATTCAATTAAATGGTGTCATTGGATGAATGCGCTAGTCATTCAATCAAATCGCAGATTGAACCAGATGACTGCGACATATTATACAACCGGTTTTAGGATACACATAACACAACACAAAATGCCTTTTTGGTGCAAAAATACAACACGTGCCCAAGTAAAACGTGAGTCGTGACTAATTCAAGTTCCATAGATACATGACGCATAGCTCTATAAGCCTCACAGTCTAGCGCAGTTAGGTATACTTAGGGTTGCCATCCGTCCGGATTTCCCCGGATTTGTCCTAGTTTAAAGGGCGTCCGGGGAACGTCCGGCAGGGTTTTTGAAAAGTGTCCGGGTAAAATCCGGACTTTTTGTTGAGAGAAATTAACTTTTTAGTCATGAATCATGCAGCAATAAAAGAAAGATAAAAACACGTTAAACATACACACGGTTTCTTGCATGGACTTTGAGTTAATCAGACTTTTACAAATTCTTGTTGGAAATTAACAATTTAAGAGGACTTGTCCGGGGAAATAACCACATTTCGGCCAAATGTCCGGAAATTTTGTCGTGCCTGACCGGCGATGCAAATTTAGGTGATGGCAACCCTAGGTATACTCAACCTGCGGCCCGCCGCGCGCCGCATCGGGACTTTGTCAGTGGCCCGCGTAAAGTTGAAGTTAACCATAGATTGTTTCAAGATGAGTGGGAAACTGAATATATTGTTTTTTGTAACAAAAAAGTCTTCAGCTACTTGTTTGATGTTATGTCGTAAAGTGGTGAAATTTTGTCATTTTGAAATGTCTTATTTTGAACAGTCTTGCGGCCCGCGATACCAAGACTAAAACGTGTTTTGGCTCGTATAACAAAAAGATTGACTACTGCTGTAGTAAATAAAGGTTGAGTAGCAGGCTGGTCTAGCGCGATTTGAGTTGTGACTTGTGACGTATCACTCGCTCAACGGCGCGGCGCACAGTGGAAAATTTGGGTCCGTATCGGATCAAAAATCTGTAACTTCAAGGTTTTTCATCGTATTGTATTGAGATTTGGCACATGTATACAGTGATATACAAAGATTTTAAAAATAATCAATTTTTGTATTTTTTTTCAATGTATACATATTTATTTTAGGTAAAAAAAAAGAAAAGAGAAAAAAAGTAATATTACGAGTAGTTATATGTTTATTTTTTATAAATAAGTACTAATATGAGTAAAATTAAGAAAACTTAAATAATCACTTATCACACAAGCATAATAAAATACATAAAATTTTAAAATCGTATAGTACCTATCTATACCTCACACCAAACTAATTGATCTCAAATTAGACAAATCTTATAATATTATTGGTTTTTAAAACTAGATTTTAGTTACTGATAATGTTATATCTAATTGTTATTATCCTCGCTATTCCTAACTAAAATTACTTCCGGTGTAAATGTAGGATCACCTTCAGGTACCACCTTCAAAAGACTTAGTGCCTCTTCATCAAGATCCTTCACATTTCTCACATAAGGTTTTCTTAAACTTGAAATGAATGGATCTGAAGTATATAGAAGCGTTTTAAATACGTCTTCATTTGTAGCTATACGGGAACATTTTTTGGCATGGTGCAGGCGCATATTTCTGTAGTCTTTATTGCGCGACTCTTGTGCATCTTCCGACAGTTGCCCAATAGGAAGAACAGAAAAATGTTTGATCACGTTTTCTCCGTGTATAAGTAATTTGTGCACGGAGGATGGCGTGTAGTACCAATCATAGTTACTAACATAAATTCGCGCAGTTTCTAAGGCATAAACTCCAAATTTTTCGGGATCGATCATCATGCCAGAAGATAGAGCTTGTAAAATAATATACAAGCGTTTAATCAATGTTTCATCAACACCTGTTATGTTCGCCGAGCAAGTGTAATTGTAAAAGAACCTTCGTGCTGTATTTCCATCACTTGAGTTTCCACTTAATTGACGAGGTTTGTCGATAATTAATCCTAGCTCTTCCCTGAAACGTTTTTGAACAAATTCCTTCTTTTCTTTCTTCAATTTCTTTTTTTCTTCTGTTGTAGCAGACCAAGTCTTAAAGTCAAGATTGTAACAAATGTGTAATGCCATTTCCATGCTGCGAATCCAGGCATGCAATGTGGATAATCCATATTGGTAAGCACTAGTGGTGGTTAATATAACGTATAGCTGAAAAAAGTAGCGCGCTATTTCTTCGCAACGAATAGCGCGCGCTATAAAACTATGCGCAAGACGCTACGTTATAACGTATCGCGCGGTCACTGACCTAGCGCGGCGCCGCACGCGCTCCGACCGCGCGCGACTTTCGTTGGTTCGTTGTCGTATCGTTCGGGTCCAAATCGGGTGTATTCGGGTGTCACAACTTTTTCAGTGTTGTGTTGCGTGCATAGGTAAATTATAATGTTTTATAATCATCAATAATTTACCCCCTGCTCCGAAGAACACTGTACTGTAATATAATGGTAACTTCCGTTACGTATTTTTTCTAAATATGGATACGTTATTATATTTTTAAATGTAAATAAAATGTAAAAGAGAGAAGAAGAAAGTATGAAGCACTGGGAAGTGATTACTTTTTTGTACCTTTCGGGGTTGAGACCCTGGGCCCGTGGGGCCCTGGTGCCAAACTACTATTCAAGGAGTTATCCCAAAGACTGGTTGAGAAAACTAATGATCCCAGAGCTGGCGCTTACCTCGGCCAACGTATCAGTCTTGCGATACAGCGAGGTAATGCTGCCAGCCTCTTGGGTACATTGCCCGCAGCCTCCGACTTAGATTTAGTTTTTTATATATAGTCTTTCTTTTTTTTATTATTCTCCCCCTGTTTTATATTTTAGTAATATATTTTATAGGCACCAGTATTATGATTATTTTAAATGTAAAAAAAAAACTGTTGTAAAAAAATGTAAAAATAATATTTTAAGTATATTACCAAAAAAAAAAAATTAAAAACCATTTAAATAATTTAATAGGTACTTAAAAAAAAAGAATTGTATATAAACCAATTTCAATATATTATATTATATAATTATATTGTACCTTTCATTTTAATTTAAATATTTCAAACATAATAAAATTAACCAAATAAAATATAATAATTCCTTCAAACAACTATATTATTTTAAGTTATCTTTAACAAACACGTTATATAATATATTACACGAACTCTCCCACCGCGTTATAATTATTAACGAAAGAACTCAATAACGTCGGTAATTTTAGAACGTGTCCAATCGATCGTTACAACGTATCATTCGTTATAAAGTAGCGTCAAAACTAGCGCGCTTGAAATTCGTTATAACGTAGCGTCAAAACTAGCGCGCTTGAAATTCGTTATAACGTAGCGTCAAAACTAGCGCGCTTGAAATTCGTTATAACGTAGCGTCAAAACTAGCGCGCTTGAAATTCGTTATAACGTAGCGTCAAAACTAGCGCGCTTGAAATTCGTTATAACGTAGCGTCGAAACTAGCGCGCTTGAAACTCGTTATAACGTAGCGTCAAAACTAGCGCGCTTGAAATTCGTTATAACGTAGCGTCGAAACTAGCGCACTTGAAAAATGTAGCGTGTACCATCTAGCGTGCTATGAAAATATAGCCGTTAGGAACACCACTGGTAAGCACTTTCATTTTCAGGTCTAGCAGTCACTTTTAATAGGTCATTCATAAGTCGAGGAGTAGCCCCACATATCGTGCACGTAGAACCCGATGGAGTTTCTGTTAGGACCTGAGCCACCTTACCATCAATCATTGTTAGAAAAAGTTCGTGCTTTACATTTACTGCAACACTATCTTTGTTTATTAATGACGGGCGTAAAGATTCAATTTGTCTGGTAATTTCGTCTACAACTGACTTAGTTTTTTCAGGAGTTTCTTTACAAAATTCAATAGAAATGGGTCTACAATAACGAACAGATGAAGGTACTGGATTTTGCCAAATAATGGCCTTTGAGAGGTCATCAATTAATCTAATGGGAACTAATGAAGTGACGAACAGATTGGCATATGAAATAGTTTCCGATTCTTCTGGCAGTTTCTGCTTGTATTAACTTTGGCCAGATGAACCATCACATCCCCATTTACAGTAAAGGACTAAATATCTGTATTGTTCTTGGAAAACTGAATCAATTTTTAAAATTCTGGCAACTGTGTGGTCCAGTAAGTCTTGTATATTAATCACTTTAGCATAAGTATTTGTGATTTCGATTGTAGAAGATGGTGGATAGCAAGTTTGTTTTATTTATTGTATTTTGTAATATGGGGCAAACATTGTACACTTTCTTCCGTTGGTTAAATTTTTTAGGTACATATATTGTGCTTTAGTTAGATCCAAATCAATAAAAACACTCAATGCTTCTGTATCAGATAAAATCTTCACTTGGTTTGACTCCTTCCACGTAGTCGAGAAAACTTTTTTCTTTGCGCTCTCAGAGTTTCTTAGCTCTTCAACAAGACGAGCCTCTGCATACTCACCTAAGGCCCGCAGTCCTTGCAAAAATGCGTTACAAATGTGCTCAAACCCATATTCTTCTAGTAAAAGAGTGTTTTTCTTTTTCTTTGTTGATTCTGAGGAGTCTCCATAAGCAATGCACGGTCTTCCTTGTTCACCAGAAGTTGATGGCAGTGAATGTGCTTCAGACTCCGGAAACTGTACTGAATACCCTGACTCCAGCCAGCTTGTATTATTCAGAATAAATTGGTCCTCTTTCCGTGATGCTTTAGCCCAGCGCTTATTGAAAGAAGGCATAATATGTCTTTGAATGTCACCAATTATAAAACACAAGTTGTTTTCAGAAACATTTAATGTTTGCTGTAGAACTATGGACAACGATTCCAAGGTTCTGCCACGCTCGATATAGGGAATGATGAAATCACCCTTAGTACAGTTGAAAGTTGACATTTTAATGGAAATAACCAATTTAAATAAGTGTCACTTAATATGAAATACACGCTGAAGTGTGCAATTTGAAGATATTTGCTTCTCCTTATATACTGGTTTTTCAGATATTAAATACGTACTAATGTCAATGTTATGCATATTTACTCACGCAGGACGAGTGCAAAATAGATAATAAGCTATTGCTATCAAAATATTGTGGCTAATATTGTTTTTGTAAAGTATGTCAGCAGTAGCCGCAAAAGATACCGAATTATCTACTCCGACCTCTGTCACATTTTTTTTCCATAACTACCAGGACCGCAAACTTCTGCAGCAGATTTTTTTAATTTTTCATTTATAAATAGTAAGGCTATCAAATAACACATAAAGTTGCGCGTGGGGAGCCGTGAGTAAATATGAAAACCTTCGACGAAAAAAAAAAGTGAAAAATAGGGTATGTCAATTTTTAAGTACTTACTCAAAAATAAAAAGCATATTAAAATAAGTTAATAGCTCATTAATAAGAACATAAAATATCCTTTTAAAAAATGTATAAAACCGCATGCATGTGCTAAATACTTTTTTCACAATATTCATTTGAATTATGTGTATGAATGAGCCATCCGCTACTTCAACTTACTTCAACCTATGAAAAAAAAAAATGCAGTTTTAGTACAAAAAAAATGTCTGATTAGGATTATTTGGTTATTAGAGTATCGAATGCAATAAATATTTCATTCAAATTGTGATATTTTTAAAAACCATTTATGATATGCTCTAGTTCTACCATTTTCCATAGCGCGGCGTTAAGGGCGTTAGTATTCGCAGCACGACCGCTGACCGTTCAATGAGGCTAGTGAAATAGGTCGCCGGTTCGACTCCGGACGTTGTTATGCCAGAACATGCTTCATATTCAACCCATTATAAAATTTATTGAAGTATTATAAATGGTTAGCATAATATTATGTAAGTGACGAAACTTGACATTATTATCTAGAATATCTTATGAGGCCGAACCGCGCTTTGTAGAGTTGTCTAGGCGTTGGTCCGGACTGAAATACTGTCTCGGGGTCTAATCTGTTAATAAGGAAATCTGTTAAGGGGGCCGGGCTATCCTCGAAATTCTCATGCATACGTAATACCAAAATCATTTTGTCATACGAAAATATTTAACATGTTTGAGTTACTTTTCAGCTTAAAATAGTAATTACCTAGGTTCCTGAACAAAAATTAACTTCAAAATATTTAAACACTAAAAAAAATATTTTGTGTATAATTTTTTTTTACTAAATTTACTACTAAATATTTAAACACTAAAAAATAGAGTAAAACACTAAAAATATATAAACAAATAGTAAATTTACTACAAAATATTTTAATACTAAAAAATATATAAATAAATATTAAATTTACTACAAAATACTAAGAAATATTTTGTAGTAAATTTAATATTTATTTATATATTTTTTAGTGTTTTACTCTATTTTTGAGTGTTTAAATATTTAGTAATAAATTTAGTAAAAAAATTATACACAAAAAAAATTTTTTTAATGTTTAAATATTTTGAAGTTAATTTTTGTACAGGAACCTAGGTAATTACTATTTTAAGCTGAAAAATAACTCAAACATGTTAAATATTTTCGTATGAGAAAATGATTTTGGTATTACGTATGTATGAGAATTTCGAGGGTAACCGGGGCTCTTAAGAATAAAAATCTTCAAGTCTAATAATTAATCATATATTTTGTAATGAAATAAAACTTAAATACTGTCAGAGTTCACGTTTCTTTTTAATTAAAATTTTATTATGAATTATAAATTATGATGCAAATGTATGAAAAAAAAACCCGAAGCGAACACATACAGGTGTAGCTCAGAATTTCAGTGATATTATATAATATAGGTATATTTCATTGTGAGGTTTGATGGCTAAATGGGAAATATTGCTATTAACTTTTCGTAAGGAGTGATGTTTTATTTTTTATGTATGTTATTTTGCTGCATTTTGCAGCTGAATTCTAGTTAGGATCATAATAATAATAATATCTATGAACGCTTCACACCACGTCAGTCTGGCCCCGTGCCAAGTACCTGAGGTACCAGACAACGGAAATATATTTAATACTTTTTAAACTATAATAATATATAAATTAAGATTTTTATTAACTTTGAAAACCTTTTGTTCCGTCAGCGGGATTTAAACCCTCGACCCCTGGCTTGATCCACTGAGCCACAGTGGTCGTCATTAAGAATGCAGTGCATCTATTATCGTTTTATAATAATTACAAATCTCCGTTATAAAAACGGTCTATTAATGGGCAACTAGGTATTATTGCGTGATAAAGACACCGTTTAAAGTAACACAAAATATATCTCAAACAGTTTAATTACATATTACCCACCTTCTACATCTAATGTGACATTGTCTATACGCACTCGATTTTATTTTATTTTAATTTTATTCCCTCAGATAACTCATGAGGGTTTGATTTTGTTTGCATTAGGAACCGTACCATGTCAAAATCGCCCGTTCCTATTGCAGCGAGCATAGAGAACAGGTGTATATAAAATGGGAGTTTTTAGACATCCGGAGTGCGTTCAACTACAAGAGCCTCAGGAAAATAATACATTGATTAGATGTAGAATACAATCAGGCATGTCAGGAACAAGACGATACATACATTTTATGGCCGTCGGCCATAAAATGTATGTATGCCATACTTGAGCATTACTGCTCCTGCACAATGTGGCTGTAGAAAAGCAGGCCTGAAATGCTTTACAGGATGGTAAGCATACTGTAGAGCATTTTAGGCCTGCTTTTCTGCAGCCACACATACTTTCACAGTTTCCTTTGCATCTGCAGAAAATTAATTTCATGAGATCGGAGTGGGTTTGGGAATCTTTTTCTCAAAAGATCAACATCAACTACAAGGTTGGTCTAAGGTAATTTTATTGTAAAATGTATCAAATAAAGTTAAAGAGCGATAATAAACCTATTAAAGAAAATTATCACTATTTTGCTTATAACTTTTTAAATTTTTAATTTAGGGTAAAAATTCATATGAACATATTTGTAGGCAAAATAATTTGCAATAAATTATGTTCTCAATTTTTTTTTTGTAAGACTCATAGTTTCCGAGATACCACGAAAATAGTGTTGTCACCCCTTTTTTCAAGATGGCGGCCGAGGGACAAGAGTGGCGACCCCACAAACTTGAGGTTAAGCTTCTATTGACCCCCCCAACATATTTCAAAAATAAAATTGCGTCCTCTAATAAATGCAATATTCGGTCCTAAAATTGTAACATTTCAATGGACTATTCGTCTCTTTAAACAATTATTTAAATATGTAGTTATTTTTTGTCATGAATGCAAAATGCAAGTGGATTATAATTAACTTGGATATCTGAGTAATAATAATAATAATTAATGTATTTAAAAAATACCAAGTAATTTATATATATTTTAATGTGCTAAAACTTTTATTATTATGTTTGCAAAGATATTAAAATAAGAAAAAATCGCATTAAATAATAACATAATGTTAATTGATTAAAGCGCACGTTTTATTTGTAAACTTACAGTAATAAAAAAAGCATACCTATTCATATTTTATTTTACTTAAATGGTTCTTTGTGGAAAAACACGAAACCTTAATAAATAAAAAATACCGGAAATAAAATAGGGTGTAAGTGCCAAAATTTTCGAAACGTATTTTTTACCGGAAATGTATTCTATGTGCCATCGCCAATAATCTAAAATAAGCATTAAGTGACTAGCATTTGACTAGCATAGTTTTTTGCTTGGTTTTTACATATTTTAATAAAGGTGGAGGAGCGGGACGCATAGCACATTGTTATATGGGTGCTGCCAGTGCGGCGTGCCGCCAATGTTATGAAAATGGTTAGTGACCGACCGAACTTTCGGTTTCGGTTTCGGCCAGTTTCGGCCAAAAAATCCAGTTTCGGCCTTAGTTTCGGTTTCGGCCAAAATATAGCCGAAACTTTCGGCCCTGCCGAAACTCTAGTGTTCGTGTGTCGTTCGGTAAACTCGTGCTTGCTCGCCGGCGAGACCCCAGCTCATCTCCCCACCGTCCATATTTTAATCGTGTTTTGAGGTTATGTTTTGCAAATTATTGCCAAATTACTAAGTATTTATTTTGTTTTTCTTAGTACTTCGTTTTATTTTCATCAAATTCTCTAAACTTATTCTTATCGAACATGAGAGGTTCGAATTTTATTTCTAGACGACAAACGCACATTGGTGAATTACGTGCTATGTTCTTATTTTAACAATATTTCCCAAACAAAGGATTAAGTAAATAAAATAAATCGATTAAATCGTGTGTGTACTTTGTTTACTAAATAATTTTGTTTGACTATGAGATAATAGGAGGACAAAGCTTACGAGATTTATCTAGTCAATCATCTCGCCTCATTCTTTTCTTTTTACCACGCGTTTTATTTATATTCAAAATAATTAAACTCTGATAGAATCGTATCCCCACTTCCCTTGCGGCCCTTATTACACAATATTTTCTCTTGTGCCTGTTACTTAATGATTATTATCCGATTATTTGCATTGAAAATTAACCAGAAATATAAATTAAAAAAAGAAAGTATCCTCTTATAGTCTAACTCTAGGCGAAGATAAATGAAAATTTAAGATTTGGCACTATTTCTAATGTGTTAACAAATGTTACAGGACAGTAAATTTCAGTAAAAAATCGTCATTTTAAATGTTTTATCAAGTTTCGGTTTCGGTTTCGGTTTCGGCCGAAACTGAGAGCAAGGCCGAAAGTTCGGTTTCGGTTTCGGTTTCGGCTGAAAAATGAGTTTCGGTCGGACATTAAAAATGGTGAATAACACCTGTTGTTATTCACCATTTTTAGCTATTTTAAATAGAATAGTGTGAATAATGTTTTATTGCTTTCATTATTTTTACTTGGTATTTTAATATGTTGACTCAAAAAATTGATAACTTTGTTGTTTTTGGTTATTTACTTAATATGTAATATCACGTCACTAGTGTTTGTGTGTCTAAAACTTTAAATGTCCAAAGTGCCAATTTACCGAAACAAACATTAGAACTTAGATCTCTATTTAAACATAATCCATGGCACTTAGAGCCTTATTTAAGTTAGTTAGAATTGGAGTTAGGGTTTTCTATATATTGTCAATTAAAATGTAATTTTGTTGTAGTAATTGATAAGTAAAATACTTTGTTTTTTCTACATAAAGAGATTTTATCGTAGTATAAGTATTTCCCTCAAAAAAATAAACAAAATTTATTTCGAAGATGAGCTACTATTTTGATCAACAATTCCTCCACATTTTGTTTTTGGCACTTACACCCTATTTTATTTCCGGTATTCTTATGATGAGCTATTTTTCATTATTTTTTTTTTTTTAATAAAAGTACAAAATAAACTAACAAATATTCGGAACCGATTGTGTCTTTAATAAATAAAGTGAAAAAATGTAAAAAAGTTGTGATTTTTTTAAGTCGTGGTAGAAACAACATTGCCATAATTTAGAGAAAGGTGGAACTGATATTATGGTTTATTTGTCAATGCAGATATTTTTCCTATTTTCTACAAAACGATAGCAAACAATACAATAGTCAATAGAGTATCGGTACAGTTACGTTTTCGGAGTCACGACAGAGCTTTTTACCGTGATCTAGGCGAGCGTAAATTACGTGAGAGTGTGGCGAATTCGCAAATCTTGGGGTCCGATTCTCAAGAACCGAATGTCGTTCTCAGGTGCCGTCTCCGTCAATTCGCTCGTACGGCGTAAAGGGATCAATTCAGACCACAACGCGACGAGGCGAGGCGAGGCGAGGCGCGGCGCGGCATTTTGTATGGATTTGACAGATTTCAATTGCGTGAGACGTCTTGCGAATCCACATAAATTCAGAAATGCATCTATGCGTCGCGTTGCGGTCTGAACAACCCTTAGCGTTCCGATCAACGCAGCAAGCGATTGCGACCGACAAAATTTTAAATAAAATGCCACTTTATGACATAGGCTTTAGGTTTTATTTTGCCCTACGCCACTACAAAGCAGCGGCGACATCGGTCGCTAGACCAATGTCGGTAGAAACAAACCTTTAAAACACACGCCGGAAATCGAAGCTACCGAGTTGTGGCCTATGAGTTGTGAGCATGTGACACGGCCCAGTGTCATCCCACTTCCAGTTAGCCATTTGAGACCAATTCCTTTAAGTATATAACTGTATTACATGTTAGGAGAAAGAACGAAGTTAAAATGATTGTGGAGAGGTTATACATAATATACGTCTTATATTATTATGTCCGGCTGTAAATATTTTTTGAGAACCAAAAGATTAGCTTCTTTTGCCTGACTTCGCTAAGCGCATCAAATATATTTGATCTCAAATTCGCATGAGGCTTTGGTGGGATCATTAGGTACCTTCGGCATATTCGTTACTCGTTAGGCAAATTCACTTCAATTACGTTTCCGGTAACGCAGACGCACTTTCACATTTTACAAAACTATATCAAGACCACAGACATACATCAAGATATATACCGCATGTCGCTCCATTTATATGAAAACGAGCGTGTCACTTTTTTCCTACCACTGTGACGTACCGACGACACAGAATATATACACTACGCGAGCCGACGATAGGAAACGTGTCCATAATCAAGACCAACGTTTCTATTTGAATTTCTACTGCTCAATACGGCACTTTTAGGCATTTAGGCATTTTCAAAATTCCGATTAAGTCCGATTCCGATAGCAGATTAAAGAACAGCAGGGCAATCGCGCTAAATGTTTTCAACTGAACCGCAAATGAAACTCGGACGTTGATCGACTTTTGGAACGATTCGCTAACGATTTGACAGCCAGTTGAGAAGTTACTGAACCTCAGCCCAAGCGCAAACGCTGTCAAAATAAAAAGTTGATACAAAGCTACTTCTACTCGCACGTACTTCTGAAATGTTTGGTGTGTTAAATTGACGAAAATCTATGGAAAAATATAACATAAGCTATAATCAAATTATAATATAAGCTTATGTTTTACTTCAAAGCTCTTCAAAGAACTATTTGAGTTTGTTAAAAAGTGAATTGAACTTTGACATTACTTACATACATCTTTACGTAAATGTTTTCTATGCCACAAAAAACTTTTGTCACAACTTCACAAGTCACTTCTCAACACGGCTTTTGTAAATTAAAGTAAAACAATATGAATTTAACTATACGTAAATTATAAACTCCAAGTAATAATCATCCACAAATCACAATAACTACTTGAAACAACTTCACTCGTGTCATATTCATTCGTAAATAAACAATTTGTCAATTGACCAATTAACGCATCGGAAAAAATGTGTTCATATTTAAACCAATCAAGATTAAATCAGAAGGGCGCTGATTGGTCCGCTGCAATGTCTGTCTAAAGGTCAAACGTTGCGCTCCGTTTGAGTTCCATCTAAGGTTGAGTTACGGTTGGAACGTTAGCACGATACTGAAATTTGTTCAGACGCAGCGGAACCGAACCGTAACTGAACCACAACCAAAGCAGATGTGAACCTGAATTGAAACGTTTAAAAATAACGCGATTGCCTTGCTGACTTTCGAAAGACGAGCATTGATCGTCGTTTGAGAACGCGATATGGCACGCGAAGTACACACACATGCGGTATCTATCTAGATCTATGTCTGTGATCAAGACAAAAAAATAATCATCAAAAATAATCATCGCGTGATGATGTAACGGTAGAAAACTGTTGGCACTACTCACACATGCATAAAAAACTCACCACGACTATGATCTACTCATACCCATCATCAAAATAGGTTCACAAACAACGAAGTTAACCACGAATAAACAAAAAATATACGGTGGAATTGAGGAACCTCCTCCTCTTTTGAAGTAGGTTAAATAAATGGTAATAAATAAAGGGCATACCGCATACGTGTTAATACCTCAATTGTGGGAACAGACACAATAGATTTTCAATTGTTATGTTGTGATAATCGGGTGCCGCTTAGGTATTGATGGGTTAAGCTGATTTTGATTGATGCCGGTGACATTATGCACATATGAAAGAAAGCACCCTGGCGGCCTCTCCACACTCTGGCATAATGTCGATTGTGCTATGGACAGCTTCGCAAAGCTTGGTAATCTATCGTGATTCGTGGCCCAACGTAAAAGGGCCTTATCAGTCAATACGCAATAACCTATTAGGAAATTGATGATGTAAGAGGTCGACGCAGGATTCGCTGGGGTGCCAACTGATAATTCTCTCTTTTTAACCTCGAGCCAAAAACGAGAATGTTAGATATGTATATTTGACGTGCCTGTATAGTACTCTAATTTTTATGTCTGAAAACAAAATTTCTTCAAGAGCTTGGAGAGTTTTGAGCGAGAAAATGTGCGTACCGGTCCCACGCTGCATGCTTGACTGCTTTATAGTAGGGGAGGGGTAGGTGCTATTTGTGTAGTCACTCGAGCATCATGGAGACCTAGTAGGTTTTTTACATTAGGTAAAACTGATAAAAAAATATTGAGAGCGTTTTTTATTTAAGCGGTGGGTTCAGAAACTGCAGCCATTTGAAAGTTTTGATTTTATTTGCTTATTTAGGTAATTTATAAACATATTTAAGACAACAAGGACTAAACCATTTAGCTTAGTGCAAAATAAAATATCTGCGAAGCCTAGTTAGGAAAATATAAAGCTTTATTTTTTTATATTTTAAAATGTGGCTTATCTGACCTTCGAATCGTCAGTGCTTTAATATGGAAGCTTCTTTGCTTTGGGGTATACTAAACACCCCCTATCTTAATCTGATAGATCCGATGACATTTCAATATCAAAAAAAAATAGCCCACCACGTCAGAAATCTGATGTCTACATATACATGATGTCTACATACATCTAGACACATGTCGGAAGCCTATATACAAGCTTAATCTGACACGCTCGAGCTAATCCCAAAATCCCCTCTTTCCCTCCCCAACTATTGACTTTTATTTGCATCCTTGTATACAAATTAAACAACATCTACTTATTTTAAGACAGACTACTTAGTATTTTATCTAAGGTTCATTCAGTCTTTCCTCCTCCGCTTCATAACCCCGAAATAATTTTTGATTGACGAATATAATATTACAAGAAATTGTTTACCTTTGCAATTATTCAGATTGTTTCCTATTTTGTAGGAGCAGTTTAGCAGTTTCTTAACTAGGCATTGCCAACCATTGTAAAGAAATAATAGTCCTATCAAGTTTACTGCGTGTTTAATATTTAAGTTAATTTTAATTTTTAGTATAAAAACTAACATTATATTAAAATATAATGCTAGTTTTTATACTAAAAATTAATAATATAATTGCTTTATAGCAATTATATTCAATATTATATTTTATAAATATGTAGTGTATTATTCCAGTGATACCAATTATATCTCTTTGTAGATTATTAACATGGTCCTCAATGTTAAAAGGTTTAATATTATGTTAATAATATATTGTATTAAATATAGTAATAATAACACAAGTACAAATTAATATATCATGTTCAAATCCATATCCATACTTCCATACTTCCATATCCATACTAATATTATAAATGCGATAGTGTGTCTGTCTGTCTGTTCGTCTGTCTGTCTGTCCGTCTGTCTGTCTGTCTGTTACCTCTTCACGCTCAAACCGCTGAACAGATTTTGCTGAAATTCGGCATGGAGATACTTTGAGTCCCGAGAAAGGACATAGGATAGTTTTTATCCCTGAAAAATGTACGGTTCCTGCGCGATAAACGAATTTTGGCGCAAAGGAGTTGCGGGCGTCATCTAGTTAATAATAATAATACAATAGTACAAATCATTGTTTGAGACTGACAAAGGAAACTTGATTTTCAATTGTTTTAGTGTTTTTTTTTTTTTTTTAATTCACAAAATACGATCGAGGCAACTCTTAAAAAAATATTAGTGCAGTCATCGCCAGAGGTTTTAACCTCCGAAAATTGTAATAGTGAATGGATTTTTGTTTTTGAGGTGTCATTCTCTTTTTTACACTATAATTTGCAAAGTTTACCAAAAATTTTTTGCGCTTTTAATTTTTTAGTTACTTAATTAAAAATTAATATTTCACCATATAAAACAGGTCCAGAAAAAAAAATTTTTTCTTGTTCCTGTTATTTAATGACTCTTATCCGATTGTTTACGTTGAAAATTAACCAAAAACACAATTTTTAAAAAAGGAAGTTTGCTTTGCTAAGCTAAATACAACTATAAGGTTTTTGCAAAGTTTTTAGAGATTAACGCTCGTCGTAACCAAGATAAAAGGGTTTGGGTGGAGGTTTGTAACGAAAAGTGTGTTAAGCTTACTTGTGCGTATTTTTTTTAGAGAAATGATAACTTTTAAGTACTTAAAAACGTTTAAATATGTCCAAAAATGTGTAAAATAGACCGAAAATATTTTTCTATATTTGTTGAGAATTTATTTAAGTGAGAGCTAAAACATTAAATGCATCGACAAATGAAAGACTTTTTCTTGTCTTTGAAATATTTAAACTTTCTACTTAAAGCCAGAAAAAAATTGGTTGCTACAAATCTCACGTACATACTAAAGACGCATGCTGCGACCTATGTTTGGAAAATGCTTACCTGAATACAAAAAATGTCAGTTCTTATCCTAATTTGTATTTTTTCCTTTAAGTATGTTTTAGCAAATATAATTAATGAAAAAAAAACAATTTTATTCCGTAAAAACCTAACCAAAAGAAATAAAATACAGATTTTCTTCGAAATATCAGTGAAAAGTTTGTGCTATATTTTCAGAAAATTTAATAAAGTAAGAGCTAAAAAGTTATACACAGAAATAGAAGGCTTTGTTAAGCCTAAAAAATAATTTTAAACTTCCTATTTAAAACCAATATAGGAACGCCATTTACCTGGCGAGGCACACAACAAGCACAAAAAATAATAATATATTTTATTATTTTGCTATACATTTAAAAGAAAGAAATATGCAAATTTTCTTCAAAATTTTACAGTTTATGAGTTTACTTGAAGTGGAAGAGAATAATTTAAAAATCAAAAGTATAAAATTTAAAATTCAATAGGTAAACTTTATTATTTATGTTATCAGCTACACATTCCATTTTTTCTTTTCAATTTTCATCCACTATTGCAAAAATCGGAGGTTTGCACGATTTTTACGCTCTGGGAATTCCAACATGGAAACATAATTATTATGGTGATTTTGGTTTTTATGAGAAGTACTTATACTAAGCATTTCTACCAAAAAGTAAGATTTTGCACCAAGGTATACCATGGATGCTGAGAGAACTCCTGACTCCTTATATTTTGAATTCTAAAAAATACACTACATAAATATAAAAAAAAGCTTTATTTAATACTTATTTTTTTGTGAGTTGTGAGAGAGAGGAAGCTGGTTTTCTTTTTTTTTTTAATATTAAAGTCACGATTGTCAACCACACCATAAAGAAATGCAATTTTGCTCAATCATTTCATCATATTTTTTTTGCATGTTATAAAATTTTATGCATAATAATTATGTATCCATACTAATAAATATAAATGCCAAAGTATTTTTGTCTCTGCCTGTTACCCCTTCACGCCCAAAGCTAGGTATGAAGATACTTTGAGTCCCGGCAAAAGGACTGCATAGAATACTAGATGTTGCTCGCGACTTCGTCCGCGTTAGCATATTAGATCACGTCCCAAGTATACTTGTACAAAAATATTCAATGTACAGAATTGACCTTCCCACGATTTTCCGCGTAATTTAGGAATTTCACGCAACCGTACATTTTTCCGCAAAAAATACCCGAGACCTTCACGTCTATTCTTCGGTCTATTCTTCATGTTTGCCAAATAACATAAAAAATGCTCCAGTAGTTCTTATGATAATAAGCAAACCATACTTTATATTATACTTTATACTAATGAGTAATGTTATAAATGCGAAAGTATGTCTGTCTGTCTGTTACCTCTTCACGCCCAAACCGTTGAACCGATTTTGGTGTTTGGCATAGCGATACTTTGAGTCCCGGGAAAGGACATAGGATACTTTTTATCCCGGAAAAATGTACGGTTCCCGCGCGATAAACGAGTTTTGGTGCAACGGAGCGGGCGTCATCTAGTTTCATAGCCTTCTTCGATAAATGGGCTATCTAACACTGAATGAATTTTTCAAATCGGACCAGTAGTTCCTGAGATTAGCGCGTTCAAACAAACAAACTCTTCCGCTTTATAATGTTAGTATAGATTACTTATCCCGGAAAAATGTGTGGCTCCCTCGCGATAAGTTTTGGCGCAAGGGAGTTGCGGGCGTCACATCTATAGTTCTTTATAATTTACATAGTTAATGCTATTTATAGAACTGCCTCGACTAGAAGGTAAATTGAGGCTAAATTTCAACACAAATCTGGTCAATTAATGTAAATCGTTTCAACGGTCGAAAACGGTTGTATTCTACTGATTGTCATCTATACTAATAGTAAATATGAAAGTGTGTCTGTCTGTCTATCTGTCTGTTACCTCTTCACGCTCAAACCACTGAACCGATTTTGCTGAAATTTGGTATGGAGTACTTTGAGTCCCGGGAAAGGACATAGGATACTTTTTGTCCCGAAAAAATGTACGGTTCCCACGCGATAAACTAATTTTGGCGCAATGGAGTTTTAGGCGTCGTCTAGTATGGATTATAAAAATTAAAAATTAACCATAAAATGGTATGTTCATTTAGAAGGTAGAACGCGGATAAAAACACATACGGCCGTACTTATGGGAGATTAAATAATTACTAGCTATATGACCGAGCTTCGCTCGGTATTCAAAAAATTAAAAAAACACACATATCGTTGGAGCCGATTCCGAGATTCTTTATATATATATATATATATATATATATATATATATATAATATGTTACGCTCAAAGACCGAAATCGCTCAATGAGCGAAAAAAAGGCTCACAACGCGTTGTGGTCACAGTGAAACAGCCACGACGCGAAATTCGCGTCGATTTCGCGTCGTGGCTCTAATGAAAACGGTCACGACGCGTTCTGGCAATCGCAAAAAGTCCACAACGCGAAATTCGTGTCATGGCTGATATTATGCTTTTCGTTTTTCTTGATCTGTTCTTGATTGATTAATTATTAAATCACTGCATAACGTGTTTATCATTATTATTTATAAAATATCCATACTTCCATACTATCCGTACTATTATTATTACTGTCTGTCTGTCTGGCGCAAAGTGCTATTGGCAGGGGACTGTTTAAAAATTCTGGGGACAAAGTTGACAGAAGTCTACTAAATATATAAATTGGCAGTGAGACTTTGTTTTACGAAAATAATATGTATTAATCATTATTATTTGTAATATTAACCGCCTTATGGTATGTACTTTCGTCAACTTCTTCGTAAATATCACTTTAAGTGCTGACGCTAGTGATGGGGACAGCCAGGCGACTGTTTTTTAAGACATTCTATCGCTTCTAGAAAGAAACTTTAAACAGTTATGGTTCTGAAAACAAAGGGCATGTAAAATTTTGAGGTTAAAGTTTCATTAGGAGTGATTATTTTATAAGTTACTAGCTGTCCCGGTGAACTTCGTGTCACTTTAAAACCTTCCCAGGACTTCTACGAATATTTTAAGACTAAAATCAGTCCAACCCGTTCAGCCGTTTTCGAGTTTTAGCGCGACTAACACATTTGAAAATCCATTTTCATATATATAGATTCTAATACTTTTTGAAAAAATTGGTCAGGACAGCGATTTACGAGCTTACAGAGAATCGCCCATAAATAAAAGTGGGAGAGCCATGCTTCGGCACGAATGAGCCGGCTCGACCGGAGAAATACCACATTCTCACAGAAAACCGGCGTGAAACAGCGCTTGCGCTGTGTTTCGCCGAGTGAGTGAGTTTACCGGAGGCCCAATTCCCTTCCCTACCCTCCCCTATTCCCTTCCCTTCGCATCCCTACCCTCCCCTATTCCCTTTTTTTTTTTTTTTTTTTTTTTTTATCGGTGGGAAATGCGTTACGCATCCCCGGCGACCCGTGGGAGTAGTCGCCGGGGTATGTGGGACTCCCCAGGTGCTGCGGTAAGGAGGAGCACCCGGGGTTACCCACTAAAACCCACCGGTGCCTCCTTCCTCCGCTACGCTGCTGGGCTACCGGACCCGCCGACGAGGGCGATATCTGCGGCAGCCCAGTTAGCGGCATCTGTTTGTGCAGACTCCATCGCAGCAGCTGTAAAGCTGTTGAGCCTTCGGGAGAGCAGCCCGAGGCACCGGGCGCTCTTCTACCGGGCAGGGCTCGTGCAATGGGCAGCGGATTCCCCAATCCGCCGCCCGAGCCTTGATTACGGCGGGAGCTGGCGCTCATGTATGGCGCGCCTGCGCCCTCCGCGCCGTCTTCGAACGGGATCCGCGGCCACGTCCGCTTCTCTCTCCCGTTCGGCAGCCTCTTTCTGCGAGATGACGGCCTCGCAGAAGTTGGCTATTGCGTCGAATCCTTCACTCGACCTAACCATAGCCGTCACTATGGCCGGGAGGCTTAGGTCTAATCCGGTAGTAGCGCAGAGCACCGCTCGTTGTTCTGCCCATGCCGGGCAGTCCTCGAGCGTGTGCTGCGCCGTGTCATCTCCGTGATCGCAGTGGTGGCACTGCGTCGTCGGTTCTCTCCTAGCCGTACGGTGCAGGTAATGGCCAAAGCACCCATGCCCGGTCAACATCTGCACCATACGGAAGGTGAGGACGCCTTTGCAGTGCGTTACCCACGTCTGCAGGTGCGGGCGAAACGCTGCCACCACTGCGCGTCCAGCCGTTGGTGTTGCCATCCGGTCCTCCCAGGCGCGCATTATAATTATGCGCGCCTGACGCCTCCACCGAGCGGTACCCTCCCCTATTCCCTCTTAAAAGGCCGGCAAGGCACCTGCAGCTCTTTTGATGCTGCGAGTGTCCATGGGCACAGAATATATATTAGTTGTACCAACAGAATTCCCACTGGCGAAACTCGTTTAAAGAATTAACGACTCATTCTACGATACTATAAAGTTCAAATTCCGACCGCGCAGTGCTAGGTACTTACAATTATATTTGCCTACATCTCCGCTCTCTTTCTATCGCATAACTCGTACCTTTTCTGAAGAAATCAGGGTTGTCTCTTTTTTTAAAAATAATATTATAATCTTTATATTTAATTAACTACATTTTATTTGACTCAAAATAATCTAAGATATTATGTCAGTACTACGTAGATTTAATTCGCGTGTCACTAGTTACGTGTACTTAGATTCGGATAAGTACCGTAAACCGTTACTTATTCTTAATCTTAATAATCTTAATAATTGAAACCGGTCTTATATTACCTACTTAAAGTGTTTGTATAACTTAGTTATTTTTGTAAACAAATGAGGTTTCGAATAGTACACCTACGATGCTTACTATTAGTAATAACTAGTGTTCACGCACAAGATAGGATATATCTGCTATCCTGCTCCTAGCTGACGTATCATGCCTGCAGCAGCCCATTGGTCACCCATCACGCGATAATCGCAGCGATTGGCCGCCGATGACGTGATACGCAGTCGTGTCACCCCTCATACGCACCTAGGTTCACTTTGCATTCTCCATCTTAAAAATACGCATTGTAACCCCTTAACGTTTTCTCTATAAATTCGCAAAATATTGTAAAAGTTTTTAGCTGAATATACGCAAGAAGTCGATCCAGCTGTTTTCTTCACTCCTCGGGTAAAAGGCCAAACCAAGTCAGCCAAAAACGCGCAAACAACTAGTAACTCTTATTAATTATTGTGTTTTTTTGACAATATTAATTATACGTCTACTAATAAAGGCATGTACCTACCTACTAAGGTAACCCAACTAATATATTCTACTTCAACTAGTATTTAAAACTATTTAAATCATAAGTAATCGTAATTTTACTCTATAATAAATTGTACAAAATTTAAATCTATAATAAACTAGCTGTCCCGGCAAACGTTGCTTTGCCATAATGTATTTGCCATATTATTTTATTGAAGTGACTAAATAAGTATGTCACCATGGCAACGTCGATCGCTATCCCGTCGCACAAACAATGGTCGCCGTCAGTCTCAGGTTGTAATAATTTACTATTATTTATTCAACAAATGCACTTATCAATATATAAAGTACCGTGTAGCCGATTCTCAGACCTACTGAATATGCATATAAAATTTTGTAAAAATCAGTAAAGCCGTTTCGGAGGAGTTCGTGGACTAACATTGTGACACGAGAATTTTATATATAAGATAATAATAATAATAACAATTTAAAAAGTTCTAATACTTCATCGACATCGTCCTTAGGGAGCTTAAAGAAAGTTAAATTTGGTTCACATTCCGTGTTAAGGCAGTTAAACACTGCGCAATATTTCTTTGCCCTTTTTTTATTGTCCATTGTGATCAGATTAATTTATCAATTCTGTGACAGCGAATGAATAAGTACGCAGGTAGGCATGCCGCATGCAACGATCAACTAAAAACTCGTGCGCGCGCGTCACCGCTCGCCTGTGAGTCCCTGCTGAAGTGCCCCTCTAGGGGGGAACTTACAGTTCGATGCCTACAGGCGCGAGTGGGACAGGCCTGCCATGGGCGACGGTAAAAAAAAGTCGATTTGAAAATATGATTTTATATTTTTTAATTTGTACAGTTGACGAAAAAGCTTTTTCGGTAAGTACTTCCGATTTGGATGTGACGTCATCACACTAGTAATTTTAATATCTTTTATTTATCACGTTCGTTATATTATGTAAGTTTATTTGTACATAAATAATAAGAATAAGCCTAGAAAGGTTTGTAAAATATGTTTTCTTAAATAATTCAAATATCAGTTTTATATAATACGAGCTTTTGCCCGCGGCTTCGCTCGCTTTAAGAAGTATTATTATATACAAACTTTCAATCCCTATTTTAACCCTTTGGGTTTGGAATTTATCAAAATCCTTTCTTAGCGGATGCCTACGTCATAACATCTACACGCCAAATTTCAGCCCGATCCGTCCAGGGGTTTGGGCTGTGCATTGATAGATCACCATGTCAGTTAGTCACCTTTGAGTTTTATATATATTGATAAAGTATCTCCATTTATTGTAGTTGGGAAATGACCTACTTTTTTTCTACATGCTAATCGCTTCTTAATCAAATATAGCTATGTCCACACTATGCAATTTCATCTTAAATTTTCATCATCATCTTTTTATTCAACTTTCGTTTGGCATCCATATCCATACTAATATTATAATCTGTCTGTCTGTTTGTCTGTATGTCTGTTACCTCTTCACGCTCAAACCGCTGAACCGATTATGCTGAAATTTGGCATGGAGATACTTTGAGTCCCGAGAAAGGACATAAGATAGTTTTTATCCCGGAAAAATGTACGGTTCTCGCGCGATAAACGAATTCTGGCGCAACGAAGTTGCGGGCTTCATCTAGTATTCAATAATTGAATGCGTCGAAATCCACCCGCGTTGGAAAGAAAAGTGTCATAGCGTCGCGGGCATGCCTTACGTGCGATGTTTACTGTGCTATAACGCATGCCCTTGATGAACAAAAAAGGCACAGTGTGGACAAAGCTATATTTGATTAAGAAGCGATTAGCATTTAGAAAAAAAGTAGGTCAAGTAGCCTATTATAAAAGTCTACATTCATTTAAAGTCAGATAATCAATAAACGGGTGAGGCCACCAATTTTTGCTGATTTGGTAATATTTTCGAGTGCGCTTGGGCTACTTTAGGTTACCTCAGTCCTCATTTCAAATTAGGCTACTTTAGGCTACTCAACCTCTGAAAATGGGCTACATCAGGTCCCGACCTGTTGGCAACACTGTGTAATAGAAGTATATCTACGCTACCAACGTAACGTAATAATTCAGTGCCAAATCAGCAAAAATTGGCGGCCTCACCCAAACATCCCTGAGTGCGGCTGATAAAGACGTCACACAATATAACCACTTACTAATAAAAATATTTACACAGACAAAATCTGCTTGCCCTTGTCCGGCATATTGGTAAAGTCATAATATTATGACATACAAAGACAGCGGACCTTGAATAGTTTGACGCAGCGTAAATAATAATACAAGCGACTGCTTTCGATAAAAATTAAAATAAAATGCCACCTCATATAGCTAATGATATAGAAAGACTCAGAAGCCACTAGATAGGATAGATAAAGATAACATATTTTTGCTTGTGTGCAATTGAATGTTTAATGTTTATATTAAGCTCAAACAGGGTTGCCGGGCGTCCGGATAAAACCGGACGCAGTCAGGTTTTTTGGTTACGTATCCGACCAAAGACGGTTTTACATCTAACGAGATGTAATATTTTATCAATCAGATGTTAAATTGTTTAAATAAAACAGAAAATTTGTACAAGAACGTATTGCTTTACCTACCTACTGTGAAGTGTGCTTTTTTATACGAATGTCCGGCCAAGCTGCCTGTTTTATCTGGCTTTACGGCTTAGCGACCCTACGCTCAAAGACCGAAAACGCTTTTCGGTCTCTGAGCGTAACATTTTAAATACTCTACATATTTTGTCGTACATGCTAATTTGCTAAAAAAGTCAGCTACTATAAGTATTTGCTATTCTATTTAGATCTAATAATCTTAACGTAAACAAACTAAAGTCTTATAAAAGTATTAAGGGAAAAGCACTAATGCTCGACATGAAACTAATATATGACACCTACGAAAAAAATACCATAAAATAAGAATTATATAAATTATTTCTTAACACTGTAAATTTTATAAGATTCTCAAGATATCTGTTGATGTGAAAAAAAATATTAGGGACGCCTGCGGAAGCAAAATTTTAAAATGGGATTTTCGTAAACAATGTGACCGCGTCGACACGCGCTCGGCAATTTCTTAGCAAATAGGTTAAGGAAGGCGAAATTTTGCACGTAAGTTTTGAAATACATTTATTTGATTTTTATAATTTCTATTGATTTCATTGGATTAAAGGTCCATGTTCTGTAATGTTTATTTATGATTTTTTATCCATTTTGCCTAACAATATAAAGGGTGTCTAGTGTCTACTACAGGTTCTTGAAAATGTAAAAAACCTAATAGATGACATGGATCATTGTTTAGTTTTGCAACACATACTAAATTTATTTTGTAGTTTTTTTTTTTACTGTAAATATCATCACATATAATTCTATTTACAAACCAACAAATTAGAACTACTGTACCTAAAAATGGACATGGTATCTAATATTAGACCTTGTACTGATCTAAAAATCTATTGCTTTAGTTTTTTAGCAGCAAAAAGAAGAAAAAGGAGAGCTGAGAAAAGAAAGAAGAAAAAAGAAGAGGCAAGAGAAGCATGGAAACTAAAGCCTGAAAATAAATTTGCTAGGAAAAAAATATGAAAAATAAAAATAAGAGAAATGATAGTTTCAGCATGGAAGAAGAATGGATAGAATCTGGAGACAAAATGAAGTAAATGAAATCTTTTGAAAAACGGCAAATAAAGACCTAAATAATAGGAAAAAGTAAAATGTAATGTAATGTTCTATGTCAACTATTAGTTCATATTGGTGTCTACTATTAGTGATATTCGTTTTTTGTGATGTCATCCATTAGGGCTTATGACTAAGTTTACCAAAAGACCAAAAATATATTTTTTATTGATTTATCAGAGAATAACTATAATAGTTTTAATTTTTTAAAGTTACAGAAGAAATAAAATAATTTACAATCTTTTATTTTCATAAAAATACATTTTATTACATTCAAATGTTTCATTTTTCCTTATAGTGTCTACCATTAGTGCTTTTCCCTTATTACTCTGATTATTATTATTGAACCAAAAAAATTTGACTTGTTCTTATAGTATAAACGAAGTCGTATTATTGTTTACGTCTAGATTAAATTGGGATAGAAGGAGATAAAAAATTTACAAGACTTAAGAAGTTTAGTTCGTGGAATTCAATCACTAAAATTCTTATTGTCAGCAGAGTTTATAAATTAACGATTGCCTTAAAAATTATTCTAAATACAACTTTACCTTGGATTGCTTTGCCAGAGAGAGACCACCGAAAAATCCGATATTTTAAAATTGGAACACTGCACCGTGCACCGGTGTTACTGTGTCACGCAGAGGCGCGAATTCATCTAACTGTCAAAACGGTAGCCGCCGGTACCCGCCTAACTGCGCTGCACCTCCGTAGAGGCTGTGCCAACTGGAGCCATTGCATAACTTTCATTACAGATTATATAAGATTTATTGTCCACTCGAAACGTACGAGGAATGCGAAGTAGAGCTTAATGAGAGCTGATTCTTGCTGCGTCACTCCAAATAAATAGAGACTTTAAGAAAGTTTTGATGGACACAATCTTAGTAAACTCTACCTAGCTGATTAAGTTAAGGCGCTATATTGAAAAAACTGTCCTTTTTGGCGTAATACTATAGGACCCTCAGAAATGTTACAAATCTGGTAATGAGATATACATATCTTCATAGCCTTATCTAGGTTTGAGAAGAACTAGAAACACGATTAATGTATTTTGCCTCGATACATTTAATTTTCGAAATGACCTCTTAAAAATACGAAATTTGAAGATTATTTTAAAACGAAAATAGATGTATTGTAGGAAATTAGTCTAATTGATAGACACCTTTGCAACTCAAAATCGTATTGAAGCATTTTGCTTAAATGCTCCTAGTTATTTTTTAATTGATTATAATTACGTTTTTTCGCATGTTTTCCGAGCGAGCCGATAGCTTGTGGCCGCAGCGTATTCACGACTTTATAGTCATACAAATTAAGTACTTATAAAATTGCCCCTGCGGTAAAATTACTTTCGATATAGCGCCTTAATGTAAAATTACTTATTAGTCTTAGTTAGGCTAGATTGTAATATTATAAAATACTTACTTATACAGGTATTTTATGTAAAAAACCTCCAAATAAAAAACCAGTTTCTCCATAGAAACTAAATCATGTTTATTGAAGTAGTGCGTTACCTACCGAGTAGGCATTTGCTATTTTAATTGTTACGTAGACTCTCTGATTTTAATTTTATTCTATCAAAACATGACATTGCGTTGCTAAGTTATATTAGCATTTATAATGTTATTATAACTTAGCAATGTCATGTTTTGATATCATAAAATTAAAATCAGAGAGGATATAAACTATGTTTTTAATAGAGTTATGAAGTGGCAAAAAATCAATGGTTTTTAATGTATAATTGATAAGAACAATGTAATCGATGTAATTATGTTGTTAAGAAACAAAAAAAAACGAAGGAAGTTCTCAAGCTTATAAATTTTTTGTCGCTCTTTTTAGGGTTCCGAACCCAAAGGGTAAAAACGGTACCCTATTACTGAGACTTCGATGTCTGTCCGTTTGTCTGTCTGTTTATCTGTCTGTCCCCGGGCTGTATCTCAAGCACTTTTTTAGTTAGATCGTGTATTTTGCTGCCGCTATAACCACGAAATATACTAAAACAGAATAAAATTAACATTTGAGGTAAGCTTCCGTACAACAACATGATCTTTTTCGCCTTTATTGCTCTATATCACTTTAATGGCTACAGGTAGTCACTTCATAATATTCACAAAATCCTTAATTATATTTGTCCTTTAATAATTGATAGTAAAATTAAAATAAAACATAATGTGAGATCATAAACTAGATTAGATCTAACTTGGCAAGTTTTCATTACATCAGTCATTTCATAAAGTTATTGAACATTTTAATTCTGATGAAAACTAGCCAGGTAGAATCTAATCTAGTTTAAGATCTCAAATTATTTAGATAACATTAATTGTTATAGATATCCAATAAAGCAAAGAAATAGACTCTATTATTTGTTCATAATGTTATTTGGTTCCTATACATACATATTCCGATTTTCCATGGAACTTGGCACTCATTTAGATCTCCATCCTTTTTACGGCTAAGTCCATAAACAAGAATAATGTTTGTATGGAACTTGGCTTTCAATTTTTACATATTTTATGTTTTTGGTGGGATATCATTACTTTTTGTAAAGAAAACTTTCCGAGCAAGGGTAGACAGTAGACATCTTAATCTTCCCAGTTCAAACATACATAATGTTCGACTATATTCAATCGCAACCTTAAGGTGTTATTTCCCCACTTCCCGACGAGCATCGGATATGCTATCCGCAACTTATCTGGCAGATACTTCATCTATCAGATAAATAATTTATCTGATAGATGAAGTATCCACAATTATTGTGGATAGCCTATCTGAAACTTAACTGACAGATGCTTCATCTGTCAGATAAGTTGTGGATAGCCTATCTGAAACTGATCAAGAAGTGGGGAAATAGCCCCCAAGCCTAGTTGAGTATCAGACGAATAAAACAAAGAAAATTCAAGCGAATGGAAAAAGCAGCTACCATCAGGAGGCATAGGAATAATACGGTATAACACAAGTGTATTTCCAACCATTAACTATAGGGTACAGCTTATTGTGCGGAAGTAAAGAAGCTATTATTATAGCTGTCTAACAGACGGACGGACAGACGGACAGACGGACGGACAGACGGACAGACGTATTAAAAGAATTCTATGTCTATTCCCGGGACTCAAACTATATCTCAATACCAAATTTAAGAACAATCGGTACAAGCAATTTGGGCTTGAAGTGGTAACAGACAGACAGACATACTTCATAAAGTCACCTTCTATTAATTTCCTAAAGTTTTTTCACTTCACAAATAAATATTTACGGAGAGCTCCCATACAATAAATGTGATTTTTTTGGCCTTTTTTGCTCAAAATCAATAATGGCAGCCGGTAGATACTTAAAAATTTCAAAAAATCTTTAATTATATTTTTATTTTCATAATTTATAATAAAACCAAAATAAAATAAATATTTAAGGGCATGTAGTTATCTCGCAAGTCTCATTATAAGAGCCAAATTTGAAACGTTTATGTCAAATAGTTTCGGAATTATGAGAGGGTCAAAAGTACCTGCAAATGGTTCGTGTAATATTACACACGGTGCTGCTCGCCATTCTGTTATGCTGGAACTTGGCTTAACACGTGTCTAGATAAAACATATATTTAAGGGGGGTTCGCATAAAAAAAACTCAATTTTTTGCCAATTTTTGCTCTATAACGGTACGGAACCCTTCGCGTGCGAGTCCGACTCGCATTTGGCCAATTTTTGTCAATTATTCACAAACTGTCAGTATTATTCCAAGAACGCGTGACGCATCCCTTCCTAAAAAGGGTTATTCCGTACATTAGATGTTTTGTTGATGTTTAGTTTAGCCTAAACCATGTATACTTTAGTCTTCACTCTGCAGCTAGTCTATGTAGGTTGTAGAGTATAGGTACTTTTTTATACTGTATTAGAATGTTATGTAGGCTTTTATTTATGGATGTACTGGAAAACACGCTGATACCTTCGGTTAAGTATCGTCGACAGACTTTCATATCGTCAGAGCAGACGTTTAAGTTTTCCACCCTCCTGGGGGTAGACGGTGGAGTAAGCCTGCTCTGTTTCGGTATAAACCCTATGCACCGGTACTAGCTGTATTTAAAAGCTACCATATTTTTGCAACAACATGTAAACAAGTAACACATAAACGCTGCAACTGTATTGAAGCTGATTTTACTGTCTGCAGTCCGCTCGCTGATCGTCGGCGCCGACAGCGAAATGTATAAGGGAGCGTCCACAAATTACGTGAGGGTTTTTTTAAATTTTTTGACCCCCCTCTCCCCTGGTGAGATTTTGTGAGATTTTTCAAAATGTGGGTTTCTTACGTAACGCGTTGGATTGTTAAAGATTGTTGGATTGTCTTACGATTAAGCGTACGTAAGTACAATCTGGATGAAATAGACCAAAATAGTAATTACTTTGTTGATAAAGTTACGTGAGATTTGCCAAGACCCGCCCTCTCCCCAACGTGAGATTAGATGAAATTTGACTCGACCTCTTCCCCCCTAAACACCTCACGTAATTTGCACGCCCCCTAAAATAATATCAGCGCAGACAGCTACGTATCAATAGGGCTTTCTAGAATTTCATACTGTATCGTTCATCAGGGCCATCATCAGCGCCGACGATAAGCGTGCAGATAATGCTGATTTTAGTTTCACGCTGACCGCTCGCTGATCGTCGGGGCTGATGGTCCGAGATGTATGATATTCCGGAAGCCTTAATGAGTAAAACGTTGTTCTTATTTCTCAGAAGCGTTTTGGAATAACGCGTAGCGGTTTGCGCTGATACTTCATACATTTTGGTGCTGTCGGCGTGGACCGTTAGCGGGCGGTCAGCCTAATGGCTGCCATACATGCTACGGTCTACCGGAGAGGTCTATTCCGGTCTACCTGCACAGGTGGCAGGTATGCCTGCGGAGGTAGACCGGAATGTGTGTGGGAATAGACCTGTGCAGTTTTTTGGGCCTGAGGAGGCGACCGGAGCAAAATCGAAAATCAATTCTTTCGTGTTACATACTCGTACCTGCACCGGTGACCTCTCCGGTAGACCGTAGCGTGTATGGCTTACATTACATCACGGCGTGTTCAGACGTGCGCATATTCAGCTGTAGCGTTTGGGAGAACACGCGAGCTGAATCCGCACTGAATCCGCACGTGTGTTTTCCCAAGCGCTACAGCAGAACTCGCGTACGTCTGAACGCGCCCTTACTCTCCACCTATAATAAAATATACTGGTCTCTACCTTGTACGATGAACTTGAACGGTAATTTTCTGAGTTTGTTACAGGTGAAGGCTGCGGTGGTCTTGGCGGTTTCCAACGACTCTATATTCGTCAGTATTTATTTTTATTATTTACGGAAATTTGGATACGCAAAGGCCATGTAAACGGAGGTCATCCCAAGTAACAAAATCTGGTCTTGTAGTGGTTCCGGGGCCATGACTATAACAGGCTAGTAAACGTTTAGGGTCTACACAGACGGACCGCATTTCAACTGCAATCCAACTGCAAATTGCAGTTCAAGTGCAGTTTGAATGCAGTTGACACGACTGCAATAGAACTGCAAACCAAACGCGCAGTCGGATTGCAGTTCAGTTGCAGTCGGCGTGCAGTCGTGTGAACTGTTTGGTTGCAGTTCTATTGCAGTTGTATTGCAGTCGTGTCAACTGCATTCAAACTGTACTTGAACTGCAATTTGCAGTTGGATTGCAGTTGAAATGCGGTCCGTATGTGTAGACCCTTAAATAACCACGGAAAAGGGCCCATTTTATACGCGTACTTTTGCTAATAAAACACAGGGCCCCCGCTACCATATGTGCAATGTATGCAATGCACACGGGCGCCATCTTTAGGGGCGCCAAAACCGAGGACCCAAAAATGTGCCTAAAGGGGCGCAAAATCCTTTTTTTGCACACAGGCGCCAGTTGCCCTTACGGGAGCCCTGATAAAACACTCATAGTAGACTTGCATAGCACTACTTAGAAAAATAATACACTTATTGTTGGACTACGCAAAATTATCTGCTCACACGAAGCCAACTATGAGCATCTAATAGAACCAGGCAGACCTGTTACGTACTGCGCGCTCCTTTTTCAAACATTTGTGATTTGTATTGTGAGGTGGATAAAAAAATAGAAAATAAAGAATAAATAAATAAGTATTTCGCACGTAATATTATACGTGCATACATGTTTGAACGGCAAAGTGTATTGTGTTTTACATCTAAATTTTTGTTCGCCCATTGAACACGTCGTATTTACTAAGTTGTGTTTAGAAATAATATTTGTCCTAACAGCATTCAAAATGACCGTGAAGGAGCGATAAATTTTTAAAAGCTTAGAAGGACTTCACGAAGACTTTGGACACTAATAAATAGTTTTCAAGAAACCTTTGTATAGAAATTAAGACTATAACAGCATTCGAGAGCCCACAATAATACCAAGTACACTTACTCTAGCAAGGAACCATTGTAGAATTAATTCACTTATAATTGGCACATAAAGTTGACTTATACTGTATACACCACTATAAGGTCAAATAACAAGGTCAAAGGCATTTCGTTCTATAAATTACTATTTCTGGCGTGTGACCTTATAGCGAATTTATAATTACTTCTTGTAGTCTATTACAAATGTAACTTTCTGGAGCAAGTTTTCTCAAGTATACCTTTGAAACACTCGTATACGCCATTTTTGCCTTTATTGCGCATATAATCTCGTTCTATACACGACTATAACTCAACTTATAAGAACGTCTACCACAAACCCTAACGAACTCCGTGTAACCTATTATAAGCTTGGTAGTAAAACCTGGAACCACTAAGCGAGAGTTACTAGTGCTGCAAGCCTATATATAAACTGTGAATTATAGGAGAATTTTGTTACTTTGGATGTGAGGTCAGTACCCCATTAAAAACTGATATAATGAATACATGTTATTAATATCGAACCTTTTTTGCTCATTTTGACGGTTTTATTAAGTATGATTCAGTATCCAATACATACTAACATTATAAATTATACACCTACCTATCAGAGAAGTTAGTCGAGTTATGTTATTCAATGTTAGTCGTGGGCTGGCCTTAAGCCTGACCAAAATATATGAATCGATTTCTCTGATGGTACAAACTTCTCGATACAGACGTTCCATCGCAATTTACAATAGGATACGTGTAAGTAATTCGAAACAAACTAGCGCAAGATGGTTTTGATGTGAAACATACAAAAAAGCGATGTTTTGTATGATTTTCATTTCTCCGAAACACAATAGGAGGCAGAAGGGCGTGACGGTAGAAAGTCGTGCCGCGGCCCGTCAAACACTCTCCACTTCCTATAGGCTCGAGGGAGATGTTGGCCAAGCTAATTTGGATCTTGGGCCAAGCTAAATCTGTTATATTACTGTTATTACACCTTAACTAAAATCATATTCACACGTTATAAGGTTGGCTTATCCTTGTCCGGCTTATGGGAAAAATCACATGACAGAGTAAGACAGTGGACATTGCGCTGCGTAAATTACGGGGTGTAGCAAAACTAAGTGATAGCAATACTAATACTATAGGGTGTGAATATATAGACTTCGCTGTGAAAGTAGCAGCGCTGAAAGAGTAACTTTTTTATATTTTTGTATGGGAAAATTCATAACGCTAGGGCGTTTGCCCATACAAATCCCAAAATTTGACCTTTAGTGCTGCTATTTTCACAGTGAACACTATGCAAGGGACACATACACACCGCAAAGTACTATGATTAATGGCTGGTTTACACGTATTAAGTAGATAAGTAGTAACTAAAGGACAATGCTAAAAAAAACCCAGAGCGAACAGAAGCAGGATGTAGCTCAGAATTTCAGTGATATTAAATGAAATAATTCTGTATATATTTCAACTTAAGATTTGATGGCTAAATATAATATATTGCTATTAACATTTCGTCAGGGGTAGTTTTTTTTTTACTTTCTTTAATGTTATGTTTTTTAATGGTTTTTTTTGCAGTACTTAGCAGCTGAATTGTTGTTATAATGCAGTTCATTTTTATTGTTTTACAACAATTATAAATCTCCGTAATTAAAGCGGTCCATAAAAATAGGTAACTATTTTAGGTTGTGTGGTAAAAAAACATCGTTTATAGTAACACGAAATATATTTTTAAACAGTTTAAATATTATCTACAACTAATGTGACATTTTCTAACATAAGAGCGGGGTGTAAAAAATTGGACTGATGTCTGGCCCACCCCAAAAAGATGAAGAATGATAAAGAAAAATATTACACTTAGGTATTATATGGGCACAACTTCCCAAAGTTCTTCTGCCATGTATGCAGGAGCAGTAATGCTCAAGAATGGCTCGTCGGCTATAAAATGTATGTATCGTCTTGCTCCTGAGTCTTGACATGCCTGATTGTATTCTACATCTAATAAATATATTATTTTCTTGAGGCTCTTGTAGTTGAACGCGCTCCGGATGTCTAAAAACTCCCATTTTATATACACCCGTTCTCTTAATATTATGCTCGCTAAAATAGGCACGGGCGATTTTGAGATAGTACGTTCTTAATGCAAACAAAATCAAATCCTCATGAGTTAGCCGAGGGAATAAAATAAAAAGAAAATAATATCGAGTGCGTATAGACAATGTCACATTAGATGTAGAAGGTGGGTAATATGTAATTAAACTATTTGAAATATATTTTGGGTTACTTTAAACGGTGTTTTTATCACGCAATCCAAAATACCTAGTCGCCCATTAATAGACCGTTCTTATAACGGAGATTTGTAATTATTATTAATTAGATGCACTGCATTCTGTATGACGACATCTGTGGATCAGTGAATGAGTGTATAGGTAGCTCAAGCCATCGCGGGTTTGAATCCCGTCGACGGAAGAAAAGGTTTTCAAAGTTCCTGAGTCATGGATGTTTGTTAAATGTGTATCATATATTAAAAATCTTAAATATATTGTGGTATAAAAAGTATTAAATATATTTCCGTTCTCTGGTACCCGTAACACAAGTCCTTCAGGTACCTACTTAGCACGGGGCCAGACTGACGTGGTGTGATGCGTTCATAGATATTATTATTATGATTCTAACTACAATTCAGCTGCAAAATGCCGCAAAATAACATAAATATTTTTTTTTTAAACATCACTCCTTACAAAAAGTTAATAGCAATATCTCCGCTTTAGCCATCAAATCTTACAATGATATATATACAGAATTATTTCATTTAATATCACTGAAATTCTGAGCTACATCCTGTATTTGTTCGCTCTTGGTTTTTTTTTCATACATTTGATAGCATTGTCTTTTTAACTTAATTTGAAGTGCCTGCCCGAAATGTGTCAAGTGACAAGCCAGTGCCAACTTAACAAAAAATACTCAAAATTCTAATTTCCATATTGAGTACTTAAGGATATAATATATAACATTTATAAATTCAAAGATTCTGAGCTAAATTCGAAATATATAGTAGAATAAAACATCCTGCATCAATTGATACCAAAAAACCTTACCGACAAGTTGTGTGAAATAATCTTATATATAAAAATGGATTTTCAAATGTGTTAGTTGCGCTAAAACTCGAAAACGGCTGAACGGATTATGCTGATTTTAGTCTTAAAATATTCGTAGAAGTCCAGGGAAGGTTTTAAAGTGGCACGAAGTTCACCGGGACAGCTAGTTAATTTTAAAATTTCCATGAATCATACGTAATTTTTGCCGGAAGTGGTACAATTTTTGAGAATTCGTCAGAATTGGGAACTTTGTATCAAAGATAAACGGCTAAAAAACTGTTTATCAATTTCTTCGTAAGATTTGCGATTTTTTAAGCCCAAAAAATAGTGGGTTAACCGGTGATTCTGCGGAAATATTTCAAATTGAAATTTATGAAAACTTTCTTCGAAAAGTAATGGCGATACAGCTGTTAGATTAGACAATATTCGTTTCATTTCAATGCGCATGTGCGGCTTTCGCGCATGTGCAATAATAGAAATTTGAATCAATTTCTGTCAGATTTTGGCACTAGAGTCATGACACTAACACTGACACTAATTTTTAACTTTACGCATGCGAAACGAACACGACCATTAACGACCATTGTGTTTGCGGTGGTCAAATTACATATCAATTTTTTTCAATAATAATTAAATATCGAATAATTCCCTAAAAATCGATTATAAATAGTCATTATAATTAATAATTAGTGTCTGGGTGTCCAATTTTATACATATTTAGCACTTTTATAATTTAATTGGAAGTACTACGGAATTTGACCTTATATCCTTAGCTAAATTTTAACTTGCTACTTGCTACTTTTTGTGTTTACATGCAATTAACAACTTAAAATTAAGTAAGTTAAAATTTAGTTAACTACTTATCTACATACGTGTAAACCAGCCCTTAGTTTTGCTACACCCCGTAATTTACGCAGCGCAATGTCCACTGTCTTACTCTGTCATGTGATGATTCCCATAAGCCGGACGAGGACTTGTATATTTATTAGTATTAAGCTGTTACCTGCAGAATTCTCGAAGGTCTATTAGAATTGAAGGAGGAATCGGAGTCCTTCTCCTAACCTCTACGACGGCGTAGCACTTACATACAGGCGTGAGTGTATGTAAATAATAGCATAATAATATGTATTTTATTATTTACGAGGTAAATATTATGTAGGTATGCAATGATAATGTACTCGAGTAAGAGGTAGCATGATAAAACATACGAAAGCTAAGGAAGGAATTAACTTTGACACTTCGAAGAAAATGTCTTTTAAATTTTCTATCGATTAATTTCATAATCGAAATTTCATAATAAATTACAAAATAATAAAAAAAATAGAAAGAAATATAATTTTAAATGAAACCTACATAGAAACTCCACATTTATTGTCTTTTTGCAAAATCAATATTTAATAAGTATTATTTATGTTAGTAAATGTACACTTGGCACTCATGTTTGTGTTATTTCTATTTTCTAGGCATAACGATGCATAACAAATTCAATTCTTAGGTTAAGTTAGATGGAGTCTTCATACCTGTAGAAGTAGGCATTATTGGGATTGGAAATAATAAACTCAAAATTCAACTTTATATTCTTTTATTTTAATAAATATATTGGAATAATAAATTAACCCCTCCAATGTATATACCTATCACCGAAACACGTTGGCTGCGCACCGCCCCCGCCCCCGCCCCGCTCCAGTCGCCGCCCCCGCCCCGCTCTAACACAACTCTCGGGCTAAGAATAAAATTGTCTACAGGAGTACCGGAAGGGCGCGGGCGAGGGCGGGGGCGGCGGCGAGGGCGGAGCGGGGCGGGGGACACGATCATTGAGCATAGTAACCGGCTGCCGCGGCCGGTACACGCCGCCGGAGCCCCTAAGCGAAATTATAGCATCTCCGCTCAGTTTCCGAACGAACTTTGGACGACGCCGTCTCAAAACAATGAAAATTCTATACTTACATATAAATATTACGTATCGGCAACGTTTGGCAGGCGAGCCCCTCCCCACGCGTCGCCCGGGGATTCGTTCAGAAACTGTCACACGACTACAGCGTGCGGCGAAAACTCACCGTCAATAATTACTTCATTAACTAAACTATATACAAACAAAGTTATCGCTCGAACGACTCCTCCGATGCCGTTCGAAAACAATTCGAATACAAAAAGCGTCCCCGAACGATTTACGATCTACCGATACGTTCAAAATGTACATATAATATACTTACAAGCGAAAACAAATATCTATTCATTATAATAATTACTTCACAAAAATCAATTGATATCTAAACTACGTCGCGGCTGCGGCTCCGGCGCTCGGCGGGGCGGGGGCGGGGCGGGTGCGGCGGCGAGCGCGGACGGAGACCCGCGTCGCGCCGCAGCACCGGGTCTTAGTCTGGAGGCCCAATTCTCGTTCCTTCGATTGGCCCCAGAAAAATCGAGTTATGAGTCGCCGCCAACGCCCGCCGCCACCCGTTCCCCCCGCACCCCGTCCCTCGTACGCTACCCCCTCGGGAGGCTTCCGAGGCCCTCGGCAAACGAATACGCTTAAAATAAAACAATATACATAACATCAACTCTTCAAATTCAAAATTACTATCGCGGCCCGCACACGGCGCACTCTTTGGGGTCACAGCTGGAGTTCACGACTTAAAGTAGGTTTGGAAGAAATTGGAAATCGATCGACGAGTCGAATGTTATATCGATATGGCAGCTAATACTTTGAGTTACGTATAGTTCGAAAGCAGCATCGTATTATGCGAAAGGCGAACTAACCCCGGGTCCGCAGCAGAGCCGCTCGTCGTGGATAAACCGGCCGGGATACGAGTTACCCGGATCACTGACCGAATCGATTACATCGATTTCCAGGTAAAACGACGTCCGATCCTCCCGCAGACCCGAGGACCCTCTAAGACTTAATTATTAAAAATGCAAACAATCATGTGACTATCACAAAAAACGCTTTGTCAATGTCGATTTCGGATGAGGTAAGAACATTGCAATACTTAACATAATCTACGCTAACACTAGAGACAAAACGGGGAGTCCCCTAGAAAAGTACGGGTCACAATATATCCTCCACACTCGGCGTCCGCCCCCTCGCACGCCCGCTTTAACCCGTTGACTGTCGATTTTGTGTTACGATACTTCGGTACCGAAGTAGGTACCCGACAATATTCGTCTTCGGAAAACAAGTAACTCCATAAAACGACCGTCAACGGGTTGCACCTATAAAAAGTTCCAAGCTCCAACGCTACAGTTTTCATCACAGTCGTGCGACTTTCAACAAAAACTTGAAAGAAAATTCTACTCGAAGGCGTTAACAAACACAAACATTGCCTAACGTATGGACGCTTCTTCTATAGATACATTTGAAAATTTTTCGGAAACCGGATGCGTTCAATCGAGTCTTATAATATGCGTCCGCACGAGCGCGCGGTTTAGCGGCTACACTGCGATATCACAAACTATTGTATATTAAAGACAGCACGACCGCGCCGATATTTAAATAAATCGTTACACACACGGCCGTTCGTTTGCGCGGACGCATATAAATCCAGCCTAAAATATTACATCACACGTTTTCTCTCCCGCGTCCACAGTACAATGGTTCCTGTCAATACAAACTTACGCTATCCTTGTCGATACAGGGTTAAACACGATCGCCTAAACTTTTAATGATAATTTTGAACAGAGCGGTGCTTAGGTCTATATCTTAGAGTAGAGCACCTAAGTATCGAAGTTGTGTTCTCCGTCGTAACAATAAAATACCACTCGTCAACAGATGATAGTAACACGAACTAAAATTATTTTAACGTAAACGCTGCACTAGATTTAAATGATAATAATAACGTTATAATTAGATTAAACGGTTTGAACACTTGTTAATAATGGGTTGATTGAGCGTTCAACGGGTGAATCTTTCACATCTTATACAGGTTGTAACAAAAACAAGTGATAATACTTTAGGGTGTGTACGTGTTCCCTGTAGAGAGTTCACTGTGAAAGTAGCAGCGCTGAAAGACCAAAAATTTTTTTCACTTTTGTAAGGCGAAACTCGTGACGCTCGGGCCCTTGCCCATACAAAAGTGAAAAAAAATTTTGGTCTTTCAGCGCTGCTACTTTCACAGTGAACTCTCTACAGGGAACACGTACACACCTTAAAGTATTATCACTTGTTTTTGTTACACCCTGTATAATATTATACTCCAAGTTGGACCACGATGGAAAACCATCGACGCCGATCATGGCCAATACTAGCATAGGGCGCTACTAGCTTAAATACATTTTATTATACAGTAAAAAAACCCGACCAAAATCCGACACTTTGCACACGTCGCACACTTGATGCACGTCACATCAGGATATTGACAGAAACGTTGTCAAACGTCCAACAGAACTTTTCGTTTGCTGTCTATGCTGGTGCTGCCCTTAGCTTGAAAACATTGCACTAATTTTTGAACCTTCGTGGGCCAACGCCGGAGATGCCGCATTATATTCAAACTTTTTGGGGCCAACCGACACGTACCACAACCACACGACAAAATGTCGTCGAGCAGTCATGGTTACGTGTGAGTGGTGTCGCTGCAGCTTTTTGTAGTTGCGTTGTGGTACCGACAAAATACCGACGTGGTTGCGTTTTCGCCAGTGGTTGCGATGTGGTTACGTACGAAAGTCAATGAAACGAAAGGGGGGAAGAGCGCGGGCGGTGTGCGCGCACTGTCGTTGCATCGACGCAACGTTGTGGTTGCGATGTGGCCGGCCGTGATTGCGGTGTGTTTGCGATGTGGTCGGCCGCGTGTGGCACGTGGTGTGGTGTGGTTGTCGTGTGGTTGTGGTATGTGTAGGTTGGCCCACTTTCACAACTACAACAAAATATTATCATACAACCTTCTTTCAAATGTATTCTCCCGAACAAGCACTTTAACTCTACATGGAGCCGTCCTCGGCCGAAGTTCTCTCTGTTATATTTCCCCAAAACTTATCAATTGTTGTTCCACTACTAAATGTCATTACTAGCGATTTATTTAAATAAAATGCGTTACAAACTGCACACGAAATAACAAGATCTGTTATATTAACAATAATATTGATCGTTAACAATTTCACACACGTCTTGGTCCATGTTTTGTTTGGATTTTCACTTTATCTATGACCGGCTTTGACATATTGGATTTATTCTATTTTCATAGGTTCATTCTGATTTTAAGTAAACAGTAAACACGTTATCACGTGTTGTCATCAGTCGTTTTGGATATAACAATAGGAAAACACATGACGTAGTTACCTGATTCTAACTTAACGAAATGCCTATTCAAAATGTTAACATCAAAATTAATTTATTATTATTAAATAAAACAAGATTCCGAGCGAGATGTTTGTTGTAAAATCCCATACGATTGTAATCATTACATTTTTTCATCATTACCTGTTTAATCACATTAAGAGTACCTTCTCGAAGTAGGTATAATAATAATAAATAAAATTAATGTTAAAAATTATTATTTCCTCAATATAAAATACTTGAAATACCTTCATCCGTAATTGTACCACATAAAATTTAAATCAAAATACCTCAAAATGTACGACTTTAGGAAAAAAACTAATCGTTGGCCGTTTTCAGCTTTATTACTATAGACTTGGTTCATTTCATTTAACCCATCGATCCCCAAGCGGCATCCGGCTGCCGCATAACAATTGAAAATCTATTGTGTCTGCGATTCCCACGATCGAAGTATTAAATAAGATTATTCTTATTTAGGTACGTACTAGTTATATACAGTTGGACTGAAATATCCTAATACAGCAGCGCGTATACGGAAATAGCTGTTTCGCCTCCTACTGAGATTTATTTCAAGACAGTGAGTGTATTTTGCAGCGCTACTGAATCGCCTCAGTTAGGGTTTGATCACACCTACCGAATAGGCGGCAAGACAGTGCTCTCAGCCAATTTTATCGGTAATCAAGGCCTTATTAGATTAACGTCAGGCGAGTTCTCATCAAAGGGAACGCGCATAAGGTTGTTTTCTTTTATTTACTCGACATATTGTGCTACCACCTATAATTCATGCACGTTTCTATGTTTCGGAACAATAAGTATATTGTATGATTTGGTACAAGAAATAGCAGCAGCAAAAAGCACTACATTTTTATGTATGTATCGAATCATCATTTTTCACACATTATGCCATTTCCAAGGATAATTGTTACCATTAGCACTTAGCAAAGTGATTTGACTGTACAGCTGTGTACAGGTAAATATTGATTTTCCTCACAAGTCACACGTGCTTGCATCACCTCACGAGATATTTCAGTTTTTATGTGGATGCCATGAGTTTTCCGTCTTTTTTAGAAATCCGTACAACATAATAGAGGACAGCAAATGGTGGCCATGTTTCTATTTGGTACTAAAATTTACTTTTATCCCAAATCTCAATAAATTAGTCAAAAAAAAAATTCACAAAATACTTTAGAAATGTCCTTTACGTTTTATATTATTACAGTTTTATTTCTCCATCCCATTTCCATCAATCTCACGACACTCAACTTCAGTAAACTTTGCGAATAAAATTCTATTTATTCAATAATAGAGATCAATTACGATAACATGGCGCGCCCCTCCAAAATTCAAAACGTTTGAAGTGTGTTGTCAAAACGTTTGAAGTGCGTTGTTTTGCGCGGTATGCTAGTTATGATTAGTTGACCAACAAATCTTGGTAATAAGTGACATTAACTGAAATATAACGTGTACTGTAATTGGTTGAATAGTTACTACATACAAACTCTTTCTTAAGGATGTGAAACACACATTGAAACAGTCATTTGGAGGGGCACGCCATGCTAGCGTAGTTGATCTCTAATAAACGGTCGCTTCGAAATATCGCTCAAAGACTCATTTTAAAGCTAAATAATTAAAAGTTCTATAGTCACCGACGTTTTAACAAGTCTTTGCACTAGCTTCAGGCTAAAATTTAAAATATAATAATTTTATAAAAGCCTAAAATTTCATATGGAAGCATTAGATTGGAAAGCAGCGAGATTAAAACTAAATTCACTAGAGGAAGGAGCCCCGACGTGACGGGGCTGGAGATGTGTCAAATGACCGAGGTCAAGGAGAGCTCAGCCCTCCAGGTCCGGCGAAATCCCTAAGGGCTGGTATAGATAATAGAATTACGGGAAGTCCTCGCATCGAATCTACGGAAGCATAAGAGAAGCGTAAAACTCGACAGCTCGACACTAGCCACCGGCGACGACTGCCACTCCGGTGGACAGTCATAATAATTACCTAGATCAACTGAAAAGTGTTCACCAGTAATTTGTGTTGGTAATATTGTAAAAGACTTAAGCATAAAGTAACTCGCTGTTGGCGGTAAATTGTTGTTTCAACGAAATCTAACCAAAAGTTTTCGAAGCTAAGCGAGCTCAAAACTACTGAAGAACAAAGAAATAAGCGCCTCGAATTTTGGTCCATAGACATAATATGTTTCGTTCCCGCGATATCATAGTAGTATGATATGATAACATATTATGGTTAATCTCGACTCCCCGGTTATATCTAGACGATATGTTAGACCACGAACAGCTCGACACCCCTACGTACACTAATCATAATATTAAACCTAAAGTTACGGCTCGTTAAGCAAAAAAATAATTCCAAACGCTGGGTGGAAATTTCCGTCGTACCAATGTAAGTCATATTACAATATTACCAACGTAAAAGCTGTTAAATAAGTACGTATATTTAAATAATTTATTAGGGCTAATTAAAAAATCCACACCTGACATTAAGTCACTTTCATCAATCGACCTATTAAATAAAAAATATTCCTACGACTTTCATGTTAAAATGGCTGGATTTGTAATGGGCGAATATGCTCTCATGGCACTGACCTCCATAATACAAGTACATACTTGTATAATGGAGGTCAGTGTCTAATGGTTAATGACTCTTTCGTGAAATGTAATTATTATCATCGATGTCGATGGCATCAGTTCAACAGCGTGAACTCGAGACACGAGCATAACTCGCAGCCGCAGGGTTCGGTCGTTACAAATTCAAGATTTTTCGTCGAATTTTAGAACAGTCGGTGCCCAAACAGAACAATCTAGCTTCGTCCAGCGCGTTGTCTTTTATTTAACTTTACTCGATTATAATATAATTTAAGCTTAGGGCGAAGTCAAACGAGCGTAATTTGTGAGTTGTAAGTTGCAGAATTTCGGTTCGGCAGAATTCTGCTGCATTCAGTTTCATACAAAAGTCCTGTTTGATTCACACGAGCGTAATTTTGTGAGTCGTGATTTGTATGAAAAGATATTTACGCGGCAGAAATTCTGCGACTCACGACTCACAAATTACGCTCGTTTGGCTTCACCCTTTACTGACGCAGGCTTCACCGAGCTGTATAAAACTGATACAAAACCGGCGGTTCGCCGCCGCGCGCCGCCGGTCGACAACATCTAAAGAAACCTCCGAAAAGCATTCAAAGTCGAATGACCTTAGGAAGCGAAACGATATTAGTCTTGACGTATCTATTATAGTAAAATCTAAACATAATTTAATTAATTGCCGTTGTGTCCTTACGCCTACGTCGTCGCCGCGCGGCGTGGCGACGTAACAGTGAATCTCAAACGAACGTGGGGCGTCCCGGGCCGCCGCTCACTTACGAATGTGACTTTCGACAGTTTGTATTTGGAGAAGTTTGGAGGCGGAAGTGGTGGAAAAATCAGTCTACAGAGGAAGAAATGAGTCGAAAAATGGAGCTTTCTCAACGCGGAAACAAACTTTTCGCGTGACAGAAGGATTAGATCTCCTCCCTCTGAAATGAGTTGCGAAGTATTCGGTGGCAGTGCGATCACAGCCCGGAGCCGTCATTACAATGGAGGCCATTATCGTTTAGTTTCGGTCGACGAATAACTTCGTCTTCGATCGTCCGCGTTAACGTTCGCTACGTATACATAAATATCGAGCACCAGCAGGAGAGAAAGAAATTTGAGAATCGATATCACCGATAGAAGCTTACCAATAATCACAACTCTGATCACTTGTACTACTACTGCTTAAATTGTGCATCGGAGCTCAACGAAATGCACCGAACCCGCGCCGGGCGGATCGCGCGATACATCGGCCGGCTGGCCCGCTCCCCGCGCGCCGGCGCCGTCAACATAAATATTGTCATCGAGCGATTGTCGCGTTTACTCTAGAACGTTCCGCGTCGAACTTCTCCAAAAGCCACATTCATATGTACGCGCTCAGAGCGGGGGGCGCCGTTACGAGTGCGGCGGACATCAGACGACGGCGAGCAGCCGCGCCGCGCGCACCAGCACCTCCACCAGCCGCGACCACGCCGCGCGCAGCGTCGCCGACCGGCTGAACAGGAATCGCCACACCAGGAACACTGACATCACTTGGATTAGAATGTGGACTATGTGTAACCTGGAAATGGACAAAAGAACCATTAGCTAGTCGATATCTGGCGGACCCTGTAAGGAGCTAAACACGCTCATCATAAAAAAGAGAGAGTAGCGAACATCAACAAAAAGAGTCACGTTCGCGAGCAACAATTTGTGAAACTCGCCTTCGAATAACTTTTCTGGACTTTGGCAACGTATTCGGATCCTCTTTGAACAGGAACCTCCTAATACCGAGCACGTACGCCTCGATGTACACCTCCCAGTCGATGTTCCTCACGTCGAAGTCGAAGGTGGTGCGGTCCTCGGGTGAGAGCGCCGCGCACAGCGCCTGCACGTTGTTGTCCGCGAACGACCACTGCCGGGTCGTGAAGTACGTCAAACACGCCGAAGCCTTCTCTAATTTGTTATGGACTTTTATCATCCTGAAAATACCAAACCCCGCGTTGATGAAACAGAAAATTTTAAGGACCATAAGATTAGCTAAAGGCAAAATTAATGGATCCTGTACGCGATCATCGCATTTAGAGTAACCATAAACGGTTATCACTTTTTTTACGGGCAAAACACAAAGGTATCAACCGGCTGTGTCAACTGGCAACACAGAAGCACTGGCAATACCGGATATATCTTCACTTCACAGACGACTTCACTTTACATCCGATCCCTGGCCAGGGAACGCATCATCCATTCTTCTACAAACGTAATAATTATATCTTATTTTTATAATTACATCTAACAGTCCACAAGTTTAAAGTAAATAACACAAACAGATCCTCTGGTAGAATGTTGACACTTACATGGGCTTTCGACCTGACAACCATGATATTAGATCCGCCACGACCGCCGGCACCCGATGTTGTACGAAAGCCAAGAACTCATGCAATGGACGACTGCTGGTGATGGAGCCGCCAGGGTACCAGATCACTTCGCCTGTGAACACCACATTCTCTTAGGTCTTAGAACCTTGTGAGTCAGTTGTCGACATTGCCTGAATACCTTGTTTCTAATTTTAGGCATAGTTAATTATTATTGTTAGCAAGTCAAAAAAAGCCTAAGGTATCAAACCCCACTTACTGAAGGGATGTTTCCTCATATACCGGAAACTAGTTTCAACGAATAGCTGCCATGTGATGGGGTTCTGTTGTCCGGTGCAGCAGTTGTACACGAGCACACCTTCGTTTCTGTAATGAGAACATCTATATTTTATGGATGTTTCCGACGAAGTGGCAGTCGAAATATAGAAAATAGCTGATTGCAAAAACGGGTGCAGTCTTAATTAATGCGAAAAGCTTACTTAAAAAAAATACGGTTGTCTGTAAAGTCGGTTTACTGACGATAGTTGAACGTGACAACGTGCCTCTTTGTCGCTCGTTCCGCGCTCTCGCTTGCACTTCAAGCCCTAAATGGAACGCCTCAGAGCGAGGTAACGCCGCATGAGTCATGTTTTTTCGTGCATGCAGCCGGCTCCATCGAATTATAAGACGTTGTCACGTCAAAACAGACTATAGTCTTGATCAACACAAAAACGCGGGATGTAAGTCATTAATCTTAATCATTTTGTTTGATTTTGTTTGATCTGTCGGCTATTAAGAATAGCCGACAGATCAGCAATTAAGTCGCAATCTGCGTAAGTCAAGCTTTCTGATGCTACAATATTATGTAAATTGAGTTTATAATCCCACCATAAAGATTTATGTAAAATGTTGCCAAGACGACCACATAAGTTTTGCTTTCTCTCATGTAGAGCCAAGCTTCTGAATCTAAGTACATGGTCTAACTCTACTGACCTTAATTTCAACAAATTCCACATATCAGTAAATACGCTTGATCCGTCTTGTGGGGGCACTGTGTCCCCAGATATTGTAACTTCGCAACCCTTCTTGGAACTCTCACCTCTTGAGCGAGGTCCTCCAGGCGCTGACAATCATGAGGTTGATGACAGTGTCGACGGGCACGAGGTCAGCGACCTTGGAGCCCGTGCCCAGCATGGTGCGGAATACGCCCTTGCCCACGGCCGCTATGATACCGTTCGGGCCGTTCCAGTTGTCCACCCAACCCTTCACTGGCTCCCGCAGAGACGACAGCACTGGAATAATACATGTTGCTTTAAATTAATGAAAATCTGAGGCCGATATAGATTCGTCATAAGGTACAGGAGATTCGTCAATAAGATACACGTTGCTTTGAAGTGTAGAAAAACCACAGAAAAACTGACGCTATTGGTTAGTTAGTTGAGGACTCTGATGGATCTCAGTTATACGTAAATATTGTTTATTATATCCAGCAAAAAATTATACTCCCGTGAATTTTTTTACATTTCCAGAAGCAACCATTTAGCTTGTAGAAGGGGGGACACCACGGGCGTATGTATAGCTTTTTTACGTTAGGGACCCCCCCTTGGGTCCCTAACGTAAAAAAGCAGCCAAGTGCGAGTTGGAATCGCCCATGAAGGGTTCCGCAGCAGCAAATAGGAAACGTGTTTAGGAAATCATTTTTTTTTTTAATACATGTAGGTACCTACCGCACCGATTTTAATCTGCGAGGTATATACTATATATTATTGTCGATTGGACAAGTAAGATGGATAGTAACGGGGGGGGTCCGGACCCCCAGGACACCCCCAGGAAAATACGCCCTTTAAACTTCATATTTCACAAATAGATGCCTAAATCGGAAAATGATCTTTAAATACTCATAATATTTTTAAAAATCCTATCCGACGACACCTACACGGTGGGGTGGAAGTGAAAAAAAAATTTCATCCCCGCCTGATGTGTAGGGGAGCTACCATAAAAAAATAAGATTTTAAATGTCATTTTTCGGCATCATTAATATGTGCATTCATGCCGAATTACAGCTTTGTAGGCCCTATAGTCTCTGAGCAAAACCGCGGACAGACAGACAGACGAACAGGCGGACAGAGTAACAGACAGACGGACGGACAGACCGAAATTATAAGGGTTCCTTGTTGACTACGGAACCCTAAAAACAGTCAGATTGAATTCTAGAGGCATACTTCAATGTTGTTGTACTGGTATATACGTCCAAATATAAGTTCATATTCAAATTAGTTTTGATCCTTAACGGGACTTTCCCACACAAGTTGAGTAAGATCGCTCAAAACATATTATAGAAAAAGTTCACATGACATTGATAAAAAATAATGGCAAACCTACACATTGCCTAATAAATAATAATATTATTATGGATATTAACACTAGCCCGTTTTAAGTTTTTGCTAATTCCAAAAAGTTATCTTCTATCTATACATCTCTATACATATTATAAAACAAAGTCGCTTTTTTCCCTCGTGTTCCTTTGTTCCCTTTAATCTTTAAAACTACGCAACGGATTTTGATGATTCTTTCAGTGTTAGATAGCTCATTTATCGAGGAAGGTTATAGGCTATATTTTATCACGCTAAGACTTATAGGAGCGAAGAAATAGAGGAAAATGTGGAAAAAACGAGGAAAATTATTTGAAAGGGCTAACTTAAACGTGCTAATCTTAGGAACTACTGCCGATTTGAAAAATTATTTCAGTGTTAGATAGCCCATTTATTGAGGAAGGCTTTAGGCTGTATTTTATCACGCTAAGACTAATAGGATAATGTGGAAATAACGGGGGAAATTATTTGAAAGGGCTTATATCGCGAACTACTGGAGCAATTTTTATGTTATTTGGCACAGATAAGAAGTAGACCACGTGAAGGATCATAGGCTATCGATTTTAATCATTTTTTCAGTGGCTATATATTTTATACCCGTGCGACGCCGGGGCGGGTCGCTAGTTTAACATAAAACCTTGAAATTGGTACAGCTAGCCCAAGTGAGTCATATAAGCATAACTCATAAGTCATAACCGTTATCAATTGTCAATATGACGAAATATTGTCAAATTATCAAAAAGTTGTCACAGCGTTGAGTACTATGATAATATCTGTAGATAACAAATTTAAAAGAAAACATGAGTTGACCATTTCAAAGTAACAAACCCGGATACTTTCGAAAGGCCACACCCAAAACTCACCAATAGATGGTCTGACGATGGCCACTGGAAGGTTTCCGCACTCCTTGATGAGCATATCCTCGGCAAGAGCTTTCGTGAACGTGTACGTATTAGGCCTGTCTCCTGCAATAGTATATGTATAAATAAGTGACCAATGTTGTTGGGCATACAAAGTATATTTTTGCTATGTTTAAGTAGTTTAAGAAATATTCTGTATATAAGCTGTTAATTAGTCCCTCAATCTATACTTATAAAATTACATGTCCTGACTGACTGACTGACTGATTCATCATCGCTGAGCAAAAACTGTTAGAGCTACAGCCACGAAATTTGGTGAGTAGGGTTGTTTTGTTAAGTAGACACCCACTAAGGAAGGAATTTTGAAAGTTTTACCCCGAAGGGGGTGAAATAGGGGTTAAAAGTTTGAATGAAAGTCCGTCATTTCTTAAGTTAGGAACATGAAACCCATCTCCGTTATTATACTATGCTAACGCGGACGAAGTCGCGGGCAACAGCTAGTAAATAAATAAATATCTGTCGTTAAGCAGCAGCAGTGTAGCATCCTACAAAAATATTACGTACCTACTTGATGACGCCCGCAACTTCGTTGCGCCAAAATTAGTTTATCGCGATGGAACCGTACATTTTTCCGGGATAAAAAGTATCCTATGTCCTTTCCCGGGACTCAAAGTATCTCCATACCAAATTTCAGCAAAATCGGTTCAGCGGTTTGGGCGTGAAGAAGTAACAGACAGATAGACAGACATACTTTCGCATTTATAATATTAGTATGGAAGTATGGATTAGGTCGTTTTGAACAAGACTACATTCATAATTCAACAAAAAATGTCTGTGGGTTAAGACGCTGACAACTGCCAATGACCTTGATCTCGCATCACTCTCGCACCTGTGTCGATTTTCATGCCAGAGAGACAGAGATGTGAAGTGTTCACTCGGTAGCGTGGACACATTTTTCGTTTGTTAGAGGAAAAAATTAATATTATGAGAAATCTAGATGTCACAACCAAAAATTAAATCCGGCAATCTTTGGATTTTTGTAAAAGGTATCAAATAAACAAATTTTTAAAGCATAGATTACTTTAGTTAGAACTGTTTAAAGTTCCTGAAAGATGTGACTTTGGTATTTTTTTTCATCCAGTAGGAGTACATTATTTTATTATTTAAATTCGACAAGCTTTACCAAATATAATCAAAAATCACATATATATTTTTTTGTGCCAATCAATGAAATACATACGTCTAGAAAACTGCACAAAGATGTCGAATTGGCAGCTGTCTTCCCCTTAATACGAATGTTTTAACAAAATTAAATACAAGGGCTTACAACAAATTAATTAAATTGCTCTAACCCGGTAGTTAGGCATAGGCGGGGTCGTGAGTGACATCAGGAGTGTCTCACCCACTAATTTGGGTGTGATTTGGGCGACTAACTTCTATAAATACCCCTTTATACGTTTAGTCATTCTGAGCATTAGCAGATCGCTACCATGATTTCGCATTGGTCTACAATCTGCACACTTATGATCATGTACTATCAGAGAAGTTGATTCATAGGCATTAGGCAGATTCCGGACCTACGTAATTTGGTCGCGTTATGCCAAACCTATCCGACAGATAATAGCTAACATTGAGTTGACGTAATCCGACCAAATGACGTAGGTCCGTTAACTGCCTATGAATCAATTTCTTGGATGGTATACATACAATCAGACGAACCCCTCGCCTGCTTTGTCTATCATAGCTCCACCTGTCTGTGGCTACTCCCGTAAGTACGCTTAAGGAACGCGTCTCACCCACTAAATCTGGTGTGATCCTGTCGACGAGTTCATCAGGCAGGGTCTGCACCAGGGTCACCACGTGCTCGGGCAGGGCTGGCGGCGCGTACACCGTCTCCTCCACGCGCTCGCGCTCGCAGTTGCAGTACGCCGTCGACACGTGGATCAGAGCCTGAAATATTGTGACGTATATATACATATATATATACTCTTTTTTTTTATACACCACTGATAAAGGTAAACGCTCTGACGTTTGGCGTATTATATATATGGCGATATTCGTCTGTATAAATGGGAAAATGCTCGTTCGCTGGGGGAGTTTATGGACGTCTTATCGTAACGTGGATACCAGCAGGCAGCATAACAATATTAGAAACGAGAAAGATCAAAGAATGGACATACTGACAGGTTTTTATGACAAAATGGCGGATTTCCTTTGTCAATTCTTCCGTAGAAAGAAACCGCTTCTATGGTGACCATGCTACGCCTGCAGGATCAAGGGGTAAGGCTCACCTCCAGGCACTGAAGCCTTTAGGGGTATCCGCTGGCAGGGTCGCGGTTGTGTATTCCGCGTAACCCGTGCCTCTGCCTTAAGCAGATGAGCAGGAACACCGTTGGGGTTTTAGTGGGTATACGGCTCTCCGCCTCCAGGAAGTCCCACATACCCCGGTAGCCCTCCCCAGACGCAGCCGGGGATGCGTAAACGCATTTCCCCAACGCAAAAAAAGCTCACCTCTAGACCCAGCATGCGGTGGCAGAGCTGCACGAGCTGCTGCGTACCCAGCATGTTGATGGTAACCGACAGCTTGAGCTTCTCGTCAAACTTCACCGTCGCCGCCGAGTGAAAAACCACTGACACCTGCAGGACAGACACGCCATCTTTAAAAGTATCGAAGTGTGTTCGAAACAACAAAATAAACATTTACAATGTATTTCTGGATTAAAACAAAATATGTCCTCATAAACCGCATTGCAATACTGCTTGCACTATTTGTCAGATACAATAAAACATAAATATTTAAAAATTTTCAACGTCAAATTTGAGTAGTGTTATGAAAATTGTTACGGTAAATATTATGTGTATCACGAACCTTCTGACACAGCATGGTCTGGTCCGCGGGACTGATGCCCAGCTCCGGCTCTGTGATGTCGCCGACGATTGGGACTATCTTGTTAAGCTCGTGGGCCCGCTCTTTCCGGAGTGTTTCAAACAGCTGCAATATTAAATGACGATCACTTTTAAAAATAATAAGAATAACAATCTGATGAGAATAATAAAGATGCATCCAAATGATGATATGACTGTGAATCGGGATGGAATTGACCTCACGGAAATTTTATGTCTTGTCGTGACATAAAATGATTTCATTTGCACAAACTTCTGAAATATCGAGGTCACTGTAGCGCCTAATCTGGACGCACTATTACAGAACTTAAGTGTCAATTCAAATTTAGGTTGAAGTCCATAAGCGTCTAGACTCTGGCGTGGTAGTTGTGCTCAAGCCTCAAGGATTATATCAAATTATCAACGATGGCGCGATGTGCTAATAGTAAGCATTCCTTATAAATCGGCGTCGCGACAGCTAATCAGTCTCCCGGCGGCTCAACAGCGCGTAGGCTGGTGCTCATCGCATGACATAATACCCACCGGCAGCTGCAGCAGCTCGTTGAGCCGTGACGTCACGTCCTGCCCGCGCTTCGGCCGCATCAACAGATATATCTTCTTTATTTTGGGACAACTCCGCAGCAGTTTTTCAACTAGCACCTGCAAAATGATAGCCGTTAATAGATTTATCATCCTCTTATTAGGGAACCGGTGATAGTGCTAGCTTGAGGCGGTTAACAACTGTACCTATATGTCGATAAGGGCTCACAAGGGCGTCACCAGCTTATGACCGGCGGGAGTTAGAAATGGGGCAATATTATGGCTTGTGTTGCACTTTTGGAAGTCTTTGCCTGGATGACGATTGTAATAAGAACGGTTCTAATATCAATGTATAAAACTTTACTACATTACATAACTGGCAACAAGATTGCAATTTGTGGCGCCGGCTCATATGGAGTCTCGTGTTAAACTGTAATCTGTATGGCCTCAGCACAAGTAAAGATTTTTCTCGCAGCAGTTAAGGACTCTTACCACCCGAGGGCTATATAACGAATTCGTATGAATATATCGATAGCTAACGCGTGACAGTTATGGGCTTTCGCGTGCGATGATTTCCAATGTGTCAAGTTTGGGGTCATCGCCCAGTTGACGACAGCACCGATGACCTAGTAGCCGGCGTGCTAAGGAACAAAACGTGCCTCCGTTCGATTTCACGCTTTCCTATACACAGGGCTGCCATCCGTCCGGTTTTCCCCTGATTTTTCTACTTTAAAGGGTGTCCGGGGACCATCCAGCCGGGTTTTTGAAAAGTGTCCAGGTGATTTCACTTTTGTTGCAAAAAATTCAACTTTTTTATCATGCAGCAATAAACGAAAAATAAAAACTTGATAAGCATACACACGGTTTCTTCTCTGATAAAAACACCATTTCAAGGACTCGAGTTAATCAGATTTTTACAAATTTTTGTTGGAAAAGAAAAATGTTTTAGCAAAAAGCAAGATGTAATCGTAAATGCTTTTTCGGCAAAATGACCGGGATTTTTGTCGTGGCTGACCGGCGACGGCAATTGAGGTGATGGCAGCCCTATATCTACACAATATGCCTGTGTTCGGCGTCTCCGAACTGAACATAATCGCTTGTACGAAGTTTTTGTGTACCCACTATCTACCGCATATTTAATACTTTTTTATAACTGCAGTGATCACTTTTTGAGATAGGCGTGTAATATCAATGTACAGTATTAATGTACATAGCCTAATAGCGTTATCAGCTCAACTTTTCAGCCTATCTTGATAACGTTTTAAAGTAACTTATTGTGCAATGTGCACAAATATAAAAAAATATGTTTATAGTTTCTTTTGCATTCAAGCTTGTAATAATAAATCTTTTTTCATATATTTTGTAGCTCTTGTTGCTTTGAACGCAAGAAAATTATTAAACATACTTAGCATTATACAAATAATAATAATAGCTAAATTCCGGAAATTCCGTCATAGCAAGGAACATTTGAAAACTGAATCATACTTTTGTATGATTCAGTTTCAGTTTTCAAATGTTCCTTACATATCTTCAGTTAAAAGTATTCAATATGTATAACTTAACGTTGGCTTATATTTTTAAGAACCATGAGTAAATTATATTAATACACTTTGTTACAACAAAATACGCCAGTATCACTGTAGTATTCATCATCAGACAAATTAGTACAGCAGGGGACTCCAGACAAATAAAGTTCTCGTGTCACAGTGTTTGTGCGCGAAAACGACTCAACCGATTTTAATGAAATTTTGTATGTACATGTGTTAGGCATGAGAATAGGTTTTTATCTAAAGCCGCCATTCCACCGCGGCGCACGCTGTGCACGGCCACGCGGCGCACTTTTTTATTACTTTGAATACGTCAATTCGTGCGTAGCGTATCCGTGGGTTGCAGTAGACACAGTCACATAATATATATTCTTGCAAAGCGAAGCTTGACGCACGTGCGTATAGTCTCTCCGTGCGCTGCGATGGACTGACGGCTTAATTTTTATATTGATATTCGAATTTCGAAATAACTTATAATATGGCAAAACAATGTTTGCCGGGTCAGCTAGTATCACTATATTCTAGCGCTAGATCAGCACTATTTCAATGTAAACGTGTCGAGCATCCATTAGCTGTATGTAAACAAGTTACAGTCAATCGCCTACTCGTAGTAAATGACCGCCAATATTTATGTAAATCAGTAGCGTCGACAGGGGCCGGTACTCGGTAGATTACGTACATGGCGGACGGAAATGAAGTGGCCTACACTCATAAAAAATATTAATTCGGCACTGACCATCACCACGTTTCACTGACCTACGCGACGTTAGCTCAAGCATATAATATATGCCATGGCAGTTGGCACAATGTTTAAAACGTTTTACTTATTTATAATATAATAAATTATTAATTCTAGGGACCCAAAGTACCAATGCTAAATTTTATCAAAATACTTTCGGATGGTTAGTTGAAAGTGGTGCACTGGTGACAGAAAGTCACATTTATTTAAACATAAGTATGGATGTCAGTGTTTGTATTACAAAAAGTATCTTCAAATTTCAGCATCAACACCATATTCACAATGGATAGAAATACCAATACAATTCGACAAGGTTTTATATGAACGTGAGAAAAAGAACTAACGCCAGTTCTCCTTTACCAGCTGCAGCGCCCATTGATAGTTTGACACATGCATAAAAGCCTTGTCGGACTGTATATATGATACTTATATGAAGGTGATCTTTGTAATATTATCTTCAACAGAACGATTAAGCTCAATTTACACCGGTGCGGAATGAAACGCACAATGGAAGCGTCAATTTCACCTCATGACGCAGGAATTCGCTGGAATGCTCAATCATTCCTGCGAATTCCTGCGTCATGAGGACATCCCAATTCCCATTGTTTAGTCTGTATCTTTTACTTGACTAGCTCGCGCCACTTCCCGCGGATTCCTTAGACGGCATCGGAGAATTCTGAAGAATTCCGCGGAAGACGCGCGTCCAATTTTTTGGCTCGTATTTAATTTGCGTGCTATACTGTTGATTTAAACTTCACTATGCTAGGTGCAATTTCGTTGAGAAAAGTCGCTTAATCCGTTCCGTTCCGCGGCGCGGCGGTACAAATTGAGCCTAGCGGGCCCCTAGACGATCAATTTTACTGTACAATATCACGTATTGTGCAATATTATTGACCATCTAGGGTTGATATTAAACGCGCCCGCCTTTCAATCATATTGTCAAATAAATTGTTCATACTCTTTTTCAATGATATTGCACAGTAAAATTGATCGTCTAGGGGCCTACTTAGGGTCAAATCATCATGATCACGTACCTTGCCCATGAATCCCGTGCCGCCGGTGACGAAGACCGACTTGTCGGCGTAGAACTCCGCCACGGGCACGTACTCCTGCCCGAAGCCGGCGAACGTCGACGCCATCGTGCGAGATACCGTTACCGACCGCGCCACGACCGATTCACCATGCGTATTCTAGCGGGGGGACGTCGATGCGCTATGACCTAGCATCACTTCTAGCGCTCATCTGAAACAATACGACATTATATTACTGTAATGTTTTCCCGCTAGAGGCAGCACCGACATAGTAAACAAAAGGTTTCGTTCGATGCGTGCAACGTGTGCTGGATTATTTACTGTATGTGTTACGCTCAAAGACCGAAATCGCTCAATGAGCGAAAAAAAGGCTCACAACGCGTTGTGGTCACAGTGAAACAGCCACGACGCGAAATTCGCGTCGTGGCTCTAATGAAAACGGCCACGACGCGTTCTGGCAATCACAAAAAGGCCATGACGCGAAATTCCTGTCGCGGCTGATATGCTATTCGTTTTTCTTGATTTATTCTTGATTGATTAATCATCCATAGGTATGGAAGATTATATTTGAATTACCACGCGTACTACAAAATATTTTTTCTTTTACAAAATCACTGCAAATCAAGTTTTTCATTATTATTTGTAAAATATCCATAGTTCCATAATATCCGTACTAATATTATTACTGTCTGTCTGTCTGGCGCAAAGTGCTATTGTTTGTTATTGTTTTTTTTAATATAAGGTAATCTGATCTTAAGAAATAATAAGTATTTAGTTTTATTTTTCTTTATATATAATTTAAATATAATACTACTAGTTGATGCCCGCAACTATGTTGCGCCAGACAGACAGACAGTAATAATAATAGTACGAATAGTATGGAAGTATGGATATTTTATAAATAATAATTATAAACACGTTATGCAATGATTTAGTAAAAGAAAAAATATTTTGTACCTAGTACACGTGGTAATTCAAATATAATCTTCCTTACCTATGGACAATTAATAAATCAAGAACAGATCAAGAAAAACGATTAGCATATCAGCCACGACACGAATTTCGCGTTATGGACTTTTTGCGATTGCCAGAACGCGTCGTGGCCGTTTTCATTAGAGTTGTTTCACTGTGACCACAACGCGTTGTGAGCCTTTTTTTCGCTCATTGAGCGATTTCGATCTTTGAGCGTAACATATGTATTAGTGGCGCCCTCTTTTTATATAAAATAAGGACGCAAACGAGCAAACGGTGATCCATCCATGGACTCTCGCAACATCAGAAGAGCTGCAGCAGGTGCGTTGTCAAGGTTTTAAGAGGGAATATGCTCTCTTCTTAAAGGTTTGCAGATCGTATTGGTCGGGAAACACTACTGGTTACAGTTCATTCCAGAGTTTTACAGTGCGCGGCAAAAAGTTACACGAAAAACACACGGTGGAAAACTGCCACTCATGAAGGTGATGAGGACGGTATATTTATCGCGTGGAACGATGGCGAAAAGTTGCAGGAGGTGTGATAATTCCTCTGCTCCGGTTTTTGGGTAATATTCCTTATTAACGTTGTCTTAGAAAACTGAATTGTCGAGCGACGAGCGTCGAGATACTCTCAATCTACTTTCAAACAAAACACAGGTGAAATCGAAAATATACTTTTGGAAGTTGTAATGTCAGGGACAAATACACAGACGTTACGTTATAAGTTATGACGAAACAACGCTTAAAATACTCTCAATATTCGGAAAATCAAAATGAAAACTTGATTAAATTAGTCATGCTAAAATACAACATAAGAATAAAGAATATATATTATATATTATTAGATAATATATTTACTTAACCATTCATTCGCTCAGATGGCTAAAATATGGTGGCATAAGAAGTATGAAAATTTATAGGTTATATTATATCTTATATCTTTAAACGGGCAATTCTTGTGTATATATAAATATATAATTGGAATCTCGGAATCGGCTCCAACGATTCTCATGAAATTTAGTATATAGGGGGTTTCGGGGGCGATAAATCGATCTAGATAGGAATCATTTTCATAAAAAGTCATTTTATGTGTGTTTTTTGAATTTTTGGAATACCGAGCGAAGCTCGGTCATATAGCTAGTAATATTATCAATGCAAAGTTAGTAACTTTGTTATTCAAATTTATTTTATGCTATGTAATCAATTTTACAAGATTATACATCACCGAAAAGTATAAATTATACTATTTTATAGTTAGTGTTCATTACATAATAATTTGAATATTTGTTACGAAATAAATTTAACAATGTCACAAATAATTATTATCCTACCGTCTTCGTAGTTCGTAGTACTTCGTAGCACTACAACGCGGTGGTTTCGTTTACTTTAATCATCTCCGGATCATACAAATATACTGTAACTAAACATTAAATTGAGCACAAGGATTATAAACCAAATTATATAATATCGGTTCGTTCACACGTAAATATTTTACGACGATTCCGAGACTCTAACGTCATACCGGTGTCGGCGTAAACGCAAACACCACAATATCTTATCACAATAATTATATAGGTTAGTGTACAAAATGTTTATCTTGAAAACACGTGCACTGGTTTATCTCGGCAAAGGACCGTGCACTCGCAGCCTAAATTATTCTACTTATATACGAAAATAATTCAAGACGTGAGTGAAAGAATAAGGTAAGTAAGAAATGTAAGAATCATTCTATCAAAATCACAGAATCAAAATCTACAGTCTCTCTGTATGCGGCAGTACGTGTGAGTACGTGGCACTACAGCATTGTGCGCTTCACTTTACTTGACTGGAGGCACTAGTATGCCTTTAAATTCACTAAGAAATTTAATTAATATGTACGTAGATATTCACCGAATATGTTTTAATTTTTTGCATTTTAAATATAATTAGCATGTAATTACCCAGGTCTGACAGTTTAGCAACGTATTCAACAAAAACATGCAATTAAATTGTGATAATAACACCCACATCTGAGCAAATATTAATTATTCAAAGGTGAATGTCACGATCTTAAATACAAAACAATAATTATTACGTGGAAAAAAATAATTGTTTTAATAATGTTATGTGATGTGTCAGTAAAGCGTCATTGAATTAATCTTCTTTTGTTTTTATTAACGACTCTATCCATTTCTATTCCATTCATAATATTATTATCATTCATCCTTCGATCGGGGATTCTTGGAAATGCTATTGTATTCTATAATTGCTGTCGCGATCACCGATGCTCGTACGGGGCTTGATGAGTAGAAACAGTACCATAAATAGGGCAGTGCCATCGGTGCACAGGGCGTAGACTCTGGGGGGTGCAAGAATAGCCAGACCAGCGGGGTGATTCACAAAGCGATTCCGCGTGGAATCTTCCCGCTGGCGGAAACTATTTCACTTTCAAGCAAATGACAAGTGAATACTTTCCGATTTTGCTGTCATTTTGACAGTAGTGACATTTCTTTTGTATGAGTGAAATAGTTTCCGCCACGGATTCGAAAAGATCTCACCGCGGATGGGAGTTTGACATCCGACGGCGGGAAAATATCCGAGGATTAGAGTCGTTTTCGCGGAATGTTCCCGCCACTTCCGAGACTCGTGAAATCTTTTCACTTCGAGAAACGTGTCATGGCGGATATTGTTAGATGAAATTATTTAATGATAAGAATAAAACAAAGCAATTATTAATACTTAGTCGTGTCTTGTTTAAAATATTAAATAAATGTCGTACTGTAATAATTATGTGTTAAATCTTTAGGAAGTGTTCATTGAACAATAAATATTTTTATTGATAAATGCAGTAGGTATATGTATTAATATTCGGTACTTAAAGATTTAGAAATAGGTATGATAATTTTTAAATTTTGTATTAATCCTTCAATCGGGGATTCTTGGAAATGATATTGTATTCAATTGTTGTCACCGGTGTCCTTATGGGGCTTGAAGGATTAATACTTATGTATTATATTGTTAAACCATTATTGTGCTTTTACAATAATTTTAAATAGTTATTTATGTATATAATATCATTATAATTCCAAGGTCATACTCACCACACTGCAACTTCCATAGTATATCTAATAAAAACTAATATTAGATGAAAAACAAATTTAAAACAAAAGAAACTTATATAAAATTTAAAGTAAATTAATAAGTTTGTTGTACACATAAATAAAAGGTATTCTCACACAACAAGATTTACCGATTTATTAATTTATTATAGTACTCTGTGATTTATCGGAAGTCAACACACGATTTACAGATTTGACAGATTGTCATTGTCACTCGGCAGTCGGCACATAAACAATATTTTTTGTTTTAATTCCACTCAAGCCCCAAGCGGCAGTCGGCAGCCGCGCTATTTGCACTTTGTACTGCGCGGTACGCCATTCACTCAAGACTCAAGCCCCAAGCGGCAGCCGGTTACCGCGCTCTTTTATTCAATTATGTAACATATTTCGCTGACTTACAGACTACTTTTGTATACTTAATCCTTCCATCGGGGATTCTTGGAAATACTATTGTATACTATTATTGTCGCGGTCACCTGTTCCTTATGGGGCTTGACGGAATAAAGAACATAGATAATACAGTATAAATATACTGAGAATAAATAAGTTTCATTAGACGTACGATCCTTGATATATTGGCTACATTCTGAATGAAAAATACTACAGTATAGACTATGGGCGATTAGTATCTTTTCGGCTATTGTACGTTATTGCCGTAGCACTTATTGTCAAAAAAAACTAGTGTCAATTATTCTCTTTGGTTTCGGATTCATTCCCGCGGCGGAAAGTTTGTGAATCGCTGTAATACTGACAGAATATGAGATCTTTTCACGTGAAAACTTTCCGACGATCGTGAATCAGGCAGCAGGCAGGACTATTATTATTTTTTGTTATTTCTCCCGATAAGTTAACTTTCAATTCTACCAACACCGAGTTTTGTTTTCACCCTGAATGGAAGAAAATAGGCCTAACATTTGTGTTGCTTTCGGTACCTATAATATAAAAAAAAAAATACTAAGGGCGTTGTTATAGAACAGGGGTCACCAATTAATTTCGCTCGGGGGCCATTTTAAGAACTGAAATGACCTTCGCGGTCCGCACATTTTATAAAAAAATACGAAAATTGCAAAGGTAAATTACATACGGTACTATGAGAAAAGTGACAATTTTTGTAGCTACCCCCACCACCACCATCTCTGTGAAGCTTAGAGTGAAATTGGTGCAACCTATCGATATTAAATTTCTGGAGATGTTCATCAGTAAGTATAGACCGAAATTTATTTTTAACGAAGTTCATCTTCGAAAATACTTGGTCCGCACACAATGGGTCGGCGGTCCGGATGCGGACCGCGGTCCGCCATTTGGTGACCCCTGTTATAGAAGCTCGCACAGGGCGCAAAAAATACCATTTACGGCACTGGTTAGAAAGCTACTAAATCAATTATTATGAAAACGAGCAGTAAATTGCTCTGTTAAAAAGAGTTTGCTGGTATCATAGTGTAGTATATAATCAAAGGTATCATACAATACAATATACATAAACATATTATAATATCGATCGCCATATAGCCGAGCAATACATATTGGCTTTAATTCTTATATCTAAGGCGTATCTACCTCTCGTATCTTATAGGAGTGTCAATTAAGCGTCCTTTTAGAATTAAGATCCCATTGCAAGTAAAATATTATTTATACAATACACTCAAGTAGGTACCAAAACTAATAATTTAGAAAAAATATTTTTACTCACAAAACTTTTTTTGTCAACCGGCTAATACTATCACATTATATTTAAGTTTTAACACTCGTGTAACACCTAAGGTGTTTAATTTGAAAAAGGAAACTGAAATATTTTCTATCAAACAAATTTTATAGAAAAATTAAAATCTGTGTACTAGAAAATTAATATTATAATCGATTTACCTAGCCTAGCGCAACCGATGTATTTTACATTCGAAAAATCTGTTCAGGACTGTAGGTCTAGTTAATAATCATTTCTTCGTGTAACATTATGGAAAATAAACACATTTATAAAGTTAGACATCGGATTATATTATGCACTATCAAAGTGCCGAAATATGCATGGGAATTGGGAAACCTACACATAAAATGACCGAAATATGTACGTTCAAAAGTAATTTATTATTTAAATTTGGGATTTCTTTCTTCAGACAGTTAAGTACTTAAAAAAATAATAATAAAAGAAATTTAATAATTAGAACCTGCGGTGCCTGTAATAATAATATAAAAGCACAAATTTTTGCCATTCCACCAAATCCACGGTTTTTTCATACAAACCAAAAATGTATTTTCTACCAACATTTTTCAAATGCAATGGCATTATTGGAAGTGCATTGCAAGTGCAGTGCAAGTGCAAAATTATCAAAATATGCACAATCGCCTAAAAAGTTCAGTTTTAAATGCATTTGCAATTTGCATAGTATACAAATAATCCAATGACTATTTAATACTTATTTATTTAAATAAATCTTTTTTCATACGTACAAATACATATTTTCAAGTTTTCAACTAAAGTTCTTTGCAGTCTCTTTATAATTTTACCTAGAAGTAAAATAAAATAATAAGCTACGAGTACTTACATAAAAATGTCTTCTAAGTTCTTGTTATATTGTACAAGTGTATCTATACTTAAACTAGTGTCCGACCGAAACTCATTTTTTAGCCGAAACCGAAACCGAAACCGAACTTTCGGCCTTGCTCTCAGTTTCGGCCGAAACCGAAAAAGAAACCGAAACTTGATAAAACATTTAAAATGACGATTATTTACTGAAATTTACTATTCTGTATCATTTGTTAACACATAAGAAAAAGTGCCGAATTGGAATTTTTCACTTGTGACATTTGTTAAAACAAATATTATTAATCTTAGACTCGAATATGTTTCCTAGAAACTTTTCAGTAGCATATTCCGTTTTTTATACGATTCTAAGTTTTAATGTATTAGAACGAAGGATAACCTTAAAAACATGAGCAGAATTTATTTCAAGACATTTACTATTGAAAAACAATCGATTGCAGTCATATTCTTTGTATGGGAAACACGGACATGCAGTCTCACAGACCGCGGTCGAAATTCAAAACGAAATTACTAAGTAAACTTGCAATTTAACAGAACTTAAAAACAGTATAAGAAGGAAAAAATATATAATTTATGTTTAAAATTTGATATTTTTGTATTTAGGTGATAGCTTGTAGCATGCCTCTTTCATAAGTAAGTACGTGAGATATGAGGCACCCATATATATTTTTTTGTTTTTAATTAGAAGTTGTAAATTAGTTTCAAAGGCTTGATAAATCCTTTTATTTATCGGTGCAAGTAGCTTTTTTGCTCTTACTTTAATAAATTTTCCACAAATACAGCAAAAACTTTTTACGTCCATTTTACACATTTTTGAAGATATTTTTACGCTTTAAAGTACATAAAACTCATAATTTCTCTAAAAAATTAAACACACACAATGAGTGCCAGCGGCAAACTTCCCGTTCCAACTCTGATATCCCCAAACCCCTTTATCTTGGTCACGACGAGCGTCTCTGAGAATTTTTTAAATCTTAATTTTTATTTATTTTCGCCTAGAGCTAAACTATTGAAGCATACTTTCTTTTTTAAATGTATGTTTCTGGTTAATTTTCAATGCAAATAATCGCATAATAATAGTCATTAAGTAACAGGCACCAGAAAAAATATTTTTGTCGGCTTGTGTAATGAGGGCTGCAAGTGCGAAGCTTAGGGGAAGTGGGGTAGATACGATTCTAGTAGAGTAGGAACGGTCTGTGAGACTGCGCGTCCATAGTTAAAGGTTTATTATTTTAAATATAAATAAAACGCGTGGTAAAAGGAAAAGAATGAGGCGAGATGATTGACTAGATAAATCTCGCAAGCTTTATCCTCCTATTATCTCATAGTCAAACAAAATTACTTATTTAGTAAAGTTCACACACAATTTAATCGATTTATTTTATTTACTTAATCCTTTGCTTGGGAAACATTGTTAAAATAAGAACATAGCACGTGCGTTTGTCGTTTAGAAATAAAATTCAAATCTCTCATGTTCGATAAATATAAGTTTAGACAATTTGATGAAAATACAACGAAGTGCTAAGAAAAACAAAATAAATACTTAGTAATTTGGCAGTAATTTGCAAAACATACCCTTAAAACACGATTAAAATATGGACGGTGGCGAGATGAGCCGGGGTCTCACCAGCGAGCAAGCACGAGTTTACCGAACGACACACTAACACTAGAGTTTCGGCAAGGCCGAAAGTTTCGGCTATATTTTGGGCGAAACCGAAACTAAGGCCGAAACTGGATTTTTTGGCCGAAACTGGCCGAAACCGAAACCGAAAGTTCGGTCGGTCACTAACTTAAACGAAGTACCTACATCCAGCTACATCATACAATATCTACAACCGGCGAATACGGAACCCGCACGTGTTCACGCGACCGCCTTTCGAACCCTGATCATACTAATCACAGTTCAGGATCTCAACTAATAACTGTCGAAGATGAAGATCATACCTGAAAATCGATAGTTTGACTTGATGTGATGACTGTCACTAGCACTATCAGAAGTTCACGAAACCCACACTTTAGCCACAAAATTTTTAGCTGAATTTTAGGCTATTTTAGCTGGGTGAATTACCCGCGGTGACACAGTTCACGGTCTACCACAGCCTGTCAGCTCACTAGCTCTTATCACTCGATCGAGGAATTGATATGATAATATCGATAAGTCGTCGTCGTGACAGAGTAGACAGAATGTCGTGACTTATACAACTATTTCTTTTATAACCGGCCAGCAGTTTATATATCACTCTGTGAATCATTGACATAAGAAACAGGGGTCGCTGGAAACCAAAGACTGGTGTAACACCTTTCCGTTACAGTACCGGGTTAATAAAATTACAATTAGATAACAATGTAGTATATTTAACAAAATTAAAAAAAAACTAAAGGTGCCCGGTGGCGGTAGGTGAGACAACAAAATTTATATGTCGTGGTAAGGCCTACTTGATCGTCACTTATGGATCGTAGGGCTACTCTCCTGGTCTGATGTAATCTGGGACGCTGGAGGTACTGTGCTTCCTCTCAGCCGCAGCGTTGAATTGAAGATGGTCACAGGAAGGAGCGAGCGACGCAGTCAAATCAATTCGGAGCAGTGATATTCGGAGCAGTGAAATTCGAAGCAGAGAAATTCGGAGCAGTGATATTCGGAGCAGTGATCCCTGGAAACGATACTCCGTCTCAGTACACTTCCCTCGCAAACGTCTGGCGGCCTATCCACGAAGCCCGAGAAGAGCGCCCTCTACCTACAGCGGTAGCGGTATCATCGTGGTAGGCCGTCAGGAAATAATAATTTACAATTTACATAAAATATCTTAATAACATAAATTCCTAGTAAGAATCTAACTAATTTAATCTATTAGAAAATGTTATGTTTTTTTTATACAAAACAAGTTATTAAATAGTTAAGAAATTAAGTCTTAAGATCAACTCAAGATAGAATAAAGTAAATACAATTTGGAAATGTCTTAAATACAAGATCTTTGATATTATCAGTACTAACTACATGTGTGCTAACAAAACTCACCCTAATCCGGGGATTTCACCAATTAAATTATCTGAATGAGACAGTTAATGTAGCTAAAACGCGTACATTGAATAAAATAATTTATTTATGAAGAATAAGCATTGGCCGTTGATCTCCAATCGTTTTTCATTTCATCACGGAAAACTCCAGAGCCAATATTTCAAATAAAAATCAAATAAAATTCTTATTGACTACTTATCTACTTAATACGTGTAAACCAGCCATAACTTGCATGGCAAAAAGAGAGTACACAGATTATGTTTATTATGGCAAAAAGCAGTGATTGGCGTCTCTAACTCCCTGCGTCGCTGCAAGCCGTTGCTAAACGCTGTAAAGCCCTGTAAACTGTTTATGCTTTTTAACGACTTTTAAGGATTAATTTCCACAAACTATGAATTACATCTTCAATAAAATACATCAAATAATAATGATGCGAATTTTCGAGCAGATTATATTAAGGAATCGAGTTGTCCCATACTAACTTCATCCCCCCTTTTCACACCCTTAGGAGAGGAATTTCTAAAAATCCCTTCTTATCGCACGCCTACGTTATACGGAGAACACTCCCTCCAAATTACAAGTATTTACAATCACTGGTTTAGGCCGTGGCGTGATTCCATTTTCATGTCATTCAGGACAAAGCCTTTTATATAATGATATAGAAGATAATAAAGACACGATTATCATTGAGTGAGACTCTGCATTGAGTATCTCAAGCTCATTAAAACAGCATAACAGTGATTCCCAAATTACTATGCCAAAGTAGTCCAGTAGCCGTAGCACGGCGACCAGTGGAAATGCGAAAGTATAGACAAACTGCGGAGATAAACTTAAGGTGCCGTTCTGATCTTTTTTCGTTTCGAAAAATTTAATTAAAATGCCACTTTATGATAGACTATAGTCCTAAAAATTCAAATAATATCCTACTTTATGATATATACTATAGTATGTCATAAAGTGGTATTTTAACTGAATTTTTTGGAACGAAAAAAGATCGGAACGGCACCTTAACTTTATCTCCGCAGTTTGTCTATACTTTCGCATTTCTACTGGTCGCCGTGCTACGGCTACAGGTGGACCCCCAGAAGTCCACGTGAGACTAGACGGGGGTTTACATTGACCTGGACAATGGGTGTCCACAATTACTGTTGGCGGGGGTCCATGTAAATGAATTAGTTTAGCAGTGATTTATTCATATTCCATATAAATTGATCAGGTTAGCTTTTATGTAGGCTTAATTTCTCATAATAGGAAGCATAAGCCAGGGAGGCACCATAACACCAACATGACAACAAAGTGGGCCACGAAACAAAGGAGTTTGGGAACCTCTGGTGTATGTATCTGAAAAGGCTTTCTCTAAATAGGGAACATTACTCAAAAGTCAAGGGTCAATAATCCGACCAAACTTCTACAATATGTTGCACACGTGATATCAGAATATTGACAGAAACGTTGTCAAAACTTTTGGTTAAGAGGCCGGGTGCCATCGAAATTCTCATACATACGTAATACCAAAATCATTTTCTCGTACGAAAATATTTGACATGTTTGAGCTATTTTTTAGGCTTAAAATAATAATTATCTAGGTTCCTGCACAAATATTTACTGCAAAATATTTAAACACAAAAAAAAATGTGTATTAATTTTTTTAGTAAATTTACTACTAAAAACACTAAGAATAGAGTAAAACATTAAAAAATATATAAATAAATAGTGAATTTACTACAAAATATTTAAATACTAAAAAATAGTTTTTATCGTTTAAATAATTATTTTGTAGTAAATCATAAAAATAATCGCGCAGCTCTGGGCGCGCCCACATCGAGTGTCATCTTATGAAAATAAAGACAATCTCAGTGCATAACGAAAGTAGGTCTTAAAGTTAGGTCATGTAGTAATATAGGTTTAAATCTAGTGTTATGTGATACGAGCAGTCGTACGGCATCTTTGTTCACATGGCAACAATATGTTTCATTTGAATATTGTAGTTGTAGGCTTGGAGTAAATAATGTAATATAATTGTGGGAATATGCGTGGAGGCCAAAGGAAGATCTTCCGACCGAGCGAGGTGGTATGCTCGGTCAGGCCGAAGCCCACGTGATACATTTCAGCTGTCGTATATATACCGACGCGCTTAGAAAACTTCGATAGCGCGATGCAGGAATGTTAGACGAATTGTGGGTACCGCCACATCACTCCCCCCCGAAGACCGGAGGTCGAATCTTGAAGTCTTAATAATTATTATGCGTGAAAATTTGGCTGGTTGATATTTATTTCTGGGGTATTGTTGTTCTGGGCATACTAAACACGACCGACGACGGTGGTAGGCACCATGTAGACATCCTGAAAATATTTATTTTAAATTTATTCAGAAATAAAACAATAATTTTGATTTTGATTTGATTCGACCTGAATTCCGTAATCAGTAAGCCGGCGTAAACGAGTGTATAAAATACTTCCTCACCTACATTGCGCATAGCATTAAATGTTATCCATACTTCCATACTCATCCATACTAATTTTATAAATGCGAAAGTGTGTCTGTCTGACTGTCTGTCTGTTACCTCTTCACACTCAAACAGCTGAACCGATTTTTTTTAAATTTGGCATGGAGATACTTTGAGTTTCGGAAAAAGACATCTCAGGATAGTTTTAATCCTAGAAAAATGTATCGTGTACGGTTCCCGCGCGATAAACTATTTTTTTCTAGTAATATTATAAATAACGAAAGTGTGTGTCTCTCTGTATGCTCTTCATGCCTAAACCGCTGAACAGATTTTGCTGAAATTTGGCATGGAGATACTTTCGGACCCCGGAAAGAACAGAGGATACTATTTATCCCGGAAATATGTACGGTTCTTGCGCGATAAACAAATTTTGGCGCAATGGAGTTGCGGGCGTTATCTAGCAACTTTTAAGAGGCCAGCTTCAGGCGGCCCAATGCCCAGTCCTTTTCGCAGCCCACATTTAGATTTTCTCGCACGTTTGGAAGATACGAAAACCTTCGACGTTGGTGCAATAGTACACGCACCTAGGGCAGGAAAATGAGAAATGACTCAGATCACATGTAATTGTTGGCCGAGGCGAAGCCGAGGTCAATAAACATATGATCTGAGGCTTTCTTATTTACTGCCCATGGTGCGTATACTATTTTTCTCATCGACGGAGGCGGAAAACGGCAACATCGGTAAGCGCAGCGGGAAGAAAGTTGAGGTTTTCCGCCTGGAGGTGCGAAAAAGAACTTTACGCAAACGAAGAGGTCATCAATTAGAGTAAATACGTCAAACAAATTGACGTATACTAATACAGCTTTATTAACATTATGTTACTAATAATAATTATTGGAAACACAATGTTGTTAGTATATGAATATGAACTAAACGATTAAAAATAATATATAAAACAATTAGGTATACAGGTTGTTACCAACCAAAGTAATAATACTTTAATGGGGTGTGTTCGAGACCCTTATAAATAGAGTAATTAACATTGCAAGTAGCAGTGCTAAAAAAGTCATTTTTTTACTTTGCAGGGGCTCTTGCCCGTACCGATAAAAATGCTATTTTAGCGCTGCAACGTTTATTTAAGGGACACGTACACATTGCACACTCAAAACTATTAATACTTTTTTTACAAGCTATAAATATAACCTTTAGGTCTATATTGTAGCGACCTTTGTATAATTATTTAAATTGCAGCTATTATAATGATAACTATAGCATCAATCAGGAAATCGCACAAAAGCTGCACGAGGAAATAAAACAGCATCTATTGGGCTAGTTATGTAGTCGTCAGAGAAAGAAAATAAGTACCTACATAGCTTTAAGTTAAGGTCCGACGAAAGCTCTTGCATCAGAAAGTAAACAATAACCTGAGAGATACAGAAGCAGCGAATGGGCAAAAAAGATTTAAGGCGACGCCTTGATAATTTGGCTGCAGCAATATCGATTTTTCTCAGCAATGACTAAAGCTAAGAAATTAAAGTTCATTGTCAGTATTAATCATGTCTTTGTCTTTAAATTACCCACAGCATAACACGATTGGTTAACTTTTATAACACAGAATAATCAATCAAAAAGACCTCTGTAAAAAGGGATTCCTATTTTGCCAACAGAGGAGAGTGATTTAAGCTTCCAAAAGTACATAGATTGGGTCAAGCATATAACTTTAATTTGCCCATAGCTTATATGAAATGTGTATTTTATGGTTTTTAAATTACGTGACAAAAACCATTTTGTCACGTAATTCCAAACACAATCATCAAACTTTATATCTAATGTATCATTATTTATTTGTAAATTGTAATCCTTTAATGGTTGGACCAAATACCCTTTACAACTTGTTGTTAATAATATTCGTTGTAGGTAAGTATTTGAATTTTTTTTATTAAGTACCTACTTACTTATTTTTTTTTTTTAATTTACGCTAACTACACCTTAGCATAAAATTACCATTCAATAAGCAATTTTGGAATTTTCCATATTTATTTTTTCAAATAATTAAGTATTTAACACTTAATAGCTTCCTTGCTAATTATTGTAATTATTTTAGGTCAATGGCAAGCATTGACCTTTAAAAATTTTACCTTAGTAGAGAAGTTCGTCGACGTGCTGCTTAAATTTTTGCATTCCCCTAAATGTTATACCTTCTAATTGTTATTATTTACCGTGTACCTACCAGTCTTATTTCAATTGGTTCAGTAGTTTTATCAAGGTTTCTTTTTGGTCCAATACGAATGAGAACTAGCGATAGAACTTTGACTAGGTAATTATTGTAAGTCACTTATCAATTATTGCATCGTATCACAGAAATAGAATCGTATTGTAAACTTATCCAAATACGAGTAAATAAAAGTTTGAACCTGGAACTCAACTATACTACGCCATTACAAATTATTATTATCTAGCAACTATTAACGTCTCGTTTTGGTTCGCCAAAACCAGGTGAAAATATTATTATAGTGTACAAGGCGTAACAAAACAAAGTGATATTAATACTTAGCACTTTAGGGGGTGTATCATGTATGACTTATGACGTATGTATCCCCTGATGCATTTTTTCTGTGATTTGTATATTAAGAGGCCGGGGTACCCTCGAAATTCTCATACATACGTAATACCAAAATCATTTTGTCATACGAAAGTATTTAACATGTTTGAGTTATTTTTCAGTGTTTAAATATTTTGTAGTAAATTTTTGTGCAGGAACCTAGGTAATTAATATTTTAAGCTGAAAAATAACTTAAATATGTTAAATATTTTCGTATAAGAAAATGATTTTGGTATTACGTATGTATGAGAATTTCGATGGCACCCGGCCCCTTAAGCAAGCTCCCGAGTGACATGAATTTTCCCATACAAAAGTATTCCTAAAGTACTATCACAGTTTTTTACACCCTGTAATCTGTATAATATTTTATGGTATACATAATTATATTAGCTGGGTACTTGAAAAATAATTAAGTACTTACTTATCCGAAAATAATATATTGTTACTAGCTGTCTCGGCAAACGTTGCTTTGCCATAATATAATTTGCCATATTATTTTATTGAAGTGACTAAATAAGTATGTCACCATGGCAACGTCGATCGCTATCCCGTCGCACAAACAATGGTCGCCGTCAGTCTCAGGTTGTAATAATTTACTATTATTTATTCAACAAATGCACTTATCAATATAAAAAGTACCCAGTAGCCGATTCTCAGACCTACTGAATATGCATATAAAATTTGGTAAAAATCAGTAAAGCCGTTTCGGAGGAGTTCGTGGACTAACATTGTGACACGAGAATTTTATATATGAGATGATGCACGATGAAATTTAAAACATAATTATCATTTAATAAACACCGCAATAATTACATTGCTTGAAAAATAAATAATAATTATATTATTATATCTAATTATCATAATATACAACGGGAGCGTCAAAAATGTTTTAATTAGCTGTACCTTTGTTGCACTCTGTAATCTAAACACCAACATAATATATGTTATTTAATAGTTTATAGAACCGTACATTTTTCCGGGATGAAAAGTATCCTATGTCCTCTAGCAAAATTTCAGTGTCAAAAATCGGTTCAGTGGTAAGTGAAGAGGTAACAGACAGACAGACGTACTTTCGCATTTATAATAAGTATTAGTAAATATGAATGCTGATCTAGCCAGAGTGGAGCTCTTTGCTAGTCTACATGACGCAAACATTTCACATAAGCACATCAAAACTATATTTCCATTTGAACTAAAGTTAAAAACCATCATATCCCGTAATGGCTTCTTTTCTCTCACACAAAAAATGCATTAAAATATTATGCTGCTAAATACGAGTATAAAAAGCTCTTCATCAAAGTATCTCCATGCCAAATTTCAGCAAAATCATCAACGTCTTGGTACCATAATTTGTGACCGTTGGGCCTACGTAGGCGCGGCGTAGAGGCATTACATAAAGGCACAAGATTGGAACCACATTGGAACCAAGACACGCGACAACTGCAGACGACGTGTTGTCGCAACACTGGTTTCTATGTATTTCTATGAAATACCCTCCGCAGCTAGCGACACGAAGCTAGCGACACTTATTCATAGAAATACATAGAAACAGTACTGTCGCGACGACACGTCGTGTGCAGTTGTCGCGTTTCGCTCGGTTCCAACTTGTACCTTTTTTTTATTAACTAAGGGGGCAAACGAGCAAACGGGTCACCTGATGGTAAGCAACTACCGTCGCCCATGGACACTCGCAACACCGGAGGAGCTGCAGGTGCGTTGCCGGCCTTTTAAGAGGGAATACGCTCTTTTCTTGAAGGTTTGCAGGTCCTACCACGCAGGTTTACCACAGAATATATATTAGTAGTACCAACCTTTGCCTAGACTTTGTTTATATTTCATTGACAAATTGGCACACTAAAGGGCCTGTTTCACCGCTTCCTGATAAGGTGCCCGGTAGGCTTATTTGACAGATTCCCCATACTCTATGTGTCAAGTTAAGTGGTGGATAGGCGATAGCCTTATCAGGAAGCGGTGAAACAGGCCCTAAGTATAGGTAGTGCTCTCACACCAAGTTTTGTTCGCGACTGACGTCCACTTGTGCCCGGCTCATTGTTGTGTACAATTATTATTGCCGTGAAAGCTAAAATGCAGCTACTATGCAATTGACCTTTTCTACCTCGCTGTTGGCTAATAATTATTATAATCGTTTAAAAACATAGGCAAGCTGCGATGAAATTAATTGTGAATATTTCGCAATTACTTTGCTACAGTCGAAAGAAACCGTAGCAAGCTCGTAGAGCCACTGATTAAAATGGTAATTTACTTGTTTAATTAATATCACAGCACCCAATCAAATAACTAATATGAAACCAGTCACGAGGATTATTCTCAATCCTAATTGCTAATTATCAACAGAGCGACGACGACTAGAATATGAGCCGATATAAAATTCGCTTACATCTATACAGAAGAAAGTTATGTTCTCCTAATATAATCTTAGAATCTGCACTCTACTATTGCAGGTTTTTTGACAGGATTTAATATTTAACAGCATTATTAATTTGCTAGTAAATACATAGTATAATTCCTAAAGTAAATATTATATCGCGGCACCGTATATTTTCCGGGATAAAAACTGAGGTATGTCCTTGCCGGGACTAAAGTTTTTCCTAAAAATACATCTAAGCCGTACTAACTGACACATTCGCATTTATAACACTACCTAGTAGCTGTCCCGGTGAACTTCGTGTCACTTTAAAACCTTCCCTGGACTTCTACGAATATTCTAAGACTAAAATCAGCCCAATCCGTTCAGCCGTTTCCGAGTTTTAGCACAACTAACATATTTAAAAATCCATTTTTATATATAAAAAGAAGATAGGACTAGCTGTCCCGGTGAACTTCGTATCACTTAAAAACCTTCCCTGGACTTCTACGAATATTTTAAGACTAAAATCAGCCCAATCTGTTCAGCCGTTTTCGAGTTTTAGCGCGACTAACACATTTGAAAATCAATTGTTATGTATAAGAAGACTAGCTGTCCCAGTGAACTTCGTGTCACTTTAAAACCTGCCCTGTATTACTACGAATATTTTAAGACTAAAATTAGCAGAATCCATTCAGCCGTTTTCGAGTTTTAGAGCGACTAGCACATTTGAAAATCCATTTTTATATATAAGATTATTTACTTTCGTCTTAATATTATATTGTTGGGCACTAAACAGACAATAAGTGATATCTTAAAGCGAGTACTCACCCACAAAAGTGGTCATAAATAACTCGTTACTAGACAGAAGACGTCCGGAACATAATATGTATATCTAAGACTGATGTGGCGAGTATTTAAATAGGTACGTACTTTAAGTATACTCTCGACCGATTTTTTATGCAAAAGATACGTCTACGAGTTACGACCGCTATATTTGTTAGGATCGTAAAGTACTTTTTTGAGCTTCACTTTTTATTGTTCGCACGTACGTAATGCACGAAAAACCAGTACCAAAAAACCAAAACTGGCGATTATCATGATATTTATAACATTTTACGACATCTTTTATCGTACAAACGGTAAAAATGTAGTACAAGCAACAATAAAGAGACTTAAAATTAGGAAAAATCCATTAACATAATGCATCAAAATGCAAAAATGATTTTGGCGAGAAAATGGCCTGATTTTTCTTACGGCGATTCGCCTTTGTCGAGAGGTTCGCGCTATCTTATAGTTACACGGTCAAATTTTCATCATCATCATTTGATCCATCAATCCGGTAAAGATTGACGAAAATTTGATCGTCTAACCCACGGATTGATTGATCGTATTTTTAATGTCACCGGTGCACGGTCAAATTTTCAACAATCTGAGCCATCAATCCGATACGGATTGACGACAATTTGATCGCGTACGCCACGGATTGATGGATTGATCGTATTTTTAATATGAAATTTTTATAACCGTCAATATTCCGTCAATCAGATTGATGGATCAGATTGATTAAAAATTGACAGTAGTAACGGCGACTTACATGCCTAGTACCTACCTACCTACCCTTATACATTTTGCATCTCAATAGGGACAGGTCGGAACAGAGGGCGCTACTAGCACATACAGCTGTAAATGCTGTTAATAAACAGACCAAAATCTGAAATTTTCACACGTCATAACGTCATACAATATTGACAGAAACGTTGTCAAACGTCGAACGAAACTTTTTGTTTACTGTCTGTGCTGGTGCTGCCATCTAGAGTGAAAACATTGCAATATCCTATTCATATTTCGATTGAGTCTACCATTTTTGTTTTTAAACCGTCAAGTTACTTTTTCGACGATATAAAACATTCCGCTTTCAAAGTCAAAGTCTGGTCAAAGGACCCCATGGCCCAGATTGCCGTACCTGGTACGGTGTCAAACTAAATAGCTCTCGTCATGAATATAATATTTTAGTTGCTACTAACCGAGTGGGATAATGGGTAGGTACTTAGTCAAGTTGCATGCTATAATTCCGATTTTGACGTTAAAATGGAAAATTGCAAGCCATAATCTTACGACATATTTTTGATCTCGCGAACTTCGCTTTATAGTAGTATGTAAGATTAAAATACTATCGAAAGAACTTGTCCAAAAGCCCCGAACCCCAATCTACGACCTGGCTAAGCTCGACCGCAATATTATTACGTCAACTTAAGTACATCGCTTGTGCAGAATTACATCGAACACGCAAATTTCATCGCAACCTTCGAGTCCTTATAGCGATGAGCGAGGCTTGGCACAATACTAAAATATTAAATAATAGCAATAGAATTAGCCAAAAAATTCATTTCTTTTTAATGAGAGAAATATTAAAATTGTACATTATATGTTTGTGGGGATATGTTAGACTGTACTCTTTGTAGTCTCTATAATACATAATATATTTTATATGACTTATTTTTGTAATGTGTTTGTATTTGTTTAATTTTATTCGATGAAGTATTGTTCAGTTTCGACTTATTTTATTGGCTAACATTGTAAACTAAAGTAACGGTGTATTGAATTAAATGTAGAGAACCATTAAGAAAACTATTTAAATCGTGTTACCCAAGTAGGTATACCGTTTATCGAAGTTAATAGTTAAGTGCTATGTTTATAGCATATTTTGTATCTTATTATTCTTTACAAATGAGCAAGAACTGAAACTTAAAAATGATGAACAATTATTTACTTTCCTTACCTACATGAGCGCAGTAATATAATTTCTAAAGCCCAAGAAGGCACGCCTGAGGCTGAAGTGGCGGGTTGATTACTAATTAGTAAATACAATAGAGAATTATCGCCCTGGCGAGTGAAAGTCACACATACAGAGACATACAGGAGTCCGAGTTAGAGAAAGCACCCAGACGTAACTTTTGAATTTTTCACTTTATAGAATCAGGTAGGCGGAAAAACGCGCATACTTTTCACCCCATTAAGATAAGTAGAGGCGTCGCGGAAGAGAGGGAGAGGGGGCGAGGAGTCCTGGAAACCCTCGCCTCGCGCCCGGCCCACGTTATGTCATTGCCTCGTTCCAATTTCGAAAGTGACATAATTGAAAAAAACTAAATTAAAATTAAAAAAGCGACCTCTCGACCGATTGACACAAATTAAAGGCGAGACAGTAACCGTATTACGGCCGGTATGTAGGTCAGGGGGACCGGCCCGGCGCGCCGGCCGCCGCTTACCTTCGCAGGGGACGACGGAGGCAGCTCCTAAGGCGAACCACACATAACTCGCCCGACACGATTCTCACGGCGGAACACTCGGGGGTAGGTTATAAATCATGAAACGTTTCCGCGCGCCGTGGGTTATATATAGATCGACTTATTTTCGAGTCGGCCGAGCCGGGAGCGGCGGGTCGCGGCGGTTTCTGTGTTTGGAGGAATTTAATAAAAAAATCAATCGGAGACGCGGCGTCCGGCCATCTTGTGTGCGGAGGGCGGGCGGAGCGCGCGTGCGCGGGCGGACAGACTACACCCGCCGCCGCAGACTGCAGCGCGGGACTGGCAAATGGCAATAGACAAGGCCGGCAGCTGAGTGGGCGACGGGCGATGGCACATTAGCCGCGCGACCCGGGACGACACGACTCCCGTCCGTAGTCAGCGACAGAACCAAGCTGCGCTTCCTGACACCAGCTAACGGTGACACTGATGTGGTGCCGACCGGATCGAACTACCGTCATCTCATCAAATGTCGCTATCAGAGAACAGAGCTGTCACTGGCGAGGGTCGTTGGGTCGTTATAATCGTGATCGACTTTGAAAAGATGACGCTTCAGTACTTATATAGGGCTAGATTCTAAACTACTCTAGAGCCTAGAGAAACTCTTTCGCATCTACCGATGTCTAACAAGTATCTGAATATTGATAAAATAACGTTTAGATACTTGTTAGAATTTTAATAGCTCTTTGAATTTTAATTATTTAGTTTACCTATACTTCTGCACACTAGCGTCTATCACATAATATAATATTATATTACACTAGCTGTAGTACGGGAGCCCTAGAACATTTTTTTTTATTATTATTTACTATCAGGCAAATTTTTTGTGAGTAGCTTCATTTTGATAAGACGAACAACATTTTCATCTGCGAAAAATTTTGAAAGTGGTAGCTAACAGAAATAAAAAGGATTTCATACTTTGACTTGATGGTCCTAAAATATGGATTGTTTTATATTTTTAACCGACTTCCAAAAAAAGGAGAAGGTTATATGTTCGGTCGTGGATATATATATATATATATATATATATCTATATATATATATATATATATATATATATATATATATATATATATGTACCGACTTCAAAATAATGAAGTTATAATAGTATGTACAGAAGTAGTTGAGATTTAGACGAATTCTGTAAGAGGCACTATTAAAGAGTAAGAATTATTTAATACTTTTTAGTTCATATTAATACTTATTGTTTTTACCTTGGAAGTCGGTTTTAATTTTTTGTTAAAAAAAAAGTAGGGCAATGTTACTCTTAAATTATATAACTATTAATTAACCTATCAATATACAAAAAATCAGTTAGGGTTCCGTTTTTTAGGTTTCAGTAGTCAACCAAGTTTTGTTGATTACAGAACTCTATAACAGAACCCTAACGAGTTGGTTTTTTGTATATTGATAGATTAAGGGCCTGTTTCACCACTTCCTGATAAGGATATCCACCACTCAACTTGACACATAGAGTATGGAGAATCTGTCAAATAAGCTTATCGGGCACCTTATCAGGAAGCGGTGAAACAGGCCCTAATAGTTATATAATTTAAGAGCATTGTCCTACAGATAAAACAGTCCATTTTTTAGGACCATCAATTCAAAGTATGAAATCCTTTCTATCTCTGTTAGCTACCATTTCGAGATTTTTTGCAAATTAAAATGTTGTTCGTCTTATCAAAATGAAGCTACTCACAAAAAATTTGCTTGATAGTAATCAAAAAAAAATTTGTTCTAGGGCTCCTGTACTATAGCAGCTGTTTACGTCAAAAATTTTCAGTTGTCAGTTAATTTTAACATAATATTTAACTAATGTCGTTGTCGCTTTTATTTTTACACGCATCCATCTTCTCCAATAAACTAGGTTACTCGCTAATATATTATTATGAAAATCTTGACTTTTGAGTAGGGATTGCAAAAAACGGATTTTTAAAAAAAAATCCGGATTTTCGGATTCGGATCCGGATAATCCGGATATTATAAAATTTTTCTAATATTTTAGATTAATAGCTTTAAATGCGAGCTATTTTCCTGTTATTTTTTTATTAAATATTCATTTTAAAAGCGCAATATCAGACGTCTTAAATCAATTAACATTTTTCTTAAGTTAGTGATTTTCACATGGGCGTGATGAAGTAAGGAATTAAAATAACAGTACTTATCTGATAATTAAGACATTATTAACAACTTAAAAATATCTTGATTTTATTAAGATATTTAAATACGTGGAATTTAAGTTAACAATAAAAGCCTAAACAATTTCCGCTTTATGGACGACTAAGCCCTTTTTGCTCCTATAAATACAGATAATAAAAATTACCTTAGGCACAATCAATGACCAACAGCACGAGATTTAAGGTCAAAGTGGACATACTTGGGCCAGTTAGTTTCTTTTGATAACAGACAAGCAAATACAGAGAAACTAGTCCATGAAGAAGCTGATGAAGGAAGACATACCCCTCTAAGGGAACCGCAGATTCGTCGACATGTGTATTTCACTCGTCCTAACCAAAACTCGGTCATAGACTAATTTACAAAAATCCAACTTGGGGCCTGCCAAAGAGCAATATAAAGTGGAAGTAAGTCTTCTCGACAAAACAAACAATCCATCCAAACAAGAATCTCAGACGTGGGAGTCAGACGGTGGCTAAAGTAGCATTGGGCTGGTCGTGTTATCCACATGCATCTAGGCTGGATGTCAACAGAGTGCGTATCTAGGCTAGGCCTAGGAAAATATAGGTCGATGCTCTGGAGGCATTTTTTCACTCTGAAGATAGGTTACTGTAACCCTGAAGTCACCACGACTCCTGAAGATCTATTGTGACTACTTAATCCTCATAAATTGAACTATGTGGTTGGAATTGGTGCCACCAATTTCCTCTATAGTAGAGTAGGTGAATTTCAGGTGCCTGAGCTGGAGCAGCTACAGCAGCTGCTGAGTAAAGTAGTATCGTTAAGGTGTCTCGGCCCTTTTCCTATGTTCTGCAAGTGCAAATGCTAGTAATACTAGTTATTATGTAAAGGTAAGGATTTTTATTCTTATCTTTACAGAATAAGACGTGTTAATAGTTAGTTTTGTAAAAGCCAGGAATTATTGCTTTAGAATGTTCAAGGCCAGGAGTCTAATTTCATTGCTCTTTTCTTAGTTTGCGATCCGATTCCTTGTACTTGCTTTGTAGTAATGGGAGATGTTTCACAGACCGCTTCTGGGCCGTATATGAGATTCTCAGCTCTAAGCCAGCTCGTCAGCGGTTTCGTTACTAAAGGCTGATTTACATTGATACAGTAGCTGGCGCCAGCATCACTGGATGTCTCAATGTAAACATGTTTCAATCCAGTCCAGCACTGGATTGAAACATGTTTACATTGATATAGTGCTGATCCAGCGACGGAGTCCAGTGATGCTGGCGCCAGCTACTGTATCAATGTAAATTAGCCTTAAAGCCGTTAATGTGACCCGGGGCCCATACTAGTCGAAGTCGTTGTTCTCTTCCAGCATGTTTTACGTATCACCACAATCTAGAACCAATTTAGACGAAATTTCTGCTGCAGTGCTAAATGCAGCTTGACTGTCAGAGAAGATGAATATATTTTTATCATTTCTTGGTTCTCTTGTGAGCAACCGATTATTGCAAAGACCTCAGACTAGCACACGGTTGCAAACTCCCCCTTGGAGGCATATCAGCAGTGACGCTGAAGCGAGATAAGTGGAATATCCTAGGGGAACCTTTGCCCAGCATAAATTTGCCCCAATAGGCTTATTGCGCAGAATAAAAAAACTTAAAATAATTCTTTAAACTTAAAATCAACATTTTAATATTTTATAAACCCTTTTCCTTTATTTTATTAGACAAACTTACAAACCAGAAGATTTTATAATAAACAATTTTATTCAATACTGACAATATTCTAAAATAATAATTATTGTATAATTCTCATGATTGCAGTCATATTATTAAATAGTAAAATGTATAGTAAAATAAACGGTAGGTCATAAGATATTAAAAAAAACGTTCTTTTTTAAAATAAGATTTTAAAATGTTAATACACAATTTACAACCGCCAAATAACTAAACAATGCAATGTTGGACATACGAAGTACTGAGATAGGTACCTATTGAGCGCGCAAATTTGTGATAGTGCCTTTAAGCAAATGTGAATTTGTATGTCAGATGCTACACAATACATCTAAATTAATTATATTTTATTTTTCATAATTTTACCAACTATTCGAAAAAACCGAAAATCCGGATTTTCAAAACTAAAAATCCGGATTTTTCGTATTTCCAAGTATCCGGATTGCAATCCCTACTCTTGAGTATAGTTACGAGGGTAGTTTGAATTTACCTTCTTTTTAAAAGTTCTTACAATTAACCGTGTTATTAAGTAACTAACTAGCTATTAGATAAGACAATAATAAAAGTTTAAATAATCTCTATTAATATACATATAAAAATGAATCCATATTCGCGTGGTCACGACATCACGTCTGAACGATCGCTGAAATTTGGCAATTGGCATAGAGATACTTTGAGTCCCGAAGACCAAAGTTGTCCCGGAAAAATGTACGGTTACTGCCCAAGAAACTTTTTATATTTAAGCGTAAACTATTCAATCGATTTTGATGAATTTTGGTATAGATATACTTTGAGTCTCGGGAAAGGACAATGGATACTTTTTTGTCCCGGAAAATGTACGGTTCCCGCACAATAAACTTTTATGATTTTCGCCTAAACTATTCAATCTATTTTGATGAAATTTGGCATGGAGATACCAATTTTAATCTATTGTAACTTAATTATACCAATTCGAATTAAATAATTATCGTTAAGACAGGACAACGTCTGTCGGGTCAGCTAGTAATTAATCTCTATTGTTATGAAAGCCAGAGCAAAACAATAATATAACGTTAAAGTTAGCGACTCTATTTTTGCTAACCGACTTCCAAAAAGGAGGAGGTTTCTAAATTCGATACCTATATAATAATAATGTTTTTTTTTTAATTCGGAAATGTATAACTACTCACCGACGAGAAGCTACGGCGGTAGCGAGATACTGACCACGACTCAACAGACTGACAATGAAATGTTCATTAAACCGTAAAAAAAGGACTTGTAAATTATTGTATTTCCGAGCAATTTACAAGGCAAACAAAATTCTAGTAGACGGAGCAAATTTCTTCATGGATAAGTATATGATTTGTTTGTGAATAAACAGGTAGGTTTATTTTATGACATATTACACTTACTTGGACAAGCAAGGTAGGGTGCAGAAAACCTTGGTCACGCGTTAGACATTCCTTCAAGAATCGATGGAAACATCTCAATGATATTAATAAAATAATATTAAACGTAAGGAAAATGAGAAAAATATTTAAGCCATTTAGCCTTTTTAGGGTTCTGTAGTCAACAAGGAACCCTTATAGTTTCGGTCTGTCCGTTCGTCTATCCGTCTGTCTCTCCGCAGTTTTGCTAAGAGAATATAGGACCTACAAAGCTGTAATTTGGCATGAATGCACATATTAATGATGCCGACAAAATGGTACATGAAATCTTAAAAAAATATTTTTTTTTTGGTACCCTACACATCAAGCGGGGGTGAATTTTTCTTTTCGCGTCCACCCCGGTTTCGAGTTCAGTGTCCCCTCCTGCTAAACGGTGGCTTCTGGAAATGTGAAAAAATTCACGGTAGTAGCAAATAATATGGTGAATTTAAAAGGAAAATTATCACGGCTAAGAAGACTTCATAAGTTATTGAGTAATAGTCGATCAACTGAAAAAAATGTATTCGCCGAAGTATGAAGGAACTTTTCGTTCAAATTCCTTTGAAAGTAACTGAGATTATGTTGTTAGTTATAGTGTAAAACACGTTATAAATGTACATTCATTGACCATACAAAAATTAAAAAAAAAACTAGCGGAACTACGGAACCCTATATTGCGCGTGGCCCGACACGCACTTGGCCGGTTTCTTATAGGTACAAACCTATTTTTTAAACTACTGTATTTTAGCTCGAGACAATTTACAACTAGGTGCCACTAGGTAATAAAAGTAGTACTTCATAAAACTATAGTTAGTCGGCAGGAAGACATAATTACCGTTTGTCCTGTTTAGCGACATTGTACACTCCGCGCACATGGTATCGATGGAGGACGACTATAAAATAAAAACCTACTCCTGCCTCGGTTCTGCGCGTACACTTATATAACCTTAAGTTCTAGTAATAGGGTCGAAAAGTTTTCGATTACTAGAACATTTTGACGAAAAGTGGTACACCAGATCAGTCGGCGTAGAGATCAACTACGATAACATGGCGCGCCCCTCCAAAATTCAAAACGTTTGAAGTGCGTTGTCTTGCGCGGTAGGCTAGTTGTGATTAGTTGACCAACAAATCTTGGTAATAAGTGACATTAACTGAAATATTACGTGTACTGTGATTGGTTGAATACTTACTACAGATCAACTACGATAACTTGGCGCGCCCCTCCAAAATTCAAAACGTTTTGAAGTGCGTTGTCAAAACGTTTGAAATGCGTTGTCTTGCGCGGTAGGCTAGTTATGATTAGTTGACCAACAAATCTTGGTAATAAGTGACATTAATTCAAATATTACGTGTACTGTTATTGGTTGAATACTTACTACATACAAACTCTTTCATAAGGATGTGACTGCACACATTGAAACAGTCATTTGGAGGAGCGCGCCATGTTATCGTAGTTAATCTCTACATACAAACTCTTTCATAAGGATGTGACTGCACACATTGAAACAGTCATTTGGAGGGGCGCGCCATGTTATCGTAGTTGATCTCTACATACATATTATAATATTACCAGATGACGTCCGAAACTCCGTTGCCCCGAAATTCATTAAACGCGTGGGAATCGTACATTTTTCTGCAACAAAAGACATACCACATACGTCTGATGAGAGGTGTCTCAAAGTCCGTCTTTACCAAATATAATCAAAGCAGTTTAGCCGTTTTAGAAGTAACATACTGACAGACACTCTTTCACATATAAATATATATTAGTAAGGATTATTATCATATTCTTTGCCTTCTATGTATGCGCAACACGCGCATCGCCTTATAGGGGTTAGGAGTTTTGGTCTTCACTTTTTAATGATTCCGTTATTAATCTAAGTCCTAATTTCACCAACGTCCGCCAGTGTGAATCATATATTTGTTAAAGTGCCATGCTTCTCTTACAATTTAACGAAAAACGAGAGATGTAACATGCAGTAGCGGCGTTAGGGGGGCCGCCGCTGGGCGACCGGCCAGGGCGCTGGATAAAGGGACGCCGATGCATAAAGTTAATATACCTAGCGGAATAGAGCAACAATCTCGAGCTGTCAAACGAAACTGAAATTGATTTACGTCTGTGTGTAAAAATTTGTTTACACACTTATACAAGCATCTTCTTTCTAAGAGGTTAAAATATTGTCAACGTGCCGATAAGTGCCGACTGGACGTCAAACAGGTGAAAGAATTGGTTTTGCTGTCATGTATCACACGCAGCGACCACAGAGGCTATGTGGTCGCTGATCACACGTCTCTTTTTACCACGCAGTGTCACTGATTGACACTGCGTTTCACTATTTCGCTAGGTATATTAACTTTATGCGCCGAAGGCAAACAAAAAGGCGCTCCTTTATTTAGCACTACCAGCACCTTGGCGCCGAAGGAATCTCGCCCAGGGCGCTGCCGGCTGGTAGTGCTAAAACCGGTACTGTTAACATGACATTAACTCAACAATTAAATTTAACAGATAATGGCATGAACTAAAAACTTTTGACTACTAAAACTACCTACTAGTTTAGGAGAATCGTAACTTCAAATGTAAGACTCTATAAGAATTAAGAATGTAAAGAAGCGCTTACACGGGCAATAATTACGGCAATAATTGCTCGGCGACACGAATGGAGCGATTTGGAGCAATTAGTGGAGCAATATGGAGCAATTTATTTCATATCGCTAAATGTCATATCGCTCAAACATTCGATGGCCACATCACTCAATATTGTATTGCGCAATATTGCTGCTTGTTGCCGCAAATTGCTTGATGTAGTCGTGACGTCAAAGTTGACGAAAATTGACTGGAGTTGAGCAATTTTAGTCGCCCATATAAGCGCACCATAAGGTTGGAATTATAACACCAGATAACTAGTAACACAAAATAATTTATTTCTTATCGTCTTCGGTGAGTTCTATGACTTTGGTTTCTTTGATAATCTCGTCAATCTTGTGCAGGTCCTTCAGGGAGACTTCGCCCGTGCCTCGCTCCATGGGTGCGGGCTGCGAGGGATCCGGCTTCCAACCCAGAAAGTTGATCACCTGGTACGTGGCCGGCACACCGCGGGAGTTCTGTTCTGGCACGTCCTGGGAACGTCACATTAATAAAATTAAAAAAAACCGCTCCGGTTCCGTTGACGGTGGCCGGTTTCATTGAAAGCAGGCAAGTTACGCAGGAGTAATTTTTTATAGTGTCCAAATGTGTGCGCAGTACACAACAACACTCTCTATTCCTATAGTGTCTAAATACACTAGGCTGAATTACGCCGGGGTAATTTCCGCCGCAAATGTCAAACGCATACAAAACGCGACGTAATAGTGTGTCGCCCCTAGTATTCGGCCCGTATTTTGTATGCAATTTAAACGCGGCGTAAACGCGGCGGAATTTACGCCGGCGTAATTCAGCCTAGTGTATTTAGACCCTTACACTCATAACCAATGGGACGGAAGACCGACACGACTGGCGAGAGATCAGACGCAGGACCAACTTTTTACATGCCCATCCGACGCATGGATCATCTTACTTGTAAAACAATTAGATGATCAGTATTCAGTCTGTATTGTCCTAACCAAACTTTGAAATTTACGCTGCGTTAAAGTAAAAAATCGTTTTGGATATGTTTTAGATCGCTGGTTTTCTAATAGTTGCGTGTGTACGGTAAATTATACGGCTATTGCTGAACCAAAGATTTCCTTTGGTAGGATTGGTCCTTATGGCCCAAGGATGGATTTAAGATGTGGAGCCACCGCGATTTAAGATGTATTTTTTTTTAAATTTTAGCAGCTTCTGCTCTGGAGGAAAATAGAGTCTCAATCTGTGTATAGGCATTAATTATGGTACTATTCCAAGTTCGGTACCATATTCAGATGACTCAAGAATGCTTAATTCATTTTAGGACTCATATTTACACGATAAAGATGTTAAACAACGTAAAAAGAAGAAGAAGCATTATATAACGCGCTAATCTTAGTATGAGTCAGTAATTACTCGTCCGATTTGAAAAATTCTTTCAGTGTTAGATAGCACATTTATCAAGGAAGGCTATAGGCTATATTTTATCACGCTAAGACCAATAAGAGCAAAGACACAGAGGAAAATGTAAAAAACGGGGAAAATTATTTGAAAGGGCTAATGTCTCACAGACTACTGGAGCAATTTTTATGTTATTTGACGCGAATATATAGTAGACTACGTGAGACATGGGTTATTAATTTGTGAAAAATATACGGTTTCCGTGAAATTTCAGATTTACGCGGACGACGCCGCGCGGAACGTCTAGTATTATTAATATGTTTATTGCTCCATTCATCACCATGTCTTTGGCATGCAGAATAATGCGGCTATCAGCCTCCTTATATTAATTAAGCCCTGTCAACAGCGTTTTCGTTGGTTGAAAATCATATATTCTGAATTTTTTATTTTATTTTATTTTTACTATCTTTTATCCAAATATTATTCCAAAATTGGCATTCAAACATTCGATTCAATCGAAAATGATACCAAATTCGACTATATACCTAAATCCCACGCAGTTTTAGACCTCATACCTTGTTAAAGCTAAAAACCCCCCACTCCCCCACCAGCATGAGATATTCAGGTGGCTCCACATCGTAAACCCATCTTAGGGATATAAAGATCAATCCTACCAAAGGAAATCTTTGGTTCAGCAAAAGCCGTATTCCTCGTTTTTTTGTCTTGTACGCACACGACTATAATGGAGGCCGGGCCAAACAAGAAATGGAACAGCAAGCAATGGAAAGGGTGTGCGACAAATAGTCCATTGAAATGTTACAATTTTAGGACCGAATATTGCATTTATTAGAGGACGCAATTTTATTTTCGGAATATATTGGGGGGCTCAATAGAAGCTTAACCTCAAGTTTGTGGGGTCGCCGCCTTTGTCCCCCGGCCGCCATCTTGAAAAAAGGGGTCACAACACTATTTTCGTGATATTTCGGAAGCTATAAGTCTTACAGAAAATTTTTAAGAACATAATTTGTTGCAAATTATTTTGCCTACAAATATGTTTATATAATTTTTTACCCTACATTAAAAATTTAAGAAGTTATAAGCAAAAAAGTGATAATTTTTTTTAAAGGTTTATTATCGCTCTTTAACTTTGTTTAATACATTTTACAAAAAAATTACCTTAGAACAACCTTGTTTGGACACATACATACCGTATGTGTCCAATATAAAGTTCACTGTGAACTTCTCGGGTACTTCGGTATTAATTCTTGGATCGGGTATTCTTGGAAATGCTATTGTATTCTATTGTTGTCACGATCACCGGTGCTCGTATGGGGCTTGAAGGATTAATACGTTCACAGTGAACTTTATATTGGACACAATATACATACCGTATGTGTCCAATATAAAATTCACTGTGAACGTAGTGCCAGCGCTAAAAGAGTTACTTTTGAATTCCAATGTTTCTATGGAAAATACGCCAATTTATTTTTCGCGTGTTTTTGTATAACTATTTTATATCATATTCATGATGTTGGCGTATTTTTCCATGCATAAGTATAGTATGCGATGAACTATACATGGGTAATACTTTATTTTGTTATACATTGTAATTTGTATATGTATTATTATGAGGAATTTATACTTCTTTTATGTTCGTGAATACAGAACAAACATCATATTTAAATACCTATAAACAACGATGTCAGTACTTACAAGGTTCTATGCCTATAAATACATCATTTTATTATAATACAAAATTCATTAAAGATTTCGTTTATCAAGATAAGCATAAGTTATGAATATTGCCTCTCTGTTAATCATTACTCTGTTTGTCGAGTTTACCACATGATCACAATATTATTTCTGAAAATATTAAAATCGACGACGGCTTGATATGTAAATATGTACCTATCGAGCGCCATCTATTGAGCTAGTTTGTCTCAAATTCTAAAATGTCAGTGGCCTATAATCCCGCCTTATGGCCTGTATTCACTTTGATTAGTGCAAGTGCAAGTGACTAGTAATTGAGGCAGTGGAGTGCAGGTGTGTAGTGCAAGTAGTGTCCAATTCTTGTTTAGTGGCTCTTTAGTAATTTAATTTAGTAAATTCAGTAGTAGCTGTCAACACGAGCGTCCAAGTTTCAAAAATAAAACTGCCATTTTGACATGTCCTTCATTTTTAATATTGGTTTTATTAAAAACTATTTGACCATGAAGTATTTTTATATGTCCTTTCACAGGACTCAAAGTAAATCCATGCCAAATTTTAGCAAAATCGGTTTTGACTTCTGAGATATAAACGTGAAGAGGTAACAGACAGACAGACACACATTCGCATTTATAATATTATTAGTATATTAGTAAGTAATGAGTATGGATTAGTATGGAAGTAATTGAAAGGGTGTCCTTTTGTACTTTTAATAGGTATATATAATAATGATATACTATATCTATGGACGCTTCACACGGCACACCACGTCAGTCTGGCCCATAAAGTTTATATACCTAGCGGAATAATAGTAACAATCTCGAGCTGTCAAACGAAACCAAAATTGGTTTTCATCTGTCACACACTTGCACTCGCAAAAAATAGAACACGCTTTTAATCACGTTACTACGCAGCCGACTAGTCACTTGCACTAATCAGTCGCTGTCCACACTTACTTTCTACTAATCACTCATCACCTGTACTAGTAACCTGCACTTAATCACTAATCAAAGTGAATACAGAACTAATCACGTTACTACGCAGCCGTCTAATCACTTGCACTAAACAGTCGCTGTCCACACTTACTTTTTCCTAATAACTAATCACCTGCCCTAATCACTTGCACAAGGCCCGTATTCACTTTCATTAGTAATAAGTGCAAGTGATTAGGGCAGGTGATTAGTTATTAGGAAAAAGTAAGTGTGGACAGCGACTGTTTAGTGCAAGTGATTAGCCGGCTGCGTAGTAACGTGATTAGTTCTGAATTCACTTTGATTAGTGAATAAGTGCAGGTGACTAGTACAGGTGATGAGTGATTAGTAGAAAGTAAGTGTGGACAGCGACCGATTAGTGCAAGTGACTAGTCGGCTGCGTAGTAACATGATTAAAAGCGTGTTCTATTTTTTGCGAGTGCAAGTGCGTGACAGATGAAAACCAATTTTGGTTTTGTTTGACAGCTCAAGATTGTTACTATTATTCCGCTAGGTATATTAACTTTATGGGCCAGACTGACGTGGTGTGCCGTGTGAAGCGTCCATAGATAATTAAAGTATATCATTATTATATATACCTATTAAAAGTACAAAAGGACACCCTTTCAATTACTTCTATACTAATCCATACTTATTACTTACTAATATACTAATAATATCATAAATGCGAATGTGTGTCTGTCTGTCTGTTACCTCTTCACGTTTATACCTCAGAAGTCAGAACCGATTTTGCTGAAATTTGGTATGGAGATACTTTGAGTCCTGGGAAAGTACATATAAAAATACTTCATGGTCAATTATTAGTCTTTATATATCAAAGTCTCAAAGGTGACTGACTGACATGTTGATCTATCAACGCACAGCCCAAACCACTGGACCGATCGGGCTGAAATTTGGCATGCAGGTAGATGTTATGACGTAGGCATCCGCTAAGAAAGGATTTTGATCAATTCTACCTCCAAGGGGTGAAAATAGGGGATCAAAGTTTGTATACATAATAATACTTCTTAACGCCAACGAAGCCGCGGGCAAAAGCTCGTTTTTAATAAAACCAATATTAAAAATGAAGAACATGTCAAAATGGCAATTTTTATTTTTGAAACTTGGACGCTCGTGTTGACAGCTACTACTGAATTTACTAAATTAAATTACTAAAGAGCCACTAAGCAAGAATTGGACACTACTTGCACTACACACCTGCACTCCACTGCCTCAATTACTAGTCACTTGCACTTGCACTAATCAAAGTGAATACAGGCCTTTATTACTAATGAAAGTGAATACGGGCCTTTAATGTAAGTACCATCGAATAAATTGATTCATAGGCAGATGACAGACATTTTGTCGGAATGACAGATTTCAATTGCGAAGCTGGGAACAAATAGACATGCGTTAGACGTCTTGCAAATATATTTTCAAATCCATGCATATTTAGTCACCGGCTACACCAATGATAATAAATAAAAAAACTCAAAACAGATAAGTATTATGTTACTACCGCGCGCGTTGTGAAGCCTCAAATACGGGCCAATTGGCCCGTCTTTTATTTAGTCTGTCTCTTTTATGTAAATGGCATTTCGTATCTTTTGTTTCACTTATCTGTCAAATTTGACAAATGAATTTTAAAATTGTTCGGAAGCAATTTAAGCCGGAAAATAGTATGTCAAATTTTCATCAATCTGATCCATCAATCCGGTACGGATTGACGAAAATTTGATCGTGTACGCCACGGATTGATGGATTGATCGTATTTTTTAAATGAAATTTTTATAACCGTCAATATTCCGTCAATCAGATTGATGGATCAGATTGATAAAAATTTGACCGTGTAACCTGTGACTTAGAAAATAGAAATGCATCTACGCGTCGCGTTGCGGTCTGAATAATTATTTATTGTGATCTGTGACGTCAGGGCTTCATAACGTTATCGAATAACAGAAAAAATATCGTTACGTGCCGTTATTTTCATAATGGTAGCCAGATAACGTTATTTTTTTAACGATATCTAGTAAAATAACGTTATATTTACCGTTATTATTATAACGTTATTTTTTCGTTATGGCATAACAAAAAAATAACGTTATAATAATAACGGTAAATATAACGCTATTTTCTGGTATCAGGTATGCGATCGTGCACGGTGCACCAAATCTCACTCATATTTAAAATGTAATAAGCGTTCTCTGTGAAAATACAAAGAAAAAAATACACCTTAAAAGCGTGATTACGTTTAGAAAATTTTCCCGCCTGTCATGACTTTCTTGACGGACTATAACGTTATCAAAGAACATATATTTACCGTTATAAATCCTATATAACGTTATAACATTTACCGTTATTAAATACATTTATAACGTTATATCTAGTATCGGTTAAATTTTCATAACGTTATCCATGCCCTTGAAGCAATAACGTTATGAAAAATAACGTTATTTGAAGCCCTGTATGACGTGTGATTTACGTACCTAGGTCCGCCATCTGCCTATGAATCAACTTCTCTGATAGTTCACTACATGTATAGTGTGAGGGCAGGCGAATGTTTTAGTATGAGACATAATCCATCATGTGTTCAGGAATGACGGGAGAATGATCATAATTATCAAATAAACTAGCTGTCCCGGTGAACTTCGTGTCACTTTAAAACCTTCCCAGGACTTCTACGAATATTTTAAGACTAAAATCAGCCCAATCCGTTCAGCCGTTTTCGAGTTTTAGCGCGACTAACACATTTGAAAATCCATTTTTATATATATAGATTGATTCATAGGCAGTTGACGGACCTATGTCATTTTAGTAGGGGAGGTCGCGCTTAGTTTAAATAGTCATTTCATACCGAGCGAAAATCGTTACAATAATAGTATTCCACTAATACATAACAGCTTTGATCGTCAGCCACTTCATAATGGGTGGAATAAAAATTGAGAGCATCTCAAAGTTGTTGTTGGGAATCGTATTGAATTGACATTAAAAAGATCCCAATTCGCGCCCAATAAAGGTTCATATCTAGATTATACACGTTTAGGTTCGGTAGGTATTAATTTTAGTTTTAGTATATAACAGATGGCGCTTTTAAAGTAAAATGTATATAATTCTTCTTCACAAATATTGACTATCGAATTAATTACTTAAAATTGCTATGTCAGATAATTTTATGGTTAATTCAAACGAAAATCGCCGTCAGCTGAATGTTTGCAGGTGTAAATGTCGTCTACGCGACGCCCTAGGATACATTGAGCGCGAAGTAGGGCTATATTGGTCATAACTTATACGCTGGCTGACGGTTTTTCCACCATCGTATTAGCGACTGACGGTTTTCTTTATTATTTACAAAGCAGAAACATTCACCTATATAAATTTTGTACGGTATAAAATGACTTTATATTCAAAAAAAATTTACATTCAGTAACGCGACTGACGTTGAATCCTCCGTCTGCAATACGGCTGACGGTGATTTTTTGGTTAAACATGACCTCAATAATCATCCATCAAAGTTTCAATCGGTATAAAATCACTTTTCTCAACAATTTTTTTTACAACTTTGAAATACTCTCAGTTAACATTCCACCACGGGTGCGGCGACTGACGCTGATTATATTGATTGATAAATAATATTAAGCTACCGCTGGACAAAAATTTGGTCGGTATGAAATGACTTAACAAACGCTAGCACTACCTCCCCTATTGGTTTATGTCAATTCAAAGTGGGTCGTAAACTGTCGGGCGTCGCACAGTGTTTTAGAAACCCACAAAATCGGACATGACTGAGTTAATGCAATGAGTCGATGGCGTCTTATATTTCAAATGCAAGAGTAGAACTCCCGTGTGCGCATTTTACTTCGTTTTTGAGAAAATTAATTTTTAAATTGCTAATTTTTTAACTCCCTAAAAACGAAATTATTTTATTTAAATTAATCTGATTAGATTAATCATTAAGAGACACAAATTTTGTACTTTATTTCATTCCTACAACTCAAGTAGTTCCTGAGATTTGAATTTTTTAAATATTTAGACTTTATTTTTTTCCCGCTTTCCTATATGATTTCCGCAATTGTTTTCCGTACTGAAAAATACTGTGGTATATAGTCTTTACACTACAATATTTTTATTTTTTGCGAATCGTGTCTAGTGCCAGAGATTTACGAATTTTTAATTTTTATTCAGCCCTTTAAAAATTTTAAGAGCAAAGTCTCATCGAATCTTATTTTTTTTAATAATGAAGCAAATAATAGGAAGAAACATTTTATTCTTGATTTTAAACTTCATCACCTTAGTCGTCAAAAATGTTGTCCTCCCGTGCCAAAGGGGTTTGGGTAATATTGGCGTCATTTTCAAATCCCGCGGCCACTCACCAAACCGGCATATTATGAAAGAACATATCAAGGGGAGTAAACTTTATTATGGGGGACATATAGCTAAACTATATCGGAGCCGAGATATAAGGCATTTTATGTTCGTATTTTCAACTAAACGCAAATTCAATTATAGCATGAATATTCAGAAAAGTACAAAAAACGGCATTATTTATTAGCTTTAAGCCTTCCTCGATAAATGGGCTATCCAACACAAAAATATTTTTTCAAATCGAACAAGTAGTTCCTGAGATTAGCACTTTCAAACACACAAACACTTCAGCTTCATAATATTAGACGTATACAGGGTATAACAAAACTAAGTGATAATACTTTAGGGTGTGTACTGTGCATGAGTTCCGTCTATAGAGTTTACTGTAAAAGTAGTAGCCCTTAAATAACTTTTTTTTTCGTTTTTGTATGGGGAAACTCTTTACGCCAGGGCGCTTGTCCATTCAAATCACAAAAAAATGGTCTTTCAGCGCTGCTCTATATAAGGCAAACTTGAACTATATAAGGAACACATCCTCCTCCTCCTCCAGTCGTGTTCCTCATGTCTGAGGGTCATGACCTCCCCCTTCCATGACCTTCCTTCTAATGGTCTTACGCCAGCTGTTCCTATCCTCCGTCACTCGAAGAGCGTCGTAGACGGTGGACTCAAGTGTGGTGCGGCTTTGATCAGCCAACGCATGGGACTGCGACCTCGTGGTCTTTTCCCTCAATCTTGTCAGTTACCATGAGTTTTTCAAGATTGTCTCCTTTTTTTCTGATTATGTGTCCGAAATATTCTAAAATGCGTTTGAGGCAGATGGTAGAGAGCCTTGTTTTTATTTTAAGTTGAGCCAGAATGGATGCGTTGGTTCTGAATGCAATCCATGGGATTCGGAGCATTTTTCTCCAGCACCAGATCTCGAAGGCATCGATACGTCTGCGGTCTGCAGACTTCAGAGTCTATGTCTCGGATCCATAAAGAAATATGGAAAATATGAGCGTGTGCACAAGTTTCGTCTTGGTTTTTAGCGAAATCTTTCTGTCACGCCAGGTTTTATGCATTTGAGACATGGTACTCTTAGCCATCCCAATTCTCCTACGTATCTCTGGTTCGCAAGAGCCGTTGTTCGTGATAGTGGACCCAAGGTATACGAATTCGCTAACCACTTCTAGTTTTAGAGCGCCAGTAAATGGTAGTTGTTGTTTCCTCTATCTATGACCATTATTTTGGTTTTCCCTTTGTTAATTGAGAGGCCCAGAGTATTGCTGATTTGCTCCATTCTCTCCAACAATTCTTGCATCTCGACTTCATTTGCAGCCAAGAGAGTAGTATCATCAGCATATCAGAGATTATTTAACTTTTTTCCACCTATTCGGACGCCTCCTCTCCATCGGTCACAGGTTTTCCGCATAATGTATTCGCCATATGCGTTAAATAAAATTGGTGAGAGAATACAGCCCTGTCGTACTCCTATACCAAACTTAAAGGGATGGGACGTCCTATCCTTGATCCTTACTACGCCACGGCTATTGCAATAGAGAGACTGGGTGAGATATATTAGATGATCCGGAACCCCAAGTTCTTTTAGTACCTGCTACAAAGAATTCCAGTTGACGCAGTCGAAGGCTTTGCTATAGTCGACAAAGCACATTATTACAGGTGTGTTATACTCATATGATTTTTCAATGACCTGCCTAACGTTTAAGATCTGTTCGCGAGTTCCCCTTCCCTTAACAAAGCCTGCCTGTTCCTGAGGAATTTGCCAGTCCAAGTAATGCCGAATCGCCAGTGGTCCAGAATCCATATCTTATTGAAGATTGCATGCAGTACGTCTACACCGGTCTCGCCTAGTAATCTAAGATCTTCTGCGATTATTCCATCAGGACCTGGAGCCTTCTTTAATTTAAGGGAGTTAATTGCAGTTAGCACCTCGGAACGTAGGATGCTTGGCTCCAAACTTATATTGTTCCAGTTCTCTACAGGCTTAGGTTGTTTTTAAGGGCCTCTTTAAAGAGTCGTTGAGAAGAGTTTTTAGTTGATTCCAGGATGTGTCAGCCGAGCTCAAGTCCAAGCATAAAGACTTCAACCTGTCCTCCATGGTCTGTCGAAAAGCGTTTCTTTCAGCTTCATTCAATTGGTGACGTTTGTTGACAATGCGTTTTCTATGTGTTTTAAGGCGCAGATTAAAGCAAGCCACAAAGAAATTGTGATCAGAACCACATTCAGCTCCTGGAAACGTCTTAACATTGCTCACAGATGATTTCTATCGGGAATTGATAAGGATATAGTCAATTTAATTTCTGTATCTATCACCTGGTGATTTCCATGTATACAATCTTCTAGGATGGTGTTGAAAGCAGGTGTTTAATATGACAAGATGTCGGCTGATGCAGAAACTGATTAGTCTGTCGCCTCTCTTATTTCTAGAACCAAGTCCATGACGCCCCATAACCTCGTGTAGGTGGTCGTCTTTGGTAGTTTTGCCGACCTTTGCATTCCAGTCCCCAAGTATTAAAGTTATTTTTCGGTTTGGTATAGAGTCTAGCGTTTCTACCAACTTTCCGTAAAACTGTTCTATCTCTTCCTCCAATGACTGTGAGGTGGGAGCATATATTGATGTGTAAAGCGCAGGGGTTAGTATTTAATTTCATCATCATAATTCGATCTGATATTTGGTTGTAACCATGAACATAGCGGTTTAGTTTATCGGGTATTAAGATGCCTATCCCTTTCAAGCTGGAGTCGTCCGATCCAGAGAAATAAAACGTGTTCCCAGAAGATGTTTTAAAATGGCCATTTTTTCGCATGTGGGTCTCACTTACAGCCAGTATATCGATTTTTTTTGGTGTCCATTTCCTTATCTACGATGCTCAGTTTGCCTGGTTTGAGTAATCCTCTAACCTTCCAGGCTGCTATACGATGACGTTTACGTATTGATGTTTTTAAATGTTTAGAGGTGGTAGATACGCTGATAAATCCTCCAAGTGGAGCTTCGGTCATAGAACTAGAACGTTACAAAAGGCATTCCATACAATCGTCAGCGCGAAAATGTGTCACCCTCGAGATGAGTGAGCCTCACTCATCTGAGGGCAGTGCGCTCTAGGACGCGATGCCAGTCGAACGTGTATAATTCATTGATTACCGCGTTGTTTTTCCCTACATTTCGCTTCAGAATGCCGTCGTGTGCCTTCCGACAGTGCAGTAACAACACGAGGAATACAAATAAAGCCAACGGTGTAATATTTCACACGTAATTACTAAGATTTCATTAATATTTAAATAATTATTGTCTTCCATTTTACGAGAAAACTCAAAGCGAAGCGTAAAATTAGCGAAAGAGAAGGTGGTATATGCTATTACTGTAAGACAAAAAAGGACGACAATATTTTCTCGGTACACATTTTGCATGTAAAAACATTGCTACAGTTTTGATGGCGTATGCCTTATCTAATGTATTGACATCGTTGGCTTCGGTAGCATTTTTCACACCATCCGGCCCGGGTACCGAATGGCGCCGAGTGTTAGTTGGGTCGTCCAACAAAGCGCTCTTATTGTTCTCAGTACCTACTCATGGTGCGGGGGTGTGTACTCATGGTGGACAAGGGACACATAATAATATATTATATTATTATGTACGTATTTTTTGTGAAGTACGTATATTTACGTACACAAAAAATACATACTGCAGCTGTACTTCTATAACGAGCCGGGAAGTAGATTAAAAGCTAGACTCAAAATTCTGCCGAATGGTGGCGTCCAGCTTCATACTGCACAATGGCCAAAATTCGCTAAATAGTGGAAATAATCGACATTATATTATGGGAACAACACTCTAAGAGTCACTTTACCCACAACACATTAATACATAAGAACAATAATTATAATTGCGTAATATTGCATTCGGCCCTTTGAAAACCACTGTCTAATGAAATATAGTGGCTATATTTTAGTCGGCTGAGTTAGACCCAGTGTGAAAAATATGTATGAAAAATTATTCATATTAATTGACGAGGACGAAGTCGTGAGCAATAGCTAGTGAAAAATGTACATCCAACAGATTAAATATACCCTTTCTACACCCGTTTGTTAAGGATAGCTTCTTAAAGTAACGTTAATTACTATTGATTTTGTGAACTTAAGGTGCAAAAATAATTAAAGTAAAATAATCGTAGCTCAGCTCCGATATTACTTAGAACAATTTTTATTACTAATATATGTTTCTCTAATATAGTGCTACAGAATAGTAATGGTTTTATCCCTGGCCGCTGGAAAAAAAAATTACGCCACAGGTCCATACAAAGTAATTACCCAATGCCCTTTATAGTGTCGATAATATCAAGAATTAAATGTTTCTTCCTATTATTTGCCTGATTATTTAAACAAATTAAGATTCGCATCGCATCGAAATGTCATTTTTTATAAGAGTTTTGTCGCAGATTTATGCGATGCGAATTCGCAGTTTTTTGTGGGAGCCCTAAAACAGTAGACAGTCCGTCCTACCTTGCCGTACATCTCGTCGTAGATGGCGGCAGCAGCGAACTGGACTTCGCGGGCGAGGCGCAGCGGGCGGTTGAGCGCGGCGTTGGCTTCTCCCAGCGCTCGGACATCGCGCATCACGTGCCAGGCGGACGGGTACCACACTGTTAGGGTGTCCACGTCCACAGTCTGCAGGGTGAAACCCGCCCTGAGGAGTTACAACATAATATTTGCATTGGTCTCTTCAGCATTGCAAGGTGCAATGGAGCGGGCTCCAGTGCTGGATTTATATTTTTTATTAGTATAGGGCACTTTCTTTCCGCCGCCTCATGTATGAAATCTGCTAGCCCCATAGGATGTTGTCGTTGAATAGAGGGCTGGCAGGCTCGGAAAGATTAATATGTTATGGACCAGCAACAAACCACAGTTGTATAGAAATTTGTTAGACATGTTATATTTTTATCAGTTTTATTATAATTTGCTATAGAAACACAGATAAGACACCTTATTTACGAGTATATTGTTAAGAAAAAGTGCTCAAGTTATGCTGTTTTAAAAAATTAGAAGTGACCGTCAGCTAAAAATTCTGATTGGGTTCTTACTTACGCATTAAGCAGCCCTCCAATATCTCTGATCCTAGTGAATGGTGATATGTGAGGGTAGACTCCGCCCAACCGCTCCGTTTCAGCTAACTGTATTGCTTGCCTTAATTCCATTAATGTGTCTCCACCAAACACACAAGCTACAAATACCTGCAATAAAAGTAATTATCTTTAATAAGGAATATTTAAAAGCAATTAACAACAAAAGACTTAGTGCTGAAGTAACTTAAAGCAGCTGTGAGACAAAGTTGATGAGAAATTAACTTACACCATCTGGCTTCAAGCACTTCATGACTTTGTCGAAGCATCCCGGCAGGTCGTTGACCCAGTGCAGAGCCAGCGATGATACAAACAAGTCAACACTATTTTCTGCAAACTGAAAAGAAAATTCACAGTATGTATATATATAATATAAAACCCACAGATTTATTTGTAAAAAGCAAAACTTACTTCCTTTTAGGGTCACCGGCCACCGCAGATATATATTTTCAATTTGGCCGACTAAATTGAGTAGTCTCAAAATTTTATTGGACAACTTTTTAATTGTGGCTAATGAGAAAGGAATCGCGGTTCTGATACTATTGGTGTCCAATTATATACAATTATAATCGCTATAGCTATTGGTATACTATGAGATTTAGTTGGCCAACTTGAAATTGTAAGTCTTTGGTCACTCTAGAATATAATGTAGAGAATGAATCATACAACACTTACATCAAAGTTCTCTTCATCTACTGTTATTTTTTCTACCTGTACCCCATCTCCTACAATTGCTTTGTCTAGATGTGTCTGTGAAGAGTCACATAACGTTACTTTCTCTACACTGTCAGGTAGAAAATGTCTAGAAACGTAACCTCTTCCAGCACCTGTAAAATTATTACAATATGTAAAATCTATTTATATAAAAATGGATTTCCAATTGTGTTTGTAACGCTATAACTCGATAACGGCTAAACCGATTCTGCTAATTTTAGTCTTAAAATAATCCTTGAAGTCCAGGGAGGGTTTTTAAGTGACACGAAGTTCACCGGAACAGCTAGTCTTCAATAAATACAAAATTGTTAGATGTATTTTAATGTCTGGAAGATTTGCTACCTATTTTGGGTTATTTAAATGAACTTATCAACACACCTAGTTCTACTGCATTCTTAAAAACTCTTTTTATGTCAAAAATTTTGTCAGCAGTTCTCCATCCTATCTCTTCTTTTATGTATTCATATAAATTATAGTCCTCTCGTTGCGCAGAACGTTCCTTTTGTAAAATTTTCGCTTTTCGATCAAATATATTCATAGTACGAAACACAGAACTAGCTGTTTTCTTTTTTGCGCTGCTCGAACTCTGCGCTCGGCAAACATTTTTCAGAAAAATAAATTTTAAATTATTACTATGTATGCTACAATTGAAGATGTTATTATTTATTGTCCTAATTGATTGAAACATAATAACACAAAATTAGAACATTAATATTTTATAATATTTTTATGCTAAATCCTCTTTGTACTTTGTAGGTTAAGATTTTATTTTTCAAACTTATCAGCTGTCAAGTGTTGTCAAAATCAGCTGTTTAAGTGCTTTATTATTTTTTTTCCCGTAACCGACACTGACAGTTGACACTTAGTCATTTTATTTACCCAAAAATCAAAGACCTACCTATAAAAAGTTTTTTAAGTCACATTTTTTAATTTGGAATAAAAATAATATTATAATAATATCTATGGACGCTTCACACCACGCCCGCGCTCGCGCCAGTCTGGCACTCTGGCCCTGTGTTAAGTACAGTACCTGAAGGACTTGTGTTCAGGGCTTCAAATAACGTTATTTTTTCATAACGTTATTGCTTCAAGGGCATAGATTACGTTATGAAAATTTAACCGATACTAGAAATAACGTTATAAATGTATTTAATAACGGTAAATGTTATAACGTTATATAGGATTCATAACGGTAAATATATGTTCTTTGATAACGTTATAGTCCGTCAAGAAAGTCATGACAGGCGGGAAAGTTTTCTAAACGTAATCACGCTTTTAAAGCAGGGCTTCATAACGTTATCGAATAACAGAAAAAAATATCGTTACGTACCGTTATTTTCATAATGGTAGCCAGATAACGTTATTTTTTTAACGATATCTAGTAAAATAACGTTATATTTACCGTTATTATTATAACGTTATTTTTTCGTTATGGCATAACAAAAAAATAACGTTATAATAATAACGGTAAATATAACGTTATTTTCTAGTATCAAATATGCGATCGTGCACGGTGCACCAAATCTCACTCATATTTAAAATGTAATAAGCGTTATCTGTGAAAATACAAAGAAAAAATACACCTTAAAAGCGTGATTACGTTTAGAAAATTTTCCCACCTGTCATGACTTTCTTGACGGACTATAACGTTATCAAAGAACATATATTTACCGTTATAAATCCTATATAACGTTATAACATTTACCGTTATTAAATACATTTATAACGTTATTTCTAGTATCGGTTAAATTTTCATAACGTTATCTATGCCCTTGAAGCAATAACGTTATGAAAAAATAACGTTATTTGAAGCCCTGTTTTAAAGTGTATTTTTTTCTTTGTATTTTCACAGAGAACGCTTATTACATTTTAAATGAGTCGACTGTTATCAAAGGCGGCTATCTTACCATTGACAAATTTGTAGCCACTTCGAATAAAATATTTTTTCTTGCCACAAATATTTTTTATAACAGCATAATTTTTAAACATGAACAGGTAACACTACTGATTTTTTTAAAAACATAACGTACGTTTCAAGGTTACTGGTTAAATAATTATTTTACAATTATTTTTTTAGATAGCCGGATTTGATATTGAAGCTGAAAGAAAGCCGACTTTGTTAGTAAGATTATGTGAGATGGCCGCTTTTGATCCTTATAATTTATAGATACCCGGTTTTGATTCTGAGTACTCTTAGGGTTGTCAAAAATAAGCATGATATCTCAGACCAATAAAAAAAGATAGACAGAGCCATCCATGCTACGCGGTGAGGCAGGCAATAGGAAGCCGATACGGCCATAGGAAGCCGGCCGCCCGCCATTCCGGTTTCAACGAGTGACGGCGCATGTCGTTTTCATCTGTGTCAAGAAATATCAAAATATGCCGTCCTGCATCGTTAAATGGTGCAAAAACAATTCTTGTGCTCAAAAGAAACCTTGTGGGATTACGTTTCACAAGTAATTAGTTGAATATTTATGTATTACCACCGAAATAACGAATTTAATTTATTAGTTTTAAAAATTGTCTCGGGAGTCTCGGAACACAGAACCTCAACCAGTGCTGCATGCTGCTCGCAAGATATTTTTCCCCATAATAGGGGAAAAATATTACGTGCTGTATTATCCTGACAAATGTTTATTTTTAACCTAAAATTCGTTATTCATTTAAAATCTATTAATATAAATAAAATTGGAGTGTCTGTTTGTAGTATTGAAAGATTTTTTTACTATTTGCATATTAATATGTATACGATACATACTGCATACACCAAACAACATTCTTTACAATTTGTAAAGTATGTATGTATGTCTGTCTGTCTGTCTGTTCTTAGTTAAAACACAGACTGCAACAGGATGGGAGTTTGACAATCTGAAACCCTGAGTTGGCAACATTATTTTTTGCACACAAGCGCACGCCTAGCGTATTTATGCTAGGCGTGACGCACACATTGATCGACAGCGACTTCACCCCATTACCTGTAAATACTCCGTCTTTCTTTTTTTATTGGTCTGAGCATAATATCTAGTTATAATAAAATACATTTTATTTATTGTTATATTTCTTACAAGTTAAAACCTATATTTCAAAAGGTTTTTCAAAATTCACACACACTGAATGTTGGTAGTCCACAATGTTCCAGTAAATTAAAATGTCCCATGAACAAACCAAGAAATTTAACTTTTAATAGCTACTCTAAAAATCTAGGTTCAGTCCGTAGTCTCAATTTATATTTAAATAAAGAAAATTTGAATAAACTGCTGAGGATAATTAATATAGATGCTGTAAGAGAAAATAATATCTTCTCTTACAGCATCTAAGAAAAATAAATTAATAATTTAGCATATTTAAATGCTAAATTTATTTTTCTTATTATCAAACACGCAGTGAAATGTCATCTTCTAAGGTTTCTTGGCAATATAAGTCAGTCTCTGCAGAGTTTGAATCTGGCAGTTCTCTTTGAGAAATAATTAATTCTTTGTAGAAATTCAGCGCCGGTATCTCCCTCCACTCACTTCCAAAATGCTTCCTCAGCAAATTGTCAACGTCGTCAATTTTTCTCTTGTTTACAGAGACTGATGTTGGGAGGGGCTCTGGATTTATCATCTGCATAACTTTTTGCCTCTGACACACGTTTGCTGGTGTTGCTAGATCGCTTTTGTAAAATGTTTCTCCACGGACTAAGACATTGCCAACACGTTTTGAGCGTTTTAAAATAAATCTTTTACATTCCTTAAGCTTCATGGGCCAGGATGTTGTCTGTTTGACTATTTTTTTGACAGATTCCCTCCAGTTTACAACTGGACAATCTCTCCCCAATTTTATCAAAGTGGACGTTTCAGCTAACACGTCAGTAATTTCATTCGGGTGTAAAATTACTTCCAGTTTTCTTAATTTTCTTTCGACTATTCCGAATTGTCTATCAGCAGGCATAAAAGAATGCCCTGTCACTGGAAATACGAGCTCTATACTCTTTATATCCTCATTTTCCAATAACCACTTACTGCATGCACCAATAAGAATACAGTTTTTATTTTGCCCACCGCAACCATCTGCCACAAGACGGATTCTAGTAATATTTGTTTTTTCGGTTTCGGTGAGACGGTGATACGCAGCAGAAGCAACTAGATTGCTGTCTTTATTGAATTCATTCTCTGTACAGTAATATGAGAAAACTCTTTCTTTTGTAAAAGGTTGAGTAGAAGATCCCTCAACCATTGTAAGGTTATAAAAATATATTTGACGGCTGTAATAGCAAATCTGATCTGGAACTTTTGGGAGGGGCAGATCTTTTTGACAATCAAATGATATTATTTTCAGACCGTCTTCAACCTCCTTTAACTCCCTTCAAAAAACGCTTTTGCGCGTAATGAATGTACTCTTTTTTCAATGATTAATTTGTTTTTTTTGTCTGGATCTGTCTCGATCTTAATTTTCTCAGTAAGCTCTAAACATTTAGAGCATACATCTGTTTTCGGTGTCCCAAATCCAAGATTGTAATTAGTATTAAAGATTCGACGAAAATAAGACGCTTTTACATTTGGATGGGCGTCGCCACTTTCCATGAACATCTTATAGAGTTTTTTAATATTTAATTCTGATGGCATATATTTTCTTCCTGCGGTTTTAGTCTTGCGACAATAATGGCTCTCTATACATTTAAGCTTTTGTATAAAACTATGAACTGCCTGTTTCTGCGCGGAATATTTTTTTTCTTTATGATTCCCACCTCTTTTTTCAGTAATTGAGACGTCTCCGTTGTAGTAAAATCTATTCATGACATATGCGATTCTATGTTTTGTCACTCCAAATATCTTAATAAAAAAGTTTTTGCAAATTGGAACTTTTTTCTTGTTTATGTAAACAGAGTACTTTGTCGTGGTTTGTTTCTTTCCTTTATACATATCATCTCTTTTAACTGGCTCTATTAAGCAGAATTTTAAAATCATTGCATCCTGGTCTTTTTTATTGTCGTGCTCATAAATTTTTTTGTGCAATATCATTAAATTCTCCATGCTCAATGTGGCGCATTGGAGTGCATGCGAGTTGTGGTTACATACTCTCTCCGGCAAGGATTTTGCAGAATACCTAAAAAATATGAAACTATTAAAAGAAATACACTGAATCACTTCTAAACTCTTTCGGTCTTACCACAAAAAACTAAACATCTGTTGAAAAGTTTTTTTTTGAGACCATTTTGTACTGAATTTTTCTATAATCAACTGTTCAACAGGTGTTTAAATCTTTTGTAGTAAGACCGTTTATCTCTACAGTCTAGGTAATGTTTTGCCAGCCTATCATCATCATCATCAACTTAATTTCAGCCGAAAGAATACATCCACTGCTAGACATCCTTAAGGGCCGGGACACAAAAAACTACTACTGTAGGGGGATCTACGACGCGCGTCGCAAAAAACCACAACACGACATCGTACGTCATCGTACGACGTCGCGTCGTAGAAACTCATCTTTGAATTTCTACGCGCGACGTCGTAAGACGTCGTGTCGTGTTTTTGTGTCCCGGCCCTCAAGGTTTTCTAACGTGTTTTCTAACCTTAACTACTTGCATCCATCTACATCTAGCAGCAAGCTTTATCAAGTCATCTATCCCACCTTGTCCAACACTATGTCTTTCTAATTTAACAATAGACATATTATTTTAAGATAATATAAATACAAAAGATAAACATAAAACTATTGGGTTGAGTGCCAACCCTATGCAATCACGTACCTTAGTTTCTTTGCAATATTTTGCTTCCACTTTTCGGGTTGTCGTTGGCGCTTTCTTGCGAAATTATTTTTCACAATATTTGGAGACACCTCCATCGCGTCAAATTTGAACGAAATTATATACTTTTAACACTTAATACTTCAATAATTTATGAAATTCTCGCAAGCAAAAACACACACTTATCATAGATCCGCCATTAATGGCCGGCCTAATGTAGGCCTGTGATTGGCCAATGAATGAAGATAGCCACCTATGAAACTAATCTGTCATAGATGGCAGGCTTTGTTTCTATACCCTAGATTTCACGTCTTATTTGTATAGGAAATAGCCGCCTTTCATAATGACTGTCAACACTAACCGACTTTATTCAAAAAACTGATTATTGCCATATGCAAAACTCATTTCGGTCAAAAAAGTGAGATAGCCGCCTTTGATAATAGTCGACTCAAATATGAGTGAGATTTGGTGCATCGTGCACGATCGCATACCTGATACCAGAAAATAACGTTTATTTACCGTTATTATTATAAAGTAATTTTTTTGTTATGCCATAACGAAAAAATAAAGTTATAATAATAACGGTAAATATAACGTTATTTTACTAGATATCGTTAAAAAAATAACGTTATCTGGCTACCATTATGAAAATAACGGTACGTAACGATATTTTTTCTGTTATTCGATAACGTTATGAAGCCCTGCTTGTGCTACAGGTATGAGGTACCACTCATTTACCAGACAACGGAAGTTAGTATAGTTTACAGTGAAAGTACTCAGCGCTGAAAGCGAAAAAAATGTTTTGTGATTTGTATGGGTACGTTGTCAAGTGGCAACAAAGGGCCGCCATTTTGTTGTTCACAAGCAAAGTAATCTCGCAAACGCACAACAAACTCCCGCGTTTCACTGTTGAGTACAGTTTTTCGTTGTCTTTTCGGCATTTTTCAATACCAACAATAACAAAACAGCAACAAAAACAAAAAACAGTAATAACAAGAAAACAGTAATAATCCTTCAGGCCCCGCGCGAGCACCGGTGATCGCGACAACAATAAAATACAATAGCCTGCAATTCCTGGAAATTCCGACTGAAGTATTAACAAGTAACACTCCGATAACAAAAACACGTGGCGCATACAAGGCACAGATTAATATATGTAGCAAACTAATACAAGGCGTTAGCACTCGTACTGAAGAAGCGAGCGATCGTCGCGTCGTTAATGACCGACCAAATAGTTCAATAAAATAATATCCAGGGCGAATGGGCGAAATACTTTTTATTATGGCAAAGCAACGTTTGCCGGGACAGCTAGTAATTATATAATAATATAATTATATTATTATATTATTAGCAGTCCCTGCAAACGTTGCTTTGCCATAATATAAAGTATATCGCCCGTATTATTTTATTGAAATGACTAAATAAGTATGTCACCATGGCAACGTCCATCGCTATCCTGTCGCACAAACAATGGTCGCCGTCAGTCTCAGGTTGTAATAATTTACTATTATTTATTCAACAAATGCACTTATCAATATAAAAAGTAAATGTTGTCCGATTCTCAACCCTAGCCGATATGCTCGCTAAGATTCACGAAAATCGGTCGAGCCGTTTCAGAGGAGTTCAATTACGCACACCGTGACATGAGAATTTTATATATTAGATATTATTTTATATAATATTATATTCCGATAGGTATATTACCTTTATGGATACACTCGCAGCCAAATTAGAAAGTTTCCATCGTCCAAAAACGTGACACATTTTCGTTACTTGTAGTAGGTTTTACCTCTCGGATTTTTCTCATACCGGGCGCCTTATATATAAAAATCAATTCTTAAGGAGTAAACTCCAATAATTTATCGACACGACCAAAGACACGACCCATCACTAACACGAACTGTCATAGAGATCAAGGTTCGCCGCGCCGAGTATAATACCTACACATCCAGACCCGGGAACATTGAAAATTTTTGTTCCGTCGGCGGGATTCGAACCCACGACCCTCGGCTTGAGCTGCCACATACTCAACCATTGAGCCACAGAGGTCATCGAAATCGTGGTCGGAGTCGTGGAAAATATGTGTTTCTAAAATCTGTGTTTCTTCCCAAACAGGGAAGAAACACAGATTTTAGGGGGGTATTACATTATCTTTTATATTGGATCATTTATAGGATCATATAATATAGGATCCAATAACAATGATCATTTGATCATATATCTGCGAAATTATCATTTATCATTGATCCTATTTTACGTCATATGTGGTTTCAATAGCCAATGGGGAGCGCTAACGCTGACAGGTATTGACATCAGTGTTACTAGATCTCAAAGAATTCGATTTGTCAAAAGACATCGTCATTAATTTTAATATGGCTTGTTTTATGTTATTTCAGCAAGATTATTCAAGTATATAATTAGAAAAAGAATTACATTCAGGGCTTCATAACGTTATCGAATAACAGAAAAAATATCGTTACGTACCGTTATTTTCATAATGGTAGCCAGATAACGTTATATTTTTAACGATATCTAGTAAAATAACGTTACATTTACCGTTATTATTATAACGTTATTTTTTCGTTATGGCATAACAAAAAAATAACGTTATAATAATAACGGTAAAATATATAACGTTATTTTCTGGTATCAGGTATGCGATCGTGCACGGTGCACCAAATCTCACTCATATTTAAAATGTAATATGCGTTCTCTGTGAAAATACAAAGAAAAAAATACACCTTAAAAGCGTGATTACGTTTAGAAAATTTTCCCGCCTGTCATGACTTTCTTGATGGACTATAACGTTATCAAAGAACATATATTTACCGTTATAAATCCTATATAACGTTATAACATTTACCGTTATTAAATACATTTATAACGTTATTTCTAGTATCGGTTAAATTTTCATAACGTTATCTATGCCCTTGAAGCAATAACGTTATGAAAAAATAACGTTATTTGAAGCCCTAATTACATTACATTATTTGAAACATATTAACGAACAAGAAATTAAAAACTCTTTTTTTATATTAAATAACTAGCAACACCAATTTCTATGACCGTTACATTGGATCCAATCTCTCAGCAAACGTCAAAAATCTATGATCAAGGAAGAAATGAATCATTTATCTATATTACATTATCTATACTTATTGCAAAGTGCTGTGCTCGGACCAAAATGAAAAAAAAAAGAATGTCAAATCACAAATGTCATGTTGTTTTGAAATCTATATATAATCTAATTCTGGTTTTTGGATTTTTGTAATACGAAAAATAAAAAAATCACAAAATGTTAAAAATTTAACACAATTTTTAAACCATTCATTTCGGTTTTACAGCAAAATTATTATTTATACATTATAAAAGGATATTAATAGCTCTATCGTTAAAGTTCAAGGTGATTTACAAATAACCTATAACATAATCATAACCAAAAACTAATAAAAATTGTGAAATGTTTTTGCAGATTATATTTGCTTTATAATATTTTGGATTTGTATTTCAGATGTGGCCGATTATACTGCAGTTTTTAAGAACCAATGCTCCTTATATTACCTTGCCTATTGCCGCTATTGTCGGAGTAGTAGGATATAATTTAGAAAGCCTCTTATCTGATAGATACACACCGTATAGCAGTAAGTTATGAGTTTTATTAAAATAATTCATTAATTCTGAAGGGACCATGCATTTATGACGTTATAGGGAGTTGTCGTTAAATGGAGAGAAGTAAAATCAAAAAAATTTTCGCTAACCGTATTTACTGTTTAGAAGTTTATGCGCAACTGAGAATATGATAACGTTTAGATACATTTTATGTTCGAAAACAGTCTACACATGCAAGTAATCCCAATTTGTAAACAAAAGAACGAATTTCTTAGAAATTTCGGTATGCATGATGCCAAAAGTCAAGTTCATTGCGGGATAGGATAGTAAATTGATAGTAAAGCGACAAAAACATGTACACAGCAGCGCAGTTTTTACTAATATTAGTAACTTAAAAGGTACTTTTTATTACTCAATCGTTGTGATTTTGTCGTTAATGAGAGTGGAAGTGATGCTATACAGAGTGTAACATTGTATGATAGACAAGCTAAACCAACCAAAGTCAAATGATTTCGATGCTTTAGAGAGTTTGTCTCTAAATGGAGTGACGTTACATGGAGTTTACACTGTATTTTTATTGTCATTTCAGAGTCCGTTCAAGATCAAAGGTTGGAAAGACAAGAAGAGGAACAGCTATCAAAGGATCCATTGAATGTTGGTAAATTACAGTACAAAGAAAATGTTTTAGGTAGGAACGTCTCACCTTCGTTAGAAAAGAAATCTTCATAAACATGCTTTAAAAAAAATTAGCCTGTATTTAAATAAAAGTTATGTAAATATTTAAAAAATATTTTCAATTATGTTTCAAGTGCATTTAGGTTAGCTTTACATTATAAATCAATACAAATTTTATAAATCATAAGCTAGATTTATTTTAATGGTTGTTGATGCTTTTAAAGAAATTGTTAATTAAAACCAATAATTTAAACAAAATATTGTTTCCTTTAAATAAATTTCTTTTTTAAAGTTCAGTCCAAAGACGAAAGGATAGGTCTGCTTGGCTAGTACTTTTTAGTATTCCTTTTGTTGCTAAAGAAAGTAAAAGGTTAGTGAATCTTTTATAAAATTAATGAAATGGTCAATGGAAAATGTTTTAGAAATATTTATTATTCATTTATTAACATTAAGTTAAACTGTGATTACAACATTATTAAAATTTAAAGATGCAACGAAGTAAATATTAGAAACAATTAAAAATCTAATCTGTTATAACTCCAGTCATGGGAACCTCTTCTTTCTTTTCTTTATCAGTGTTGGGCTCGTCATATCTGCAATAAAGGTTGTTAATTGAACAGTTGACCAAAATGTGATATTTTAGTACTAATATATAGGTAGGCGGAAAGCCTATGTAAGTGTTGACCTCCATTATACAATGTATAATGGAGGTCAGTGGCTAAAACTCAAAAATAAACCCTACTTTTTTATCCTATTTAATAATTATTTTGATTGAAAATGATTTGAAAAATTAAATTAAATTTTATTGATGTAGTATTTGATTAGTGAATACTTTATTTATTAAGGGGGGGACGAATCTTGCTTTCACCAATAATAATCCAACATTCTAGCTTCAGTGGATCTTCTTGCTCTCTCGTATTGATGAAAGAGAAATGAAATCCAAAGTCTAAAGTATAATTTACACAGAGCCAGTACTGGCAGCCAGTATTGGCTTGGTATATGCCGCGTGTGAACAGTTTTTCAAGCCAGTCCAAACTGTTCACACGCGGCATATTATGCCAAGCCAATACTGGCTGCCAGTCTTATTGGCAGCCAGTACTGGCTCTGTGTAAATTATACTTTACATTTGTAACGGTGGACACATGAAGTGGCGTATGTTCCTCGGCATGAACATGTCGGCCTGCGCCCTGCTCACGTCCAGCGCGTACTCCTCAAACTCTTTCATAGTTTCAGGGTCCACGGAACCTCCGATACCCGGCACGGCGTATACGACTGTCACCTGAAAATATTGTCTCTCTCTTTAACTTGTTTTGATTGCCTCTTTCGCACAGAGGCGGCATAAGGCGTGGACGATATGGGCCTCCGCCCTCCCCTCTGCCTACGGCCTCGCGCTCCTTTGACCACGAGATTTTTTTAGGATTTTGAGTTTTTTGAAAGCTCGTATAAAAAAAAGACGGGTTGCAATCCGGGAGTGCCGGCAGAAGAAAACTTGATTATTAACGTTGTGCATTTTTTTAAACCCATTTTTTATGAAAAGCGATTTTTAAAAAATCGATTTTTTTAATTAATCGAAACCCTTACAATCATTTTTTCAATCAAATTTCAATCAAATTTCAATCAAGTTTCAATTAAGTTGTTTCGATCAAGTTGTTTCGATCAAATTTCAAATCGAGTTCGACACAAACACTACTCTCCAACCGTCTTACGGTTTTTTCAAGGTTTTTCGATCAGCACGAGAATCTGACGCGAGTTTCACAGTTTTTACCCATCCCACAAAAGTGCTCAACGCCGCTAAAGAAGTTTTCACTTCAAAAATTCTTTCTCTCAACGAAATCCGACATCCTGCGTCATTAATCAGGGGGCCTTGCAAAATAGCACTTGCACGATTTGATTCCTACTCTCTGTAAATGCAACAATGCAGTTTGCTAATCGAAACGAGATTTTATGGAGCATAATAACGTGGCTTTATTATTTTATTACAAATATTAGAGACTAGATGTTCCGCGCGGCTTCTCCCGCGTAAATTAGATATTTCACAGACAAATTAGTCCACAAAGCTCACTTGGTCTACTTCTTAACTGTGCCAAATAACAGAAAAATTGCTCCAGTAGTTCGTGAGATAAGCCCTTTCAAATAATTTCCCCGTTTTTTCCACATTTTCCTCTATTTCTTCGCTCCTATTAGTCGTAACGTGATAAAATATAGCCTATTATATAAATGGACTATCTAACACTAAAAAAATTTCTCAATTCGGACCAGTAGATCCTGAGATTAGCGCGTTCAATATATTCGCCCTTTCAAATAATTTCCTCCCGTTTTTTCCACATTTTCCTCTATTTCTTCGCTCCTATTAGTCGTAGCGTGATAAACCTATAGCATTCCTAGCAATATAGCCTATAGCATTCCTCGATAAATTGGCAATCTAACACTGAAAGAATTTTTAAAATCGGACCAGAAGTTCCTGTGATTAGCGCGTTCAAACAAACAAACAAACTCTTCCGCTTTATAATATTAAGACGAATGGTATAGATTTAAGTACCTCAGGTATCGGTATGTCTTCCTCAGTAGACTGGTAGCGCACTAGATCACAGGTGCAGCCTTCCTGAAATCAAAGGGAAGTATTTAATATTAAACCAACTACTTTTTACTTCATTCAAACGCTTAGATTACCCATAATTACATATTTATAATAATAATAATAATAAAATAAATATGTACCAAAGGAATCCCTTGAAAGTAGCTACAGTGCTGCAGCTTTTGCCTACCTAGCGACATCTGTGATGAATTATTAAAGTGAATAATAATTTTATCGGAAAAAATTACCATATCTGCCTCTTTAACAGGCTCAGATCCTCCCCTAGCCAGGCCTGCAAAATAAAATTAACACGTAATTATAATATGAAAGAAAAAAAATAGTCTATCTAATATCTTTAAACGAGCAATTCTTGTATATATATATATAATTGGAATCTCGGAATCGGCTCCAACGATTTTCATGTAGGGGGTTTTGGGGGCGATAAATCGATCTAGCTAGGAATCATTAATCGAATACCGAGCAAAGCTCGATCAAATAGCTAGAAAACAATTAGTCTATAATAGTAATAAACTATAATAGAAAATAATAATTTAGAAAAAAACTTACCACATGTGCCGTCGGCGTGTTCCTATTAAAAAAAAGAATATTAAAAGCATGAAATAAAAATATAAAATATTATTTACATAATTAGGAAAAAAAGGAATATAATATATCTGCCTAGATATTTCTATTACAATATCTTAGAAGTTTGTAAATACCTCTTTTTCTTTTTTCTCTTCAGCAGCTCTTGTCGAGGGTGATGCAGAGAGCTTATCTAAAACAAGTTGATCATTATGAATTCTGGGGTAAAACAAAACCATTATGGTGCGTTAGCTATTTTGAATTTTCTTAGTTATAGTTATTCGTATACTAGACGACGCGCCAAAATTCGTTTATCGCGCGGAAACCGTACATTTTCCGGGAAATATTATCCTACTAGATGACGCCCGCAACATCGTTGCGCCAAAATTCGTTTATCGCGCGGGAACCGTACATTTTCCGGGAAATATTATCCTACTAGATGACGCCCGCAACTTCGTTGCGCCAAAATTCGTTTATCGTGCGGGAACCGTACATTTTTCCAGGATAAAAACTATCCTATGTCCCTTCTCGGGACTCAAAGAATCTCCATGCCGAAATTCAGCAAAATCGGTTCGGCGGTTCGATAGTGAATAGGTAACAGACAGACAGACAGACACACTTTCGCATTATAATATTAGGTATGGATGCCCATTCCCGGGACTCGGAGTATCATACCAAACAGTACCGGTTTTAGCACTACCAGTGCCCTGGGCGAGAATCCTTCGGCGCCCAGGGTGCTGCTAGTGCTGAAGAAGATGGCGCCCATTTTGTTTGCCTTCAGCGTCCGTTTTTATTCGGCGCCCTATGGGCGGTCGCCCAACTTCGCCCCCCTCTAACGCCGATACTGATCATACCAAATTTCAGCATAATCGCTTTAGTGGTTTGAGCGTTAAGAGGTAACAAACAGACAGACAGACTCATTTTCGTATTATAATATTAAATTAACGTAAAGTATCTACTATCTACCCTCTCTGCAGCCATTGATGTACTTGACATTGGTGGAGGCGTCCATCTGCGCGAGGAAGCGGTACATGGTGAGGAAGTCCTGTACGGGGATCGCCGCGGAGCCCCCGTCTGGTTCCGCCGTCAGCGCCTCGCACAGCAGGATCATCGTGTGGGTCAGGGTCTGAACAAAAATACTTTTGGATATTTATTATGTTTTTTGTCGCAAATAAAAGCTCTTACAGACGAACGGCGGCCGTCGACTGCAGCTGTCCACACTCGACAAGTGCCGTCTGTAAGAAGCTTAACTGGCTGCCGCAAACAAAGGTCATATTTTGTCTAGAAAGACATCTCAACTTTAAGTGCTGACTTGAAAATGCATCCGCGTGTCACGTCTTTTTTATTACATGACAAAAATTTGTGATGCTACCTGCTCATGCTATAGGCAGTATAGGCCATGGCCTATGGGCGGCAGCGTCCTATACCGTCCTAGGGGGCTAGGGGGATAAACGGCAGCGTCTTAGGATCGCGGGAGAGTTCGTACATAGGGGCGGCAAAATAAAAGTGGCAGCTATCATAAAAAAATCAATCCGGCCCTGCTGCTCCTTTCGCTCCACCATTAATTGGTAAGACAAAGTAGACACTGAATCTTATCTACAATCTAGTCATATATGTATAAAATACCTAAACTCCTGTAAAAAAAAAAAACCTTTAAAAACCTAGCACTCTCTCACCTTCGTCAGCAACCCCCCGGCGACAGCGACGAAGTGGAGGAACGGTACCTCCTCCCTGAGGTAGACCTCGCACAGGCATAGGATGCGCGACAGCTCCTGAGGGTCCAGGCAGAAGCCCTTCCAAGCTGCCTTAACATCCGCTACCGGGAGACGATTGGAGTGCTGCAGCTGAAAAGATTTTTTCCACATTTAAATAGTTAGGCATGTCTGCATGCTTGATGTCTGCATGAGCAAACATCGTAGTTGAACTTCGTAACTATACAGGTGTAGCAAAAATATGATATTATTATTATAAGGTATATCTTTTATAGAGTTCACTGTGCAAATAGAAGCAGAAAGAGCTGAAAAACTGAAATTGTTTATGAAATGCCTAAACGTCATGATTTTCCCTTACAAAAAATTTAAAAAATCTTTTAGCACTGTCACTACTTTCACATTAAGTATTATGTTATGACTTATAATTTATGCTATATTACACCCATAGAGCAGCGCTGCGTTGAGACGGGCACACGCTCAACGCAGCGAACGCCCTTAGCATGTACGGGCAACGTCATCCCACATCTTTCGAGCGGTAACATTAGGCCAGCGATAGACCGCACCTACTATATGTATAGATATCTACTTGATCAAACTGTATCACCATTCACCTGATGAACAAGCACCTTCAGACAGCCCCTGGTGAGTCCGCCCTCGGTGCTGTATATGGGGTACTCCAGGCGCAGCTTGACGGGCGGCGGCCGGCCCTCCGCCAGCGCGGAGAAGTACTCGTACGACCACAGCAGAAGATCATACGGCTGGGTTTTGATAGCCGCTGTAAAGGCAGAAGTAGACTGATTGAATGGCAAGGACTGTAAGGGTCAGCTAAAGCAAAATGAGTGGGATACAAGCTCGGGTTATCAAAGCATACAGCGATACATTTAAAATCACCATTACAAGTTTATATTATTAATACGCATTGCTTATTTGCGTTGCGTTTCGTCTCGTTTCGTTCGTGTGAAATGACCCTAAGTTGAAACTTATCGGAGATGTAAAGGTATATTATCTACAGGTTAGGTAACAAAGTAGGAAAAAAGCAAATAGTTAAGAAGCAATAATTATTACAGATTCAGCGAAATACCTACCTACTTACTAGACTAGCTTACTATCATCCATAACTCTATCAGTGTAGAGTACCTAAGCTCTACGGTCTACCATAGGATCTACCAAGTCCATTCGGCTTACAAATTACAGACAGTCAGTCCAGAACTAACAGAAAAGCAGAAGGCGAAATAAGTTTATTCTGTGGTAAACTGATGACTCATAAAAACTCACCTTTGCAATATTTCTTCAGGATGTAAGGAAACTGCGGCGGAACTATGATCTGTTGCGCGCAGTACATCTGGTCTATCAGCTCTGGCATCTCGACTGACAATTAGTAACTAAAAAGAAAGAAATAATGGGGAAAATATGCCAAGAATAAATAATATTTGGACAACACCAAGACAACACGGTTGGTTTTCCTACAAAAAGCTTAAATTTGCCCAGCGCACCTGGGCTACATATTAGGTAGATAATTATTTTAGCGATAACAATCCTGGCGCAACATAAAATATCTAGCATTAGATATGATTAACATTTATTAATTATTGTACATAATATATACCAGCACAGATTCTCTTAATTTTTCTCTGAATTTCATGAACTTTGAGTTTGCCGTAGGTCGTCATGGTAACCGGCGAATGGCGATGGTCCCATCAAAAGTTTTGCTGCTCGCCAATAGATGCCGCTATATACCTAATAAAAATAATAATATTGTTAATTTTAATATTTTTCAGCAATTTGTTTTTTAACGCGCAGTAATTGCATATTGATATTTGTAGATTGTAGTATGCAGTGCAGACATACCTAAATAATTTTATTTATCTTACTATATTATTATTGTCATGGTCGATAATTTTTTGGCAAGCGAATAGAGCCTAGAAATGTTCTTTGAACGCCATCTATCGGAAAACCTCTGAACTCGGTAGAATAAACCGATCACATGGTGAATGGCGCATGGAGAAAAAAAAAACAAAACCTGTTTGATGCGATGACGTTCGCTTGTGTTTTTGTGTCGTGAGCTTTTGGATTAAACGCGATTGCATAGATTTTTCTAACAAGAATCTATAATAACACGAAAAACTATGTGAAAATCATTCTTTATTAGTTAGTAAAGTGTTACAATCGAGTGTGAACGTAAAATCAGTAGTTAAAATAGGATAATAGACCATTTGGGACAGTTTGTTAGACGAATACGATTAGCATTTAGTACTTTGTATCAAATTGCATTTATGTGGTATCAATAGAAAATGTGTGATGGATTTATTCGATAACGATATACAATTATGTGTGTGTTTTTAATTAGAATCAAACGTGGATCAAAATAGTGGAAATGGATGACAATACTTACCATCCATTTAAAGTGAAAATTAAAACACTGGTGATTCTAGAAAAATGGATTTGATTACAGACCTATCGCCTCTGAGTAAGTATTTAGCTTTATCTACCACTGATGTATTTTACGGTTTCATTACGATGCTAACAATACAAAATATGATTTTGAAACTTAAGTACTGTACTAGTAGTACACTTGCTTAGTTGGTTCGTGTGTTCAACCTGTGTCACATTTCACAAGAAGTAAGAACGGATTCCTTTAGTTCCTTACGTAGAGCCAAGATGTAGAGCACAGTTTTTATCCGACTCCGATCTATGGAAGAAGTTTGCTAAGAAATGGCAGAATTATACTTGGAAGAGCTCTCGCTTAAGAATCGAGACCAAAATCCTCTTCAAGTACACCCAGACGAAAACAGATAAATATTATACTTTATAATAGAATGGAATGCATGTTTAAATAGAGATAACTAGTGTATTGTAAATTGTTGTTGAAGATAACCTAGCCAAATACTTAGGGCTTTGTTCTTCATGCCTGGATTTGCTGCACAGGTTGGCATGGGAAGGAATCTAACTAGAATTTCTTGCGTCACCCAACCGGTTTTTGAGATCTCGTATAGTCAATAATATTATTATGATAATATCGAACGAGAGCCATGCTTCCGCACGAATTTCCCGGCTCGATAGTTAAATATCGTGGCCACTCAGAAAACCGGCGAGAAATAACATTTACGTGGCGTTTAGCCAAGTAAGTGAGATTGCGAAATTTTGAGCACCAGCAACACAAGTTCACAATATCAGAGGATTGGTTGCGAATGCCGATGGGTGGCAGCAGTCGCTTACGATCAGGTAATTTGTCATCCCATTTAACGGTCTATTTAATTAAAAACAACATTCCAAAAAATTGATCCAGCATTCGTAAAAGTTGACGAAAAGTCGATCTTTTTACGTGGCCGGTAACACACAACACTCAGCTCAGGGAATCAAGGAAAATTTTGCATTTCGCATCGTATCCTTTGAAGCATCTAGTTTCTGTCGGAAGTGAGGAATCAAGTCGGACTGCATAATTATGACTTCCTCTATCTACTCGCTCGATTATGTGATTTTATCCTCAACATCATGGAATAGGGTGTACGGCGACTAAGGGCCAACCCACACAACCACACCACGTGGTCGGGCGTATATTTCGTATTGTAAATGAACTGGACCATTCACACGTACCACATTTTGCAGTCGTTGTCGACCACTAGTCAGACGCAACCACGGCCGACCACATCGCAACCACGTCGCAACCCACTCGCAACCACAACGTTGCGTCGATGCAACGACAGTGAGCGCACACCGCCCGCGCTCTTCCCCTCCTCCGTTTCATTGACTTTCGTACGTAACCACATCGCAACCACTGGCGACAACGCAACCACGTCGGCATTTTGTCGGTACCAAAACGCAACTACAAAAAGCTGCAGCGACACCATTCACACGTATTCCACTGCTCGACGACATTTTGTCGTTGCGATGTCGTGTGGTTGTGGTACACGGTGTCGGTTGGCCCTAATACGGTGTATTACTTTTGTCTTTTCGACCTTATAGCCTTGCAATAAAGATCAATGTGAATCACATGCCACGCGATATTCAAGTAGGTAAGGTAATTTACCTTCTAATAAAAGGTTTCTAGCGGTCCTTCGCCTCTCGCGATTGGTATTCCAATGTCTTCGCAGTTTTGTTCGGTCATGTGGTTTTATTTACGTTGTTTTTTTATGTGGATGACGTGCCGTGACGTAGAGGTCGTCGCTTGTCGGAAGATACTAACCTAGCCTCCTAGCACAGAAATCAGAATACCTACATATTAATAGTATCTACAAGTCTCCTAGCCTACTTTCAGTTTTAATTTTAAAAAAAGTCGCTATAAGCGGCTCCACATCTCCCTATAACCCTATTCCAAGAGTAATTTCTAGAAATAGCCTTTTTTATCGTAAAAAAATAAAATATAAAGAAATCTAACAATGACGTAGCCTACGATCTTTATATTCGTTTCTTCTACAGTAAATAAGTCTGCCGATGATCTAAAATTTAAGTCGTATTGGTCCCGAAATACTGCTGGTGACAGTTCGTTTCATACAGGATTCGTTATAATTCGTACAAAGCTACTTTTGTTTTCGTCCGTATAATTACACCAGAGAAAGCTCAAGAAATCGCTTAAAAACTGAATAAAACACCCAAAACGGTACAGAAGAGGTTATGTAAGTAGATGCGGGTATAAATAGAGAGATGATCCGACTAATAACGCCCCGACCGGCAGACATAATAGCCACTTGTATTGTGTACATAACACTGCCACAATCTACTGACTAGGTCGGTTATTTTGAGACCTAAATTGAGCCATTTAAACCTGCTCACTTTTCGCGAGAATGTCGGTCGAAAATGCATTGGAAGTTGTACGATTTAGAATGCGTAGAGTGTAGACTAAAGTGTAACAACGTACTCTAAAAACTCCCCTTGTCTGAAGTAGGCAACATAAACGTACGTAAACTGCTAGAAAACAGCTAAAAATCTGTGAAAGATTCCATTGGAGTAGGTAGAGTCATTACTGCTAATGGTTTCCATTTTGTTTTAACCTAAAATTACTTCTACTATTAATATTACTGTTACTTATAATTGGCCGATAAAAACATCCCAGACGCTCGATTCTCATAGTCAAATGTCACGTCATTAGCATGCGATCAAAGACATTCGAGTTGTAAGAATCGGGCCCAGGACAAACGGATTAGTGATTGTGTTCCCGAGATCACGATGTCGTGTATTGCACAAGCACAATGCAACAAAGCTGTATAATTTGCCACAGCCTTGATTGCAATTATTTATACTACATACGTTCGAATACTCGAACTTTACCTGTCTGAAACTTGTGAAACCCTTAGCATTACGTTTCTAGGTTTTATGTAGGAAGCGTCATGGCTTCAGAGTTCAGACACAGTTTCGGCTTACCACACATATCCCAACCTTGCAACTCGCGTATGGTACTCTACAATTGTATCTAAGTCTTGTTAAAAAATCCCTGTAATCTAGGAGTGACTAATCCGTCTTTGAGTTTGCAACAGAATTAGAACAAGGTAAAGTGACTTCGCGAACAAAACATGAGATTATTCGTCAATGCCCATAGTTTGAACTTCGGACCATAATTTTACGCTAACATCGCTTTTAATCGAGTCCCCATAATACAAAACGTACTCGAGCTTAACTCGTAAAAAAAAAACGTTATTCTAAATCGATTTTTAACTCCACCATATTCATTTTTAAGCAAACCAAACAATGGTATAGAAATCTTTCCCACCCGCTTGAGAAATGTTACACTTGCCGACGAACGTGCTTTGTGGTTTAAAGTAGGTCCCCGGTGCGTATGCTATTAGGTGCTATTAGTTGTAATAACACCAGGCTTCATGCATTTAAAGACTAGTTCCTTGGCCGTTACTCTCAAAACTAGCTTAAATATATGGTGTTGATAAAAAAAAATCTTTAAATATAATGCAGGCTTAGGTTTTGCGTCGACATTTTTGCTGTTTGCCAATGCTATTTTTCAAAGCATCGGATGGAGACAGTGCCTCCTTTCTTTCGTTATTTGTAATGGGGACCAACATAATATGTATGTAAGCAACAAAGTACCATAAGGTGTTGGGGATATTAAGGACCTAACGGGCGCTTACCGTCCGGCGATTCGTAAACTTTTTTCTGATCCAGTACATTATTAAAATAGTTGTGTTGGTTCAGGTTTGGTCCATATCCCTATGTGGCTAGTGGGAAAGATGTCAAGGCGGTGATTCGGCCAACTGGCTCACAATGGCCCGTCTCGGTAATCGGCCATTATCTACTTGGCTACGTCAACGCCACCATTTGAATGTCATTATCTCGAATTGAACGGGATTCAGCCGGCGATAAATCGCTCGCGTATCGTCAACGAGTTTCACCGTTTTTATGAAAAGTTGGATTTGGAACAGTATAATACACAGAGTAGAATATGACCCCCTTGTTCATGGAAAAGTTTGTCGGACTTACTCTAATCTCGTTTTCTGTCTTTGTCTGTCAAGTAACGTTTCCAAGTATCAGACAAAGGGAGGAACGTGTAGTTATTTTGGTTAGTAGTAGCAAATATAATAATTATAATAAATAAGTGAAAAACAAATTAAAATACGATTTTAGGCAAGCACTATTTACGACCTTTTTTAGGGTTCCGTAGTCAACAAGGAACCCTTAAAGTTTCGGTCTGTCCGTCCGTCTGTCTGTTTGTCTGTCTGTTCGCGGTTTTTCTCAGAGACTATAGGACCTACAAAGCTGTAATTTGGCATGAATGCACATATTAATGATGCCGAGTAAATGATAGAGTTAGAGTCCAGTGTCCCCCCCCCCCCCCCTTCTACCAGCTGAACGGTTGCTAGTAGTAGTAAAAGGAACTTTTCGTACAAATTCCTTTGAAAGGAACCCTTATAGTTTCGGTCTGTCCGTCCGTCTGTCCGTCTGTCCGTCTGTCTGTCTGTCTATCTGTCTGTCTGTCCGCGGTTTTGCTCAGAGTCTATAGGACCTACAAAGCTGTAATTTGGCATGAATAAATATTATTAATGATGCCGACATAATGGTACATAAAATCTTAAATTTTTTTTTTATGGTACCTTCCCGTCCACATCAAGCGGGGATGATTTTTTTTTTCGCGCCCACCCCATCGTGTGGGGTGTCGTTGGATAGGTTTTTCAAAAGATATTATAAGTATTTATAGATCATTTTCCGATTTAGGGATCCATTTGTGAAATATTAAGTTTTAAAGTGGAAAAAATCGCTAGAGTCCAATGTCTCCACCTTCTACCAGCTAAACGGTTGTTTCTGGAAATGTGAAAAAATTCACGGGAGTAGGAAATATGCTGAATTTAAAAGGAAAACTATCACGGCTAAGAAAACTTCATAAGTTATTGAGTAATAGTCGATCAACTAAAAAAATGTATTCGGCGAAGCATAAAGTAACTTTTCGTTCATTTGAAAGCAACTGAGATGATGTTGTTAGTAGTGTAAAACACGTTATGAATGTACATTCATTGACCATACAAACATTTTCAAAAACTAGCGGTACTACGGAACCCTATATTGCGCGTGGCCCGACACCCGACACACCGGTTTTTCATAAGACGTCTTAATTTCTCAAAAAATCAATCTCAAAATTGCCCTGCCTCGCTGAAAACTTAAATAAATACAACCAATAATACCGCTTTGGCCTCTAATTATTGCAAATGACATACCGAATGCTAGCGGCCGTAGTTTACTCAACTGAACCGACAATTTGCACTTTATTATACCTTACAAAGCCTTATAATACTTTACATTGTACACGAATATTAACTAATTATGAGAATTTTCATTTACAATTTACCGAATATAATATTTGAATTTTGATGCCTACAAATTACGGTATTTAGCTGTTAATCTAAACTCTATCATATTAAGAGGCCGGGCTACCCTCGAAATTCTCATACATAATATGTAATACCAAAATCATTTTCTCATACGAAAATATTTAACATGTTTGAGTTATTTTTCAGCTTAAAATGATAATTACCTAGGTTCCTGTACAAAAATTAACTTCAAAATATTTAAACACTAAAAAAAAATTTGTGTATAAATTTTTTTTACTAAATTTACTACTAAATATTTGAACACAAAAAAATTGAGTAAAACACTAAAAATATATAACCTTTTACAGCAAAAATCACAAAACTCTCGCGGGTTTGACTTGGATTATTTAAAAATACTTTTAAAAAATCTAGCTCCAACATTAGATTATAATTGAGATGATCTTACATGTTGTGCATTAAAACTTATAGAAATACATACAGTATTACTGGCCGCACGACCTGGTCGCCTAATGCGCGGGGGCCCTTAAATCACGTCTGTTAAATCAGCGAAATCGCCGAATTTCGTATACGGACTCTTAAACGAAAAAATCAGGCAAAGGGTCGATATTCAACATTTTATTGTTTTGTTGTATGAGAAAAATCAAGTTTGTTGTATGAGAGCCCCCCTTAAATATTTAATTTCTTTTGTTTTTGTATTTATTGTTATAGCGGCAACAGAAATACATAATCTCTGAAAATTTCAACTCTCTAGCTATTATCGTTCTTGAGTTACAGCCTGGAGACAGACAAACGGACATACAGAAGGACAGACAGACGGACAGACAGACAGACAAATAGACGAACAGACAGATGGACAGACAGACGGTCAGGAAGACGGACATACATCAAAGTCTCAGTAACAGGGTCCCGTTTTTACCCTTTGGGTACGAAACCCTAAAAAACAAACTTTTGAAAATTGGCCAATTTTAGAAGCTCATAGCGAGGCAATGATTGGAGTAGATACAAAGTTTAAAGGACGAAGTTGTAGAGAATTTAATTAGCTTTTATTATGTAGTAGAAGAGAATTTCATACGAAGCACCGTTTTTGATGAGTAAGCAAAAAACGTGACCTTCGCCCCCCCCCCCCCTCGAGCTCACCTCGGAGGGGTCAGAAGTTTTAGTATGTTTATCTCCTAACTACTCTAAACAAAGTACCAAAGTTAAAATTTCTGCTTTCGACTTTTCCAAGCAGACCCCCATTTTGGGCATTCGTTTACTAGGCTAAAAGATGTCACTTAACAGCGATCGTGTGCAATCACGGAATATGCCCCTCTACACGTTTGTAATTTGGCCAAAGTAAGGACAAATTAGGTTTGTTGGTGGTTCCCTTGGGAATTAATACTTTGTTTTAGATAACATAAATATGCAATTTAAACATAATTCATCTGCTTATACATAGAAGAAAACAGTTTCTAACAATGTTTACGGCAAAGTATTGCGTGGTCTACGCATAATATTATAAATTTATAACTGCGTATGAATTATATTAATTTATTAATTAATTCTACTATAAAAATTATTATGTATAATATGATCGCCTCGCTTGTTACATGTGCTCTTCCGCCATCTATTAGCTTTGTCCACACTGTGCCTTTTTCTGTTCGTCAAGGGCATGCGTTATAGCGCAGTCAACAGCGAACGTGAGGCATGCCCGCGAAGCATGCCCTTTGACCGTATCCAAAAAACAAAAATGACAATGTTGGCAATGCGTTCGTTGACGCATTCAATTATTGAATGCGCCAAAACGAAAGTTGATTGAATGAAGATGACAAAAATTGAAGACGAAAGCGCATAGTGTGAAAATAGCTAATGATACATATATAACGACGTAATATATATAAATACATAACGACGTGTCAACAATACAAGTGCAATAGTGACCGTGACCTTACGATAAGCGAATGTGTTTAATGTACCCATGTAATGTAATAGAATAGCTGTGATGACTGATGTCCTAGGATTATAACCTCGAGAGATTTAATAACCTCAAAAACAAAGCCTTTGCATCCATTGTGGATACTTTTTTTTTTTCTGGATTTTCACAGCGAAGTAAACCACTCTTCAAATACTGTAGTGCCTGGGACAAAATTTTAAATGTCCTACATCCTTATGTAGGATACAAATATTTACAGACTTACAGCTGGGTATTTCGAATTCCGAAGTGAACTTACTATACTGATTGGACTAACAGGTCAATACGTCTGGGGACTGGCGCCCAGGTGCGGGTTTCTCCACGACGTTTACTTCACTGTACGAGTGTCCCGTATATATATTGTACTTTAGATCACAAAATGTCTCAATGGTACCTACACGACGCTCTACGAGAGACAAACTCACAGAGCCGATTTCAGCATTATTCTCCTACTAGATGACGCCCGCAACTCCGTTGCGCCAAAATTCGTTAACCGTACATTATTCCGGGATAAAAAGTATCCTATGTAAAGGACATAAACGCAAAAAAATCTATACCCAGAAAAATCGATTCAGCGGTTCGGGCGTGAAGAGATAACAGACAGACAGACAGACAGACACACTTTCGCATTAGTATGGATGAAATGACTAGCGCCTTTCTGAAAATCAATCAAAATATCATCCAATATTGCCAATATCAACAGCAAACTGTAAAATTATGTTGCGCTTGCGCAAGATGTCGATCGAGATCTTATTTGTTTCCTATATCTCCCCAACCTTTTCCATATTATATCATATGGAAGCTTACTAATCCATATTGCTGTTTTTGTCTGTTGACTTTTCGATAGTCAAAAAGAACAAAATGTTTGCCCTTCGATCCTTCAACAAAATGCGGATTAATTAACGTTACATAATATTATAATATCCGTAGTTAGATAAGATAGGAAAGGCTAGTTAGATATTGTTGCTTCATTAGATATTCTACCTCGTATTGTAGTAACAATTATAATTGTTGCTCGTAACATTGCGGAACACAAATAGTTTGGTATTGAAGACAACTTTAGTTTAATAATAAATATGAAGCTTCATATTGACTGCCTAACTTTCGGCAACATTGGAACTTGCAGTGCGACTTATAAGTTTTCAAATTACTATGTATTTTGCATCATATCAAAGTTACATGGGACACGACAGAAAATCTCTATTTGTTAGCACTTAGCTCCAAAATGTGTCATTCCTGCCATTCAACAATAACCACCGTTTCCCACGAACACAATGCAATGAATTGCAATGAACGCAATAACTCAAATGAAGGAAATTCTGCTCTATTATATCGTCGCAAAGCATATTTTCTTGTACTACGTATTCAGAACTTGTGACGTTTTAATTTTTATAGCCGCGTGCATTCTTAAGAAACACCTGTGTGTAAGATTAGCACTAACCGTAGATTTTTCCGCGCGTTATATTGTTAATAATTAGCTGGCCCTAGAGTTTGTAGAGATAACCCAAGAGCCAGCGACAGCTTTCTTCCTTTTATTTTTCCTGCATATGACCCCCAGGCCCCATAGAGGGAAGAAGTGGGAAACAACTGTCATAAGTATGCTGTAGTGGGAGGGGCGAGATTCTTACAGTTATCCCGAGGAAAACAGGATGAAAAATTGAGTTTTATACTTTTACTAGCGACCCGCCCCAGCGTCGCACGGGTATAAAATATATAGCCACTGAAAAAATGATAAAAATTGATAACCTGTGATCCTTCATGTGGTCTACTTCTTATCTGTGCCAAATAACATAAAAATTGCTCCAGTAGTTCGCGAGATAAGCCTTTTCAAATAATTTCCCACGTTTTTTTCCAAATTCTCCTATTAGTATTAGCGTGATAAAATAATATAGCCTATAGCCTTCCTCAATAAATGGGCTCTAATATCACTGAAAGAATTTTTCAAATCGGACCAGTAGTTCCTGAGATTAGTGCGTTCAAGTTAGTCCTTTCAAATAATTTTCCCCGTTTTTTTCCACATTTTCCTCTATTTCTTCCTATTAGTCTTAGCGTGATAAAATATAGCCTATAGCCTTCCTCGATCAATGGGCTATCTAACAGTGAAAAAATCATCAAAATCCGTTGCGTAGTTCTAAGGATTAAGGGAACAAAGGGACATGAGGGAAAAAAATCGGTCAAGTACGGACAAAATCGCGCAAGAAGGGTTCCGTACCACTACAAAGATTATTTTTAACAAAAAATTAAAACCGACTTCCAAGGTAAAAACAATAGTAATATGAAATAAAAAGTATTAAATAACTCTTACTCTTTAATAGCACGCCTTTTTCAGAATTCGTCTAAATCTCAACTATTTCTGTACATAATATACTACAGTCTTCATTATTTTGAAGTCGGTACCAGCTAATTTAATCGTGAGTTCAGTGATGTCAGAATATCTGAAACTTTTGGGACTGGTACCGACTTCAAAGTAATATGTACAGAAATAGTTGATATTTAGACGAATTCTGAAAAAGGCGTGCTATTAAAGAGTAAGTTATTTAATACTTTTTAGTTCATATTACTATTGTTTTTACCTTGGAAGTCGGTTTTAATTTTTTGTTAAAAATAATAATTTCACTCTTTTTAGTTAAGTATCTATAAAATTTGGCTTTATGCGTAAAACCCCAATACGAATGTTAACTATTCACATTATGTTACTGTAAGCGAAATTGTGGTAAATGCTTGCAGTTATCTAAGCGATGCTGCAATTTCCAAAATTTTATCTTTAAAGGTTCAGGAGTTCTGTTCAGTGCCTTTGCGCCAAGAGACACCTTCGTATGAAATTTCTCTTATTCGTAACATATGTTTAACTTACTAGAAACAACATTTTAACATTTTGATAAATTTCAAGGATTTCCCTCGATTGCTCATAGATCCCATCATCAGCTCACCACTTTCGTAATTGTTATACAAAATTAAGATTACATCCTATACAAGTTACAACAACACGATAATTTTGAAAATCGGTCTGCAAACAGCGAAATCATCATCAAAAACATCTGCTTCGATGCAAAATATCACGAAAAGTACCAATAATTGGGTCATAGTCATGGTATAATTATGGTTGTGATGATGACGATTAATGCTTTCAGTTGTTTGTTTCAGTTGTTTAAACAAAACCGAAATCCCCGAACCTGTACCTATAAGCATTCAAAATTTCTGTTCGGTACCTTCGGATCCAGGGTATAACCTGGTGCGAAGTCTTACTTTTTGGTAGCATTTACCTCGAATGCTTCAGAAAAAATCGAAATCACTATATGTTTCCATACAAATTTCTAGGAGTCCCCTCGATTCCTCAAGGATCCCATCATCTGATCACCACTTTTGTAAACATGGTACCAAATTCTAGTTAAACCCTATACAACACAAAAATAATTTTGAAAATCGGACCACAAACTGCTGAGTAATCGTTGAACATACAAAAAAAAAAAAAGAGATACATACAGCCGAACATAATATTACCTCCTCCTTTTTGGAAGTCGGTCAAAAAATAGGCTAAAAATGGTGTTTTTTCGTATGGGAGGCACCCTTAATTATTTAATTTATTTAAATTTTATTATTAATTATTAAAGTACAAATACAATTAAGTATTTTGTGAACGTTTCAATTGCCTATGTGTTGCCGTTATTGATTAAGAGCAAAAAATAGCAAAAAAAAATCACGTTTGTTGTATGGGAGCCCCCCTTAGGGCGCATTTTTATTAGTCGTTAACTCGTGCGGTATACAGCATACGGGGAGTCTATGACAACTAATGGCGCATTTTGATTGGTCGTGGCATGCATTTTAGAAATCTCCCGCACCCCGCATGACCAGTGAAAATGAGCCATTAAATATTTAATTTATTAAATATTTAAGTTATTTTGTTTTTAGTATTTGTTGTTATAGCGGCAACAGATATACACAATCTGTGAAATATTCAGAAGTCTAGCTATAGCGGTTCTTGAGTTACAGCCTGGTGACAGACAGACGGACAGACGGACAGACATCGAAGTCTTAGTAATAGGGTCCCGTTTTTACCCTTTGGGTACGGAACCCTAAAAAGCGACTATGTTTTATAATATGTACCTAAGATCGAAGGTTAAGTGGACCTTTAGAACTGGATAGTGGATAGGTACTTCCAAAAGGCAAAAGTAACCGCGACCGAATCTCCGTAGTTGCTGATAGTTCTTACCTTACTCAATTCTGGGCCTGTATCACCACTTCCCGATAAGTGCCGAAGGCTATCCACCACTTAACTTGACAGATGGAGTATGGAGAATCTGTCAAAAAAGTTGTTAATAGCCTATTCGGCTTTTTATCAGAAAGTGGTGAAAGAGGCCCTTAGTCTTTTACGTAAACGAAATTAATGTGGTGAGTGGCGAGACTCGAGAGATCCAGGTGCATTTTTGCATAGCCTTCACCTCTACCTATAACTTAGGTCTTAGGGTGGGCCACTCATTTCTTATTTTGAGATTGATCATTTATCTGGTAAATAGCATCTTAGAAATTAATGTTGTTTGTTGTTTTAGGCTAGCCGCAAACGTACGGTTTTCTCATTAGGTTTCCTGATCAGGAATCCAGATTCGGAGACACGAATGCATACCTTACATACAAAATATTCTACTGGGCGCAAACGTTCTTACATTTTCCGGACGGAAAAAAAACCTAACGTACGGTTCGAATCTCAGGTCGCGCGTACAAAATACAAAAAACCTAACGTCTGCGTTAGGATCACGGAAAACCTAATCTGGATTCCTGATCAGGAAACCTAATGAGGAAACCGTACGTTTGCGGCCAGCCTTACGCGGGAATGTAACCTACGACCCCCGGAGTGGAAAGTCAAGCGCTGGACTAAAATTTCCAAATCTATTAAACACGTTCGTTCTATAGGTATTATATTATAATTGGAATATCTTGTAGCCGCTCTATAATGTACTGAAGAGTTTGACAGAATAATAATATATGGAGCTTATGGAAAAATCTTCACAATTAAATTAAAATTAAGCAATCATGAAATTAGAGGTTTTCGTGACTCAAGTTGTGGTTAGCGATGTAAACGTCCTGCGAGACAAAACAAATATATTATTTATGTTAAAATATTAAAATTGCGTATAAATTCGTGGTAAGATCCTAGCGTGCTAAACGCTACTGGTTGCCGTGTTTTGATTCCACTATTTTTCCTACAGGGTGTTGCAATTAGGTACTTATTTTTTTCTAACTTAGATCATTGTGTCTAGTGTTCTATACCATACTGATAATGTTTATTTTCTTTGAAAATTTCACATATTTTGTATGGTCTTGCAACGATATTTAAACTTTAGATCTAGCTTTAAGAAACTTTAAGAATCTATTTATACCAGGCTACTTTGATTAGAAACGCTCTGCCCTGAAAAAGAGTCCTTTTTAGTGCTGTTCCTGATTCGAGACCCTTAAACTGTTTTAACTCAGAATAAATTATTCTGAGTTAAGACTTAAGGGTTTCCGATCAGTCATGTTTATATTATTTCTAATTTTTAGATCCATTTTATAATTAATAATTATTAATTACTTATCTCTTTTATGTAACAAACAAATAAAATGGCATGCATACTCTAAACTCTTGTATTCATGTGTAAGAACATCAGCCTGTATAAAGTTGTTTTTATTTCGACCATACGTCAGTTTTGACATTTCACAAAAGTGACGCATCGGCACGCGTTCCTAATTTGAAATAAGCGCCCGTGATTGGCCAATCCACCCCTTTATGGTGACTCGGCTCCGCCCATATTTATGTAAAGCTTGATTTGTTTGGTCGATATTTCCACGAAATCACGTGAAAAGCCTTGAGATTTTGTTTATTTTCATCGCCTAAGCTTTTGTAAGACTCATAGGGTGATGATGGGAATCTAAAATTTAATCTCCTAATTTTTAACCGACTTCCAAAAAGAAGGTTTCTCAATTTGACCGTACATATTGTGTTCTTTTTTTACGTCTTTTAACTACTCGCCTCTTATCACAGCTTTTCTCATGAGTCATCTTGTTTCATAATAATCTGTCTTCTGACTCTCCAAACTTTATACGTATAATATAGGCCGCATTATAAGCACATTAGCATTATAATAGAGAGATATCTTATCATGTGAGTGTCCTAAGATCCCATCCATCAAGCCAGAGCTTAACCGCCACGTCCTTGTTTATACAATACAAGAAGGGATTGTTTAATGTTGTCTCAGTGACTAATTCCTATTTTTAATCCCTTACGGCTTACACAGCTACTGGACCAGTTTTGACTTTACGCTACATTGCATATAATAAGGTTTTATCTGAATAAGTTTTGCTGTTATATCATATTTTTGTTCGTGAGTAGGTACCGACAGACAGACACATTTTCGCATAATCTGAGGCGTGACGGAGTTGCGTGTGTCATCTATTTTAATAATATTTTAATACATGTCGTAGAACAACTTGTATTAAAATATTATTATAATTGAAGAAAGGGCATCATTATCTTATATATAAAATTCTCGTGTCACAATGTTAGTCCACGTACTCCTCCGAAACGGCTTTACTGATTTTTACCAAATTTTATATGCATATTTAGTAGGTCTGAGAATCGGCTACTGGGTACTTTTTATATTGATAAGTGCATTTGTTGAATAAATAATAGTAAATAATTACAACTCGAGACTGAAGGCGACCATTGTTTGTGCGACGCGATGGGATAGCGATGGACGTTGCCATGGTGCCATATTTATTTAGTCACTTCAATAAAATAAAATAATATGGGCGAAATACTTTATAAATATGGCAAAACATTTGCCGGGATAGCTAGTAAACAATATTAACTATTTCTTGGATGTGATATGCAAATGCCTGGATCAATAGCTGCGGGTGTATTTTGAGCAACGTCACGAGATGGTCACCCCGGTTACCGGCTGTTTGTTCGATGGAGAACAAAGGTTAAAGTTAACTGTATGGTTCAAGTTAGCTACAATGAACTGCGTCTCATTTTAGTATTGATTCGTTTTGTTAACTTTTAAGTCAATGTTGCTTAAATGGTAGACTGAGTTTGATGTAGAGAAAGATCTTACTTGGCAATAACGCCGTTAATACGACGCTGAGAACTGCTAAAAGCGACGAAATAACCATACCAAGATGCTATATTTAATATTAGGCATCGCCGTATTGTGACTAATGATACTATCAGCCGGTTTTACGCAGTCCACAGCGTCTCGGTGTATCAGCGGCGTATGTCCCAACAACGTAATTTCCATATACAACGTGTCCTGAGTCCTGACTCAAGTGTCCGAGCCTTTAATGTTAAGATGTATGTACTTTATCGACAAATTGTTTGTTAACTTCAATAAATGGAAAAAAAATTGGCTGTCAATTTTTTCTCTCTCTAATGCCAGGCTAGCCGCTAGGCTAGATAGGCTAGCCAAAGCACCTATGCCCAGCTAGAACAGCTGCAAGAGAAACTCCCATGCAGAGTTTCGTGGGTATGCTCGCATGTGTTCCCAAACAATTAGCATGTATTAATCGAAATCGATCAGAATAATATCGGTAATGCCGTTAACACCAGCTGCTGTCACACGCCATTGGCCACCATAGTGCACCGAATTTGTCGCATCATTGCGTCCGCTGGCAAGGTGCTGACTGCTGACGCAGACACGGAGCGGTTTCGTTTTCGATACCCCATGTTTTTGTTATGGTCTATTTGAAGGTCAGGTTCTAAAGAGTTGAATCTTAAAATGACTGAATTGTGTCCGTTTTCATCAACAGCTCCCTTGCACTAAGTGCCCCCCAGCGGTCTAAAGGTTTATGTTTGTCTTAAGATGATAACGTTTTCACAAGCGCAGAGCTACATGTCATCTAAGTCTTAGGTCTAAAGTCTAAACATAAACTAAGTTTTGGAGAAATCTTAACCTGTGGCTGCTAATCGAGACACTTACCCATGTTTTAATGAATTTTCCCGACTGGTCAAAAGTCAAAACGGACATTCAAATCCTTTTGCGAGATTTGGTAAAAGTCTACCCTTTTGCTCTACTATTTATGGTTAATTTAATAGGATGACATGGTTTCTTATAGTGCAATCTGATTCCTGAAAACTAATGGCCGAATATCCTTTTGAAAATTATACCAGCAATTGGAAATGCTTACAACTTGACAGCGACAGGTTCCCACGTTCCCTGGTGATGGGGTGGGCAGTGATCGCCGACGACCTGCGCCCCCCATAATCGACCGTTTAGACCCCACAGCAATTATCGAATAAACTCATTAACTGCGGTACCGACTGGAAATTCGGGGTTATGGTAATTTAGAATGGAGCTTTTATTGAATTATGAAAATGAAATATATAGGTTTGTTTTTTTTAACCTTTGTGGAAAAATGAAAATTGTTTTGTTGTGCAGAAATTCAGCTATCGCACGGAAACTGTAAATTTTTTCGCAATAAAAACTATTATAAGTCATTTACCATATTTTCTTAAAGTATCTCCATAACCAACTAACGATTTAGAGTCTAAATCGTTGGTTGGTCTAAATTTTAGACTTCTAAACTCAAAGCGGTAACAGAATAACTGCAGACAAACACACATTCATATATTTTATAATATATTTTAACAACTAACGACCCGCCCCACCAGCAGTTCCTGAGAGTGAGATTATAGCGCGTTCAAGTTAGCCCTTTCAAGTAATTTTTCCCGTTTTTTTCACATGTTCCTCTATTTCTTCGCTCCTATTAGTCTTAGCGTGATAAAATATAGCCTATAGCCTTCCTCGATAAATGGGCTATCTAACACTGAAAGAATCATCAAAATCCGTTGCGTAGGTTTAAAGATGGGAACGAAGGGGCATGAGGGAAAAAAGCGACTTTGTTTTATAATATGTATAGAATAGATATATAGATGATGACTATTATTTATTTTTATCCATAATCTGAAGAAAAATCGGAATAAATAGCGATGCCAAAACGTTCGTTGTGAGACTTTAAATATTATACTTTACTCTAACTGGATAAGATACTCGTTGGTCTTATCCTCATTATACTCGTATTATTATAGTTTTCTTGTTTGTTTTCTTGTAGATATAAAATGTGACTATGTGTAAACATGTGGATCTAATTATAGGTATGCTAATATCCGGGAATTTCCCAGTCGAAATATTCTAGTGAGTAGTTTCAATGTGATATTTCAACTTAATATCCATAAAGTTAATACGCAAAATCGAAGCGTGTGAAACGGTTATTTACGATAATATTTTATAATATGTTAATGTGCTATATTAATATTATACTATGTTGAATAATCTTTGTGTTAAGAAAATAATTTCCCAAACAGTTAAGTTATAAAATTACGATCATGTAAAAATAAATCCGTGTAACCACAAGAACGAAAAGGTATTCATGAAATTGCTACCACCCCAAACCATTAGAAAATCAACACGAAAATTACCCCATTGGTCAATATTTCCCTCCAAACCGCTCATGTTTTCGTAGCAACCATAAAACGATACACATATTCATCCCTCTCTACCCCAGGCGAATGTTCTCTCTGTCCTACTCCTGCAGGGGTTGAAACGGCAACGTTAACGTCAGTAACTTTCCAGTGTAAATTGTTAGCGGACGCTTGTATATTTTGGTTTCAATAGCGACGAAAAAAATAATTAGCATTGGTCACTTTTAAGTTAAAGCTCACAACTCACAACAATAAAAAAAAAAAAACACTCAGTGGTTCGAAATTTAAATTATTCCGCGATGTGTGATTTTGACTATGCCCTGGATGCAACGTGATTTATTTTATAATGCCTTGACGAACTGAAAATGGAATACACTTGGCATCTTGAGGAGTCGCGTCAGGAAAACGGACGAAGACTTACTAGGAATCACGGTATGTGTTTAAATAATAATAAAAATCATTCTTCTTATTGAAAATTTCATAATAGTTCACTAGCTTACAGGATAAAAGTTCACTCACTTATTCAGGTTAGGTTAGGAAATGTAGATTAATACTATACTGTTCTCTACATTCGTGACCGTGAAAATGTAACAGAAGATATTCCCTCTCAATCTTGTAATATCGTCGTCAGTAGTAAACTGTAATTACTTTTCTGTGAAGGCATAGGATCTTTTTTCGAAGTTTTTCGACGTACCAGACGGAGGTAACAACTACTCCCTAGATGCCTCTAGGACGGAGGCTCCCAATCTTTTTCAGCCTGCGGCGCACTTACAAGTCAATATTTTGTCACGGCGCCCTACTCTACCTAGCTATTACAAAAAGATACATAAATAAAAACCATAATGATTATAGTTAGGTTAAGCAAGTAAATAATAATAAACAAATATTTAATCACCTGCCTACTTGTATAATTAATATTATATGTAAGTAATTTTATTTTATAATATAAATTGTGGTCATGGATAATGATGGAAGATCGATTCACGGCGCCCCTTTTGCCTTTCCACGGCGCACCTGGTGCGCCGCGACGCACAGTTTGGGATACCCTGATCTAGGAGCAGAAGAGGTGGTAACTGGAAAATTTACCAAAAAGCAAAACTTATTATATTTATACCTACCTGATGCTATCATCAGTAGGTAATTCTACTTAATGAATTTTGACGTGTTTATGATAAAAACGCAGCGCGTGTCTGGTTATGTTTATTTTGAATCATTACGCGGAGTGACGTCGAGCGCAGACTCTGGAAAATCCGCAATTAATTTATGGACGTTTCTCGCCGCTGCACGCTCCGTTACTAGTTACAACATTATTAAATAATGTTGTGGTATTTATAACGTACATAATACCATATAAACCAACGCTAAATAAATTGACAAAATCCGCATTCCAAGGGCTAAGAAGTTCATTATAACTGCACTCAGCACTCACACTCACTCACAGAACTACAAAGAGAAAGATCTTAAAGAAGAATTACATAACATGAGTTTGTTAGACCTTTTTAAGAATAAGTAGAAATCAAGTACGATAACATGGCGCGCCCCTCCAAAATTCAAAACGTTTGAAGTGCGTTGTCAAAACGTTTGAAGGGCGTTGTCTTGCGCGGTAGGCTAGTTATGATTAGTTGACCAACAAATCCAAATCCTGGTAATAGGTGACATTAACTGAAATATTACTGTGCTGTGATTGGTTGAATACTTACTACATACAAACTCTTTCATAAGGATGTGACTACACACATTGAAACAGTCATTTGGAGGGGCGCGTCATGTTATCGTAGTTGATCTCTAATCAGTTCAGTTTAAGGATTAGTAATCACTTAATCAGTTCTTCATTTGCACTAAAAGTGGTGGTTATAAAAGGTTTACAATATTATTGGTTCTGAGACTTTAAAATATAAAATAGCATGCAAATATTATTTTTATTAAATTTTTATTACATGTCAAACATAAAACTTTACAAAACATCTTGGCTAGGGGCTCTTGTTCATTACATTTAATAATTAGCAGAAAGAAACCAAGCAATGTCTTGGGAAATATGCGGAAAATATTTATTCTCATATTAAATATTACCAACATAAGTAATTAAAGTTTAAAATACAATCGGTTCACACTTCAAATTGTTGTCATTATGAACATTTTCATCGTTTAGTACTTTGTATCGTCTTAGAAAATTATAGAGCTGTTAGATATATATTATGGGATCGTGACTCGTAACAAAAATTACTTAAAATTGTCTACAATTTTCAGTTTTTACTAGAATACGTCAATTCGCGTGCCTTAGCGATGATTTAGCCTGTATAAAATTATAGTATTTTTTCTTTTTCTTTGTTTTAAAAATAATATTTAGATTTTTGTTATATTTTACTCAGTATTTTAAATATAATTATATATATTTTACTCAGTAGGTATTTTAAATCTAAGTATATAAAACTCAAAGGTGACTGACTGACATGGTGATCTATCAACGCACAGCCCAAACCACTGGACGGATCGGGCTGAAATTTGGCATGCAGGTAGATGATATGACGTAGGCATCCGCTAAGAAAGGATTTTGATCAATTCCACCCCCAAGGGGTTAAAATAAGGGATGAAAGTTTGTATATTATAATGATACTTACGCGCGAAGCCGCGGGCAATAGCTCGTATAATATATATTTCCTTTTCTGAAAACAATCAAAAGATTTTATCCTATCAAAAAACCTTTGGTATTTCCACGACTCATTTTGTGACGGTAAATATAAAGCTGTATTCGTGATAATGTGACGCGATGCTTTATTATCTGTGGAATCGAATTTCATATTTCGAATGTTATATTTTTAAATGATGGCGCGTAATTCCAAGATAACGACTATATTAATAGCTGTAGGTAGAATGAAACGTACTTACATAGGTGGTTAAAAATCGCAGGAGACAACCTCCAAAATATGTTTGATAATCTAAGGGTCAGGATAAGCAATGAGACAAGACCTGAGGAAATCCACGTGTTGTCGTGTTGTTTGCAAATTGCAAGAGGTAGTTCAAAATCTTTTTTATACTACATAATATAACCTACACGATAGCACAAGGTAGGCAGTGTACATCACGTCGTCTACTCCCGTGCTAAATTTAACTTATGGCAATCAGACAAGGGACAATGAATGCACGCCGAACAATCTGATCCTACAACCGTTAGTTGAAATGTTTAAACCCTTAAAACATTATGATACTGATGAGTAAGTTGAACGTTCTTGGCCTTTTTCTTCCGCATCATTAAATCCGCATTCCAAGGGCCAAAAAACATTATGGTTCACTGCGCCGACAGAAGATTACAGTGTCGTATCCTCTCGAGACACCGAACTCCAAATTTCGAGAAAGTCTTAAAAAAAGAAATACATATTATGAGTTTGTTAGACCTTTTAAGGAATAAAGTGGCCAACAAATTCATGTCGAGAAAAACTGTCCAAACAATATAAAACCTGATACAGTTTTGATCAATAACTGAAGTGTACTTGCTCTCCATCCGGTGAGTATTACGCAAACTCTGGAGTCTGGACCAAGGAGTTTAGTTTTGTCTCCTTAAAATGACATGAAAATCGGACCGCATTGGTTAAGATTCAATATTTGCCGACCATAAAGTATACTTCCCCTCCGCAAATTAGCAACGGGTAAATCACCTGCCCCCATCAGGTTATGGGTATTGGGTACACAATCGCCGCGGTCGAGCGAGCAAGCGCGTGTCCGAACACCCTCGCGATACAACTAATTTGTTAACATAATCGTGCGAAAGGGCCCCGACTAGTGAACCGTTAAAACACCTGCGCCCCGCCTGTGATCGTGGGCCGTGGGATTTTGGGAAGGTTTAATGTTTTAGGCCGTAATCATCGTCTTCACCGCCTCCTTGGTCGTGGATACGATTCCCGCGTTGGAAATATTATGTTGTTTCCAATTTTGCTTAGGACCAAGCAGGCTGATCACTCGATTGTGACAATCTTTCTTTTGAGACAATCGGATTGTCTGAAAAGAAAGATGATCCATGTCGGATGGGCACGTAAAAAGTCTGTCATGCGTCCGATCTCTCTCCAGTCGGTCATCTATTTCACTGATTATTATTATTATCATCATCATCACGCAACTGTTTCATACTTCGGTACCTATATGTATGTGTGTGTGGGGACTGCCACATATATAAACTCTTAGGTTATTTTTTATTTGTGAGATTCGTGTTCAGATAATATCTATCTAGCTAGTAGCTTTAGCACTGGCGGCTTTTGCGCAATATTTATCCGTTCATTCGATTGCGACAAAAGTTTGTCAACAACTAACAAGAGGAAGTTATGAAATATTATAGAGTGAATTATATTTTCTACTACCAATTACAGATAATATATAAAATCACTTTTATTATATTTGATATAAAATTTATTATTGTATTTATAAATAGGTATATAAATGACATCACAATTCAGTTTCTTCTGCCCCCCTCTTTGGGTAACCCAACTCGTTTCAGCCATTCACCCACCTTTCACTTTTATTCTTCAGCTCTGTAATGTTACATGCATAGTGTGGAATCGGGAAATTGTAAATGTACCCGATCCTTATCCACAATCACTACAAAATAGAGTCTTTACACTATTTGCGGTTTGAAAAAAAATGCAAATCTTAGCTGGTTTAAATGGTTGGTTTACGCTTTGTTACGAGCTCCGAGTTCTGACCTATCGCAGTGATGTCGATGAATTTTGATAAGCGCAACAGTTAGTCACAACTCACAAGTCACAACTCATACAATACCAACGGTATCTTTATTATTGAGCTCCAAATTTTAACGACTGACTTTTACAAACGGAATTTACTTCCTCCAATAAAATATCATGCCTTATCAAGTACGGAGTAGAGGGTATAATATTTTCTACATGATAATTTCTTCGTTTAGAATTATAATATTTTTTTTATTGACGGTTATCAAGATTCTTATTTAAATAATTGTATAAAATAGTCGTGTGCGTACAAGACAAAAAAACGAGGAATACGGCTTTTGCTGAACCAAAGATTTCCTTTGGTAGGATTGATCTTTATATCCCTAAGATGTATTTACGATGTGGAGCCACCTGAATATTTCATGCAGGTGGGGGTTTTTTTAGCTTTAACAAGGTATGAGGTCAAAAACTGCGTGGGATTTAGGTATATAGTCGAGTTTGGTATCATTTTCGATTGAATCGAATGTTTAAATGCCAATTTTGGAATAATATTTAGATAAAAGATAGTAAAAATGAAATAAAATAAAAAATTTAGAATATATGATTTTCAACCAACGAAAACGCTGTTGACAGGGCTTAATTAATATAAGGAGGCTGATAGCTGCATTATTCTGCATGCCAAAGACATGGTGATGAATGGAGCAATAAACATAATAATACTAGACGTTTCGCGCGACTTTGTCCGCGTAAATCTGTAATTTCACGGAAACCGTATATTTTTCACAAATTAATAACCCATGTCTCACGTAGTCTACTATATATTCGCGTCAAATAACATAAAAATTGCTCCAGTAGTCTGTGAGACATTAGCCCTTTCAAATAATTTTCCCCGTTTTTTACATTTTCCTCTGTGTCTTTGCTCTTATTGGTCTTAGCGTGATAAAATATAGCTTATAGCCTTCCTCGATAAATAGGCTATCAAACACTGAAAAATTTTTTCAAATCAGGCTAGTTGTTCTTGAGATTAGTGCGTTCAAACAAACAAACTAACAAACAAACTCTTCAGCTTTATTTTCACATTTTCCTCTGTATCTTTGCTCCTATTGTTTTTAGCGCAATAAAATATAGGCTATAGCCTTTCTCGATAATTAGGCTATCAAACACTGAAAGATCCTTTCAAATCGGATAAGTAGCTCCTGAGATTAGCGCGTTCAAGCAAACAAACTCTTCAGCTTTATAATATTGTTACAGATACGGACAGTTGTTTACCTCCGCGCGTACTTTCTAGAAAAGTCCAACCCTTGTTTATGTGAATTGCGTGTTTACGTAAACAATCTAAAAGGTAAACAAGCCGGCAGTCAACTCAGTTTGATACAAGCGATCATCAAGGCGACTTCGAAGTGAGAACAAGTGATCAATAGTGAGTAATTGTGACAGTGACCTACGACTCGGCTACGACCTAGGACAGTGATAGTGCTCAGTGATTTGGATCTAGTGCTTATTGTTTGGACTTAGTGATTTGTGTAAGCTAGTGTTTGTGAATAAAGTCTTCAAGAGAGTCACCAGGTCTTTCTCTCCGAATCCAACGAACCCTAGCACGTAACAATATTACTAGACGTTCCGCGCTGCTTCGCCCACGTAAATTAGATATTTCACAGAAAAATTTGTCCACAATAAATAGCCTATGATCCTTCACGTTTCTACTTTTTATCTGTGCCAAATAACAGAAAAATTACTCAAGTAGTTCGTGAAATAAGCCCTTTCAAATGATTTCCCCCGTTTTTTCCACATTTTCCTCTATTTCTTCGCTTATATTAGTCTTAGCGTAATAAAATATAGCCTATAGCCTTCCTTGATAAATGGACTATCTAACACTGAAATAATTTTTCAAATCGGACCAGTAATTACTGACTCATACTAAGATTAGCGCGTTTAAATAATGATTCTTCTTCTTCTTGTTTTTACGTTGTTTAACATCTTTATCGTGCAAATATGAGTCCTAAAATGAATTAAGCATTCTTAAGTCATCCGAATATGGTACCGAACTTGGAATAGTACCATAATTAATGCCTATATACAGATTGAGACTCTATTTTCCTCCAGAGCAGAAGCTGCTAAAATTTAAAAAAAATTACATCAAAAATCAAGGTGGCTCCACATCTTAAATCCATCCTTGGGCCATAAGGACCAATCCTACCAAAGGAAATCTTTGGTTCAGCAATAGCCGTATAATTTACCGTACACACGCAACTAAAAGTATTGGTAACAATGATGCACGATAGACGCAGCGTGTAATCCGGGCAGTTTCCGTAAATCCTGAAATGTCGAGCGTTCTGCAACATTTTCTCATTAATCACGTTCATGTACACATAAACGATGAAAAATGGCAGTTATTTTCTAACTTTTCGACGTGTAACACGCCAACTGCTAGTGAAAACGGTTACGTGATGTGATGATCACTCGATTGGGTTCTGTGATGTTATACGTTCTGTGATACATCTAGACTTGATTGATCTTTTGTGATGTGATAGCCAACATCAGATTGTTGATGGAACTTGCGATTAATAAGGTGATGTAGTTTTTTTAATGTAGAATATGCATTTGTTTTTTTTTTCACTGAACATCATTACCTACCGTAATATTATTAAATGTGTTTAAATGATGTATTCATGTATTTGCATAGAATTCTATTTTCTAACTAGATGACGCTTGCATCTCTGATACACCGAAATTTGTTTATCGCGCGGGAACTGTACATTTTTTCATACGAAATTTCAATAAAATCGGTTCAAGGGTTTAGGCGTGAATAGGTAATAAATACACTTTCGCATTAATTATAAAATTCTATTTGGATGGATGCGCCTGTGCTACGTGGTTACGAGTTACGACAGTCTACGGGCTACGGCCTACGACGTATCGCGCAATAATCGCTACGAAATTTGCCAAATATTTAACACTTATTGGGAAATGTAAGTATGGCATTAACATTAACATTTGCCACGCATGGCAAATTACTACGTCTGTTCATCTGTCTGTTACTCCTTCATTCAGAAACCGCTAGACCGGTTTAGATAACATTTGGAAGATCGGAGATAATTTGAGTGCTGGAAAAGATTTCTTTGTTTGTTACTTAAGGCTGTCCCCCGAGCAAACGACCTTGGCCATACATTTGCCGCGTTGCCGAGATCGCACCAAAACCCTATTTTTTTACTTATCTTAGTTCAAAATTGTCCTAAAAAAATTTAAAACGGGGAATATGTAGTTTATGATATTGTCGATCTATTGGCGTGTGTTTCAAAAGTAATTTATAAACTCTAAGGAGATGCTGAATGTATGCTTGAATTTTAATAAATTGGTTTTACTTTGGAAGCTGATATTATAAGTATAATAAACAAAAATAGAAAATTTAAAACGGGGAAAGGAATATTGATATACTGAAGATTATTTCTGTGTTTTTATTATAACTTTGTAGCTTTCAAATTATGACTTTATGGGCGAGGCCGCCAATTTTTGCTGATTTTGCAATTATTTTTCTCCGCCCTTTAAATTTTAAAAAGTATTGTACTTACTGTAACTTTCTTTATAAACTTTTTCAAATCAAATGAATCGTTCGAAACATCAATTCTACCCCACATTTTAAACGTCATCAATAATACCGATTTATTGTTATCGTTGGGTGTTAGGGAAGGTAAAATCGGGAAGTGGCAACGCTGAGTTTTTACGTATTTTATGGAAAATGTAGTAATATTCACCATTTCTCGACAGTTCACATTTGAACCTCAGTCGGGCTGTGTACACAGTTTTTTAAAAGGAAGTTTTTTTTGTGACACAAATGTAAGTATTACTGTTTCACATAAAACGATCAATGCATCATGTGAGTAGTCAAAAGGGCGATGTTTGGGGCTATAATACAAACCGCATTATTTAAAGAGATAAGTTTGATTTTCTCTACGCTATGATAGCCTCTACGCTACCATTTTGGTGCTCCAACGGCATATTTCTCAACGCTATGATAGCGTAGAGAAATAAATTCCCTACAGTTTAGGTGCTCCAACGTCACAAGCAGCGTAGATTTTCTTTCTCTCGCAAAATTTTTCTGCGTCATATCAGCAAAAATTGGCGGCCTCACCCCTATAAGGCTTGAAATACGGAAAATTACGGAATCTCCGTAAGGAACGCCCTTAATTACTGTAATTAATCCCTCGATCGTGGAAAAACGAGACACAATAGATTTCTATTGTTATCGCGGTCACCGGTGACCACTTGAGGCTTGAAGCAATTAATGAAGATTTTGATACAATAACGGCCGAATACTGGAACGTCACTCAAATGCATTAATCAGTTGAAGGGCATTTAAATGTAAGCGTTTCCCATATTTAAGTGATATACACAAACGCCACTCAGACAATTTCTTGTGGTACTCACGTAAGTAGCCCTGTGAGTAGCCGTCAAATATTTACATCATGGCAACATTTACAGTGTTACATTTTACGCTAGATCTAACTTGATTGTACAAATAAAAAGTTCACTAAAAATCATTTAATTGCCGTTTACTATTAGTTTTCATTAAATATATTTAAATTAAATAAAGACATGACAATTTTTAACATTATTTTCTGATTAATTACAATAGAAAATCCGAAATCGACTTTAAAGTTTAAAACAATGCAACCATACGTAGAATGGAACGATCTTTTGAGTGACAACTGACAATTGACATGTTTGAAAACCGACCGATTGACATTATCAAAAAGAAGAAGAAGACCGACCGTAGTGATTATATTCTCTTTGTGGAAAACATTTTGATAATATTATAATAAGGAGACAAAAAAGAAACATGGTTGTAATTATACTACCTCGGAAAAGGATATTATGCTAATAGTTTAAAAGTGAATTACAAGTAACATTAATATCAATATAGGTACTATTTTCATGAAAATGTAGTTGTGTATTGTGAAACGTAAATGCATCGTTGTATTTTTTAAACGCATTGAGCATTTATTTCGACGGCGACTCGCGGTCGGCCTTTCATGGTCAGAAAGACTAGATAGCGACGATAAAGACATTATTTTAACATTATACACACACTTTTTACCGTAATTATAGATTTAAGAGACCTCTTGACCACTCTTAAACGCAAGTGACGCTTAAATCAGTTTGACAGATCATTTGACAGCTAAAAAAAGTTGAGTAACCATCGAGTATACGAATTTTTTTGCTAAGTGGTGCTCATGTGGAGCCTGAGTACAACTTATTTGGAGGTCCACTTAAAACTAACTGGAAGTTAAAATTTGCGTTGGAGAATACGAAATTTTCGTATAAGTTGTACTCAAAAAATTAAGCAGCATTTATATATTTGAGAGACGTTCCAGTATTCGGGCGTATAAGCCCCATACATATTTGTTAAACTCGTCATTTAATAACAGTTAAGTAGTCAATTCGTCTCTGAGTGCCGTAGTTAGTGTTGCCGCGCGCCGAGCGGTGCGTTGTCTGATAGAGCATAAGGCCATAGCTCGTAAATTCGAACTCGGAATCGATCGAAAGTTAATATTTGGCCCCTGGGATGTGATGGCCGGTGAAGCCGAATCTTTAAAAGCTTGGGGTAAGCCTGAACCATTCTGGAGTATAAACCCCGATAAATACGCTAATGCCTGGAAGACAACGATGATGATTGGAGCGTGTGTTGTGGTCCGGCGGTCCGTCCGTATATGGCGCCTGTATAACTATCGTAATACGTATTTACATACGCGTCTTTACGCGGAAAATTGCACACTGTAACTGTGCCGTGCGCCACTTCGATGCAAATTATAGCTTGATTCGGTTGATTTCTGTCAGACATTCCAATATTTATCCATTTACTATTTATTTACACATATTTATTAGTGTTTTACTCTATTTTTAGTGTTTAATTATTCAGTAGTAAATTTAGTAAAAAAAATTATACACAAAAAAATTTTTTTCAGTGTTTAAATATTTTTAAGTTAATTTTTATACAGGAACCTAAGTAATTACTATTTTAAGCCGTAAAATAACTCAAACATGTTATATATCCCTTCTGTATGTGCAAAAATATTTGCAAAAGAGTAGTGTATGCAATGTGCAAAAAAAAAAATGGCGCCCGGCCTTACCCCCTTTTTACAAATAATATAATATTTTTACATCCAAACCATATTTTATGTTTTTGTAAAGAATTTTATAATATCTAATAAATTTTCTATCAATCAAGCCATCATAATATAGTATTTAGTCTGATTTAATATTCTTTTTAGAAGTATATATTTTGAAATATATTTTTCTGACTATTTCACATGAAATAAATTAATATTTTGTTATATTCTACACGACAGAATCCAAGAATAGACCCTTGTTTATATAATTTATCGTCACAGCTTGAGATGTTTACAAAAACAGGTTATAAATATCACTCGAAAAAAATGCGTTTCGTATTACCACAAGCAAACTTCGTCATTATGGCTTTACAAATAAAGTTCAAAATGGCTGCGGCCGGCAGAATACGACCGTTAACTGTAGACTTTTAACTCTTTGTTTTGGAAATATAAGAAATACTATCGATATAAAATAGTCATGTAGACGTTGTGTAATCATTTCTATAAGCCTTTTACGTAATTAAATTACAATTATATGAAGCAAATTCCGTCCAAAACACTTATAACACACACAACTTTTTTCTCAACTTTCACAAGTTATTACGATGTATTTCTTGCAAATGATTATCTAAAACTACTAAATACTATTAAAGTAAACTATTTTACTACTTACATTCGATAAATCCAATTATTATTTCACACAAATCACACAAAATGACAGAACACACACGAAACAATTCACGATTTTCTAATGACTGAAAAATATTCGTCGACCACAGATTGTATAATATTTTGCATTCAGAATGTGGCAAATGTACCATAGATTATAACTAACCAATCTTCTTCATACAAAAGTAGTCTCTAAGTCGACGAAATACGTAACTCGATCGAATGAAAGAGCGCGGCCACATACGGCCGCTTGGGTGTAGACAGAATAGCTGCAGTATAATCTGTGGCGGCCGGATCCGGCCGCTTCGGAATTAATGGGATATTTTCGTATGAGAAAATTATTTTGGTATTACGTATGTATGAAAATTTCGAGGGTAGCCTGGCCTCTTAAGTGTATTGTAGCTAGGCAAAGTATTGTTACGTGCTAGGGTTCGAGGATTCGGTGAGAAAGACCTGGTGACTCTCTTGAAGACTTTATTCACAAACACTAGCTCACACAAATCACTAAGTCCAAACACTAAGCACTAGATCCAAATCACTGAGCACTATCACTGTCCTAGATCATAGCCGAGTCGTTAGTTCACTATCACAATCACTCACTATTGATCACTTGTTTTCACTATTGAAATCGCCTTGATGATCGCTCGGATCGAACTGACCTGACTGCCGGCTTGTTTACCTTTTATATGGCCCGCGTCGAATTCTGGAGCGTTCTATTGTTTACGTAAACACGCAATCACATAAACAAGGGTCGGGCTTTTCTAGAAGGTACGCGCAACTGTCGCGCGCAGGTAAACAACTGCCCGTATTCGTAACACGTAAACAACTTCCCGTATCCGTAACACTACTCCCCTCTTAGAGATGCTCGTCCCGAGCATCGTTGTTACTGCCATGATAACGCGCCAAACGGTCTATGTGTACCACTTTGAATGTGCCTCTTGGTGGCTTTTGAATCCTGTAAGTCACATCATTCAATCGGGTAACCACTTTATATGGGCCGTCCCACTTGGTCTGCAACTTTGGAGATTTCCCTTTTCGGCGAGTTGGGTTATGCAGCCATACCAGTGACCCTTCTTCAAAGCCGCTCGTGTTCGCTTTCCGGTCGTATCTGGTCTTCATGTTCTCACTTGACTGTAGCCCATTTTCCCGAACCATGGCGTGTATGTAGTGCATCTTTTCCCTTAAATCGCAGACATAGTCTGGTACGGTCTTTGGTTCCTCCGGTGACCCTCCTGTCAAAAGGTCTACTGGAACTCTTAGTTCCCTACCATAATTGACATACGCCGGGGTAGCTTTTATGCTTTCATGCTCGGCGGTACGGTACGACAGAAGGAAGAGTGGTATATACTTGTCCCAATCTTTTTGTTTGTCATCTACTAATTTCGCCAAATGCCTCTCAAGGGTCTGGTTAAATCTCTCGACCATTCCATCAGATTGTGGATGGTACGCGGTGGTCCTCGTTTTATGCATTCCCAAAATTCTGCACACTTCCTGGAAGACCTGCGATTCGAAATTCCTGCCCTGATCGGAATGGATTTCTAGAGGCACACCAAAGCGAGATATCACTTCCTCGACCAGCTTAGAAGCAACCGTTGTAGCTTCTTGGTTTGGTATGGCGAACACTTCGGGCCATTTGGTGAAGTAGTCCATGACGACCATAAAGTACTTGTTTCCCGATTCCGTCACGGGAAATGGCCCAGCTACGTCAACTGCAATTCGTTCCCACGGTGCGCCAACGTTATACAAGCGCAGGTTCCCACGGCTCCTTGTCTGTGGTCCCTTGACTGCAGCGCAAGTTGTACATTTGCGGCACCACTCCTGCACATCATCTCGGCAATGCAACCAGTAGAACCTTTCTCTCACTTTTGTTAACGTCCTCTTGACACCTAGATGACCTCCTGATACGCCATCGTGTATTTCACGGAGAACATCCGGTACTCTCGTTCTTGGGACAACTATCTGAAGATGGAACTCTCTGCCGTTAGTCTTCTCCCATTTTCGGTAAAGTATTCCATTTTGAAGTATCAGACTGTCCCATTGCGCCCAGTACGCCTTAGTGACAGCGCCAGTGGGTGCAACCTCACTCCAGATTGGTTTTTCGTCACCTCGTTTCTTCCATGTGATGATGTGCCGTAGGTCGTCATCTGTTTCTTGAGCCTTCCTCATAGCATCATTCTCCCATGGACCCAAAGGACTTGTTTTCGTTAACTTTAATGTCACTTCATTAGATTCCTGCTTAACACAATGTTTGCAGTCCTCTGAACACGGTCTTCGTGAAAGGGCGTCGGCATTCCCATGCGCCTTTCCGCTGCGGTGTTCCGTCTTGAAGTCGTACTCCTGGAGCTGTTCAATCCATCGAGCTACTTGGCCTTCTGGGTGTGCCTTCTTGACGAGTTTTTCAATTTCCAACGCCCATTGCTGTAGTCCCTCTCCTGAGCGTTGGACTCTGTCGCGAAGTTGAGCACGGAACACGTGCTCCAGGTGTCGCTCCCCGTATCTGGATTCAAGGGCCTCCATCAGGTCTTGGAACCCCTTCCCTGTATGTGCTTCTAGGACCGACAAAGCTTGCCCTCTGAGCGCAACAGTGAGAGCGGTCAGGCATTGTTCGTCAGTCCATCCGTTGGCAGAAGCAACCGTCTGGAATTGCTGACGATAAGCGTTCCATGAAGTAGTACCGTCGTATGGTGGCACTTTAACTCTTGGTCCTTGTACCACTTGCACCACTCCGGTAGTTCCACTAGACACCGCCACTCCTGTGGTTTCCAGGCGCACTACTTTCTTCTGAAGTTCAGTGAGGCCGGTTTTCACATTTTCCACATCCAATCCTAACCCCGTAACTCGTTCGTCCATTATGTCGACATCTTTACGAAGCTTTGTCACTGTATTACTGACGTCCTTTATAGCCAGAAGCGCCTTTTCTTGAAGGTCCTTTTGTTGTTCTTGTGACTCTTGCAAAGCGCCGAGTTTGCGGTCTTGTGACTCCCTCATTGCCTGAATTTCAACCCTTTGAAAATCTTGCAACGCGCCGAGCTTGCGGTCTTGTGATTCTTGCAAGGCGCCGAGCTTGCGGTCTTGTGCCTCCATCATTGCCCTTTGAGAATCTTGCAAAGCCTGAATTAACCCAATTATGCTTTCCAATTGAGGAGCCATTTGAGGGGCCGTAGAAACTACGGGCGTGACAGGATGGATGGAGCTAGTTGACGGGGCCTGAGCAGGCGGGGCCCAGTGGGCGGGGCCAGTGCGCGTGGCCTGAGTGGGCGTGGCCTGGTGGGCGGAGCCAGTGGGCGTGGCCATGTCCAGAGTGGGCGGGGCCTGGGGGGCGTGGTCAGTGGGCGGGTCCCGGTGGGCGGAGCCAGTGGGCGCGACTTCACCCGAAGTGGGTGGAGCCTGGGGGGCGTGGTCAGTGGGCGGAGCCAGGTGGGCGGGGCCGGCGGGTGGGGCCTGCCCCGCAGTGGGCGGAGCTTGGTCCCCAGCGGGTGTGGCCTCCGCAACCCCACCTCCAACTCCTCTCTCGAAGTCAATGGCAGCAGCTCGCTGTGCCCTTGTCCTGACACTCCCCTTGAAGTCCTCTCTCGGAGTCAATGGCATCTTCCAAATCGCACTTCTGACACCAGTTGTTACGTGCTAGGGTTCGAGGATTCGGTGAGAAAGACCTGGTGACTCTCTTGAAGACTTTATTCACAAACACTAGCTCACACAAATCACTAAGTCCAAACACTAAGCACTAGATCCAAATCACTGAGCACTATCACTGTCCTAGATCATAGCCGAGTCGTTAGTTCACTATCACAATCACTCACTATTGATCACTTGTTTTCACTATTGAAATCGCCTTGATGATCGCTCGGATCGAACTGACCTGACTGCCGGCTTGTTTACCTTTTATATGGCCCGCGTCGAATTCTGGAGCGTTCTATTGTTTACGTAAACACGCAATCACATAAACAAGGGTCGGGCTTTTCTAGAAGGTACGCGCAACTGTCGCGCGCAGGTAAACAACTGCCCGTATTCGTAACACGTAAACAACTTCCCGTATCCGTAACAGTATGTTCTAAAATAGCTATATAGCCGGGATTTTATCAGTGGTCCTCGTGAAGTTAAACCATTTTAAAAATTACGGCCACCGGCGATAAAATGCAGTCGTCGTGAAAGTTTACACTTTATTTGCTAATTTTGAAGAACGTTATTTTAAACCCTAAAAATTTTGTTTGCGGCCTGCGACACCAAATACAAAACGTCCTTGTGGCTCGTGTAAAAAAAGGTTAAGTACCATAATTACTCTAAAAAGAGAACAGTGCAAGTACAACTACAAGTAAGAAATAAGTCTATATTTGAATTGAAAACTTCGTAAAGGGCGTTGTGCACTTTCTTTAAATAACAGAGTATGCCGCCGGCACGACGCTGGTGGAAGATGGTAGCTCTGCTGTTATAGTTTTCACTTCTGCCGGCACTTCCAGAGTGCAACCAGTTATTTCTTTCATAAGAACACACTAATTGGTGTGACATGAAGTTTTTAAGACTTGCCAACTTACACGATATTATAATTTATATGTACAGTTTATAATTAAAACGCGAATTGTTTCATGGTAGATCCTGTTCAATAACATAAGTGCACGCAGGTCTACTGAGTATTAAACAAATCAAATTAAAGAGTCTAGTCATTTCAATTCACTTTCGACAGCAATTAGGTGTGAGTTGTGAACTTGTGACGTCGTACTGAGTATGAAGGCCTATTACCTAAGGCAAATGGAAATTACTAGGGGCGATCAAAAAGACATGATAAACGGGTATTTAAAGAAGATAAAAATCAAAAGAAATATTTTCTTCAGTTCATCGTGACTTTCCAGCTAAAAAAAATGTATAAACTGACGTCATTTGGAGGAGCTAAATTCATTTGAATACCAGCAATCGGAATGACAACACGATAATGGAGAAACACGAAGTGAGATGCGTCATCTGCAAGTACCTCTTTTTGAAAAAAATGTCTACCAAAGAGAATACTCACTGATTTGGTGGAGACACTATAGGGGACTCTGCTCTTCCATATTCTGCGATGGCATGGATGTCCAAAGCGTTTAAACTGGGTAGAACACCTACAGAAGATGAACATCGCGAGGGTTGCCCAACCTCGTCCCTCACTGAGGAAAACGTGAAAAAAGTCGAAGAAATTGTATTAGCAGACCGAAGAGTAACATATAGCTGAGGTCACAGGCATTCACATGGATCTCATATGGCAGCATCCAAAGCATTTTGACCAGCAAAATGATTATGAAAAAGGTCTCCGCGCGTTGGGTACCGCGAATGTTAACGGATGAACGAAAAGAACTAAGCGGAAGTTGCGATGGCTGCCATTCGAGAAGCAGGCTTCGAACTGGTCGAACACCCACCCTGTTCTCTAGATTTAGCCCCCAGCGACTTTCATTTGCTTCCTCGGCTCAAGGAACCCCTCAGGGGCAAGAAATTTGAGGATGATAGCGAGGTGATGGCTGCTGTAGAGGCATTTTGGGAGAGCTCTGATAAAGATTTTTTTAAAAGGGTATTTTAGGTTTAGGGAAACGTTGGATTAAATGTATCGACTTGTTAGGAGATTACGTAGAAAAATAAATTAAATTTAAACTAGAATCGTTGTTTTATTATACTCATTCTTTTTGATCGCCCCTCGTATTTATAAAACATTACATTATTCTACAACATACATTTGTCCGTGACAAACTTATAACAAAATTTTTTCCCGGAACATAGAGTAACATCTAGGCTAGGTAACATCGGGCAACATCGAATAACATCTAGGTAACATATTCGGGTGACATCGAGTTACATCTGGTGACATTGGGTAACATCAAATTACATCCAGTGACATCGGATTACATAGAGTATCATCGGGCAACATCGGGTGACATCGAGTAACATCTAGTAGCATCGGGTGACATCAAGTTACATCGGTGACATCGGGTAACATAGAGTAACATCGGGCAACACTGAGTAACATCTAGGTAACATCGGGCAACATCGAATAATATCTAGGTAACATCGGGTGACATCAAGTTACATCTGGTGACATTGGGTGACATCAAATTACATCCAGTGACATCGGGTTACATAGAGTATCATCGGGGCAACATCGCATCGGTGACATCGGGTAACATAGAGTAACATCGGGCAACACTGAGTAACATCTAGGTAACATCGGGCAACATCGAATAACATCTAGGTAACATCGGGTGACATCATGTTACATCTGGTGACATTGGGTAACATCAAATTACAGTGACATCAGGTTACATAGAGTATCATCGGGTAACATCGGGTGACATCGAGTAACATCTAGTAACATCGGGTGACATCAAGTAACAAGTTACATCGGTGACATCGGGTAACATAGAGTAAAATCGGGCAACATCGAGTAAATAATAAAAAAGTAATAATCTGCTCGCACATTTGTCAACACCGTACGCGTCAAACTCACCGCATAGTACTTGAACTGCGGCGTCTGCGGTGCGGACGAATGTGCGAGTTTTCAGATCATACAAGGTAGAAAAAACAATATTTATTAAATTAAAAGAAATTAATTCTCATTCTAAAAAAAATATTAAATTATTTATAATAAAATATAAACCAAAAAAAAAAAATAATAAATGTAAAAAAAAACAAAAAAAAAATCTAATAAAACAAATATTAAATATAAATAGCGGCGCATTCGGCGCGTGCGTGCTGATAAATGTGCGATCACCTTTAGACGAAAGTTAGACGTCTCCGTACTCCCGTCTTGCGCCGGCCCTCCATTTAAACCATCACCTTAAATTATGTTACTAACGACACTATTGTTTCAGGTCCGGGACTGATAGACGAATTGGAAGCGTTCATGGCCCCCGTCGGCGAGGGATGTTACCCGCCCCCGCCGCTAGACGCGCGCCGCATTGGGTAAGTCAATATAGTTATTAGTTTGTAAGGGTAGAATTATCGTAATCGGGATCTTTATTATGTGTATGTAAATGAAACAAATACAATGTATTATGTACATGGGTAAAACCGCGAACAATTTTATCTTCTTCCTCAAAGATTGTTCGGTGAAACCGGAGGAGGCAATCTAAGTGCACGTTTCCAATAATAATAAATCAATATTGCACCTTTTATTTTTTATTTTGACCAAGCCATGTTAAAGTTATACGTGGCACTGGCCTATAACTTAATATTTCATTTACGCAGTTTACGACTTTTAACAATGTTTTTTCCGACCTTACACACTCTTGACTCTGGTTTGATATTGATTCATCTTTCTCCGTTCGTAAATTAATATCGCGCAAAACTCATGTATCCGCTTTTCAGGGGCCACCAATTACCAGAAAGTCCACCAGATTCCGGCTCAGAGAATCCATACAGTCCAGAAACCCAGGTGTCGCACACCATAGCGGTGTCTCAGACAGTGCTGGGCGCGGACTACATGCTGGTGCCCGAGCACATCAACCACGAGATACTTCACAACGACTACATCTACGAGGAGCTAAAGGACGACGAGGCTTTGAGGACCGACCTCAACGATGTGGTCGTCCTGCCCCAGGACAACATGGACCTGGGGCTACGGACGGTCCGGCACGACCTGGCTATCGACCAGTACAGGTATCCTGAGCTGGACCAGGGGATGATGAACCCGCAGCTGGTGTCGCTGGACCACGAGCCCCTCACGCCGGTCTACACGAGTCTCCAGGAGCCCAGCGGCAAGAAGAGGAAGCTGACGGAGAACTCCCAAGTCAAGTGTGAACCTGGTGAGTTGAGAATTTGTAGGTTAGGTTAGGCTTGATATAACATTCGTATGAGTATTTTTATTTTGTACGCTTGGTAATAGGTTGTAATGGGCTCGTATCGTAAGCGTAACCAATAAAATGAACATGAAAATTTATTGCGGTCATATACTTTGAATACCTGTAACAAAACATAAGCACATAATATTTAAGACTAGCTGACCCGACAGACGTTGTCCTGTCTTAGCGATGATTATTAAATTCGAATTGGTATAATTAAGAGAACAATAGATTAAAATGTATTATCTCCATGCCTTTAATCAAAATAGATTAAATAGTTTAAGCGAAAATCAGTTTATTGTGCGGGAACCGTACATTTTCCGGGACAAAAAGTATCCCTTGTCCTTTCCCGAGACTCAAAGTATCTCCATACCAAATTTTATCAAAATCTATTGAATAGCTTACGCGCAAATCACAAAAGTATATTGTGCAGTAACCGTACATTTTTCCGGGACAAAATGTATCCTATGTTCTTTTCCGGGACTCAAAGTATCTCTCCACCAGTTTTCAGCCAATTCGGTTCATTCGTTCTTGAGTTATAAGTAGTGTAACTAACACCACTTTCTTTTATATATTATATAGATTATATTATGAGAATAGGTGAATAATAGATGCTAAAAAAATGTTTTAAATAAAAATGTCATCCAGTTGTAAAATGGTTTGCAATTTAATTGCAAAACGGTCGACTTTAGACACTAGATTACTTCCGAAGTCAAAATTGTGACCATTTATGATCTCAATATGAATCAAACCCATAATTTAAGAGGGAACGCGGGTACAGTAGGATTTAAACGAAGAAACTATTGCCATCCCGCTTCACCCTGCGCCGGCACTATGGATAGGTCTTCAAAAATCATATTGAGGTTTCTAATATCATTTTTTTCTATCCTGAATAGTTTGCGAGAGAGACTCTTCCAAAGTGGCAAAACGTGTGTCCCCCCTTCTAACTTCTAAAGTAGGGGGCATGATAATTCTAAAAAAAAAATATATGATGTACATTACTATAAAAACTACCAACGAAAATTGGTTTCAACGAGGTCTAGCTAGTAGTTTTTTTTATACGTCATAAATGATAAACCTTAATTTAAGTTTCATTATATCAAAAATGAATTATTAAAATAAATCAAAAACTTCATACAAATAATTATTATTGCTGCTGCGGAACCCTTCATGGGCGAGTCCGACTCGTGCGTCCAAGTCGCACTTGGCCGGTTTTTTAAAATATCTTTAGGAAGCGTGAGTCTATGCCTCTACGTTTTTATTTTATCTTAAAAAGATCTTTCAAAATTGTTTTATGGTCGGTGGATTGGCGGGGTACGGAGCATTCATTTTTTGCGATTTTTAAAGGGTCATATTTTTTTATATATTAGTAAATTTAGACCATTTGTCTACACCAGAGGTTCCCAAACCTTTTTTTGTCATAGACCACTTTTAACATTTTGCTGGATCCGGTGGACCCCCCAGTTCAAGGCCGGTCTAAAAAGCGTATTCATCCAACAGTTGGACCTTTGTATTCTAAGTTTGACTCACAAGTCACAGTGCACGGAACCAATAACCTTTACTTCGGAGTGGTAAAAAGTAAACGCAAATATTTTCTTGTTTTGTTACTATTTAACACAAAAATTACCACACTTTCACTTATTTCTACATCTCCTCGCTCTGTAATGTTTAATATGCTATTAATATAATATTGTCTGCCTATATTCATAGAAGTCACATCGGGTCACCTAATTTTCATAGAACCCCGTTAACGACTCATGGACCCCCATTCTTTTTCCACGCAAGCGTTGACCCCTATCGGGCTCCCGTGGACCCCGTGGGGTCCACCTGGACCACTTTGGGAATCAATGGTCTAGACTCTAGACGCATTGTTCTGGGAGTAAATTGAGGAATACGTTTGTATGGAAAAACAGTGTTAACACCATCTTCCATACTTTATGTTGTATTAGACAGTAGCTTTTAGTTCTCCTACTCCTCCTACCTTTCTTCTGATTAATTTCGTTGCGGGTCCCAAGACAGATTTAGCTTGTCCCTCGGGCATCCCTGAGATCATATCAAAGGGTTTTCGTGGTTGGTTACCACTTTTGATCCTGGCGACACAGGAGTTGCAGTGGTGGGCATGTGTGGTGGGCAATTTGCCCATTTAAAAAAAAAGTAGCTTTTAGTACTTTTACGCTTATCGCAACGTACCTACCAATATCGGTTCACTATCTGAAGTACTGACAGAAACTACAATTAAATATAAGAAAGCTAATCAAGATATTGTTACGTGCTAGGGTTCGAAGGATTTGGAGAGAAAGACCTGCTGACTCTCTTGAAGACTTTATTCACAAACACTAGGTCCAACACAAAGCACTAGACCCAAATCACTGAGCACTTTCAGTGTCCTAAGTCGTAGCCAAGTCGTAGGTTCTACTAGAATCGCTTTTTGATCACTTGTTTCTCACTCCGAAGTCGCCTTGATGATAGCTCGTATCGAAGTAAATTGTCGGCCCGTCTGCCTGCGACTATTTATATGGGCCAAGGCGAAGCTCAGAATGTTCCGGAATATTCAGCTTAACGCCATCTAGTATCGATTAGCGGATTTACGCTGTTTGCGTTTCTTCGATAAGTTGCGCTGGTTTGACGCTAGATGGCTCTGTGTCCGTATTCGTAATAATATGTTTTAACAGGTTATATCAATGGTTTTATCCAGGAACTGTAATTAAACAGTGACGTACTCTCGTCGATATTTCATATTAGACATAGGCAGCAATGAGGGTTTTTGATGTTCCTTTTGCCACCAGGTGCCGCTATGTAGCTTAAGGGTCTATCGCAGAGGTTCCCAAACTTGTTTTGTCTACCGCCCACTTTAATAACAAATTATATTTTAGCGCCCTCATTGTTTCAATTTAAAATGCATCCTGATGAAATAATTCACCCCCTCAAGCCTTTACACAATGCCCCCATTTTTTCTGGGTCCCAACCGCCCCCCTCCACACCGCCCCTGACCTTCAGCTCCCACAAGGGGGTGTTATGCCCACTTTGGGAAAGGCTGGTCTATCGTATCAACCCGCTGTCATAATATGTATATTTGACACGAAAAACACTACGGCTACAAAGCTCCATCTAGTGGCAAGTGAAATAAACCCTCATTCACCTGCTTTGAATGTTTTAACCTGGTGTTTACCCTGTTTACCTGTAGCGGCACTTTCACCGGAGATCTCCGCGCGGCCGCCGCCGTCGGTGGACGGTTCGGAGGCAGGCGATGACTCCCCGCTCCAGTGCATCCGGTTCGCGCTCTTCCAGCAGAACACCTGGCACGCGCTCTACGACTGCAATCTTAAGATACTGTGAGTTTATCCAACATTGTGATTATTCGATACGGGATTGTCGACTTTGGCAAATCACAGGTCGATTACGAACCCGTACAGGACAGCTAGAGTATTCATGGCCGAAGGTGGAGAGGGTCTTTGAGATTTAGGCCCTAAGCTTTTGTTGAACGTTAATTCTGCAGAATGCAGGGGTTTTGGTCTGGCAAAAATGCTTATTGCAGGATTTGTATTAGGGCCCGAACCTTAAGTGACATTTTGGCAAGCAAAGCTAATAAAAGCCATTTTAAGTCTACGTCGAGAGGTGATGGTATCTCCAGACTCCATCCGTCTATATTTTATGTTAAGTGGTGCACTGTGAAAATCGACCCACGTAATCATCTCCATGAGGCCTACTACAAAACCGTTTTGAGACTCAAGCAATCGAACGAGAATGCCACGTCCCTAACAACGTCATTTTACGATTGTTAGAGTAGGACGCGGCATTCTCGTTCGATTGTTTGAGTCTCAAAACGGTTTTATTGTACGGCCCCAGTTTTTTATGATGCTTGTGTTACTTACAGCCCTCCACCGTCGTACATAGTCGGTGCCGACAAGGGGTTCAACTTCTCGCAGATAGACGAGGCGTTCGTCTGCCAGAAAAAGAACCACTTCCAGGTGACATGTCAGATCCAGCTGCAGGGGGAAGCGCATTATGTCAAGACAGCCGACGGCTTCAAGAAAATCAACAACTTCTGCTTACACTTCTATGGGGTTAAAGTAAGTACACACTACACTTAGACGCCACTTAAGGCAGGGATCAATCTCAATCCAAAATGATAACCTTGTACACAACCAAAGACCAAGCGTATACGCATCGCAATAAGATTATTTATACGTGGGAGAGCCATGCTTCGGCACGAATGGACCGGCTCGACCGGAGAAATACCACATTCTCACAGAAAACTGGCGTGAAACAGCGCTTGCGCTGTGTTTCGCCGAGTGAGTGAGTTTACCGGAGGCCCAATTCCCTACCCTATTCCCTACCCTATTCCCTTCCCTACCCTCCACTATTCCCTTCCCTTCCCTTCCGTTCCCATCCCTACCCTCCCCTATTACCCTATTCTCTCTTAAAAAGCCGGCAACGCACCTGCAGCTCTTCTGATGCTGCGAGTTTCCATGGGCGACGGAAGTTGCTTTCCATCAGATGACCCGTTTGCTCGTTTGCCCCCTTATTTCATAAATAAAAAAATAAAAAAGATTAATTTTAGCTTAGCATAAAACTGTAGTTACTAGGGGCGGATCTTCTCCATTTTTCATGTTTTTTTTTTTTAATATCTTTGGAAATAAATATTAAGAAACAAAATTGTTCGGTTAATGATATTTTAATATAGATTTACTAACAATTTATTCAAATAAAATGTATAATTATCCTAGTTAATACTTATATTTCGATGAATTAGATTTTTGTCGGAGGTGAGTTTGTAAATTAATTACAGCCAAAGTATTACGTTTTATAAAAATGTTTATGGTTTAAAGTCTTTTAAATATTGTGCTTTATATCTCATATTTTTTACATTTCGTTATTATATTGGAACTAGGTAAACCGGGAGTCATGGAATAACAAATTTGGGTTTATGCCCGCCTTAAGAAGTCAAAAACGTAATATATCAAATAACAAAACATGCAATTTGCTTGTAAAGCAAATGATTAAGGCGATATATCGAAAATAAATAATACCGAAAGGGCAATTTTATACTTACTAGCGACCCGCCCCGGCGTCGCACGGGTATAAAAAATATAGCCTCTGAAAAAAATGATTAAAATGGATAGCCTATGATTCACGTGGGTAGACCACGTGAATCATAGGCTTATCTGTGCCAAATGACATAAAAATTGCTCCAGTAGTTCGCGAGATAAGCCCTTTCAAATAATTTCCCCCGTTTCTTTTCAAATTCAATTCGAATTCTCCTATTAGTCTTAGCGTGATAAAATATTGCCTATAGATTTCCTCAATAAATGGGCTATCTAACACTGAAAGAATTTTTCAAATCGGACCAGTAGTTCCTGTGATTAGCGGGTTTAAGTTAGCCGTTTCAAATAATTTTCCCCGTTTTTTCCCCATTTTCGTCTATTTCTTCGCTCCTATTAATCTTAGCGTTATAAATATAGCCTATAACCTTCCTCGATAAATGGGCTATCTAACACTGAAAGAATCATCAAAATCCGTTGCGTAGTTTTAAAGATTAAAGGGAACAAAGGGACATGAGCAGCGGCGTGCACAAGATTTTGACACTGGTAATGCAGCGATATCGGTTCAGTAGTTTTGGTGTGAAAGCAAAACAGACAGACAAACGGACAAAAAGAGATATTTTCGCATAAATTATAATAATAGTGTGGATATAAATTAAAAACTATGTTTTTTAAACTATTAGTATAATTACGTTCTGTTATGAAGAAATAAAAAAACGCCATCTGTTGTCACACGTTGGAACTACAATGAGAGTTTATTTCATCGATGTTTCCATGGAAATATACCAATCACCATACAACGTAATATTGTGCGCTAAGCTAAAATAAATAAAAACGCCATCTATTGTTACGTATTAGAAATACAATGCAAATTCATTTTCATCGATATTTTCATGGAAATTAGATAATATATTTTTGCCTCATCAAAATGTAGCCTATGGCTCTCTCAGGCTCTAGACTAACTGTGTACAAAATTTTATTACAATCGGTTCATTAGTTTTGGCGTGAAAGCGAGACAGACAGAGATACTTTCGCATTTAATGTTAAGTATATGTTATAAAATACTTAATAAAATAATTAATTAGTATGAATATGGATAACTTTTAACATGAAACTTTCGAGTGGGGTTACTTATATTTCCTTTTTGTTTTGTTGCTGGTTTAACTGTTGTAACTCAGGTGCACACCAACCATTAGACACAAATCACAATTACTATCTTTTCACTGAATGATAATTGTGAAAAGTTGTTATTTTTATTTTTTAATACACACACCTTTTTAACACAAACCTCAGTCAAATAACATTTTTAAGAAATCAAAAACGCACTTATTAAAGAAAATCAGTAATAAACTGTTATATGTACAAACTTCAAAATATTATGTTGAAATGAAAAATCTTAGAAAACCTTGTGTGTATACCTATTGGCGCAAACAAAAAAATATTCTCATCACACGAAAAAGCATTGCTTTTTCGTGGCCAATGGCCTCCCAAAACAAAACATTTCTGCTATGTAAACAATTATAATTTATAAACCTTACAAAACAAAAATGCATAATGTGCATACGTGAATAATTACATTTCCGTCTATTATTTTTACTCAGATTATAGGAAACGAGCACAATATCCGATTATTCCCGAACATCGCGCCGCGCCGGTACTTGCCTGACGCCTCAGCTACTGCGGCAGTAGTTCGCCTATAATATAGCATGTCTGTGTGCGTGTGTGAACTGTTCACGGACACAAAAATCTTAACGCACACATGACCCCAGAGCCTGCCGTAAGAGATCTGCTTGCCTTGACCTTGAGCCATGCCGTTCGCGCGTGTACCTTACCTAATGTTTAATTTCTCGCAAATTGATTGTTGCTATTTTATAAATGTAGGCGTTTTAAATGCGTTCATTTTTTTCTGTTATATTTTTTACTATTAATATTTAATAACTAACGTCATGAGTCATCTAAAACGTACGAAAGTTAAATTAAAATATATGTGTATGGCAAGTCATGCATTAGGTAAGCACTGCATTTCTGCCTTCATGGTGTGCACGCCCATGGACATGAGGGAAAAAAAGCAACTTAGTTTTATAATAAGTATAGATTTGTATGATAATAAAGTCTTGAATACGCTGCGGCCAGAAGCTATCGGCTCGCTCGGAAAACATGCGACAAAACGTATTTATTATTATTAAAATAACTGTATTTTGAAAAGATAAAACCGACTTCAAAATTATTATTGTACGTAATTGAGAATTAAAATTCCCTATCTCAAAAACTACTGAACCGATTTTGATTAAACTTGCAGTATTCCCTAAGTTGAACAATACCTAGTATAATAAAAAAAGAATCATTTAGATTGGACTTATAGTTCCGAAGATATGCGTGCACAAACATAAAAACATACATACATACATACATACACTTTTGAGATTTGGCACATTTGTTCAGAAGCTGTTATAGAATAACATATACAAAAACTGGGCAGTTCTGGAAATATTACATACATGCGCGTCGAATTGATAACCTCCTTTTTTTGAAGTCGGTTAAAAATAACTAGGAGCATTTAAGCAAAATACTTCTATACGATTTTGAGTTGCAAAGGTGTCTATTAATTAGACTAATTTCCTACAATACATCTATTTTCGTTTAAAAATAATCTTCAAATTTCGTATTTTTAAGAGGTCATTTCGAAAATAAAATGTATCGAGGCAAAATACATTACTTAATCGTGTTTCTAGTTCTTCTCAAACCTAGATAAGGCTATGAAGATATGTATATCTCATTACCAGATTTGTAACATTTCTGAGGGTCCTATAGTATTACATCAAAAAGGACAGTTTTTTCAATATAGTGCCTTAAAACCGGCGAGCAACTGACATATTAAATTTACTTTTATTATCGAATATATAGTACTGTAATCAACAAAACTTGGTTGACTACTGTACCCTAAAACGGAACTCTAACCAGCTGATTTTTTGTATATTTGTAAGTTAATAGTTATATAATTTAAGAGTAACCTTGTCCTACAAATAAAACAATCCATATTTTAGGACCATTGAGCCAAAATATGAAATCCTTTCTATCTCTGTTAGCTACCACTTTCGAGATTTTTCAAAAATAAAAATGTTGTTTGTCTTATCAAAATGTAGCTACTCGCAAAAAATTAGCTTGTTAGTCATCACAAAAAAAATTGTTCTAGGGTTCACTAATGCGGTTTTAACTATTTGATTTTTATTTTAGGCAGAAGATCCCAATCAAGAGGTCCGGATAGAGCAAAGTCAGTCGGACCGAACAAAGAAGCCTTTTCATCCAGTGCCGTAAGTTTATCAATTTTGGATACAACCAGTGCTACAATAAGCTCTAAGCACGTAACTACTGTACAGCATCTTCATTTATCACGTTGTTACCCTAAACGAGGCACGTCTTTTAACGAACCGTGCAATAACATTATTACGTGTGTAGCTGAAGTAAAACACTCTTTCTCCCTCCCCCCTCTAGCATAGAGCTGCGTCGCGAGGGCGCCAAGGTGACAGTGGGGCGGCTGCACTTCGCGGAGACGACCAACAATAACATGCGCAAGAAGGGGCGGCCGAACCCCGATCAGCGCCACTTTCAACTGGTGGTGGCGCTGCGGGCGCACACCGCGCACGCCGACTACATGATCGCCGCGCACGCCAGCGACAGAATCATCGTCAGGGTGAGTGTTCTACCATCGAGGAAATTGATTCATAGGCAGTTGACAGACCTACGTTATTTGGTCGAATTATGTCAATTCAAAACTTTAGTTTGTGCGTTTTAAGATGATATGGGTGACACATTATAATTGACAATAGTAGGGAAGTTACCTAAAATTTTAATCGATAATTTAAAAATATCGAATCACTTCGAAAAGGAATTGCAATCGAAATTATCGATTTCGTACTGACGTTTCAGAGTGGCGCTAGCGATTTAAGATGGCCGCACTTTTTATCGATTTGATTTCGATTCAACAGTGTCAATCTCTATCGGCAAAAGTTCCGTTTCATGCATCTGACATTTTTCAAATATTTTCATATCAATAATTTCATACTCCTATTTCACTGTTAATATTTGTAATTTTATATTAATAAGTTAGCATTTAGCAACTGTTCATTTTATTCATTTACAGTTATAGGAAACATTTGTTTTTGTAGATGGAATATAATTTATTACATATTTTTGATTTTTTGGTTTTCTTCTAAAAAAATCCGTAGCAAGGAATATGAGAACTGTCACCCATATCATCTTATAACGCACAAACTATAGCCAATTAGCTATGAACCGTCGGCTGAGTTTGACGTAAAGCGACCAAATTACGCAGGTCCGCAATCTTCTCTGATCACTGATCACTGCAAGTTGCAACCTCCTAAGATGTATACAGACATTATAGTTGTTACGACTTAGTCAGTTGCCATGCCATTAATCGCTTGGCAGAAAAAAAACATTGTAAAGTAAAGTTTAAAACCTCTGTAAACGTAGTGTGAATCTTTTTAACACGCTTTTTATTAGTAGTAGCTTACTCTTTGATTACACTATTAATGTGATGGTTAAAGCTTTGATTTCAAGATTGTGTCACGACAACTGCGTCGTGCCAGTAGTGTCACGATTTTCGGTATTAATTTGACGAAGTCCCATTTCTGCAATATTTATTATCCTGCGATTGTCCAACATGTTCTTAAGTGTATATGCCATATCATGTTTTTCTTCACAAAGAAATATAAATAAACTTATTTTTTTTTTGCACAGGCGTCGAACCCCGGACAGTTCGAGTCAGACTGCGGCGAGGGGTGGTGGCAGCGCGGCGCGGCGGAGAACAGCGTGCACTACAGCGGCCGCGTCGGCATCAACACCGACAGACCCGACGAGGCCTGCGTCATACATGGTCAGTACCACTATGTAGTTATCTTAGATACGCTCGATGTTTCGAGATAAGTGTTATGACGCGTATGCATGTAATGCTACTCTCAAGACTACTGAAACTCTAGTTCTACATTTTTAACATACTTGCCAATGAAGTAAGAAGGCGCATTTGAAATGTTCCGAGTTTAAACTACCCGCTATCGTTACGTTTACTTAAAATTATTTTTCTAAAACCTCCTCCGCCCTCGTACCGTGAATTCACGTTTTAAACTAACGTTTCTCGTTGTTGAATCCTACAGGTAACCTGAAGGTGATGGGTCACATTGTGCACCCGTCGGACGCGCGCGCCAAACACAACATAGAAGAGCTCGACACCGCGCAGCAGCTCAAGAACGTGCAGAACATCAGGGTGGTCAAGTAAGTGTTCTCAGTATATTCTACAATCTACAACTTAGCCCGTTGATTAGTATGAACATTTTGGTAACTTTTTAGACCTGACCTAAGGGTCAAACCGTGTGGTCTTTGGGAATCTCTGGTCTACGATGAATTGATAGACCCTTTGGTAGAGAGGTTATAGACATGGAGGGTTCAAGAATAGGAAAAATAAAGAGGAGATTGGGCTCACAGAACAGGTGGATATTGCTCACTGATACTAGCACGTATACGTTGCTAGCATAGGCAATGTGCTGAAACAATGTGTTTTCATTAGTGCTATTATATTGAATCAGAAAAAATGATAGTATATATCTTCTAAATAAATACTTTCAATTTGACTGACAAATCAGAACGGTTTATCGATTCTATAACTCCAGTTGACAATACTTTCGATAGATGTCGCTTGATCGAAATGAATAAAACTAAACTTCACAGAAAGTGATTGTAATATTGTTACGAATACGGACACACAGAGCCATCTAGCGTCGAACGAACGAAAACAAGTGATCAGTGGTGAGTGATTGTGATAGTGAAATAGTGTTTGGACGTGCTTAGTGTTTGGACTTAGTGCTTAGTGTTTGGACTTAGTGATTTGTGTGAGCTAGTGTTAGTGAATAAAGTCATCAAGAGGGTCGCCGGGTCTTTCTCTCCGAATCCTCGAACCCTAGCACGTAACAATATTATGTTACCTCACATGTTTAAAAAAATGTTGTTCATGTTGTCATGCAGTTTGAAAAAAATATTGTTCAGGTTCAAGTACGACTCTATGTTCGCGGCGCACTCCGGCCTGGTGGGGTGGGAGGCGCGCGGGGGCGGGGCGGCGGACACGGGCGTGCTGGCGCAGGAGCTGCGCGCCGTGCTGCCCGACGCCGTGCGCGAGGCGGGCGACGTCACCCTACCCAACGGCGACACCATACCGCAGTTTCTGGTGGTCAACAAGGTAAGCAGGAGCAAATTAGACCTAACAGGGTGGAAGAGGGAATTAAAACACCTACAAGATTATTTAGACGTTTGACGTTTCAAAATTCAGAACTGCCTTCGCATACTTAAGGGTGCGTCCACATTTGTATCATTTGCGCGATCAGATCTCCGATCAGATCTCCGTCGCGTATCATCGAAGCGTGTCAAAATGATACGCGTATCATGATACGCTCCGATCGCTATTAACCGCGTATCTGATACGTGTCGTATCAAATACACGCATGATCGGCAGAATGATCTAATAGGCGTCCACACTATGATACGCATACTAGATACGGCGCGATGATCGCGACGGTGATCTGATCGGAGATCTGATCGCGCAAATGATACAAATGTGGACGCACCGTAAAGTGTCTCATGAAAGACAGCTGGTTCATATCCATGCTCTCCTATCATGCATCTATTTGCATATGGTTAAAATTATAAGTATCAACACTGGTATCGTTTGAATCACTTATCACTTTTGTTTTGCGTAATCTATTGACTCTTGGATGACAATGGAGGTGCCATTGTAAAGTCACCCAAGTGTCAAAAGATCATTGTGGGTCTGTTCGTCTGGCCAATTTATAGTCGGGGCATTTTAATAGGCCACATTTGACATCTGTCAGATTAATCTCCATAGTGAGGTGAGCTGCGTAAAAACATCCACCAAAACGAATAAATCGATACGGACTTGAAATAAAATATTTGAATTTTTTACGCTTGAAACAAACTCCTGTCCCATTATTACTTTTTCTTTTGCAAATTCAAGAAGCAAAATAAGACAAGTACATAATTTACAAAAAAAAATGCATTTATTAGCTTGAATTATAAAACTGTTAAATGTAGTATTATCATTATTCATTTCACATAAATATGTGTTACTTTTCACAACGTGGTTATTAATTTATGGGGATATTTCGTTACAAGTAATCAATGCATCGATACTATTTATTCGCTTTCGATTTTTAGGGTAACTTCCCTAGAGTTTAAAAAGAAAAAAGGTCAGCTGACGTAACATTGTAACGACGTGCAATTATTAAGATCAGAATTTGTTTATTACGCTTAGAATTGTTTATAAGTAAAAGCAAATCGTTAAATAATTCGTATCGGTCATATTTACAATAAATATGTAATCGTAATTGAAACAAGTTAATCAATTGTGCAGTTATAACAAAACGAATATATTTATTTTTTATGTACGTCGCTATAAGGTTACCAGGTACAATTTTGATGAACTGTCAAATGTGGCCTATTAAAATGTCCCGACTATAATGTAATTTTTATTTTGAACTGATTTCCTAATGACGAGATTTACGCTTCGTAATATAAGCGTTCGTCGTCCGCTAGGTTTTACAAATATGTGTTTTCAGAAATGCAATTTATTTATGTGTATTTACTTGCTACATTCTGGTCGCAGGATCGTATCTTCATGGAGAACCTGGGCGCTGTTAAGGAGCTGTGCAAGGTGACGGGGCACCTGGAGTCGCGCATCGACCAGCTGGAGCGCATCAACCGCCGGCTGTGCAAGCGCGCCGTACAACGACGCGACAGCCAGCGATCTAGCGGCAGCGAAGGTAGGAGGAAGCGGATATGAGTTGGACGGAAAAAGGCACCCAAATGCGCATGTAGGCTCAGGGTCAATTCAGGCCGCAACGCGACGCGTAGATGCATTTTTAAATTTGTATGGATTTGAGACGTCATGCAAGTCTGTCAATTTAACCCAAATGAAGAAATGCATCTACACGTCGCATTGCGGTGTGAATTGACCTTAAGATTGCCTTAAAAATAATAACCTTAAAAATATTTGTTACAGATTCGAGATTCTCCGGAATATCAAATATCTCAAAATCATTTTACAGCGATGGCAACATCACGATAGACCAAATACGTGACATAGCCCGGAGTATTCGCAAACAGGAGTGCTGCCATAAACTCAGTCACAACTCCCCCAAGTTCACCCGGAAACAGTGCAAACATTGCCAAGGGAATAGCTCCAAGTATGGCAAATATTATAATTATAACAAAACGAGCGCCAAGTGCTCGAATAAGTCAGACAAGATCGAGACTGAAAGCAACTACCCAACTTATGTCAGTACCCTGGATTCGAACATAGATAAGATGCCAGACGAAAATTTCAGCACGATATCAAGGAAGAAAAACTCCTGTTTATGGCTAAGAGATGACAGCTTATATGGCAACTCCAAGCTGCCGTTTTGCTGCCGAAAATACAAGTACGGCGATCCAAGCGGGGAGTTAATATCAAACAAATATCTGCAAATTATAATCACAATCCTTATTTTCGTCATGGCTGTTTGGTGAGTAATGATGATTGTTTATCAAATTGTGAATTATGATAGAGAAAAGATCTACTAACATCTCATCGCCTAATAGCGATTTACTAATAACTTTCATTGAACCAATAGCTTACCCCCATGCACGCGAACCATTCAATGCGCATTCTCCTTCCATTTTTGCCGAGTCCTTGTAGCGGGCTTATTCACAGTTCCTTCCTTCACTCTCGAACGTCATTTCTAACGTATAGGATAAAAACAATATCAAGAACTAATCACCTGTGATAATATAATCAGGGCGAACGAAGCGAGCCCTATAGTATATCCCACAACTTGAGCAGTGGTACACTTTACGGAAAAACTAACACGCCTATTGATTTGTGCTTTAATATAGTAATTTTTATTTTAAATATGTATGCTATTATCTGTATTGATTACTATTAAAGTATTAAAAAAAAAACTGCCTTAAAGATTATTACCACGCAGAAAAACGACGCGAGCCCTCATAAAGCTCGCGCGGCTTTTATAGCTAGTAAGTAATGTGGTTGTTTCTGTTAGTCTGGTGGTGATGTCGGCGCTGTACTTCCGCGAGCACCAGCAGCTGGTGAGCCTGCGCGAGGGCCGCACGGAGAAGGCGCCGCGCGCGCCGCCCTACAAGCAGCGACCTACGGACCTCAACCGTATACAGGTATATTTTTAAATGATTTTTGGAACGAAGTTCCTTATCGCGCGTTGTGGAACGGAAAAAGTTGTAACGACACTTATTTATTAGTTCCTGCGCTGTAGGGGCATAAGGCGTTGATAGTATTGTGGGAATAATGTGTGGAGGTCAAAGGAAGATCTTCCGACCGAGCGAGGTGGTATGCTCGGTCAGGCCGAAGCCCACGTGATACAGTTCAGCTGTCGTATATATACTGACGCGCTCAGAAAACTTCGATAGCGCGATGCAGGAATGTTAGGCTAATTGTGGGTACCGCCACAGTATTCCTGGGAGTCAACCAGATGGTGTTTTTGAGAATAAACAGCGACATCTACCGGACGTTTAAATAAATTTTATTATAATTCCACAAAAGTGTCGTTGTTAGTATTCCTGGGCGTTAACTAGATGGCGTTTATTTTTATAACTTCGTTCCATCCGAGTGTCACTTGACACTTCTCAAGTTTTTTATCTAAAAACTATGGAGTGTAGATAGAGGAGAACTATTAGTAGTCCCCTACTAAGGTCGCGCTCAGTTTAAAAAGTCATTTCATACCGAGCGAAAATCGTTACAATAATAGTATTCCACTAATACTGTATAACAGCTTTGATCGTCAGCCACTTCATAATGGGTGGAATAAAAATTGAGAGCATCTCAAAGTTGTTGGGAATCGTATTGAATTGACATTAAAAAGATCCCAATTCGCACGCAATAAAGGTTCATATCTAGATTATACACGTTTAGGTTCGGTAGGTGTTATTTTAGTTTTAGTATATAACAACAGATGGCGCTTTTAAAGTAAAATGTATATGTTACGCTCAAAGACCGAAATCGCTCAATGAGCGAAAAAAATGGCTCACAATGCGTTGTGGTCACAGTGAAACAGCCACGACGCGTTCTGGTAATCACAAAAAGTCCATAACGCGAAACTCGTGTCGTGGCTGATATGCTATTCGTTTTTCTTGATTGAATTAATCATCCATAGGTATGGAAGATTATATTGTTTGAATTACCACGCGTACTACAAAATATTTTTTCTTTTACAAAATTACTGCATATCAAGTTTTTCATTATTATTTGTAAAATATCCATAGTTCCATAATATCCGTACTAATATTATTACTGTCTGTCTGTCTGGCGCAACGTGCTATTGTTTGTTTAAATTGTTTTTTTTTTTAATATAAGGTAATCTGATCTTAATAAATAATAAGTATTTAGTTTTATTTTTATTTATATATTATAATTTAATTATAATACTACTAGTTGATGCCCGCAACTATGTTGCGCCAGAGAGACAGACAGTAATAATAATAGTACGGATAGTATGGAAGTATGGATATTTTATAAATAATAATGATAAACACGTTATGCAGTGATTTAGTAAAAGAATAAATATTTTGTACCTAGTACACGTGGTAATTCAAATATAATCTTCCATACCTATGGACAATTAATCAATCAAGAACAGATCAAGAAAAACGAATAGACGAAACGAATTTCGCGTTATGGACTTTTTGCGATTGCCAGAACGCGTCGTGGCCGTTTTCATTAGAGCCACGACGCGAATTTCGCGTCGTGGCTGTTTCACCGCGACCACAACGCGTTGTGAGCCTTTTTTTCGCTCATTGAGCGATTTCGGTCTTTGAGCGTAACATATATAATTCTTCTTCACAAATATTGACTATCGAATTAATTACTTAAAATTGCTATGTGAGATAATTTTATGGTTAATTCGCGAAATAATAAAACGAAAATCGCCGTCAGCTGAATGTTTGTAGGTGTAAATGTCGTCTACGCGACGCCCTAGGATAGGATACATTGAGCGCGAAGTAGGGCCAGGGCTTCATAACGTTATCGAATAACAGAAAAAATATCGTTACGTACCGTTATTTTCAAAATGGTAGCCAGATAACGTTATTTTTTTAACGATATTTAGTAAAATAACGTTATATTTACCGTTATTATTATAACGATATTTTTTCGTTATGTATAAACGAAAGAATATCGTTATAATAATAACGGTAAATATAACGTTATTTTCTGGTATCAGGTATGCGATCGTGCACGGTGCACTAAATCTCACTCGCAGCCCACTTTTAAAATACAAAGAAAAAATACACCTTTTAAGCGTGATTACGTTTAGAAAATTTTCCCGCCTGTCATGACTTTCTTGACGGACTATAACGTTATCAAAGAACATATATTTACCGTTATAAATCCTATATAACGTTATAACATTAACCGTTATTAATATCCATTTTTAACGTTATTTTTAACATCGGGTAAATTTTCATAACGTTATCTATGCCCTTGAAGCAGTAACGTTATGAAAAAATAACGTTATTTGAAGCCCTGAGTAGGGCTATATATTTGGTCATAACTTATATCGCTGGCTGACGGTTTTTCACCATCGTATTAGCGACTGACGGTTTTCTTTATTATTTACAAAGTAGAAACATTCACCTGTATAAATTTTGTACGGTATAAAATGACTTTATATTCAAAAAATGTTTACATGTTCAGTAACGCGACTGACGTTGAATCCCCCGTCTGCACTACGGCTGACGGTGATTTTTTGGTTAAACATGACCTCAATAATCATCCATCAAAGTTTCATTCGGTATAAAATCACTTTACGTAACTATTTTTTTTACAACTTTGAAATACTCTCAGTTAACATTCCACCACGGGTGCGGCGACTGACGCTGATTATATTGATTGATAAATATTAAGCTACCGCTGGACAAAAATTTGGTCGGTATGAAATGACTTAGCAAACGCTAGCACTACCTCCCCTACTATATCTTATATGGGGGATATTTGAAAAAGTGTCCAGCTGTACGCAGTAAATAACAGTTGAAAAATCCTCCACAAGCTAGCGCTAGCTGCAGCCAAAGGGTATGGAATGAATTATGGAGTGTAGGAATGAATGTAGCCGTTGGTGACAAAATATAAATTATTACCGGAATATAAATTATTACTAGAATAACTGGGTTAATACTAATATATTTTGAAAAATATAACCTAAAATAGCTGAAATAAAAGTTGCTAAATGATTTAAAATTTACCTTGTTGCTACTCAGTAGCGCCACCTTAGGGTGAATTAGTTTCACCCTAATTTAACGCATTTCAGCTGACACTTTTTACATAGGTACAGAGATAGTTCTCCTCTAACTACCATCTATACTAAAAACCTTTGCTAAAAACGAATTTTATTATCTAAGGTCTTAAATTCTACTAATTTAATGGTTACTAACCATACCACAGAATATATATTAGTTGTACCAAACCATACATACAAAGGATTGAGAGATTTTCTTATTTTTAATCTTCACCAGACGGCGCGACGATAGACACTTCTAGATTTTCTATTGGTTCCCCACCGATCTGAAATTATCTGCAGGTTGGCATCACGGATACATATTGGTTGTGTTTCTAAAAAATATCAGTGTACTGTCAAGTTTGACATAAGTCAAAATATCTTAAACCTAAGCGATCATTGGCCTAAGCGATGGCCAGTATACAGTTTAGGAACACGCTGAGATGAAAAACTTGTCAAACTGAAAACTGACAAGTGACAACAGTTTTGGCGGCCATGTTGATTTCAAACTTCTTTTACTTTTTATTGTTGGTGTGGTTTTTATTATTTTTTCCCAAATTGTGTTATTTGGGTCTTTGATGTTCATTATTGGTAAAATATTAGCCATGAAATACCCGTTATCTTGCACAAGTGCATGTAAGATGTTGTCAAAACCAAAATGTATAATTCCTGTGACATTTGGTGTGAATATCGGTAAATAAGGCTATTTCTTCCGTGAGTTTTAACTAAAACATCGTTGTAATAACTTTGTTATCCTAGTCATTGGAATATTATGGCGTCTTTTTCAAATTGAAATGTATCAAGTTTTACATTCTTTTGCCCAGTTTTGTAGCAATTATTGATGGTATTCCCTGGTATTACCGATAGTTGTCTACCCATACGCCATCTAGTTACTAAAATGGAAACTGTTTGACAATCAAATTAAAAAGTTAAGAAAATCCCTCATTGCACGGTCATATTTTTTCATATTTGTAACTTTGCCTAATGCCTTCGTTTAGAACATTAAACACTCAATAAAAATACACCAGATAATAAATTGTGGAAATCTTGTCAGACAACAAAACGCATTATAATATTGTGACTTATTGATTGTTTTATTTTCAGTCACTAAAATCTGCCCAACATTTGCCTTTGAAGAAAACAGCAAAAGGTAATTTTATGTTTTATTATGCATTTTATTATATTACTAATTATGAGTTATGAGTTATGAGTTATGAAGAATGACAAATTATATTATGAAATATCGTTTGTGTAATGTTTTATGTCGTTTTTAATGGATCAGTTTTAGCGAACAGTAAATTTGAATTTTTATTCCGTGGAAAATTTGTGAATGTATAATTAATAAGTTATTCGTTATAATTACTTAATGCAAATCATAGTTTGGTTTTATTCCTACACTGAATAATTATGCTGTTTGTTAGGTGTTTTATTTTGACCTTACGAAAATACTATTCATTGTATAAAGAATGCACCGGATACATTTAAAAATAGATTCTAGAACAGTGAGTTCAATGTATTGACACCTACGACGTGCCTACGACCTAGAAGAACTGTGTATTTAAGAAGATTCGAGAAAGCTACAAATTGATTGCATACGCGACAGTCATTAAAAATCTTTATTTATCACTCCTACAGGCTACAAAGTTTTCAGGATTAACGATCGTACGCCTGTTGCTAAAAAAAATTAGGGATAGAAGAATCCATTGACTGATTTCGAGATTTACTGCCGCATAGAGGGCGCCTCGCACGTTTTAGATTTTAAATAGAATTTACGACTAATTAACTGTACTTGGTTGGGGCATTAATTAAGTGATCAATAAAAATGGCCGTTTGTGACAGAGAAAGGCCCGCACAAGACGACGCCGGAGTACGTGACGTCGACGCCGGACGCGTACGCGTCCATGGCTGCCCTGCACGCCACCAAGAACTACGTCAAGAGTGTGCTGCGTAAGATATACTTTACAATTTCTTAAATAAGTCCGAAAGTATAAAATTCAATTGAGGTTTAGTTTCAATTTTTGTTTCTAAAGAAAGGTTTTTCATAAAACACACTAATCTCGGATAACTATTTAATATTTTTAATTAAAAAAAAGTTTGCTTTAGAGTTTAGACCATACAACTGAAGTGAAACTTCAGGGCAACTACCGATGAGAGGGTGAGAGAAAATAAAAATGTGCGCTCGCACTGCTATCTCTCGCCCCTACAGCAACATACATTTCATCTCAACTTCCGTTCGCCTCGTTCGTTCACACATTTCGTAACGCCGCGCTCTCGCTAGTCTTCTCCGACTGTCCCCAAGTCAAGCGTGCGTAAAGAAGTTTCACTTTAGTGATTATAATATATTACTCATTCATCGATGTCATCGTGACGTGTGTTAGCAGACATGGAGGCGAGCTCCCCGCGGCCGGCGGCGGTGGTGTCGGCGTCGCGGCGCGCTGACGTCATCGGCCGCTGCGACGCGCTGCGCAGCGACAACGAGCTCGACGCCGACTGCCAGGTATGTACACAGACATGGAGGCGAGCTCCCCGCAGCCGGCGGCGGTGGTGTCGGCGTCGCGGCGCGCTGACGTCATCGGCCGCTGCGACGCGCTGCGCAGCGACAACGAGCTCGACGCCGACTGCCAGGTATGTACACAGACATGGAGGCGAGCTCCCCGCGGCCGGCGGCGGTGGTGTCGGCGTCGCGGCGCGCTGACGTCATCGGCCGCTGCGACGCGCTGCGCAGCGACAACGAGCTCGACGCCGACTGCCAGGTATGTACACAGACATGGAGGCGAGCTCCCCGCGGCCGGCTGCGGTGGTGTCGGCGTCGCGGCGCGCTGACGTCATCGGCCGCTGCGACGCGCTGCGCAGCGACAACGAGCTCGACGCCGACTGCCAGGTATGTACACAGACATGGAGGCGAGCTCCCCGCAGCCGGCGGCGGTGGTGTCGGCGTCGCGGCGCGCTGACGTCATCGGCCGCTGCGACGCGCTGCGCAGCTACAACGAGCTCGACGCCGACTGCCAGGTATGTACACAGACATGGAGGCGAGCTCCCCGCGGCCGGCGGCGGTGGTGTCGGCATCGCGGCGCGCTGACGTCATCGGCCGCTGCGACGCGCTGCGCAGCGACAACGAGCTCGACGCCTACTGCCAGGTATGTACACAGACATGGAGGCGAGCTCCCCGCAGCCGGCGGCGGTGGTGTCGGCGTCGCGGCGCGCTAACGTCGTCGGCCGCTGCGACGCGCTGCGCAGCGACAACGAGCTCGACGCCGACTGCCAGGTATGTCCGCAATCTTGCTGAGTGAACATGAACAAAATATGTTGCCTATATTTAAAGACATAAGATGTTGTTGAGCGTACACTTAAAGACTGATCATGATGCGACTTTCGTAGTTTACAGTAAATGATAATGTTGCTGATGAGCGATGTTGCTGACTGGTCTATCTAGTGCCTACGCTAACAAAAATAATCCTATTATTTAATATTATTTTCTTCCTATCTTGTCTGTTGCTTTACATTTATATTTCTCACACTTTTCATGCTGCAAAGGACTATGAGATAATGAAGTGGATTTTACACGCTTTAGTAAGTTTATGTCTACTGTAGTTTATTTTACAAATATCACAACAATACAATATCTTTGATAACTAGAATATAAATATATTTTCTACACAGTCATCCTGTGGACTCGACACACCTCAGAGCTACGACAACCAAGAGCCGTTCGAAGCCAACTCGGACAAGGAAGTGAACGAAACGAGGCCACCAGAGCCTCCCAAAGACAAGATACCGCTCACCCCAGTCATCCCAGAGAAGAACAACTCGGATCCCGAGCTCGGACCCAACGCGCTAAAACTGGAGAAGGAATCCTTTAAACTCAAGGAGGAGAATTTGGCGGAATCAAACTACGTGATACCGAACAAAAACATCAGTGAATTGAGACTGAAGAGAGAGGTCAGGGAGACCAACCCGGAGGATATCATTGTAGAACAGTCTGAGGAACTAAGTCCACAAGGTAAGTCGTCAATATACCCGCCCTTTAATATTAAAAGATCCACAGTGTTTTGTTCTTGCTCAATATGCGTGACTTGACACTGTTGACAGACAACGACAACATATATTTAGTATAATTACTATAATGTTTTTACACTGTTTGGATCTTTTATAGGACTCATAAAAATAAACTCGTAGCAAAAATTTATTTCAAGTATTAACATGACAATTAGATATTATGTTTAAATTTATGCACAATAAAAATAATTTACTACTCAGTTTCAGTGTTTCTTGCTCAAACGTAAGTTATTATAAGTTAATGAGTATGTAAACTTAAAATGTACTTCTAACTTTAACTATTGGGCATTAACATTTAGCAATTAACTAGACAGTCTTAGCTATGTTTTATTAATGCATGCATTTAATTAAGAAAGCGCGTTTTTTGTCGGTCCTTAATACACTAAAAACTGAACCAAAATTTATAAAATTAGCTCTATTAGGTGTGGTATGGTTTGTTATAAGTTATAACACTGACAAATAACTTTTTTTAACCTATTGAGTACAAGTTTAGGTATTCCTGGCTTAACCCTATCCTTAATAGTTTACTAGATGTCGCCCCCAATTTGCGACAATTTTCATTTATCGCGATTGGCGCAGTATTACGGATACTTTTTCCGGGATGAAACTATCCAATATATGTATCTCAATGCTAAATTTAATTACCTATATCCTCATATTTGCAGAGTGCGAGCACGTGTGGGTGGGCGCGGCGCACAACCGCACGTTGTGGGGGGAGACGCTGTGCGCGCACGCCCGCTACAACTACACGTACGCGCTGCCGCTCGCGCCCTGCCTGCACGCAACGCACCTTGACATACACTTTAAGTAAGTTCTACGAATACCTATCTACTTTTTAACTAATCTATGTTCTTGACTTTGTCTAATTTGTGATGGTACTATCAGAGTAGTTGGTTCTTAGGTAGATGGCGGACCTAAGTAATTTGGTCGCGTTAAGTCACATTCACAGCTAACATTGAATCGACGTAGGTCCGTCAACTGCCTAGGAACAGTGTCTATTCCCTCATTGAGTGACTAGGACGTGTCGCATTAATTGCATTGCGCGTTGTTTACGATTCGCGTACCGGTTACTGTCGGCGCGCTCGCGCGCCGCCGCGTGTTATCGTGCCGTTTGGTACTGATCCACGTATGCAAAATGAGTGAGAACGTAGTTCAAGAGGATGAGGAGATAGCGGATAATATTAGCACGGGAGGCGACATTATGAATATAGAAGATATGATAGATGGCGATTTGCACCAATTCAATAATGAGGAAAATATACAGAATTTGGAAGAGGTCGATTCAAGAGGAAGATTGGACAGAAGTTAGAAGAGGGAAAAAGAGGAAAACTGAGAAGATAAACAGTAGTATTTCGAGTAAAGAAAATATACTGCCTAAACAGTTTGCATTGGCTCGATTATTCCTTGCGGAAAATATAGTAGGTATACATCGAGTTAAATACCTATGTTAATGTTTTCAAAGTTATTGTCAGCTTCGATGACGAATATGATGCAGAAAAACTGATTTCATGCCAAAGTTTCCAGGAAAAGGGCTGGAGAATTCAAAATACCTATGAAGTTAATATGTCCTACGGCTTAATAAGAGATATTGACATAGATTTACCCGATTCAGAATTATTGGGATGCATTAAAAGTTGTAATACGGAGTGCCAAGTTTTATCTGTCAAAAGATTAAAGCGCAGAATTCCAGAGTCGGAGTGGCAACAGTGTGAATCTGTTCGTATATGTTTTAAGGGTAGCTCCCTACCACCGGTTATTAAGATTTTTAATTTGAGAGTAGCAGTGGAACCTTATGTTTTTCCCGTAACGCAATGCTCACGGTGTTGGCGTTTTGGACACTCGATAAAACTTTGCCCCCCACTTAAAATATTTTGACCCAAATGTGGTCAAAATCACACCAACTGCGAGACCACTACTTTTAAGTGTATAAATTGTAAGGGTAACCATATGTCCCTAATTAGATCGTGCCCGGCTTACTTAAAGGAAAAGAAGATTCGGGAGCTGATGGCAGAATTTAATTGCACATACAAACACGCCTTATCTATGTATGTGCCACCTTTTTCACCGCGACCAACCGTGGAACCGTCAGCTGAGAGTGGGAATGTGAATAAGTCTGCATTTAGTAACATAAGCCTACAACAAGATTCACCAATTTTGCAAATCTCATATGCATCAGCTGTTAAAAAGTCACAGCGGCCACCGGAAGTAGCACAGAGCTTTCAGCGCGTAGTACAGGATGTACCTACAAAGAGGAAGCAGCGCGATTCACCTGATATTACAGCATACGAAGACGAAGAGTCATCGCTACCGAGATCACGCAGTGCAGCTGACAACGATCGTCCCGCGCATCTCGAGCCGTATATCACTATAATAACTGAGGACATCACGGAGACAGACTGTAACATCGACAACGACCGATCGAGACACCGCGATAACTCCACAATTGCTAATAACACGGGAACGGAGAGGTGTGATAATAATCGAGGTTAGTCATCGGACGCTAGGAAAGACAATAAGTCGTTATTTACTGGATAAAATTAAGGATATATTATTTTGTAAGAGGTTGAAGTGTTCGGAAAAGATTAAAGGTGTTATAAGCCTTTTTTTGGAATGGTGTGTATCTGCATTTATCGATACTTTTGCTGAGATGGAAATAATGAGTAAGTTACTGAATTTTAATTTTAATAATTCTTCTAATGGCTAATAATCACAATAAGGTTAATACTACTATAATAAATATATTGCAGCGTTAGAAAATGTATTAATTAGAAACAAAATTCTTATAGCCGTAATTAGCGAAACCTGGTTGGCTCCAAATAGTCAATTTAAAATAAGTAATTATAATATTATATTATTTAGACAAGATCGTCAGGATGCCTATGGGGGTGTTTGTATTGTTGCGCATAAGTCGGTGAGAGCACAGGCTTACAATTTAATTCATCACAATGAAGATATACAGGTATTACATGTCACTTTAATTGCAAACATATTGAAAACGTTCCAGGTATTTACTGTCCTCAGTGGGTACGAACTCGACGGACCGATCGGGACAATATTTTTTTCTAAATTCAACAGCAAAACCGTAATTTTGGGAGACTTCAACGCGCACCATTTCCGTGGTCTCATAAAACAGATACCAGAGGGTCCCAAATTTATGATTCTATGGTCGATACCAACTTTTTATCATTAAACGATAAAATTAGTTTCAGGCATTTTGCAGCAAAGTTCCCCGGATATAACCCTATGTACCTCTGATATTTCGTGTTACTTTAATTGGCAAGTAACAAATGAAACTCTCGGAAGTGACCATCTCGTTATCAACGTATCTTCTAGTAATGTATTTAGCCCTAACTCGATATTTAAACGCAACTTTAAGTGTGCCGACTGGGAAGGATATAAATTATACCTCGAGGAATGTTTTTCACGATTTAATTTATCCGGAGATCCGCAATTTTTATATTCCAAAAAAATCCATCTAACAAGTTTTCGCCTAAACCGTATTGGACCCCTACATTATCGCATTCGGTAGCTAAAAGGAGATTGGCCCTTAGGAAAAATCCCTGCCCCTCCAATTTATTAAGTCTTAAAAATTGCATAAGGGAATCACAAAAATTAATTAGAAAAGCGGCAGTTGATTCTTACAAAATTGTTTATTTTGTAATTCGGTGGACGAATCTACATCGGCTACTGAAATGTGGAGGAGAATGAAATGGCTTAAGGGCAATAAGGTTCAGAACTTTTTTGTCGACGAACACAAGTGCAAGGAATTGTTAAATAATCTATGCCCCGCGCACGTTTTACCTCCCAAGCCGTTAATTAATTCCGTCAATTTAAAATTAGAATGTGCCATAACCTTACACGAATTAGAATCATGTATTAAATCTAAAGATACCGCCCCCGGCTGCGATAAAATTTCTTTTTCGATGATAAAAAAATTACCCATTAGTGGTAAAAACATTTTACTTTATTTGTTTAATATTTTTCTTTCTACGAGCTTCCTTCCTGGTCAATGGCGAGACATTTGTGTTTTTCCAATTCCCAAACCCGGTCGAGGCCCATCGCTAGTGTCATCGTTGCGCCCGATAAGTTTAATGTCCTGTGTGTGTGTAAAATCTTTCATTCTATTATTAATAGAAGATTGGAGTGGTACTTTGAGAGCGGGGGTATGTTTTCAGCTGAGACTGTAGGTTTTAGAAAGTCAAAATCGTGTCTCGACAGTTTGGTCAGATTGTTTTCACGGATACAATAAAATCAGGTTTCTCTAAGAATTTAATGACGTTAGCGTGCTTCCTAGATATTGATAACGCCTATAATAATTTAAATATAACTTCACTTATTGAAATCTTAGATAAATCTGGCGTTGGTTTTAAAATTTGTAATTATTTGTGGCATTTTTTAAGTTCTAGAAACTTAAAAATTAGACATGGGGATGGTTTTATTTGGTTATGTACAGCTCAAGGTCTCGCTCAAGGTGACCCCTTATCTCCGCTACTGTTTAATATTACACTTTTACCTATTTTTAAGGCGGTTAAAAACATATTTATGTCACAATTTGCTGAAGATATAACGCTTTATGTAATTAATAAAAACATGGAAACCGCTCGTCGTTTGTTACAATTTGACTTAAATATACTGGTTAAGTTATTAGAAAATTTAGGTTTTACTGTATATTCTACCAAAAGCAAAGTGTGCACGTTTAGAAAGGGCCAAATAAATAATAATGCTACCATTTTTATTCGAGATATGCCTTTACAGGAGGTATCTAGTGTAAGGTATTTAGGTATGGAGCTCGATCGGTCCTTGAGATGGACGAAACACATAAATACAGTTTACGAAAAAGCACATAAAATGTTGAATATTTTAAAAGTTTTAGCTGGGTCGGGCTGGGGTGTACAACCAATATATTTAAGAAAAATTTACTTAACTTTGATTCGGAGCCGATTAGATTTTGGTTGTTTTTTATATAGTAATGCAAGTAAATCGAATTTAGTTAAATTAGATAAGTTGCAGAACCAGGCTTTGCGTGTTATAGGTGGTTTTATTAGATCTACTCCTATTCACGTAATGGAATGCGAGCTGTGTGTGCAACCTTTACATATTCGTCGGGTCTATCTGGCTGGTAAATTTGTTTTAAGATCTATGTCGACAGCGGATAGCGACACAATTAAGGTCGTAAACGATTTAAGCACACTTATGGCACGCAGATACTGGAGACGCAAACAAGTTCCTATTTTAGTGGATGTGTATTTAGGATTTCAAAACATGAAAATTCATAAGACAATTCACTTGGATATGTATACTCTAGACTATTGGATGAGTTGGTATAATTTAACTGATGTAATAAAAATCAACATTGACGGTGTAGATAGGGCTAAAAGTAAATACGACGCGATTACTCTTCAACAAACATGTACTGAATACCTAGAACATTATTATTCATCACATTACAAAATTTTTACGGACGGTTCTAAGGTCTAGCTGTTTTCGATCCCCAGTCTGACATATATCTGAAATTTAAAGTCTACGATAGCATATCAATTATGTACTTACCTAGAATTAGTAGATTTTAGAGGCGCTCAAATATATAAAATCTGTACAATATAGTAAATTTGTGATTTTATCTCACTCCCGGAGTTCCCTTCAACACGTGGCTCGGTGCACCTCTTGTTTAAGAGGCACACCGATTGCCTACGAAATTATAAGGTTAATATATGAAATAAAGTCCCAATTTATCCTTCAGTGGATCCCGTCTCATATTGGGTTGGAGGGGAACGAGCAGGTAGATGGTCTTGCTAAGGAAGCTTGCGATGATGGAGTAGGTAGGGACATTGTGCCTTTCTTCACTGACTACATTACAACAAGTTAAACAGGAATGTTATCTGATGTGGAAGGTTTATTTCGATGAGAGATCAGTGGAGAAGGGCATATGGTACCGAACACTACAAAATGAACCTTGGAAGTCACCGTGGTTTAATACTTTAAATATAAATTTGTTAACTATAGCGTTTAGAATTCGCTCCGGACATATTCCTCTGAATAGATTTGGACATTTGATGAAGAAAGTACCATCCCCACTTTGTTCAGAATGTGGTATCGTGGAAGACGTTTATCATTTATTACTGGAATGTGTCCGGAATGAAGACATAAGATATCTGATTGTAAGGAAAATTGAGGTTTTTATGTCTATTGGAACTTGCAACTGCATTCTGGCGTATCCTCTCAGAAAAAGCAAAAGAAATATACAAGATGGTTAAGATAGCATTAATTAGACTTGTAATAGATTAATATTAGTTTATACATAAAATGTAATTGTTGATCTTATGGAGCGACATAGTCAATGTTGACTAAGCTCCTTAAATAAAGAAAAAAAAAACTGCCTATGAATCAATTTCCTCGATAATAATTGAACTCAATATCATACCATAAGTGACTCTCGCTAAAAGCTCTCTAAAGAGCCATTTAAGAGATAAATTATAGCGACGTCATTATAACGTAAGCCTCCGGTAAATTGTTTTGTTTGGGGATTACGTTCATAAGAGCGACCATGTTCTTAATGGTTTAAGACTAAAACTATCAACAACATGTAACATTTAGATTGTCGTCGTTAATTAGGGTTCCGTAGCCAAAATGGCAAAATAACGGAACCCTTATAGATTCGTCATGTCTGTCTGTCCGTATGTCACAGCCACTTTTCTCCGACACTGTAAGAGCAATACTATTGAAACTTGGTAAGTAGATGTACCGCAACCAACCGCAACTAACATGTAACCGCACTAAGATTTTGATACAAAAATGGAAAAAATATTAAAAATTTTAGGGGTCCCCATAGGTACAAATGAAACAAAAATTTTTTTTTTTCATCTGGCCTATGCGTGTATGCGTGTGGGGTATCTATGGATAGGTCTTCAAAAATCATATTGAGGTTTCTAATATCATTTTTTTCTAACCTGAATAGTTTGCGGAGAGAGACTCTTCCAAAGTGGCAAAATGTGTCCCCCCCCCCCTCTAACTTCTAAAGTAGGGGCATGATAATTCTAAAAAAAATATATGATGTACATTACTATAAAAACTACCAACAAAAATTGGTTTCAACGAGATCTAGCATGTAATTTTTTTATACGTCATAAATGATAAACCTTAATTAAACTTTCATTATATCAAAAATGAAATATTAAAATAAATCAAAAACCTCATAATTTCGTAGAAATAATTCTTATTGCTGCTGCGGAACCCTTCATGGGCGAGTCCAACTCGCACTTGGCCGGTTTTTACATCTATACTAATATTATAAAGCGGGAGAGTTTGTTAGTTTGTTTGTTTGTTTGAATCTCAGGAACTACTGGTCCGAATTAAAAAAATATTTCAGTGTTAGATAGTCCATTTATCGAGGAAGGCTATATTTTATCACGTTAAGACTTATATGAGCGAAGAAATAGAGGAAAATGTGGAAAAAACGGGGGAAAATTATTTGAAAGGGCTTATTTGAACGCGCTAATCTCAGGAACTACTGGTCCGATTTGAAAAATTCTTTCAGTGTTAGATAGCCCATTTATTGAGAAAGGCTACAAGTTATACTTTATCACGCTAAGACTAATAGAAGCGAAGGAATAGAGAAAAATGTGGAAAAAACAGGGGAAATTATTTGAAAGGGCTTATTTGAACGCGCTAATCTCATGAACAACTGGTCCGATTTGAAAAATTCTTTCAGTTTTAGATATCTCATTTATTGAGGAAGGCTATAGGCTATATTTTATCACGCTAAGACTAATAGGAGCAAAAAAATAGAGGAAAATGTGAAAAAAACGGGGGAAATTATTTGAAAGGGCTTATCTCACGAACTACTATAGCAATTTTTCGGTTATTTGGGTCAGATAGGAAGTAGAGCACGTGAAAGATCATAGGCTATATTTTGTCGACTAATTTGTCTGTGAAATATCTAATATTATACGCGGGCGAAGCCGCGCGGAACGTCTATAAATAATAAGAATGAATCCATATTTCCCTTGGTTACGACATCACGCGTAAACAGCTAGACCGGTTTTACTGAAATTTGGTATTTAAGTAGATATACTTTGAGTCTAAGAAAAGGACATAGGGTACATTTTGTCCCGGAAAAATGTACGGTTACAGCACAATATACTTTTATGATTTGCGCGTTAACTATTCAATCGATTTTTATGAATTTTGGTATGACTATGGAGATACTTTGAGTCTCGGGAAGGATAAGGGATATATTTTGTCGCGGAAAAATATACGGTTCCCACAAAATGTACCTTTATGATTTGCGCGTAAACTATTCAATCAATGTACGGGAACAACTATAAACTGAAGTCCACGCGGACGAAGTCGCGAGAAGAACAGCTAGTTAGGTATATTATATCAGTTATCATCCTACTTCCTACTAATAATATTATAAAGGCGAAAGTATGTGAGTTTGTGTGTTTGTATGTTTGTTACTTCTTCACGTTTAAACGGCTGGAGCGATTTCGACAAAATTTTACGAGGAGGTAGCTGACACCCTGGATTAACACATAGGCTACATTTTTAACCGACTTCCGTAACGGAGGAGGTGTTATGTTCATTTTTTTTAATTACTTATGTTCAACGATGACTCCGCCGTTTGTGAACCGATTTTCAAAATTTTGCCGTCTCCTACTTGGGGGGCTGCGCCCCCCCAAACCCACCCAACTCTCTTCCTGAAAGTGTTGCTTTTAACGAAACAGTGTTGCGTCGTTAATGCTGAGTTTTAATTCTCCTTTTTAGGAACAAACTAAGTTATCCTACTAATATTATAAAGGCGAAAGTATGTGAGTTTGTGAGTTTGTATGTTTGTTACTTCTTCACGCTTAAACGGCTGGAGCGATTTCGACAAAATTTTACAAGGAGGTAGCTGACATCCTGGATTAACACATAGGCTACATTTTTAACCGACTTCCGTAACGGAGGAGGTGTTATGTTAATTTTTTTATTACTTATGTTCAACGATGACTCCGCCGTTTGTGAACCGATTTTCAAAATTTATTTTGTCTCTAATACTATTTACCTATTAAAACACAATTTAGTTTACCTAATCACACCAAAATTATCACCGCGTAACACCGCGGGGCACAGCTAGTTTTATATAAAAGATGTGGTTAAATCTGTTTGACTTATTTTAGACACTTGATCTGTGTAGTGCAAAGACTTTACGACCTAAAATATCACCATTTGTGTCAACAGGACAGCGAAGCTCAAGGACGTGCGGCTATGCGAGTTGTCGTGCAAGTTCGAGGCGGGGTGCGACCGCGAGCGCGCCAAGCCCGCGCCCGCCGGCGACGCGTGGGCCGCGCGCGTGCCCGTCGACTGCAACACCGACCGCCGCATGAAGATACGAGCCAGCTTCATGCCGCTCAAGGTACACGCCAGTTAAATATACAGGGTGTAACAAAACTAAGTGATAATACTGGATGTGTATGGGTCTCCTGTATAGAGTTAACTGTGAAAGTAGCAGGGCTGAAAGAGTATTTTTTTTAACCGACTTCAAAAAAAGAAGGTTATCAATTCGACCCGTATGTATGTAATATTTCCAGAATTGCCCAATTTTCGTATATGTTAGTCTAAGTGCCTTTCAAAAGTGTATGTATTTATGTTTTTATGTTTGTGGTCGCATACCCCCGGAGCTACAAGTCCGATTTGAGTAATTATTTTTTGTTGTACTAGGTATTGTTCAACTTAGGGAACACTGCAAGTTTCATCAAAATCGGTTCAGTAGTTTCTGAGATAGGGAATTTTAATTCTCAATTACGTACAATTTTGAAGTCGAGATTATCTTTTTAATAAAATACTATTATCTCACCTTTGTATGGCGCAAATTCATGACGCAGAGGCACTTGCCCATACAAATCATAAAAAATTGCTCGTTAAGCGCTGCTTACTTTTGTTACACCTTGTAACTTTGATGAACATAATATGAACTTCATTTCATGAACATAAATGGTCACAATTTTGACGTTTCAACTTTTTAAAAGGTCGTAATGTCAATATTTTGACGTTTATAATTTTTTTATTACTGTACATTAATCTTTTTCTACTGTGTTTTTTTTATATTTACGTATTTTATTTTCGTATTCGATTTGCGTCTAGCTATTTCTGAATAAGTACAATGAGGAACACAAACTACTAGAAATATCGAGTCAAACACCTTTAAGTTCGATGCCCTCTATAAATAATGCATAGTAAATTACTCCAGTATATCGTGTACGATATATACCCGGCAATAAATATTGCACATCGACCTTTGGAAAGAGACATTCGGCTAATTTCCAGTGGCGAGGGGTGAATATTTTGAGAAGGGAAGCCGGAGTAAAAAATCTACTTACCAATTTTGGTAATTTATAATTGAATGACATGCTTTTAATTTTCAAAACTAAGTTTGGAAAACAAAGTTTCCTTCGACAGCAAAATATAATCTGTCAGACAACAGTCTTTCTGAATTAATGCCATATTTTCCGAACTACACGATTACGTCGTACGACTCACAATTCACAAGTCACAATATAAATTAATTTAATTCACGACACTCTTCTAAGTTCTAACGCTAAAACAAAATTTAAATTCGACAAAACAAAACAAATGACATGTTGTTTATAAACACACTATCCGCCATATTAATATGTCAATCTAAAAACCAGCAAAATAAAAATGTATTACGCGCCTGTCATATTTAGTACCGCTAAAGGCATTCTTAATAAAGTCGTATTACAAAAAATCCTACCAAAATAAAATGTATTACGCGCCAGCAAAAGTATAATGTCGCTACATTCATTCTTAAATTCGAATCATAACAATTTTACTTCATGACTCATCTATCTCGCTTGCACTTGTGCGTTGCTAATTAACCTTTCTCCGTAATAACTCGTCGGGCATCGAGTTATTTCCAAGTATATATCGCGCGTGCTAGAACGAGACAGAACATGACGACCAGTTCACAGGAATGAAAAGGACAGATGCTTACTATGAACTGTCGTTGTATGGAGAAATAAGCCGCTAATCCTGCGGCTTATTTGATTCTCTGCGCCCGCACATTGCATTGCCTTTTAAAATTTGTAGGCGATAGTTATTAATTCAAACTATGTATTTCAAGTGAGAGAAAAATTTATTGCATATAACATTGTGAATTCAAAGTTTTTTAAGTAGGTATGTAAAATATTTATTAGATAAATATGTCGTTGGCCCATATATTCGATTTTTCTAAGCCCTAAGGGAAGCCGATGGGAATCGGGTTATATGGACGCTTCGCCACTGCTAATTTCGGTTTCATAGAGCGTTATCTTTGTAGCACACACCTATTTGACATTATGTCAGTCGTTGTTCAAATTCAATAGAGTGCAGTCGCGTCCAGTTCAAAATATATATCTAGAGTTGTTAACACCCCTAAATTTGCTACAGCTGTAATTTTCCAAAAGAATTTTAAATACGTAAACATAATTTGAACACCCTTTTTTATTTTGTTTTACCCGAATATAAAGCCATAACTTATAGAAAATTTGGTGTATTTTATACAAAGAATAATAAAATTGTCAAAAGAAGCAAACCTTAATTGTTTTAACAGCTCCTAATATATACCGGACTTTTTGTATTTCGTGCGTAAGAGATAACGCTCTACAAAACCGAAATTAGCCGACTGTCACTTTCCAAAGGTCGATGTGCAATATTTATTGCCGGGTACTGTAATAAGCGTATTGTACGTTACAGAATTAGACAGTTTAGAATAAGCTACAGATATTTTGTCTTGATATCTATACTCTTGTATGTTTGCTTGGAATAGGAAAACGGCTGAGTCGTTTGTAATAAAATTGTCATGGATAACGCGATTAAACCATGACGGACATGGGCGTACCCAGGATTTCAGCTACCCTGGTCCTACCTACTGGTCTTGCCCCCTCCCCCCCTGCCCCCCCTCGGTACGCCCATGATGTCGGATGCTTTAAGCAGCTACATAATATTATGGATGTTGAAGATTTTAACTCCTCTATACCAGGGAAAGAAGATTTTAATAAGAAAAGACGTCGACAAAGTTGTATTGAGTATTAATTGGTGTTATTTTTTCAGGAACTCTGTCTTATCAGCGCAGACAGCAAAACGCCCTTCATAGAGTTCAACATACACATATACAGAGACTGCCGAAATTAGTTTGTACAACCTTCTTATTCAAACATATTCTCTCCTTTCAGAACATCTATTTTTTTTTATAGTATATTATAGTAACAGCGTATAGTTTTTGTATGAATGGCTTAAAATGTTGTGGTATATCCAACAGGTATTCCAAATATGATTTCACACTGACTGCCGCACTCAGATTTCAATTTAATGAAGAGTTTGATAGAAAAATATGTAATCGGAGCTTATTTAAAAATTCACTACATTTTCTGTCAAACTCTTCATTAAATTAAAATTTAATCATCATTAAATGTCTATGAGTGCGGCCGTTAAAGTTATTTTAATGATAATGGCAATCTCATAAGATTACAATTTATTATTGTGTCCAAATCATGCTTTTAAGATAGAAATAGTTAATCGTTAGTATAATTATGGAACTATATTATAATTATATTTAAAAACAAGTGTGGGACCTTAAATCAATAATAATTAACGTCTTCAAAAAGCAATTATGAAGTTTTCTCTCATATTATATGATGTTCTGATAATTTAAAGAGTTTCAGATGTAAAAACTCTTTTTGTCATAAGTACTCGAAAATAATTTAATTTTATCCATTTTTGCTAACGGCAAAGTGGTTTGTCGTGTCCCAAATGGCTGAATAATTGCTTTTTGGAAAATTCATATAATTCGGAGTCGCTTGTAAAAATTAGCTATAATATTACTTATGTATAAGGTAAAACACATTCCAAAAGTGCAATTATATTAATATCTCCGTCCGTAACCTCTACAGGGTGCTCAAAATAAATACCTTAAACTAGCGCCCTCTATAAAAGTGTTTTATTTTTTGTTTCATTTTGTATAAAGCATCAGGTAAATTCTTAAACCGTAGGTTTACTGGATGAAATCTAGATATAAGTGAGGAGTATTATTTTTTAAACTTGTAATAATACGGGAAATCCATAAAATAAATTGTTAATTCGCTTTATTTACATTGTGTGTAGTTATAGAAAATCTTATTCGTAAGAAAGACGATACTTTTTGTCTGTAGTATTCAATTTCTAAGATAAATATAGATTATTTTCTTTTCGTTACGTCACGTCATAAATTATGTAAGTAATCTAAAGATTCTCCACATTTATTTTACTTTTATCATAATAAATTCGGACATATTTTTATTTAACAATGTCTATTATTAGAGAGGTAAGTTCAATGAAACATTGTTTTACATTATTGAGTTTTATCTTATTTTTCCAATCTGTAGCCAGTGTGCAATAAATATGAAATAATTATTTTTTTACTTTAAAAAGTTAATAATTTACGAGTTTTACATTCCTTAAATTAGCTTTAAATATGTTTTACGAAATGATATTACTAGTTTTGTTAAATTTGATTATTCGGTACCTGTTTTTTGTATTTTGTTTAGTTTTAACTTTTTTATTACAAGCAAGGAATTGCAATGGTAGCTATATTGTAAGTAGGAGAATAAGTTGTTTCTAGTGTTACTGTATATTTTGAAACTTTATTCCATAAGATACAATTTTTATCTTTTTTATTATCAATTTCAACTTCTTTCAAGTATTTTCTCAACAATCAAGAACTTTCGAATCAAAAATAATTCTCATAATTGACATTCCAGTTCGTACTTATACTTATCTAGTTTTAGGACGTAATTTATCTTTATGTATTTATGGAAAATAAGATTATAGCATATCATCTTAATAATATGTATTCACTTTTGTACTAAAATCACAATTATTTATCTAAATACGACTGTTTAGTTACTATAGAATATTGTAATGTTTAAATGTGTAGACAGTAGCTGGAACTATTACTAGGTTCCAAAATAAAACCCAGTATACTGGCCAGTGCTGAGGACGTCATCTAGCCGACGCCATATTTTACTGGTGTGACAGGTGTCACGTATTATAATGACAAACCAACAAAGTCATATACGTCAATGCACTGGCGTATCTAGTTCAAAATCAAATCAGCATTAAGTATAACTTTGTATACTGGCCAGTGCTCGTGACGTCTAGAATCGGCGCCATAATCCGATTTTGAAATAGATACGCTAGTGCAAAGTGCATTGACGTATAATATAACTTTGTTGGTATGTCATTATAATACGTCACACCTGTCACACCAGTACAATATGGCGTCGGCTAGATGACGTCCTCAGCACTGTTCAGTATACAAAGTTATATTTCGGAACTTACGCTTTAACTTCTCTCTTCTTTTTGATCTCTACTTGTCTATGAATAAGAGAATTGTTAAGCAACGTTTTCACGTAACGTAGTATTCACAGTAGCTAATATAATATAAGTATTGTAAGCAGATCGTAATTCGTAAGTCTGTGTACTGAACCTTGCCATATTTTTATTATTGCTACAAATGAACTTTTGGCAATCTAATTATATTTTTATTTATTTTGACTTCAATAGTAAATACTTAGAACGTTTATTTCAGTGCTGGGTCACCCTGAATTTATTTTTTCCCGTGTAGTACCTATTTGGTGCATGACTTTTTTTTATTTACTTCGTAGTTTTTGTGTATTACATTTTCTGATGTATTATAATTTAAATGTCTTTGTTTTGTTTCTTTTTTCTTTTACAAAAGTGCATGATTTTTGCATATAAAGTAGGTAATAGTTAATGCCTTACTAATTAGTAATTAAGTAGACTGTACTAAATAGTTAAGAAATTACATGTTTAAAAGAATGCATTTTAAGAAAATAAATGATGTAGATTTTAATTGTAGTTTCTTTGAAAAACACTTCAAAAAGATATATTTTTCATTGCGTGTATTTTTATTTGTATAATAACACTAGCTGTCCTGGGCCCCGGCAAACGCTGTTTTGCCATTTAAAGTATTTTTACTTCATCAGTTGATACAAAATCTTACCCCCTCTTTTGTCCCCTAAGAGGGGTGGGGGGATTTTTTTATACGCCGGATGTTAAGTTGGAAGAAGACAAATATATTTTCTCAGGCATTCAAATCGGATCAGTAGTTTTCGTGTGATAGTGGAACAAACATACAGACAGACAGACAGACAAAAAAACTGACTACATTTTTGGCTTCTATAGCGATGTAGTGACACCCTCCGCTTATTATTTTTTGAATATCTTTAATGTACAGAATCTTCATTTCTACAGTTTTATTATATGTATAGATTACGTTTAAACTTTAAACGCTCGGCTCGTAACACTTATTTTACTGCCCATAAAATGTCATGACACATGAATATAGGATTTATCAGTTTATTATTGAGGTAATATAAGAAGGTCGTGTGTTGGTGCAGCCACTTCGTTAGTTGTAAATTACTGTGGAATAGCCTTGTTATACTTTATAGTAAAGGTATCATAGGAAATTAAAGCAAACAGGAAAATTAACAACTTCAAAAGAAGGTAGGTAGCGCAGAATAGATAATAATAATTAAAGTGATAATCAGTCAAATGTAATAAAGATCAAATGCTGTGATAACTGATAGTCGCATTTCCGAATAATCATCAAAAACCCCTGCGTATAACTGAAATATACAGGTGTAAACAAAACTAAGTGATAATACTTTAGGGTGTATAATATGTTATATAGTTCGCTGTAAAAGTAGCGGCACTGAAAAGTATATTTCGCAGCACTGGATTGAAACATGTTTACATTGATACAGTGCTGATCCAGCGACGGAATCCAGTGATGCTGGCGCCAGCTACTGTATCAATGTAAATCAGCCTTTAGTGTGTGTATGGGTCGATCAAAATCGATTTTTAAAAAATCCTTCTTTTTAATTAATCGAAACCCTTACAATCGATTAAAAAATATCGACAATCGAAAAAAACAATCGATTGTTCGATTAATCGAATTCAATGTTACAACACTACTCTCCAACCGTCTTACGGTTTTTCGATCAGCACGAGAATTTGTCGCGAGTTTCACAGTTTTTACCCATCCCACAAAAGTGTTCAACGCCGCTAAAGAAGTTTTGACTTTTCACTTCAAAAATGTATTCGGCGAAGTATAAAGGAACTTTTCATTCAAATTTCTTTGAAAGTAACAACGAAACATATGATGTTGTTACTAGTGTAAAACATGTACATTCATTGACCATACAAAAATTTTCAAAAACTAGCGGTAAGTACTAACGGAACCCTATATTGCGCGTGGCCCGACACGCACTTGGCTGGTTTTATTATTCACTAGATAACAGTTGACACCCGCAACTCCGTTGCGCCAAAACTCGTTTATCGTGGCGGAACCGTACATTTTTCCGGGATAAAAGTATCCTATGTCCTTTCCCGGGACTCAAAGTATCTCCATGCAAAATTTCAGCAAAATCGGTTCAGCGGTTTGGGCGTGAAGAGGTAACAGACAGACAGACAGACATACTTTCGTATTTATAATATTAAGTATGGATTTGTTGATTTTGATGATAAAACCAAAGATCTTTAGATAGAACAGGTTTATCCGACGTCACGAGCACCAGTCGTCGATATGCAGTGCTGTGCTAGCGCTGAGCAGTCTCGGTTGTGTACATAACGTTGCCGTGAAAGTTTTTGTTGCATTTAGGCGGTCGGAATTCTTCATCTGCTTCCTTAATTAGGTAAGATTTTATTCTTTTTTACTGAACTATGATTAAGCCATACATAGAGCCAAAACTTTAGATATATCCCGGATGCTGGGCTGTTTCTGTTTTCTTTATAACGCAATTAATTTATTATAGGTTCCTACTATAAAATATTTAGGCTCTTTATCTCTTACGCAAACAAGTCTTTATAAAGTACAGTAGGTACTAAGTAACCAAGTTTATTTTTTAGGTTCTTTTAAACCTAAACCTATTAATGTCTGATGCCCGCTCCACACTCTCGCGAGATATTCGTGAGAATCTTCAAAAGATTCTCATTTCTCACATTCTCCCGAATTTCTCCCGAGAGTGTGGAGCGGGCATTTTGACGATTCTCACGAATATCTCGCGAGAGTGTGGAGCGGGCATTACATTCATTTTTTTTTATCCCGGCATGGCACATCGTTCGTACTTTCAAAAACACGCAGTGGACGTATAGTTACGGAACTTTCACTCTTAACTACTCTGTAATAACGGTTATTAAGCGTAATTACAATTAGTTGTTCACTTATGCAATTAAGAGTACGGTACTACATTTCACTACATGAAATAAAATAGTAAATGCTATATTTTTTAGTTTAATTTAAACATATAAACTACTTGAAGTCAATGACCTTAAAAATTAACGCAACGGCTCATTTTCTTCACTTGGAAGCACATTTAGGATTAAATGTTTGCTTAGAGAGTAGCCATAGCACCGTATTAATTATTATTAAAGATACCATGTAGAGTCGGGCTAGAATTTAGAATAAGTAGTTTCAAAATTAAGAAGATGAATAATTAATTAGACTTTCTCCTACTGTGCCAGGAGGCTCATGTTTTTCTGTTTTCATGCGTAGGTATGTTAAGGTATGTAGAGCCTATAAGTCCCATTTGGTACTTGAGCGGAGGTGTCGTAAAATATTTTGTCAGTCATAAGAGGCAAACTGGCTAGGTCCTAACACCTATAATAGCTATAGTCGTTAGTCGTTAAAATCCGTTCAGCCACTTTGCTTGTGGCCCGAGTCCAATAAGAGGTATATTGTACTTATCTCTGACTGAACCCACTATAGGCAAACATGCAAGTGACCACAACTCACAAATTAATGTTGTGGGAATGTCAGTGAACCTTGGAAGTTACGTCAACATAACTGTATTATAAAGGCCTATCTCTTTGCATGAAGCATTTTGTCACTGTGATCGACTACTATATTTTATTAACCAGTTTATTTTCGAAATGCCACGAATTTCGAAAGTATAATGACGGCTAAATATTTCATTACTAACAATATTACCTACTTGATAAGTTCAACAGAAGACAATGATATCGAAACATTAATTAAAATAAGAGATTGGTTCTTAGGCAGTTAGGTCTGCCAAGTGCCAACTGCCTAACAATCAATATCTTTGATGGTACATACATAGAGATTAGAGCATATTATAGAACAAGAAGACTGACACACTTAATGTAAAACCGGCCAATTGCGTGTGGGGCCACGCGCAATATACTTAGGGTTCCGTAGTACCGCTAGTTTTTGATATTTTTTTATAGTCAATAAATTACATTTATAACGTGTTTTACACTACTAACAACATCTCAGTTCCGTTCAAAGGAATTTGAACGAAAAGTTCCTATAAACTTTGCCGAATAGGTATAGGTCTACCAGAATCTGATGGCAAAAAGTGAGAAAGTAAATTAACTCTAGCAATTCCGGGGTAGTTGGAATAAAACATTTTCATCCTATTTTATTCCTTTAGCGACTTGTTTTGTGTGTGAAACATGAAAATATAAAAATGTATCCAATGATCGAGGATATTTTTTGAAAATCTGCTGTCAATAATTGCCATCAGATTCTGGTAGACCTATACCTACTTACATTTTTTTTTGATGATCGACTATTACTCAATAATTTTTGATTTTTGAAGTATTCTTAGCCGTGATACTTCATATTTCACGAATAGATCCCTAGATCGGAAAAATATAATCTTTGAATGCTCATAATAATTAAGACCTATCCAACGACACCCCACACGATGGGGCGGACACTGGACGCGAGAAATCATCTCCGCTTGATGTGTAGGGTGTACCATAAAAAATATATTTTTTAAGATTCTATGTAGTCTATTTTGTCGGCATCATTAATATGTCCATTCATGCCAAATTACAGACTTGTAGGTCCTATAGTCTCTGAGGAAAACCGCGGACAGACAGACGGACGGACAGACCGAAACTATTTAAATTTTAAAGGGTTCCTTGTTGACTACGGAACCCTAAAAATGCATAGTAGAATGTGGACCTACCTAATTTCTTTTTATTATTCGTCTGTAAGAACTGTAAGAAGTTTGAATTATTCAACTCTTACCAACGTAATGCTCTGCGTGTTCGCCGCACGAATACCATCAACTCTAAGCCCAAGAGGCTAGATCGTGTGTTTACTTTGTATGCAAATACTTGTATTGTTATGTAAAGTCTTAGAAAACTTCTATTTTAATGTATTTGCTATTCTATTTGTCTCTACGGAATAATTAATGTCACCTGATAGTGTCAACACTTTTAAGTGCACCTTGGGCATTGTTTTAGCGCCAACGCTAAAACACAGGCGGACGCGGACGCGGGCGCACGCATCGGAAGACCGCCGCGTGCGAGCGGGCACCCGTCGCGTGCGTCCATCTCATTTAGCGCTGCTCATACTATTTTCCGTTTGTACACACGCGAGCGTGCGCCCGCGCGAGTTTTAGCGTTGGCCCTTAATGATGATGGTAGGCAGTGGCGGATTTACCAATAGGCTGAGTAGGCTGGAGCCTAGGGCGGCAGATTTGGAGGGGCGGCAAATTTTGCCCAATTTTTTTTATCTTTCAGAAAAAAATACGCGTTGAAAAAACGTAACGAATAGTACGCTTTTTGCTCCCGGACTTTTATTTTTTTTACCTAAATGTAAAACTTTTTGATCTCAAAATTGTTCGTATTGTTTTTAAACTGTAAGTGCAATCCATACTTTCATACTTGATATTATAAATTCATACTTGATTTAAGATGTGGAGCCACCGCGATTTTTGATGTTAATTTTTTAAAATTTTAGCAGCATCTGCTCTGGAGGAAAATAGAGTCTCAATCTGTATAGAGGCATTAATTATGGTACTATTCCAAGTTAGGTAATTCTAAGTTAGGTACTATATTCGGATGGCTTAAGAATGCTTAATTCATTTTAGGACTCATATTTGCACGATAAAGAAGTTAAACAACGTAAAAAAGAAGAATAAGCATTATTTAAACGCGCTAATCTTAGTATGAGTCAGTAATTAAGCGTCTCCCAGACAGACGCGGCCTGCGGTGGCGGTGGCGGTGGCGGTGGCGGTGGCGGTCAGCTGGATGACTTGAGAGTTCTAGGAACGACACAGACACACGCGGCCACGCGGCCAAGTCATTTAACTGACCGCCACCGCCACCGCCCGCGCCACCGCAGGCCGCGTTTGTCTGGGAGACGCTTTACTGGTCCGATTTGAAAAATTCTTCCAGTGTTAGATAGCCCATTTATCAAGGAAGGCTATAGGCTATATTTTATTACGCTAAGATTCTATAATCATTTTCCGTAGTAGAAAAAACGGGGGAAATTATTTGAAAGGGCTTATTTCATGAACTACTGGAGTAATTTTTCTGTTATTTGGCACAGATAAAAAGTAGGGACGTAAAGGATCATAGGCTATTTATTTTCGACTAATTTGTCTGTGAAATATCTAATTTACGCGGGCGAAGCAGCGCGGAACGTCTAGTAATATTATAAAGCTGAAGAGTTTGTTTGTTTGAACGCGCTAATCTCAGGAGCTACTCATCTGATTTGAAAGAATCTTTCAGTGTTTGATAGCTTATTTATCGAGGAAGGCTATTCCTATATTTTATCACGCTAAGACCAATAGGAGCAAAGATACAGAGGAAAATGTGAAAATAAAGCTGAAGAGTTTGTTGATTAGTTTGTTTGCTTGAACGCGCTAATCTCAAGAACTACTGGCCCGATTTGAAAAAATCTTAGTGTGTTTGATAGCCTATTTATCGAGAAAGGCTATAAGCTATATTTTATCACGCTAAGACCAATAAGAGCAAAGATACAGAGGAAAATGTAAAAAACGGGGAAAATTATTTTAAAGGGCTAATGTCTCACAGACTACTGGAGCAATTTTTATGTTATTTGACACGAATATATAGTAGACTACGTGAGACATGGGTTATTAATTTGTGAAAAATATACGGTTTCCGTGAAATTTCAGATTTACGCGGACGAAGCCGCGCGGAACGTCTAGTATTATTAATATGTTTATTGCTCCATTCATCACCATGTGTTTGGCATGCAGAATAATGCGGCTATCAGCCTCCTTATATTAATTAAGCCCTGTCAACAGCGTTTTCGTTGGTTGAAAATCATATGTAACATATTCTAAATTTTTTATTTTATTTTTACTATCTTTTATCTAAATATTATAACAAAATCGTCATTTAAACATTCGATTCAATCGAAAATGATACCAAACTCGACTATATACCTAAATTCCACGCAGTTATTGACCTCATACCTTTTAACAAGGTATGAGGTCAATAACTGCGTGGAATTTTGCGTGCGAGCTTTAACCCCCCTCCCCCACCTGCGTGAAATATTCAGGTGGCTCCACATCGTAAACCCATCTTAGGGATATAAAGATCAATCCTACCAAAGGAAATCTTTGGTTCAGCAAAAGCCGTATTCCTCGTTTTTTTGTCTTGTACGCACACGACTAATAGGATACTTACTTTTCATCCCGATAAAATGTACGGTTCCCGCGCGATAAACAAATTTTGGCGCAACGGAGTTGCGGGCGTCATCTAGTAAAAAATATTGAACAAAAACAACGTTTAGGTACACATACACATTATTTGTGTTATGTGTTCATGAACACAGCTTACACAGAAAAATATTATGATGATATATGAATATGATGTAGATATTTTTAAGGCATGCCTTTCCCTACCTTATGATATATGCTGCTGTTTTTTTATATGTACTCGTCACTACATAGTAAGTTGCAAAAATAATCAAGTAACTTACAGAACTATCACCTCTGTGGCTCAATGGGTAGAGTGTGGGGCAGCTCAAGCCGGGGGTCGCGGGTTCGAATCCCGCCGACGGAACAAAAAGTTTTTCAATGTTCCTGGGTCATGGATGTGTATTAAATATGTGTATGATATAATAAAAATCTTAAATATATGTATAGTATAAAAGTATTAAATATATTTCCGTTGTCTGGTACCTGTAACACAAGTCCTTTAAGGTACTTAGCACGGGGCCAGATCGACGTGGTGTGAAACGTCCATAGATATTATTATTATTATTATTATTATTATACCTAGTTCACAATCATATTAACAACGGGAAAAAGCCGATGTAATGAGGACGCGACGATAGAGCACAAATCATAAAGTTGCAATTTCAGAATAAAATATGTAATTCTGTAATACTAGCTGTGCCCCGCGGTGTTACCCGAAAGACTATAAAAAGTACCAATAATAGGGTCAAAACGGGATGATACATGGTTTTATAATGGTTTATGGTAGTGAGGACGATGATGTAATTTGCATATTATGCTTTCCGCTCTTAAAACAACATCGAAACTTCCAATCTATAAAGACTGACTCTTTATAGTAGTACCTTCCGAAACATGGTATACCTTGGTGCAAAATCATGCTTAGAATACTGCTCACGAAACCGAAGTCACCACATGTTTCGTTTCCACATACATTTTGAGGAGTTCCCTCCATAACTCATAGATCCCTTCAACAGGTCACCACTTTTATGAATATGGTACCAAATTGGGTTGATAACCTATACACAAAAAGAAAAATTTTGAAAATCGGTTCACAAACGGCGGAGTAAGCGCTGAACACAAAAAAACGAACATAACACCTCCCCCACTTTGAAACTCGGTTAAAATTGTAGCCTGTGTGTTATTCTGATGTATAAGCTATATTATTGTAAAATTTCATTAAAATCCGTTCAGTAGTTTTTGCGTGAAAGAGTAACAAACATTCAAACTTTCACGTATAGTATGGATCTCAAAGGTCAGTAGGGGCGGCAAAAATTGAAAAGTCTACTGGCGGTAAATTCGTAAATCCGCCACTGATGGTAGGTAAGAGTACAAGATTGACAAGATGAGCACTGCAATTATCATACTGCAGTGTCACGATGCCTCATTATTCCTAATCACCCAAAAAAGTACAGTAAACGCAAAAGGTCGTGTGACTCGTGCCCATGGGCGTATATAAGGGGGGGTGTCCTTGGGATCCGGACCCCCCTCCCACCACATTACTATCCATCTTACTTGTTCAATCGACAATAATACAATATACCTCGCCGATTAAAATCGGTGCGGTACCGGGTACGTATGTATTTTAAAATAATAGTATTTTAAAAACATAAAACCGACTTCAGGTAATCGACGTAATTAAGCATTAAAATTCCCTATCTCAAAAACTACTGAACCGATTTTGATGAAACTTGGAGCATTCTCTAAGTTGAACAATACCTAGTACAACAAAAAAAGAATCATTTAAATCGGACTTGTAGTTCCGGAGATATGCGTGCACAAACATAAAAACATACATACATACATTACATACATACATACATACACTTTCGAAATTTGGCACATTTGTTCAGAAGCTGCTATAGATTAACATATCCAAAAACTGGACAGTTCTGGAAATATTACATATATACGCGTTGAATTGATAACCTCCTTTTTGAAGTCGGTTAAAAAACGATTTCCTAAACACGTTTCCTATTTATTAGCTGGTACCGACTTCGAAATAATGAAGACTGTAGTATATGTACAGAAATATTTGATATTTAGACGAATTCTGAAAAAGGCGTGCTATTAAAGAGTAAGAGTTATTTAATACTTTTTAGTTCATATTACTATTGTTTTTACCTTGGAAGTCGGTTTTAATTTTTTGTAAAAAAATAATAATCACGTTGTAGTTTGCTTAAGTGTCGTGTGATTGCCACAAAAAGTCGACAATTACGTAAGTATTTAGCAAAGTTTAGGTAAGTAATAAGTTGAGTCCAATGTACTAACTTGGTAATTTTATAGGCAAAAAATATGTACTTCGATCCTTAGCATTCTTTTGTGTATTAATTTATGTTTTCATTTCTTCTATAACAGTTACTCGTAGGGTAATTTCGCCTATTCGCGTCCATTTAGTGCAGTTGGCAAGTTTGATGGCGAAAATAATAATGTCCCAACATTCATTTCTATGAAAAAATTATGTTATGTGATCAATATATTAGTCTATTTTAAGATTAACTTTCAGTTTTACTCGAAGCATCTTATGTTACATTTTTAAATAGATAAACTTCAGAATAAGGCGTTTTACCCACTTTGCGTCCACAAAATCCTAATTGCGTCCACCCGTGGACCATTTAGCGTCCACCAGCTTAGAAAAGGAATATAGGGGTGATATTTTAAGAAAATAAAAAAAGATTGTATTTTAACAATTTCTTTATTTCAGAGTATTAAAAATCAACATTATTATCATAATAAAGAATCTCAAAAAAATAATCAAAATCTTCTCAACATTGAACTTAAAAATATATATTTTAACAATTATTTCTTTATTTCAGAATGTAATTAAGTAAACTGTAATAAAAATCAACATTATTATCATAATAAAGAATCTCAAAAAAATAATCAAAATCTTCTCAACATTGAACTCAAAAAAAAAATTTTTCAAACCACTTTTGACCTGGGCGATCATCTTTAAAATTATTTTTAAACTTCCCATCACGAATTATTTTCTGAACAGTATTCAACAATTCTTGCTTTTTCACTGGAAATCCACATTTGGAAATATCAAGAAGCCATTCAACTACTTTTTTTTCACCATCTACTCCTAGCGCTGGTTCTGGTCCAGGTTTCTTTACTCCATCTGGTCTGCGCCCACTGATTTTATCCAAAATTGTGGTCTTGGGAATAGCATATTCTTTACATATTTGTCTTACCGATTTATTCTTCTCTCGAATTTCATTTAACGCTTTCTTTAAATCGTCTTCTGTGTATGTTCTCCTTTCCTTCTTCTTTCTTTTCTCCGAAGAACTCATCTTAAATAGAAAAAAAAAAGAATAAAAGAACTCATTTTATTTAAAAATACAATTTTTAAACGTATTTTGAATAAAAAATATACAATAATATAATAATAAACAATACATTTCATAATTATTATTTTCACATGCAAGTCAACATGCAAATATTTAACGAAAATAGTGGACGCAATTTGGTTTATGTATCATCCCCTGTAGGTATAGTTTGCGTCCACAGGTGGACGCAAAGTAGAAATTTTGTGAATTCGATGTAGTAATTCGCGTCCACCTTATTTCAGTCGTTAAATATAAAAAACATAAGCAAATTCATAATAAATATTATTCCTTTTTACATTATAATAGTCTACAAACAACTATGTAACCTAATTTTCACTTAAAACAATAAAAAACTTACCATCGAACGCGCCGCTGCACACTATTTTTTTTGTTGCGCGAGCGCGCGCACGTGCTCCCTTGTTGAACAGCCGAGGCTAAATATTTCTTCTAAACGGTTTTGGTTTGGCGCACGGACCTTTTGTCCATGTGTGCGTACCTCGTATACATTGACGTATTAGCGGGAATGACTTTTCGTTTGATTGGTGTGTTAGTTTACTTATTTTCGGGATTTTAAAAAGGAAGCTCCGCAAAATGGACGCGAATTGGTCTATGGACGCGAAAGGGCGAACTTACCCTATAATCATTAAGTAGTTATAAGATACCACAGATCAAATATTAGTTACTACGTAATTGTAGATACTATAATTAGAGTAATTAGTATTTAGTAATTACAAATCTATACCATGTATTATAGTACTATACTAATATTATATTCTATACTAACAGTGGCGGATTTGCAGTCCTGGCCGCTGTAGGCCCCAGGCCATGTGCCGCCCCCTCCTCAGCACCCATCATTACTAGATGTAACATAATTTATGAATTACTCTATTTTCATTTTTAATTGATTCCGAAAATTGTAAAAATAAAAGTATAGTAGAGATTCTAGACTAGCTTATAAAGCTAGTCTAGAATATTTTTGGAAAAAAAAAAACATAAAGGTATTAGGTTTTATTTTTAACACGTTAGCTGCGAGACTGGTTTTTGTAGCATACCATATTGCGATACCGTATTTTCGATCTGGTAATAAGGTTTAATCGTATGCGAACGAGTTTTTAATGGCCTGGTGATAGCTGTTCCTAGAAATATGAACCCAAGATCAACAATGCTAAAAGAAGAAGAAGATTGAATAAATGAAATTTCACGTGTATAAAGTTCATTAGTGGACCTATTTGAAACTATCTTCACCCGTGAATAGGACAGAAAATTGATGCCTTAAAAAAAAGAGATGCCAGGTTTACCAGACCTGTTCAAGCGCTACAAAGATATAATAATAGGGTTGAGACAGTAAAACAAATGCATCATATATAGTCAATTTTTTTTTAAACTAGATGACGTACGCAGATGCGTGAGACGGAGACATCACATCACAACGGAGATCCGTTGTGCTAAAATTAGTTTATCGCGCGGAAACCGTACATTTTTCCAGGATGAAAAGTATCCTATGTCCTTTCCTGAGAGTCAGAGTATCTCCATAACAAATTTCAGCAAAATCGGTTCTGCAGTTTGGGCGTAAAGGGGTAACAGACAGACAGACACACTTTCGCATTTATAATAATAAGGATGGATAATGATAAGAAAAAAACTGATTCAATGCTATGCTGATGCTTTTCTCGAGCTGCATTCTTCTTTTATATTTTTTTTGGCTTAATAACAGGTCAAACGGGAAATAATATATCAAAGACTTTGTAACTACTCGAAACAATATTATTTGATGCCATTTTACAACACTTTAATATTTACCACGCGATTAAAACGTAAATATCACAACTGCAAACACTTGCGCACTATCGACAACAAACAAAGCATTCGACAGCACTAGCCGCGGCGCGCACGCCCCTCGCTCGTTCAGTGCGGCTACCAGGCCTACAAATTAAGGCCTGGTATTCGCAATGAGTTTATTCAATTTTAATTCACCTTAGTGGACCTATTTGAAACTATCTTCACCCGTGAATAGGACAGAAAATTGATGCCTTAAAAAAAAGAGATGCCAGGTTTACCAGACCTGTTCAAGCGCTACAAAGATATAATAATAGGGTTGGGACAGTAAAACAAATGCATCATATATAGTCAATTTTTTTTTAAACTAGATGACGTACGCAGATGCGTGAGACGGAGACATCACATCACAACGGAGATCCGTTGTGCTAAAATTAGTTTATCGCGCGGAAACCGTACATTTTTCCAGGATGAAAAGTATCCTATGTCCTTTCCTGAGAGTCAGAGTATCTCCATAACAAATTTCAGCAAAATCGGTTCTGCAGTTTGGGCGTAAAGGGGTAACAGACAGACAGACACACTTTCGCATTTATAATAATAAGGATGGATAATGATAAGAAAAAAACTGATTCAATGCTATGCTGATGCTTTTCTCGAGCTGCATTCTTCTTTTATATTTTTTTTGGCTTAATAACAGGCCAAACGGGAAATAATATATCAAAGACTTTGTAACTACTCGAAACAATATTATTTGATGCCATTTTACAACACTTTAATATTTACCACGCGATTAAAACGTAAATATCACAACTGCAAACACTTGCGCACTATCGACAACAAACAAAGCATTCGACAGCACTAGCCGCGGCGCGCACGCCCCTCGCTCGTTCAGTGCGGCTACCAGGCCTACAAATTAAGGCCTGGTATTCGCAATGAGTTTATTCAATTTTAATTCAGTGCGAACTATATTTAAAAAACCTGGTGCATTTTTTTATCGTTAAACATCATAAGCTTTAAAAATGTGTGTTAGATATAAAACCATCTCTCTCGTACACATAGTACTTCTCGAGCTACAGCGCCCGCACCTTGCAAAGAGACACGATTTTAGAGCACGCACAGACTGAAAGCAATCAACCAGGCATATAATGCCATGCTTCACAGCGAACTTGTTAATTACCCACCTATAACCCACCCATTCTTCCTAGATTACTCGTATTATACTAAAAGATTATGATTTATGACGTCCTGTAGAATTGTCCTTAACCGCGAATAGCATTAGTTATGTTATGACTTATGAGTTATGGCCACTGAAGAGAGGTGTACCTCGTTGTGGTATCCTGGGCCAAACGTACGAACTATTTTGAACGATGTACGAAATTATTTATAATTTTGAATCGCAAAAATAGAATATTATAATCATACGTTACGCGAGCCTTTAAATATCTCACCAAAAAGAGAGATAAGAGAGATAATATAAACATTATTACACACACACACACACAGCGCAATTTAAGTTCTACTTGTTTAGATAAGCAAGTACTTTAATTTTTACTTTTCATAATTTAAATTTTTGTTAATCCTTAATTTTAAGAAACTGCTCACACAAATCTGACCAGTACTTCTCATGTAAATATCCTATGAAGATACAAAAGGTCTCATTTGATAGCTAAACATGTGGGCTGCGCTTACATAGGCAATATGTTATAAATTTCGTGGAATTATACATAGAAAAATCAAAGATTAAGAAAAAAAAATATATTTTTTCATTAATGGCCTTTTGTGAAAAATCGAGCACCTTAAAAACTGTTTTTTTTTTTGTTTTAAAAAGATAGAAGAGGTTTTCGTCTTAAATATAATATTATGTGACACAAGTGAGAGTTGAAACCTTGCAGCACGGATTTAAAAAAAATACGGATGTAACCTTGTCTAATCCCGAGTGAAGCATAGTAATGGCCGCCCGTGTAGGATGTGTGCGTGTCATTGGCGCCGTCACTCTATGTACTATGACAGCGGGTTGTAGTACCTAGTTGCGTGTGTGAGTGTCGGTCACGTGTACAATAAACGAAATTGTGACGAAATTGTCGTACCTTGCATGCTTCACCTCTTTATAGTGTAATGCTCTATCCATATTTTTTTTTAATCCGTGCCTTGCAGCTTATGATTTTTAATTCCCAAAATTTCGTTTGTTAAAAACAAAAAAAACATGTTATAATGAAATGATTCCCGTACGTTTTATTTATATTATGTATAATATGTAAGTATATGGAGACTCAGATATTAAGACCTTATTCACTATCAAAATATAGCGTCTGTCCAGACTCCAGACTCCAGATTCGCGCCCATTGCCACTAGCTTCATACTGCACCGCACACATTACAATATTTTTTGCACGATTTGCCGCCCTTTATATTTGGCCGCCCTTAGCCCGGGCCTACTAGGCCTTAGGGCAAATCCGCCACTGTATACTAATATTATAAAGCAGAAGAGTTTGTTAGTTAGTTTGTTTGAACGCGCTAATCTCAGGAACTACTGGTCCGATTTGAAAAATTCTTTCAGTGTTAGATAGCATATTTTTATCGAGGAAGGCTATAGGCTATATTTTATCTATACTATTAATATTATAGAGCGGAAGAGTTTGTTTGTTTGTTTGTTTGAACGCGCTAATCTCAGGAACTACTGGTCCGATTTGAAAAATTCTTTCGGTGTTAGATAGCCCATTTATCGAGGAAGGCTATAGGCTATATTTTATCACGCTAATACTAATAGGAGCGAAGAAATAGAGGAATGTGGAAAAAACGGGGGAAATTATTTGAAAGGGTTTATCTCACGAACTACTAGAGAAATTTTTTGTTATTTGGGTCAGATAAGAAGTAGACCACGTAAAGGATCATAGGCTATTTTTTGTAGACTAATTTGTCTGTAAAATATCTAATTTAGGCGGGCGAAGCCGCGCGGAACGTCTAGTAAATTATAAATGCGAAAGTATTACCTGTCTTAACTCTTCACGCCCAAACCACTGAATCAATTTTGCTGAAATTTGGTATGGAGACGAAAGGACGTTGGATATATACATATTATAGATATGTATATTTATCCCGGAATAATAATGCACCGGTGCCCGCGCTATATTATATTTACTTACGTTTAGTTGCGACTTGGGAGCGTCATCATTATAAATCGGAAAGGTCAAAGAGTTCTTTGTTTGCATCGAATAGGCTCTGAAATGAATAAACTACTGTTTACTGATTTTCATTTTTGGCACAAATGTAGAGTATACTGCATACCTGAAATTAGAAAGGACAAACGTTACTTTCTATGTAGGTACGGGAAACCGTAACTCGCGTAAACGCGAGTTACATTTTGCTCGAGCGGAATCGAGGAAAAATCGAATTGTTGATTAAAATTACTTCTATAGGTACCTAGGTACGATTCGTGACTAATTATGGTGCTGTGGTCTATAATAGGGTTGTTGAGGAAGTGATTATGAGGAAGAGGAGGAGGAAGAGGAATTGTCACGCGCAAATTTAGAGGATGCGGATGAGGAAGAGGATATTTTATGAGGAAGAGGATGCGGATGAGGAAGCGGATGAGGAATAGGATGATAGGAAATCATAAATATAATAGCGGACCCAACCCAAAAGAAATTGTCCTGTCTGTACATAACAATACAAAAAAAAGACAGGTTGCACTCCGGGAGTTCCAGCAGAAGTGAAAACTTGATTAATTAACGTTGTGCATTATTTTTTTAACCCATTTTTTATGAAAATTGATTTTTAAAAAATCAATTATTTTAAATTAATCGAAACCCTTACAATCGATTAAATTTTTAACCCATTTTTTATGAAAATAGATTTTTAAAAAATCGATATTTTTATGTAATCGAAACCCTTACAATTTTTTAACCAATTTTTTATGAAAAAAGTTTTTTTTAATTATTAATCGAAACCCTTACAATCAATTAAATTTTAAACCCATTACTTATGAAAATCGATTTTTAAAAAATCGATTTTTTTAATTAATCGAAACCCTTACAATCGATTAAAAAATATCGACAATCGAAAAAAACAATCAATTGTTCGATTAATCGATTTCGATGTTACAACACTACTCCCAACCGTCTTACGGTTTTTCGATCAGCACGAGAATCTGACGCAAGTTTCACAGTTTTTACCCATCCCACAAAAGTGCTCAACGCCGCTAAAGAAGTTTTCACTTCAAAAATTATTAAAAGGGCATTTTCCAGTGGACCAAACTATGAATCTAAACCATTCTCGAAACACACACAATATAGAACCATCAAAATCGCTCCAGCAGTTAAGGAGGAGTTCGTGTGCCTGCCTTTTTTGTGTTTAACATTCGATCGTGAACGCGTTTGGCGTTTAAGTAAGATTTTGTATGGTATTTGTACAGCGCCACCTGCTCACGGGAGTGAGCCCAGCCCAGTGAGTAATCCCATACAAAAAAACGCCAAACGCGTTAACGATCGAATTTGAAACAAAAAACTCACACTCGGCACACAGTACATACACAACACACGCACACAAAAAAAAAGATGAGCGAATAATACAATTCTCGCGCTCTGGCGTGTGCGTTGACATGATTGGATACGCGACGCGCATGCGCAGTGAAATTCCTCATAAATTCCTCTTAAATTTTGAGGAAGCGATAGCGGAAGAGGATTTTTTTTTTTATTTATGAGGATGCGGTAACGGTTGAGGAATCCAAAATATTGCGGAACTTCCTCATTATGAGGAAGCGGAAGAGGAATCCTCAGCAACCCTAGTCTATAACTCTATAATATGTCGGAGAATCGAAGACGTGAGTAGATGAAGTGGGTAACTAATAATTTTAAAATCTTTGTTTTCTGCAAACATACTTCATCGTCTGACTAATGGTTGGTACTACTAATATAATATATTCTGTGCTAATGGTAAGTAATTTACATGGTTTGTTCAAATGATAGAATATAGAGGAAAAGAGTACCTACTTAATAATAGGCTACTTGACCTATATTCAATTTCATTGAACTAATGCATATTTCTAGTAGAACTTGGCCTAGGAAATCGGATTTCACCCTTATCATCAAATAAAAACGTATGATTGATAAATAAAGTCGATTTGAAAATATGATTTTATGAAAATAGGATTTGTACTGACGAAAACGCTTTTGCGGTACTTCCGATTTGGATGTGACGTCATCCTCATACTAGTTTAATATCTTTTATTCATCGAGCTCGTTATATGTAAGTTTATTTGTACATAAATATTAAGAATAAGCCTAGAAATATTTGTAAAATATATTTTCTTAAATAATTCAAATAAAACATCAGTTTTATATATTATCTCCATTTATTGTAGACAGGAAATGAAATGGCCAAAACTTTTCTCCAAAAGTTTTCAACATTACAAATGATTTCTAATATCTTATATTATTATTTTATAATTTTTGGGCACTTTTAGACTCGTACATTTAGCACATTAAAAATTTTTCAATAAAGAGAGTTTAAAATACAAAACGTATGACGTCACACTATGGCGGACAGTGTTTTCGGCGCCATTTAAAAGGCATGATTTTCAATCAACATTTTTATGGGTTTCTACTGTGTAAAATATTAAAATATTAGATTTTTTTGTGAAAATGAATGATAAAGAAGCGATTAGAATGAAGAAAAAAAATAGGTCAAGTAGCCTATTTCGCATAAGTTATAAAATGTAAACACTTCATCGACATAATATGTAGGTACGTCTTCAATTATGAACTTGCACGACACATCGTTTTGTGTAGTCCTTCAAGGATGTATGCAGTATGACGTTGCAACATAGTACCTACCTATAATTATGTATTATGTAAGGTACACTAACTTGAGAGTTGAGACTCGATATTTTGAAGACGTCATTACGGCCCAGCTACATAATCGCATATATTACCAGATAATAGTCTCGAGATATTTTGACTGGCTTGTAGGGTTCTACGGGTACAGAGTACGGACCAATGGTGAATGACAACATTGTTTATTCTGTTTGTTTGTCTTTGAACAATGTTGAATCGTTTTCTATTTTTAAAGCCCCTTTTCTATTTTTCTTATCTTGAAGATCTCCAATCAGCAGTTTGGAATTAAAGCTATGTGTGGCGCGAAGATATTAATCGCTAGACGTGTGGCGCACTTTGCCACACTCACTATTAAGAGAAGGTTAACTATAAATTAATAATAATAATAATAATAATTAGATTAAATTATGACAATGAACGGTTCATAGTCCATGATTCCAATGAGGTTTTTAATTACCTACTGCTAAGTGCTAGCAATTACTGTGCGGAAAATCTTTTATTACTAGTTAACTAGATACCTATATAGATCTACCAGGATCTGATGGCAAAAAAGGGGAAAAAAGATATTGACGCTACCAATACCGGGGGAAATTGGAGCAAAACGTTTGATACTTTTTTCCAGATTAAAGCGGCTGATTCTGTGTGTGATACATGCAAACTATGATATTATTATAATATGAAAAACTCAAAGTAGAATATAATTGCATGCCAATGTTGCATGCAAATGTATTACTTTATCTATGGTAAAAAAATATCCAATGATCAACACTGACCTCCATTTTAAACAAGTATATTGGAGGTCAGTGAATGATCAAGGATATCTTTTTTTTTTAAATCTCTCATCCGAATTTGCCATGAGATCCTTTAAAATTCTACGAAGGCGGAAGGACTAGGCGGTATGCCGTATGGCCTGCGCTATGCCATTGCATGGGCGTCATGAACTTATGACTCATACGCCATGGGCGAAAAGAAAAAAAATGACACTTTGAGTTTTGACAATTAGGCTGTCAAATTTCAAAATATGTCAAAAAGTTATAAAAAGAACAAAATTCAAATTAGAAATTAGAAATTAAACAAAATAGAAATTAGAAAAAGAAACCCAGCTATTAGCTAACTCTGGTCCCTGAACTTTTGTGCAAGTCGCAAGACACTGTGAAAAGTTTGAAGTTCGCCGGTTTACGTGGATTGTGAATTGTCATTTGTCAGTACTCATTACTCAGTAGGTACTAGGTACCTACTCAGTTGTCGTACGGTTTATTTAAAGGTTTCCCAATGATATTCATTGAGTTTTTACCCTGTGTTATGAAAAGTTATCAAAAGCTAGTATCTCTTTCATGTCCTGTGGCCCAATTTTCAGTTAATCCGCTGTTTGAAGCTTCATTTTCCTCCCTTGTATTTTCTCCAGATATCATTTTAAATTTTCCCATAGTGAAGGGTTCCCCCGTTGCTAACAACCAATTTAATGCCATAATAAGTGATAAATTTAAGGATTGGACTTTGATTTACACTGACGCTTCAAAACCATCGGATACTTCTTGTGTTGGTAGTGCCGTTTGGATCCCAAAATTTAATGTTATCATTAATAATAAATTGCCTTCGCTTTCTTCGGTTTTTAATGCAGAGTCTCTAGCGATTTTTGATGCGCTTTCATTTGTGGAATCGCACAAACCTAATAAGACAATTATTATGTCCGATTGTAAAAGTTCCCTGGAAGCAATTTTGTCAAACCCCTTTAGATTTAAATTTCCTTTAATTTTTAAAATTAGGGAGATACTATTTAAATGCTATTGTAGCAACATTCAGGTTGTACTTGCTTGGATCCCTGGTCATAGTGGGATTATAGGAAATGAATGTGTGGATATATATGCCAAAGAAGCTGCAAATTCTGGTGGTTTACACAATTTCCAAATTTTTTGCCACGATCTTTTGCCTCTGGCCAAGTCGCATTTGACTTTGGAGTGGAATACTGTTTGGACTGAGTCGAGTAGATATAAAGGATGTTTTTACGCTGAAATTCAAGATTCAGTACCTAGTCGACCGTGGTTTTTTAAATATTTGAAAGCTAATAAGCCTGTATGCTCTACTATCTGTCGGCTACGTCTGGGTCACTCATGTAATCCAGTATTTCTAGCTAAAATAAGGGTGAGGGATAGCTCATTGTGTGAATGTGGCTTGGATGAAGGCTCTCCAGATCATATATTTTTTGCTTGCGAAAACAACCTTTCATTGTACGATTACCTTCCTCCTAATATTCCTCATCTGTTCTCTCATCTGTCATCCATTTTTTCTGTTTTATTATATCTTGTATTTGCATGGTCGCATGAAGGCAGCACTCATTACCCGTGCCCAGTGCATGGCAATCAGTTTGCGTTATATTATATAATATGTTATAACTGTACATATTTTTCGCCTCAACTCTGACGCTGGTAACTCCTAAACGGGGAGGCTTACGCCAAAGAAGAAGAAGAAGAGTTTTTTATTAAATATATCATTGAGGTTTCCTCAAAGATTTTCCTTTCCCCGGCCAACTGCCAAGATACTTGTTTCTTTAATAACTTTCTTGTTACAGGTAAAATTGTGTGAGCATAGAAGCTAAGAATGTCTGAAGAATCTAAAGTTTGTGCGTTCTATTCCGGGAAAAACTTTTTTATAACTGGTGGAACGGGCTTTGTCGGATTATGTTTAATCGAGAAAATACTACGATGTATTCCCGATGTCGGCAAAGTTTACTTACTTATGAGACCAAAGAAAGGAAAGGAAATTAATGAGAGACTTAAGGAGTTCCACACGAATCCGGTGAGTATTTAAATTTAAATTATAAGCTAAGTAATAAAATTGTACCATCGAGGAAATTGATTCCTATGCAGTTGATAGACCAACGTTATTTGGTCGAATATGTCAAGTCAATGTTAATTGTGATCGTCGGCTGGGTTTGACGTAACGCAACCAAAGTACGCAGGTCCCCGATCTGCATAGGAATCAACTTCACTGATAGTACATTGAATAATGGATTACATTTACATAAAACATGTACTTCATTGTGGGCTTATTTAAATCTACTGACCACTACCCATGCAAGCCATCCTCCATAAGGCAGGGTGCACTTAGTCGGGGAGGCAGACCATAAGTTTTTTAGTATGTAGTAAATATTTATTATTTATTGCAGGTTTTTGAGAAGCTTCTAGAGAAAGAAACTGTGGAGATATTTAACAAGTTAGTGCCCATTGCTGGTGATGTTGGATCTGATGATTTAGCCATCAGTCCAGCCGACCGGCAGGTCCTTATTGACAATGTCAATGTTGTCATCCACTCAGCTGCCACTCTAGACTTTGAAGAGAACCTACGACCAACTGTTAACATCAATATATTAGGTACTCGGAGAATTACCGAGCTGTGCCAGCAAATCAAGAATTTGAAGGTAACATTATTTATTATAGCTAAAGCTCTTTATGTAAATTATACAAAATTACTTGATACACTACCACAGCATCATCTTCTTGATGAATGCAAAAAAGTACTAGTAACATACCCTTTTTATATTTACATAACAGTTACATATCCATACTTCCATACTAATATTATAAATGCGAAAGTGTGTCTGTCTGTCTGTTACTTCACGCTCAAACCGTTGAACTGATTTTGCTGAAATTTGGCATGAAGATACTTTGAGTCCCGGGAAAGGACATAGGATACTTTTTGTCCCGGAAAAATGTATGTTTCCCGCGCGATAAACGAGTTGTGGCGCAACGGAGTTGCGGGCGTCATCTAGTATGATTATAATTTATACAGGCAAGATTTAATTTTATCACAAGCTTTTTATATAATTTAAAAAATAGGGAACTTAATTTTTTTTTAATGAATATAAGCTCTTATATTACTCACTGTTGCTAGTCTTAAGTTATTTTTTTTTTTGTCAAAATATTATGCATCGAGAGAGATAACTTTTAGGGCCAACTCCAACAAAGTCTTTTAGTGTTAACAGCTTGTTTAAAATGTCATGTCTTCTCTTTCATTCATATGAAAACCTTCTAAGAAAAAGTGAGTGGAAGAATCGAACAAGTAACATTTCGTAACATACGGACAGTAACTCATTTTTTCCCTAATTATTCTAATAAAACTTGTAACTTATCTACTTCATAACCTAGCTAATAAATCTGGCTACACATATAATCCATAGTTTTTCCATTTCAAATAATTTTTCCGGCCCTAATGCCTCCTTTTAAGCAAAAAAACGGGAAGTTTTTTCATGTTACTTACCTTATTCTTCCACTCACGGCTTGAATTGTTATTCCACTTTCAGGTGTTGGTGCATGTGTCTTCTGCATATGTCAACTCATATCTAACAGAAACTACAGAGAAGCTGTATGATGCCCCTGCAGATGTTGAGAAGGTCATCGAACTCACCAAAATAATGTCCGATCAAGCTCTACTTGACATAGAAAAGGAGTAAGTTAGCAATAATTATTAGAATGCTGTACTGCAAGTTGTTATTATTAAAATGAATAGTTTCAGATTAGCATAAAATTCATTCACTCTACATTTTACATAATAATGAATAAGAATTTGCATTGCAAATTAAATTCCTAAATTTATTTGACTCTTACATAATTTTAATTCATAAAACAAAGAGACACACTACATCCTATATTTTATACTAACTCTTTTTTTCCACTGTTGGGAAAAAAGTTGCAATCATTCTTATCCATACTTAATCTTATATAATATAAAATTCTCATGTCACAATGTTAGCCACGAACTCCTCTGAAACGGCTTTACTGATTTTTACCAAATTTTATATGCATATTCAGTAGGTCTGAGAAGCGGCTACTCGGTACTTTATATATTGATAAGTGCATTTGTGGAATAATTAATAGTAAATTATTACAACCTGAGACTGACGGCGACCATTGTTTGTGCGACGGGATAGCTATCGACGTTGTCATGGCGACATACTTATTTAGTCACTTCAATAAAATTATAGTATGGGTGAAATACTTTATATAATATGGCAAAGCAACGTTTGCCGGGACAGGTAGTAATATTATAAATCTGAAAGTGCGTACGTCTGTCTGTTATCTCTTTACGCCCAAACCACTGAACCGATTTTGATTAAGAGGAAATAGGGTAATAGGGGAGTGTAGGGATGGGAACGGAAGGGAATAGGGGAGGGTAGGGAAGGGAATAGGGTAGGGGATTGGGCCTCCGGTAAACTCACTCACTCGGCGAAACACAGCGCAAGCGCTGTTTCACGCCGGTTTTATGTGAGAACGTGGTATTTCTCCGGTCGAGCCGGCCCATCCGTGCCGAAGCATGGCTCTCCCACGTATAAATTGTTTATTGTTTTTCTATAATATTATGTGTCTGTTGCAGGGTGCTGAAGGATCATCCAAACACATACACGTTCACAAAGCACTTGGGTGAACATGAAGTCAACAAGTGTGCTGACAAGTTCCCCTGCACTATTGTCAGACCATCCATGAGTTAGTATTCTCTCAACCAATGTGTAATCAACTACTTGCAAATAAGAAGGCTTCTGAAGATGACTGTCATTGCTTAAAATATTGTTGACTTGCTGGTTTGGACAATATAGAACCTTGTAAAAAAACTCTACAGTAACATAGAATATGTGCCTAAAACATTAAGATTTAAGACGAATGTGAATAGATCAAAATCGTCAAAATATCAAGAAGTCATATTCCCAATATCATATTCCCCATAAATATCGAAACAATTTTCAGTCGTGGCGTCGTGGAAGGAGCCTATCCCCGGCTGGACCTGCTCTAAAGTCGGCCCTCAAGGATTCCTCATGGGCGCTTCAAAAGGTAATAATGATATAAAATAGGAAAAAATAAGGAAAATCGCGATTATTAAGAGATAGTGCCCCCTGAGATGTGATACGTAATAATGAGGATTAAGCGTCTTGTGCGATGATTTTGTTTTCGAACTTCTTCGTCATAATAATTGACGACCTCTGCAGCTCAAGCCGGGGGTCGCGGGTTCGAATCCCGCCGACGGAACAAAAAGTTTTCAAAGTTCCTGGGTCATGGATGTGTATTAAATATGTGTATCATATAATAAAAATCTTAAAAATATAGTATAAATGTATTAAATATATTTCCTTTGTCTGGTACCTGTAACACAAGTCCTTCAGGTACTTAGCACGGGGCCAGACTGACGTGGTGTGAAGCGTCCATAGATATTATAAAAAAAATAATAATAATTGAAGGCGTGAGTGGAAGAACCAGATAACTAATTTCAAATAATTTTTCCGGCACTAAAGCCTCCATTTTAAATGCAAAAAAAACGGCAATTTTTTTAACTGTTACTTATTCTGGTTTTTCCACTCACGTCTTCAATTAGCAGGCAGAGAGGCAGGAGAATTGGCTAAGATTCAGGTATAAGGTATTGTATAAGTTGACCCAACAAAAATTCTTATATATGTCGAAAACATGCATTGATTGATTGTCACTTGACAGGCGTGGTGCGGCGTCTGCCGATGTGCGAGACGAACATAGCGGACTACATCCCCGTCGACGTCGTCGTCAACCAGCTGCTAGTCGCAGGGTGGAAGGCGGCCCAGGACAAGTGAGTACACCTTCCCCGATAAGGCTGGTTTTAGTGTCACGCGACCGTCGGTACGGATCGCTCCGTATAGAGTATACGGAGCGATCTGTACCGACGGTCTATACTATAGACTATAGAGTATAGACCACAGACATAGATCAAGATAGATACCGCACGTGTATGGACTTCGCGTGCCATATCGCGTTACCAAACGACGAGCAATGCTCGTCTTTTCAAAGTCTGTTCTTTAGTCTGCGCTCCACCGTTATCGGAATAGAACGTTAATCGGATTGAAAAAATGCCTAATTGTGCCGTATAGAGCTGTAGAATTTCGAATACAAACATTGGCCTAGATAATGGACACGTTTCTTATCATCAGTACGTCACAGTACGTAGGACAAAAGTGGCACGCCCGTTTTCATACAAATAATAATAATAGCTCCCACACTGGTTTCGGTGACGGTGGCCGGTTTCATGTTTCGGAAACCAGGCCAGCTACGCAGGAGTAATTTTATTGTGCCCAAGTGTGTGCGCAGTACACAAGAGCACTCTCTATTCCTTTACTCTCATAACCCAGTGGGACAGCAGACCGACACGACCGGCGAAATATCATGTTTCCAACGCGGGAATCGAACCCACGACCTCCGAGTCAAGAGCCGCGCTAGCCACTAGACCACGGAGGCGTTTCATACAAATGGAGGGACATGCGGTATCTATCTTGATCTATTCTATATCTGTGGTATAGACCGATCGGTATAGTAATAAGCTTTAAGGAGCCTTTTAGAGTAATGCCAACGGGTCCATACGGACGTCCGCATTACTCCTTAAAGCTTAATACAGATCGGTCTATAACTATATACGGAGCGATCCGTACCGACGGTCCGCATGACGGAACACACAGAAAATTTTGAGTGATCTCTTTCACTAGTGCATGAATATATTATCCGTCATCTATAATACCTATAGGTACTTATTGAGTAACATAGCTCGGTCAAGGAGTACGTAGAAATTGGTAATAACCTAGTGCGACAGTAAAAGAGGTGTCGATGTTCTATCAGAGAAGTTGATTCCTAATTAGATTCCTAAGTAGTTTGGTCGAGTTACGTCAAACCCAGCCCACAGATCCCAATTAATATTGAATTGACATGATCCACTGACCTCCATTATACAAGTACCCTGGACTGATGATACCCTTTGAAATGACTCAGCTCCCCCATTATCAGGGATAGGAATTAAATTTGACGTAAAAATGACGTTTGAAAGTCGCCATCATGTCGCCATATTTGCGCTGATAGCAGTTGTGGGAGTATTTGGAACTAATACTAGTGATGTACAACTGTATTTTCTATTATCGATGAAATGTTTCCAGATTCAGATAATGTCGACCATATGACAAAAATTTTAAATTTAATAATACAAACGCTACTTAATATTTGTATTAAAGATTACAGACTTCCTCTCCGTAATTTAGATAGGCGTAATAAATTAACAATGATTTCATACGTAAATAACGTGAAGTAGCAGTACCTATCTATAATCCATTTATTTTTACCAGTTTGCACTACGAAAAACTGAAAACAAAACTGAAGATAAGCTTCTAACAAAAACTTTGTTGTATTGTATTTTCTAATTTCATTTCTAATATTATCAAAGTGCTAAAGTGTATCGCATAAAAGCTGAACAGAGCTGAATAAGTGTTCTGTGTGATTAGACCCTAACTAATCTATACCATATAATATTATAAAGCGGAAGAGTTTGTTTGTTTGAACGCGTAATCTCAGGAACTGCTGGTCCGATTTGAACAATTATTTCAGTGTTAGATAGCCCATTTTACATATTTTATCACGCTGAGACTAATAGGAGCTAAGAAATAGAGGAAAATGTGGAAAAAATGGGGGAATGTATAACGTGAAGGATTATAATATAGGCTATTTTTGTGGACCAATTTGTCTGTGAAATTATATATTTACGTGGGAGAAGCCGCGCGGAGCGTCTGGTAATAATATAAAAGTTCCCTATTTATTTATGGATCTAGCAAGCCAATTTTTATCTATTTACTTTATCTCATTTGATTTTCGCCATTTTGGCGCTGATTGCAGAAGTGCGAGGGAAATTAACTAATTGGATAATGCGATACATAAATAAATATAGAACGTTTGAATACACTTTTTTATTGGGGTGGAGTAGGAAAGGTATTTATAAATAATAAAAATATATGTGCGATACTTTAACATTGTATTTTATTAGTTACCGTTACACAGTTACAGTCTGTCAAGAAAGAGTAGACGCTGAAATAAATTTTCCAAACATAATCACGATCAAATGGTAGTTTTTGCGTCTTGTATTTTCACAGAGAACGTTTGTACCCTTCAAATAGTAACGGCAAGCGGTAGTAGCAATTTTCGGACGCCAACCAGGCTTTTCAATTTTTTTCAACCATAATTCCAGTCTTCCTTCGTCAGACGGAAACCTGTCAATTATTATAAGAGCATTATATGTATTTGATAATAAAAATCGGTAATCGGAGATTTCAATACAATTATTATATATACACACCGGCATATTTAGCGGAACACAAAAAAAAGGTCCATAATTTAAAAAATATGGTTTTATTTTAAAATCTACTTACTACACTTCTTTTGTTATTTAAAATTTCATTTGTTTTACTTAAAATTAGATCACATTATGAACAAAATTTGCGAGTAAAGGCTATTTGTGAAAAATGGTACATTTTTGAACTTTTCATGTAACCGGGAAAAGTGAAAATTATTATTAAAATAACAATTAATTAAATTAAAAAAAATGGTGATTAATATCGCGTATTTCCTCCACGTGCTCTTATTAAAGTTTCTAACCGTCTAGGCATACTGAGAATTATGTTATCGATGATCTCCTGGGATAGTCTCCGCCATTCCTCAACTACGGCGATTCGCAGTTCACCCACGTTGGCAGGAGCTGGAATTCTTGACTTAACTTTTCTTTTCAGCAAGGCCCAAACGTGCTCTATTGGGTTCATATCCGGTGATCTCGCCGGCCACTCCATAACAGTGATATTCATATCATTAAGATAAGCTTGTGTTGCCCGAGCGGTATGCGGCCGAGCATTATCCTGCATTAAAACAAAATCGTCACCGATATATGGGGCAAACGGTACGACATTTTCTTCTAAAACTTCTCTGATATAGCGGTCCGCAGTCAGACTCCCTCTGTCAATCACTACCAAGTCTGTGCGAGCTCCCAAACAAATGCCCGCCCAAACCATTATTGATCCACCACCGTATGCAACTGTAGTTTCCAAATTTGTCTGAATGTAACGTTCTCCTTTGCGTCTGTATATTCTTTGCCTGCCGTTAATTTAATTTAAGAGAATTCTGCACTCATCACTAAACAATAACTTACTCCATTGGTCCGCATTCCAAAGTCGATGTTCCTGAGCAAAAGTTAACCTGTTTCTACGATGATTTACCTCGAGCCTTGGAGCCTTGGCGGGCACAAATGAACCCAAATCAGATTCTTCTAACCTTCTTCGTACCGTACGCTCACTTACGGTTACTCCCCGAACTGCTTCTAACTCATGTCGGGCTTGGACGGCCGTCAAACGGGGGTTCCTACGTACACGAAGCCGAATGAAACGATCATCCCTACTCGAAGTGCGTCTTTTTCTGCCTTGTCCTGCTCTTCTCACATAAGTGCCAGTCTCCCTGAATCGTTTGACACTGCGATGGACCGTTGAAATCGATTGACGAAGATGTCTGGCTATTAATCTGTATGTTAGACCAAATCTTCGCATTTCGAGTGCCCTAGCAATCTCCGTTGGGGCTAAGTCAGGCATAATTCAGTCCTCAACTCCAAAAAGATACAAGATAATTTTTTTTTTACAAAAAAAAAACAATATTTGAATGAAAAATTTAAATAAAATTCAGAAGGGAGAAATACTCGAAGTTCGCTCTACATAAGGTATATTCCAATAAAATTAAAACAATTGCATAAAATGTGATGTTCAATTGTTTTCCTAATTTGAAATTATTTTTTTTTTATTAAATGACGTATAAACCAGCCAGCAACCTTATATGATACTTATATCAAACCTTTTTTTATGTTCCGCTAAATATGCCGGTGTGTGTATTATATCGATAAGTTTTATCGACAGAAAACTCCAGCACTATTGAATTTTATTGTTTATCTAAAATCGGTAAAACAAAGGTAAATATGTGGTGAATACGGTATAATAAGATTAGTGCCACATTTTTAAGTGCCTTTATTATCAATAAATGTTTAATATCGTAGAAATTAACTGTTAAAATCGCTTACTTGTGAAATGTAACCGCACATCCCTTTTTGTACCGCGTTTTACATAACATATACTCTTTCATAGTTTAACTATGAACTACCACCACTTATTTATATATTACTTAATCGCGTAAAGCCTTTTAAAACACTTTAAAAACACGAAAACAATTCAAACGATTAAGCCATAGAGAATTAAAATACATCAAAATACATACATGGTTACCAATGGTTACGTCAAATTTAGTTCCTATACCTGATAATGGGGGAGCTGATTCCGCTTCAAATAGGCACAAAAAAAAGTGGGTATCATCGATCCAGCGTACTTGTACTTGTACTTGGCGTTGGTCTGTCAACTGCCTAGGAATCAATTTCCTCGATGGTACTACCTGTCTGTATGTGGGCCCCTAGACTATGGAGTGTAGATAGAGGAGAACTATCTCTGTATGTAAAAAGTGTCCACTGAAATGCGTTAAATTAGGGTGGCGTCACAGTAGCAACAGGGTAAATTTTAAATCATTTAGCAACTTTTATTTCAGCTATTTTAGGTTATATTTTACAAAATATATTGGTATTAACCCAGTAATTCTATTTCTATTTTGTTCTATTCAATTTGTCCTATTCTATTCTATTCAATTTATATTTTGTACATTCTTTCCATACCCTTTGCTGCAGCTAGCGCCACTCTTGGAGGATATTTCAACTGTTATTTACTGCGTACAGCTGGACACTTTTTCAAATATCTATCATATAAGTTCTCCTCTATCTACGCTCCATACCCTAGACGAGCAATTTTATTGCGCTACATCACGTATTGCGTAATATTATTGACCGTTTAGGGTTCATATTGAACATTGCGTGCCTTCAATCTAATTATTGTCAAATAACCTGCTCAATAAAATTTAAACGTGATATTGACAATACAATTGATCGTCTAGGGGCCGGCTAACACTCTGTCTTTTAAAGAAACAGTAGCACAATGTACTTGTCTCTTTTACTCTCTCACTCATGCGTCACGGACTTTCCGGATAGCATTGCTGTTGGTTATTTCCGTCGTATGCCGCTCCATTCCAAAGTGTCTAAACACATTAGGCTGAATTACGCCGACGTAAATTCCGCCGCGTTTACGCCGCGTATCAAACGCATACAAAATACGGACGGAACGCGACAGACGACACACTATGCCGAATTTCCGTCGAGCCGAGTCGAGCGTAAAGTTCAGCAGCAATTCGGCGGTAATGTTTTGTATAACAACACACTATACGCGACGGAATTATCAAAACCGAACATAGCAAATTCAATCTTAACTCCAAAGCGTTAACGCACACATTGCATCTGAGAATTTTAAATACTCACTTACGCGCGCGTTCCGCAACGGAAATTACGCCGCGAAATTACGGCTCTTCGCGTAATTTATAGTGTGTCGCATCAGACGTAAGCGGCTGAACGTAATTTCGGCCACGTAAATTACGCCTGCGTAATTCAGCCTAGTGTGTTTAGACCCAAAGGGTCTAACTCTTATTCAAAAACTTATGAACCTAATAACCAAATACTTATGGTCTAATTTCTAGGTCCGGTCTGTCGATCTACCACTGCACGTCGTCGACGCAGCGGCCGTTCCGCTGGGGCTCGCTCAACGAGGTGATCAACAACTACATACACGAGAATCCGCTCAAGAGCGCCGTGTGGTACGTGGATATACATTTTAAGCTATTGCATAACTTTTATCGCGGGCTTTGAACGCGGCGACCGAATCTAGAAATCCTGTAACGAAAATACCTAACACCCCCAGTCCGTGCGGCGCTGCCAGCCTTCGGCAAGGTGTTTGTATGCGTGCGACTATACGTATGCGAATTATAATTGCATAAGTTGATAAATAATGCTTTACTGCGGCAGCCCGCGAGTGCCACACATTTTTTATAAACAAACTAACGTTTTTGGCTTGACTATTAGTTTCAGGTAAAAGCATAAAGTAAATATACCTAGCGGAATAGAGAAACAAAAGCCTGAGCAAGCGAGATGTCACTATCAGTAACACCGCGTGGTAAAAAGAGACGTGTGATACATGACAGCAGAACCAACTTTTTTCATCTGTTTGACGTCCACTTACCGGCACGTTGACATTTTAATCTCTTAGAAAGATGCTTGTGTTAGTGTATACGTAAACAAATTTTTACACACAGACGTAAATCAATTCCGGTTTCGTTTAACAGCTCGAGATTGTTTCTCTATTCCGTTAGGTATATTAACTTTATGGGTAAAAGCTACACGTAATAAATTTTGTCTATCATGCAGTCTCTCTCATTCTTTGTGTATATGAAAGAAAAAGCATGATATGACGCATATGCGGATTATTTTTGTGTCAAACACTCAAACTTATCACTTAAACTTGTGGACTGTATTTAGAAGTTAGATGTAAAAGTATAAGATGAATAAAATTATTACGTTTTTAGAAGAATGTTTGATGCGTCCATTTCAAAGGGACCAATATGAAGAAGTGACGTTGACATTTCAATCTTGATATATGACGTCTTGGATACTTGCGTTTGGCCCATTAAAAAAGTAATATAACTGTCTATGATTACTTTAAATCGCGGAATCGCGTACACGGATCCAGTCAATTTGCACTGTGAGTTATTGGAAGTTTAAACTCATGTAATGTGTGACTATCTGTCTTAAAATATCGTTATTAAAAATATAGACACTATGTTTATGCACACGTTAAAGTTACACAATATTGTGCCATTGTCTGTCAAAAGATCTTTCTAACGTATCAGATAAGGACAGAACGTTGTATAACTATGATGCATCTACACACAGTGTGGACCATTTTAATATTAAAGGGGAATATGCTAACATTACACTAAGGGCTGATTTAGGTGCTGCGCAGACGACAGACTATCCGTGACGCACTTTTTAGTCTGTGGAAATAACCTATGCAATTATATGCAGTAACGCACACGACGCGCAAAAAGTCCGGCGCACAAAAAATCCGTGTAATTCGGGCACACCGCACCGCGCCGCATCGCGCTGCGCCGCACAAAAAGTGTGCGAAAAAAATTGAACGTTTGCTTCAACGCGCGCTATCGCAGATGGCGCACACTTAGTTCAACAATTATATACTCTAATCTGTGCTCTAGTCTGCAATCTGCATTTGTAGTGATGTATTACTATGGCGCCAGAGATCGATGTAACGTTGTTAATTCAAGAAATACAAAACAGACCAGCAATTTATAATACTTCTGAGGCAGAATATCTTTATAGAGTATTTAATAAGAAAATTGTGGGAAGAAGTGTGCTGTAATGTATATTCAGCTCCTGTTTGGACATCGTCATAGAGAAATATAATACACGGGGCATAGAGAGCCCCCTCGCAGAATTTTGTCAAAAGTCTGATGTAAATTGATGGCTACATTGCGCCATCTGATATCATCTGCTGTAAACTTTTGGCATGTTATTCATGTATATATATATATATATATATATATATATATATATATATGAGAGCCCCCTCGCAGAATTTTGTCAAAAGTCTGATGTAAATTGATGGCTACATTGCGCCATCTGATATCATCTGCTGTAAACTTTTGGCATGTTATTCATGTATATATATATATATATATATATATATATATATATATATATATATACATATACATGAATATATATATATATATATATATATATATATATATATATATATATATATATATACATGAATAACATGCCAAAAGTTTACAGCAGATGATATCAGATGGCGCAATGTAGCCATCAATTTACATCAGACTTTTGACAAAATTCTGCGAGGGGGCTCTCTATGCCCCGTGTATTATATTTCTCTATGACGATGTCCAAACAGGAGCTGAATATACATTACAGCACACTTCTTATATAAATACTTATGCAGTTTCAGCTTCTTACTATTTTACTTGTATTCAAGTTAATAAAGTTTACAAATCGTAGACTTATCAACTTGAATACATGTAAAATAGTAAGAAGCTGAAACTTATTAACTCTATTAATAACTTTATCAATTTGAACACAATAATTGTTAATTAATAGTAAGAAAGCATGAAGTCTGAAAGTTTTTTAATGAAACATACCTACATAAATTAAAACAAATTTTAGTTTACAGTTTATTTATTCTTAAGTAATTAAACGGTACATAATATGCTTACTTACTTATTACATGAACACAGAATGTTGACAATCATTATTGTATGGAATTATAGAAAACACCGAAATCCTAATGATTTAGAATATTATATCTTCGAAAAATTCGTACACTGCACTCAACTCAACGTGGATCTGCGGATTAATTTCACAAATACCATTGCAAAATCCGTTTTTAGAAACTAAACTACAACTAACAAGCAAAAACGTAAAGGACATTTGCCATATTTGTCAAATATTTCTGACAATATTATGACAAAACAATGACTTAAATATTCTTAGTAAATACTCTTTGGACATGACCAAAGAAGATGTATTATACAAACCCTTTTAATACCGCATTTAGACCCATGATAGTACACGGCGTATTTTAAACGCGCAGATTACGCGTGTATACGCGATTCGAAGGAGATTCGATCGCAAATTTATAACTTAAGCATACGGGGCGATCGTGAAACCCTCTACTGCGCGTATTACGTGCAGATACAGCGATACAGATGCGTTGTAGTCGCTCGTCTCTTTCGGTTTGGTCAGAGACTCTTCTTGTTCAGTTGTACAATGGTTGGGATTTGGGTTGAGACAACGTGTTTTAATCATTGGAGACAACACTGCGGTATGCGGTATAAAAAAGACTTGGTTTAAAGGTCTTGTTACTAGGCCATAAAATCGTATTTAAAAAAAAAAGAGTATACATGTCTAGTCTACGACACAAAGCAACTAGTTGGTCAACTAATTTCGGCGTAAGATCACAGGTGGCGATTAAAAACCACAGATTAAAACTAAATTCACAGATTATGCTACCTAAATTTGCCATTGTATGGAAATGTCCTACCCTTGGTCATCGTTGACGTCTAAAGAAAAAACAAAAACTACTTATCAACTTACCTAACACGCGTAAACCAGCCATAAGGGCCTGTTTCACTACTTCGATAAGTGTTGCCTGTTGGCCAGGATATCCGCAACTTATTATCTATCAGATAATTATGGAGTATTTGTCAGATATGTTGTGGATAGCCTATTCGACACTTATCAGAAAGTAATGAAACATGCCCTAAGTGTTAAAAGACTCTTAAAAAGTATAAAAAGAAGGGAATATGTTGTATGACTTACCTAATGTTTGTTAGTTAGTGCCATTATTATAACGTATACATTTGATCAGGTACCCGCACCTGTCATTCGTGCCGTCGCTGCTGATGTTCCGCGTGTCCGCCATCTTTGTCCACTTCCTGCCCGCCATCTTGTTGGACACAGTTTTGAGGTTAACTGGCGGGAGACCCATGTGAGTGTCAGCTAATGTTTTACAGTCATTATTATTATTATACACAACAAAAAACGTGTTATAAAGATTGCAGGAAGGAAATGCTGTTATAATTTGCTACACAGACATTAGACAGTGATTTTTGCCTCACTAAAAATATAAGGCAAAAAAACAGTTGATATCGTTTTTTAATTAATTCCTTATACATATAATACGTATGCATATTATGAATATATTATGTCATGTTTGGGATTCCTAAAGCTTAGAATAACATTTCTTTTATCCAATTTTTAACCCCCGACAAAAAGGGGTGTCATAAGTTTGACGTGTCTGTCTGTCTGTATGTATGTCTGATATGTCTGTCTGTCCGTGGAATCGTAGCCATCGTAGCCCCAAACGGGTGGACTGATTTTAATATATTATATATATATATATATATATATATATATATATATATATATATATATATATATATATATATATTTTGGTTTGAAGGCTGACATTATTGAGCATGCTGTTTGTTCTTAGCTATAGTCCATCATCATTAATAGCCCGCTCAGTGCTGAAAAATGTAAGTTTGATCTACTTAAAATTTTTGAATTGGGGGTTGTTTTTAAACTTAATTTAACGTTATAGTTTATTCCGTCTGCACAAGAACGTGTGGAACTCGCTGGGTCGGCTGGAGAGGTTCATCTTCACGGAGTGGCGGTTCCACAACGATCGTACACGACAGTTGGCGCAGGAGCTAAATGACGCCGATCAGAAACTGTTCTTTATCGATATAGCGGAGTTGAACGTGAGTATAATACCTCCCAGTTCCCACACCGGTTTCGGTGACGGTGGACGGTTTCATTGAAACCGGGCCGGTTACGCAGGAGTAATTGTATAGTGCCAAAGTGTGTGTGCGCAAGAGCATTGTCTATTCCTTTACTCTCATAACCCAATGGGACGGATGACCGACACGACTGGCGGGGTATCAGGCGCAGGACCGACTTTTACTTGCCCATCCGACGCATAAATCATCTTACTTGTCAGAAAATCAGGTGATGAGCCTGCATTGCCCTAAATTTCAGCGAGTTTTGTGACATAATATCGTAAGTAATATCAATAAAAATGTAACAATGCCTTACTTATTCGTTTATTACAGTGGGATGCGTACTTCAAAAACCTGTACTTGGGTGTGCGGAAATACCTGAACCGAGAGAGTGAGAAGACTATCCCGGCTGCCAGGAGCAAAGACAACATGTGAGTATAAAGGCATCAGATCTTATGGACACAAGTCATCGTAACGCGAACAATAAAAATTGTATCTACTCTGGCTAAATAGTTGCAGTCACATCAATTACGTTTGTAGCGGTAACTAAGTCCGGTTATTGAGTTGCCAATTTAGACGTTCTGAAACCATTGAACTATAACTGCCATTTATTATATATCTTTTAGTAAATATAGATATCTTCTTTCTACATACACAATATATGAGAAGGATATCAATATTTTCGTGCACATATGGAAGATATGTGCACGAAAATATTGTCAACAATAATATCAACAATAACATAATATTCATTAAATAAATATCTTTATTTAACCCATTTAGACCCAAATGAAACTGAGCCGTGGAAAATGTGAAATTTCTTTATCAATTTATAGAAACCAATAAAATTATTAGGAAAACACAAAAAAACTTTTTTTTAACGTTTGTATTTAAAAAATTGCCGTCCTCAAATGGGGCCAATGGGATCATACGGTGTGAAAATTTTCGATACATTCTTTATGAATGTACCGTGTTTTCACACATTTCTCAAATTGCCTTTAACTTTTTTCATGACGTAATGCTAGCCCACCAGAACAACGCAATTGTTGGGACAGTTTTTTGGAAAAGTGACCCTTCATGCTGCAGGTTTGGCAGTACAGATATGTATTGCTGGTTGCAGGATTCTACCGTTTGTGTGACGACCAAATGCCGCCGAAATTGGAGCTGATTCAATTCTTGTTTTTATTACTTTGATGATGCAGCCGCCATGCGTTTGCCACTGCTACATCCAGCAAGTGCGTAAACAGTACCTACCAGTTACCACCAATTTTTGTTTCGTATAACAGTACGAGAAAATCGATTGACCAGTTGACTTGACCCTACGCATGTCCTTGTTATAGCTTTGATAAAAATGCAGAAAGCTAACTTTCACATTCTTTCAACAATAATATATCTGTTTACTTTTCTTAGAAGAAAAACGCTGTAATGGCTTGCCCCGATTGCATAGACATTGTAATCCAGCCGATGCAAAACAAAATCTGATTTAGTTGGTCGAAACGGTAGTCAAATTCGTCGTTTTCTTTTTTTTCATATCCTTGACGGATACGAGAGAACACTTCTCAGTACTGCCTTAGCCAACAGTATCAGTTGCACAATAGCCAGCTTCCCCTTGGAGTAATGAAAAACTGGTAAAAAGACACATGGTTGCAAAGGAAATACGACTAAATATATATTTCCACTGTCATCTTCAATCATGGCAACTTCCTGAAGTCCGCAGTATTTATCATAGCTATTGAATACCCTTCAGTTCATTGATTATACGAAATTGATCGGTGGACAAAAATTGGAATTATTTACATCCAATGTGCCCATTGGCCCCAAATAGGGACACCTGCGGGCCTAAAAAGGCCACATTACGCAATACTGATAAAAAGAATTCAATTACCGAATTCTTAGCAGTTCCTCTAAAATTTCGTAAAATGGACGCATTCTCTATCAATACTGCTCCAATTCAATACATCCGTAGATTCATATTTCTGGCATATGTTGCCACATAAAAATAATTTAATCGATTTTAAGCGACCTTACCGATTATCTGTATTTGTATTAAAATTGTGAGTCAAAAATGTTTTGTCATATAAAGTAATAATATTTCTTGTTAAAAATCGATCAAAGCGATCAAATGTACGGTAAAAAACTCGAGTTTAAAGTAAAAAATATCAGAAAAGGTTTCGTTTTATACGACTGGCAAGAAATAAACGTCTTAAGTGTCATAATCTTCTAATTGTCAAATGTCAACCATAAAAATGCAATTTTATTTGTTTACGTTGGTCATTGGTGTTGAGAACTAGAATTTTTTGTGAAAAAAATCTACGAACACTTCAACCACCAATGTTAAAACTGCATTAGGGCGAAACACTTGAGTTTTGAGCAATAAATCTCGGTTAATTTGGTGGCTCACACAAGCTGCGTTGTGGGAAGTTTATGGAAACTCACCAAGACGAAAAAAATTAAGTTTTACGATGGAATTCGATTTTAGCAAAGTTTTTTACTGCTCTCGTTTTGTTAGGATTGTGTTGTTCTTCAAATCAGTGGCTCTTTGCATCGCAAGGCGTAAAGTCTCGAAATTTTTGAACTTGCATAAAGTTTTTGGAATTACTGAGTAAGTACACTTATCTTAATTCATAAATAGGAAATATACATTTACTTGTACAATTATATTACTACATGTGGTAGATTAATAATCAATATTATAATTAATTTATATGTACTTAGTTATATTGAAAAAAAGAAGAAAATTATTTGTAATGAATTGCTAACATTTTGATATACGTAATTCAATTGTTTGATTTTATTACATTTGATAAGAAGAGTAATTGTTCAAGTTTGATATAATTCCTAACACTTCTTTTAGGTACAATGGAGAAACGTCTACCTAGCAGAGTGTCTGAGGGTCAGTGGAATATTTTAATAGATTTCCTTGAGCAACACCCTAATCTAGCTAGAGCACGTGGATATAACAACAGTGCGCATGGAAGAGCTGAGTCATTCCGCTTGTGGCAAGAGGTGGCTAACTCGTTGAATGCAGAAGGTTCTGGTACAACTAAATCTCCGAAGGAATGGTCTGTTGTAAGTACTTTAGATTAAAATTGTTATTTTTTATGTTATCTATTGTAATTTTATTGAAAAATTATTATATTTCTTTTATTCACAGTATGTTAGCAACTATAAAAGTAAACTGAAAAAGATAGTTGCTGATATAAACACTGACTGCAGTAGCACTGGCGGAGGGCCTCCCAGGTTAAGTGCAAAATTAGCAGACTGGGATACAAGATTTCTGGCCCTTTTAGGACCAGGATTTGGCCAGGCAGAACCTCGGGTGCTGGTTCAACCCTTTCCTAATGAGGTAATTTATTTTATTTTTCACTAACTTCAAAAAAGGAGGAGGTTCTATGTTTGTTTATTTTTATAGTAAATATTCTAGCATATGCATACAAAATTCATGTAATAAAATGAATTAAGAATAAAGTTTATTTCTTACAGCAGCCTTCCACCTCTGCACAAACACCTCAAATGTGCGAAGTAGGAGATATTATACAGTATGTATAGATTTTGTCATAATTTAAATAGTGTTATAATAATTAAATCTAACTTACTCCATACTTCCATACTAATATTATAAATGCGAAAGTGTGTCTGTCTGTTACCTCTTCATGTCCAAACCGCTGAACCAATTTTGCTTAAATTTGACATGGAGATACTTAGAGTCCTGAGGAAGGACATAGGATAGTTTTTTATCCCGAAAAATGTACGGTTCCCGCGCGATAAACGAGTTTTGGCGCAATGGAGTTGCGGACGTCATCTAGTAGTTATTATTTCTATTAAATGTAACATTTTAATGTTTTAGAACATCGGAGGAAGCAGTTCCAGTGGAAATTGAAGAGGAACTTCTAGTACTACCTTCGGAGATACCTAATAATGACAACAGGCCATTATTGCCTAGACAAAGAAGGCAAAAAAGGGTTCGCAGTAAGTTTTACCTTTTGATTGTAGGTATATAGTGCAAAAGAGATATTCATTTATTAGTGTTATGCAAAGAGAGATTCATTAACTGTACAACCGATAAAAAATAAAATTTATTGTTTAGTTGAAAAAATGGCCAAGTGCGAGTCGGGCTCGCGTACGAAGGGTTCCGTACCATTTAAGAGCAGAAGTGGGCAAATAAATTGTATTTTTGTATGGTAGCCCCCTTTAAATATTTATTTTATTTTAATTTTATTATTAATTATTAAAATTCTAATACTATTAAGAACTTTGTAAAACTCAACTCTCTAGCTATTACCGTTCTTGCGATACAGCCTGGGGAGACAGACAGACAAACATTGAAGTCTTAGTAATAGGGTCCCGCTTTTACCCTTTGGGTATGGAACCCTAAAAAGAAGAACAAATTGATAACTTTATAGCCATGATAAACAATACTTTGCTCTTCTTATGTGTTGCTAAGGATATTTTTCAGTATATTATTAATCTAAACTCTTTTGTTTCAGCTCGGCCACTAGCTCCTTTAGATGAGGCACGGAGAATACTCTCCCAAGTTGAGATGCAGCGTGCTGCAGCAGATGCTGCTAGTGCTGAAGGTCTTCAAAATATAGGACTTAATTTAGGACGTTTAGCTAATATAGCTGAGCAATACTTTCAATACATAGTTTCTCTTAGACCTGCATAAAAGGTCTAATGATAAAATATGATATCGGCAGGTTTCTGTTTCCTTGATAATTAGTACTTAACCATTATATTTTCATAACGATTTTAAAATTGAAATGTTATACTTTATATTTGATATCTTGGGATTAAAAATATGGACATTACTTTACTTACTTTTTTCTTTTAGAACATCATAATTACAAAATTTTAACTTGTAGACGTGTATTTGTTTTCATAGTTGTATTTAAATATTTTTATGTCATTACTAATTAGTAAGTAAGTCTCTTTTATGATTCCTTGTGTTATAGTAAGTACTTTGAATATTATTATCAACCATTAAAAATAAAAACAATTTCACTCAGCAAATTCACATTTTTATTTAAAAAAAACCTGCACACAACTTTCTATAGAATAATTTATTGCATAAATGTGTTATAATATAAAGGTCTTACAATATTGGTACATACATGGATCCAACATTCTGCCTTGTAAGTGGCGTGCAAAATAATTTAAAATTTTACAGGGCATATTAACAAAATACTAAAATTAAATAATAAAGTCATTACACAAAAGATAACATTATTTAAATCAAAAATTAAAAAAAAAAAACAAATTTTTAAATTTTATCCTTACATGTACAAGTGAAATATAACAGGGTGATAAAATTTAAAAAATACTTAATATTATGTGAACAACAAGATCCATCCCTAATTAGTTGAGTAAAAGCCATTATAGATTATATTATCGCTCTGACCAAAGTCTCTCCACAAGGGTATTCCGCACTGATTCTCCGGCAGCTAAGTGATCTCTCCTCGCTGGCAATCTCGCTGGTGTTTCTGGACTTATCTAAAAACATTTACATATTGTATGTTTTTTATTTCATAAAATATGTATTAAGTTTTGAAATATTGTATCATAAAAAATAGTTTCATACTTGCATGTTGATTTCATTTTCTTCCTCCTGTGGTGTTAGTGGTGTGACAGGCATTCTAGCTGCATTACAAATATTGTGTAAAACTACACAAGCATTCACAATTAATCCAGCTGTTGTAGGATGGTAATGCAACTTGCGATCCACCAAAAGACAGCGCCAGCGAGATTTAAGTAGCCCGATGCACCTCTCCACAGTATTGCGAGCTCGACAATGTAGATCAGTGTAATACCTTTGTGGAGAATCAGGCTCTGTGTTTAGAATTGGTGTCATCATGGTAGGGCGTAGGGCATAACCTGAATCACCTATAAGAAATTAATAAGAACATAATATATTACTATGTAAGTAAATATGTATATTGTATATAGCATACTTAAATATAATAATTTATACTGACCTAAGAACCATAAAGTATCATTTTGGACTTGATGTAGATTCTCTAGATGTGATTTCAATGGATGGTGATTCCAAATAAATGAGTCATGTGTTGCCCCACCATGGCTAGCATCCACACTGAGTATATTTAACTCAGAATCACATATCTGAAAAATATGACTGTACAGAAAGAGAATAAATAAAAAGGGGAATGTAAAATTTATACTAAGTATCTCTTTTAAAAATAAGTAGTGACCTATACCCAAGGTATAGGTAAGTACCTACTTATTTTTACCTACAATTTCAACGAACTTAATAACTTAGTTATATTATGAATACCTACTTACAATTTGAGTATTCAATGAATGGTACCTTTTGCGATTGAAAAACCTTTCTTCATTTTGAGAAGGCCTTACAATGGCTATATGTGTACCATCTATGCATCCTATCACTCCGGGAATACGAAACTTTTGATAAAATCTGGAAAAAATTATTAATTAAGTAAGTATTTATTATGGACTATCAAACCCCAAATGCATCAATTACACATTATACATAAGTACCTACCCATTTTTTATTATATTTCGTTCTTCACGTGAGTGTGGGAAACGAATATATTTCCTCCGAAAATGCTCATTGTTAAGGGCTTGTGTCACAGCCCTCACGCAGTTGGATACACTCACTTGGTGCATCTTGTGATGTGCACTAGCACCTATAGTTCTCTGGTAAGATCCAGATGCGTAAAAACTTAATGTACTTAATACCTAAAAGTAATAAAGCAGATTATTAATTGAGTGTAGGCAGGTAGGTACAGTTACAACAATCTTATTGGAAACTATGAGTAGGTACTTCATAATATTCAGTTAATAAATAATTATTTACTTAACTTTGAGGAAGTACTAATCCCACTACGGGCTCCAGGCATATGAGGTTCCAATTCTTGTATGAGGTCACGACACAAGCTCTTGTTGAGGCGAAATAATCCCACAAACTCAGGCTCCGGTATTTCGAAAGCTATATCCATTTCCCTAAATATGGTGCTTTGCCTACGATATAAAAGACTCTCCGTAATACGGGCATGCTCCAAAAAGTTTTCATATAAGCCTAAATCAGCCATAACTATTTTTATTAATTAAAAAGAACAAAATACGAATTACGAGATGTACCACTGCAGTAACTTTTTATGAATCTGCTAATTGACACATGATTGAGACTAAAAGAATTCATATTTAGGGGCCATTTTAGGAACTCTCATAGAAAAGTGTCAAATGGATGAATTGCCGAAAAAGAATTGTATCCGAATCAAAATATGAATTGTCGCTTATGCGGCCATTTTGTGGTTTATGATTCAATTCCTAGTAAGACTGTAATAAGAATTGCCAAATGTGGCCTTTTTAGGCCTCCTGTATAAAACTACTCCTAATCTAATAAAGGCTAAAGCTTTTCACACTAATATATATATATATATATGTATTTGCTGAGCTTTTTCAAGTAAAAAATATGTATGCCTAAAAGAAAAACTTAAAAATAAAAAGCGCTAACTTGGCGTCATTTCGGATGTTAGAAACAGCTTCAAAAAATCACTATAAAACACTGTAAACTATATTTATATTATTTGTACCTTCTAAGAATAAGAAAATACACTTTTAGCAAATTGATACTTACAATAAAAATAAGTATAAACTTGAATGACAAAAAAATTAAGTAATTTTAAAAGTGTCCTCGTTTGGGCACGGCGGGTCTATATGGGTTAACTAGCTGTCCCGGTGAACTTCGTGTCACTTTTAAACCTTCCCAGGACTTCTACGAATATTTTAAGACTAAAATCAGCCCAATCCGTTCAGCCGTTTTTGAGTTTTAGCGCGACTAACATATTTGAAAATCCATTTTTATACATATAGATTAATATTATGTTATTGTTGAGCATGTACTATTTGCCAATTATTTTATATTAATATTGCAGTAATAATTTTAATTAATGTAATGATGTGTATAATTGTAATAGGACTTCAGTTTGAATGTGACAAGTAATTTTTATTTTTATTCTATGTAAATGTATTATTCTGTTGCCTGTAACCTGAATAAATAAATAAATAAAATAAAAATACATAACGGACGGACGATAACATCTGCTGTGCAGTTATATGGCCATCTTTAAGGGCTTAAGCTGCCTGGTATTTGACTATGCACATGTATTCCAGGCTATACTACGCGCACATCGTGTGGCAAGTGCTGGTGATCTGGCTGCTGTGGGTGCTGGTGGCTACGGCGCTGCGAGCGACCCTCCTCACCACACCCTGGGCGCCGGTACTCATATACTTCCTATATAGCTTCTTATAAGTAATTAGCGTACTCCCACAGTTATAAAACGTTAATAGATAGGTACCGTTTTTGTCTAACTTTTTTTTACAAATTATAACAAAAGACGTTTATTTCTTGACAAGTAGCGTAGGTTACACGCTGTTATAAAATGTTATCGTGTTACATAATCTTTATAACGTTATATAACTGCTGTTTGGGAGCACCTTAAGGGTTGTATTACACTAAAGTTAAATTAGGTAGGTCTTTGACTCTACGGATGTTACAAGTGTAATACCACCCTAAGATAGAGACGCATATTAGTTATGATTATAGTTTGTTCGTTTTATGATGATATGCGTGACACATTATAATTGACAATAGTAGGGAAGTAACCTAAAAAAATTAATCGAATAATTTAAAAATATCGAATCACCTCGTAAAGGAATTGCAATCGAAATTATCGATTTCGTACTGATGTTTCAGAGTGACGCCGGCGATTTAAGATGGCCGCCCTTTTTTATCGATTTGATTTGGATTCAACTGTGTCAATCTCTATTGACATAAGTTCCGTTTCATGCATCTGACATTTTTCAAATATTTTCGTAACAATAATTTTATACTCCTATTTCAGAATTAATATTTATAATTTTATATCAATAAGTTAGCATTTAGCAACTTTTCATTTTTATTCATTTACAATTACAGGAAACATTTATTTTTGTAGATGGAATATAATTTATTACGTTCTGATTTTTTTTGTTTTCTTGTAAAAAAATCCGTAGCAAGGAATATGAGAACTGTCACCCATATCATCTTAGAACGAACAAACTATAGTTACTATTCATTCCACTGTGGGCATTTATTTAAAATGCATGATATTCCATCATTTCTCGATATTAATATATAGTTTATGTCACAAATCAAAGTTTCAATTTCACCGTATTATTTGAATGACACGATGTTCTGCGCTATGGTTTTTGATCTGCCATTCTCTTTCTTAGAATGAATGAGTGAAAGATACATAGAGACATAAGAATCTAGAGAGTTTTTTGTTTTACGAAGTTTGATGTCGTTTACTTATTTATTCCATTCCTCCGTCACAATTTGATATGCAAACTATTTACTTAAATACCTATTTTTGTAAAAGTATCTAGACTCGAATATTTTTAATGTAATGGTTAAGGGAACAGATTTCTGAGTGTAAAAAATGTTGTTAAAGTGATATATTTTATTAGTATAAGTTTCGGGAGTATCTAATTTATTAACATTATTGTAACTTATTTATGGAAAATTTACTATTTGTATACCTACCAGATATTGAGCAGTCTTAGATATTTGGTGGTTGCAGAATCTCGATATAGATTAACAGTGTATACTTATGAAGTGCCTTCATAAATCATAACACAGGGATTTTAGATTAGTAGCTCATAGATCAGTAAAATATATCCGAAAATTTAGACAGACATAACAAAAAAGTTATTTATTTGTCAAGTGTATGGAATGCATTTTTGTTATAATTTCTTTTATTCAGGTGTTCAATAGTCTGTCTTATATTATTTGGACTGTGTATTTGTGTTGTTTTAAGAATGAGAAGGAATAAATATTTTAATACTATATCGTTTTTCCTTATCTTAACACTAATTATTACAAGTGCACATTAGGAAAAAGAAAGTACTTTTTACTATTTAATTTATTTTCACAAGTACTGCCGTTCGCTTTGTTCATTTCTTTGCCATCTTTATTTTCTTTATTTTATCGTTCAATCTGTAAAAGAAAAAGGTATTTAGATACACTAGTGTAAGTGTCCAAATTGTATCATATACATCCGGTTTACCTTTACTGGTCTCTTTCATTCGCGCGCAAAATTATCTATCTATCTCGCTCTACTCGTGAGCGTACGCGAGATACAAGAAGGGATGATATTCTGCACGCTCCGCGACCGGAATTAAGGGGGCGACGAAAGCAAAATTGATGATCTTGTAATAAATTTTTGTACTTGAGAATAAGCTACGGATTATTTCATTTTTTAAACATAGATATAGGATATTTGCGAGGGTCCGTACTAGCGAAAACACGATATTCTCACCTAAATTTCACAAATATTTTATTTTCAAAACGGTTCAATGAGTCAATATTTTAATAAATAATATAAAATTCTATTTTTGTTTTAAATATTGTATATTTATCGAGTTATTAAAAAAAAAACTAAATTGGCGCTGATTCCGTGTCATTCTTTTTCACATAGCATATGAAAGACGGGCGTGAGTGTGAAGAGAGAAGGACGATGTTTGATTTTTTGCTTTATTCTTCTCTTCTATACATTTATAAAACAAAGTCGCTTTTTTCCCTCATGTCCCTTTGTTCCCTTTAATCTTTAACTACGTAACGAATTTTGATAATTTTTTCAGTGTTACATAGCCCATTTATCGAGGAAGGCTATAGGCTATATTTTATCACGCTAAGACTAATAGGAGCGAAAATGTGGAAAAAACGGGGGAAATTATTTGAAAGGGCTCATCTTGCGAATTACTGGAGCAATTTTTATCTAATATTTGGCACAGATAAGAAGTAGACCACGTAAAAGATCATAGGCTATCGATTTTCATCATTTTTTCAGTGGCTATATATTTTATACCCATGCGACGCCGAGGCGGGTCGCTAGACTCGCTAGTAAGTAATATAATCTTACCGCCTCGCATCCATCCTTCTCAGCGTCTGCAGGTCTAGTGCAGGGTTGAGATCCACTTTGGAGTCGCTCTCGAAACCCGGGAGCACGTCCGACACCCCGCCGCCGTAATCCACGTCTTTTGGATCTATGATAAAATTTGATTAAAAAGCTGTTTCACCAGTTCCTGATAAGTGCCGGATAGGCTATCTACAACTTATCTGACAGATAGAGTATGGAATATCTGTCAGATAAGTTGTGAATAGCCTACCGGGTCTTATCAGGAAGTGGTGAAACAGGCACTTAACATATTAGGTCTGTGTAAATTAATTTGAATGTTGTTCGAATAAGAGCGACGCTACATTCCAGTGCGTTGGCGTATGTTGCGTCGCACGCCGCAGGGACGCAACATAATAAACAATGTTACGGATACGGACACACAGAGCCATCTAGCGTCAAACGAGCGCAACTTATCGGAGAAACGCAGACAGCGTAGATCCGCTATTGGATACTAGATGGCGCTAGGTGGTACATGCTCGAGCCTCCTAGAAAGTTCCGACCCTTGTTTACTTGTTTGTTTGTTTACGTGTTTACGTGAATCGAGCAACCTTCTAGAATTCGACTCGCCCATATAAATAGGCGCAGGTGGACGGCCCGCAGTTCAGTTTAATCGGAGCGATCTTCGAGGCGACTTCGAAGTGAAAACAAGTGATCAATATAGTGAACCTACGACTCGGCTACGACCTAGGACAGTGATAGTGCTCAGTGATTTGGATCTAGTGCTTAGTGTTTGGACTTAGTGATTTGTGTGAGCTAGTGTCAGTGAATAGTCTTCAAGAGAGTCACCAGGTCTTTCTCTCCGAATCCTCGAACCCTAGCACGTAACAATAATATGGCAACGCACCTTAGCGGTGTGGCCTTGTATTTATTGTACTAATTTTATTAAGCTAGGGGATATCTTGCTCTAATCAGGATAACGAATCCTGTGCTAAAATGCCCAGGCTTTCTCTTTCTTATTTATGAAAAACTCATTATGTTCAATCTCTGTAACGTGTGCGTAACGCAACTCCTAAAGGTCCTAACAGCGTTTGAAATTGACAGAAAATTTATTTTTTGATTATAAAACATAAAAGTAGACAATATAATGCTTACCAATATCACTGATATGTAAACTTCTGTCGTAGTACACGTTGCCCTCTGTATCGGGTTTAAGATCTATAGATTAAAACATTCCACTTAATTAACTAACAATAACTTTTACTTTATTATTTAGGCATGTAAAGTTCACTCTGATACATACCGTAATCTTTCAATTTTTCTTCTAGCTCGTCATTATCTGAAAAAAGAAAATATTTTGATTTGATTTGATTATAATAAAAGAAGATAGAATGCTTACCATTATCACTATAGATTATAGTATGTAAACTTCTGTCGTAGTACACGTTGCCCAACCGAATTAATGGCTTTGTTTAGAATAACTATAGTAGGGAAGGTAGTGCTAGCGTTTTCTAAGTCATTTCATACCGACCAAATTTTTGTCCAGCGGTAGCTTAATATTTATCAATCAATATAATCAGCGTCAGTCGCCGCACCCGTGGTGGAATGTTAACTGAGAGTATTTCAAAGTTGTAAAAAAATTGTTGCGAAAAGTGATTTTATACCGAATGAAACTTTGATGGATGATTGTTGAGGTCATTTTTAACCAAAAAATCACCGTCAGCCATGTTGCAGACGGGGGATTCAACGTCAGTCGCGTTACTGAACATGTAAAAAATTTTTGAATATAAAGTCATTTTATACCGTACAAAATTTATGCAGTGAATGTTTCTACTTTGTAAATAATAAAGAAAACCGTCAGCCAGCGATATAAGTTATGACCAATATAGCCCTACTTTGCGCTCAGTGTATCCTAGGGCGTCGCGTCATACGACATTTCCATCTGCAAACATTCAGCTGACGGCGATTTTCGTTTGAATTAACCGTAAAATGATCTCACACAGCAATTTTAAGTAATTCGATAGTCAATATTTGTGAAGAAGAATTACTAACATTTTACTTTAAAAGCGGCATCTGTTGTTATATACTAAAACTAAAATAACACCTACCGAACCTTAACGTGTATAATCTAGATATGAACCTTTATTGGGTGCGAATTGGGATCTTTTTAATGTCAATTCGATACGATTCCCAACAACAACTTTGAGATGCTCTCAATTTTTATTCCACCCATTATGAATTGGCTGACGACCAAAGCTGTTATGTATTAGTGGAATACTATTATTGTAACGATTTTCGCTCGGTATGAAATGACTTTTTAAACTGAGCGCGACCTATACCTATCCATGTAAAAGTGACGAAATTTTTTACATTTGGCTTGGTAATCAAGGGCGTCGCCAAGGGGAGGCAGATGAAATGTAGTATAGTATTTTACATTGATATTGTTATTATAACTGTTCTTATTATATGGGTGAGGCCGCCAATTTTTGCTGATATGACGCAGAAAAATTTTGCGAGAGAAAGAAAATCTACGCTGCTTGTGACGTTGGAGCACCTAAATTTTAGGGAATTTATTTTTCTACGCTATCATAGCGTTGAGAAATATGCCGTTGGAGCACCAAAATGATAGCGTAGAGGTTATCATAGCGTAGAGAAAATCAAACTTATCTCTGTAAATAATACACAATGCGGTTTGTATTATAGCCCCAAACATGGCCCATTTGACTACTCACATGATGCATTGATCGTTTTATGTGAAACAGTAATACTTACATTTGTTTCACAAAAAAACTTCCTTTGAAAAACTGTGTACACAGCCCGACTGAGGTTCAAATGTGAACTGTCGAGAAATGGCGAATATTACGAGATTTTCCATAGAATACGCAAAAACTCAGCGTTGCCACTTCCCGATTTTACCTTCCCTAACACCCAACGATAACAATAAATCGGTATTATTGATGACGTTTAAAATGTGGGGTAGAATTGACGTTTCTAACGATTCATTTGATTTGAAAAAGTTTATAAAGAAAGTTATCTTAAAATACTATAAGAATTAGATGAGGTAATAGCCATTTATATAAGTATTCATAACATATCAGATTTATCTTCAAGTCTGTCATACTTACTGCTACAGCGACAGTTAAAGTGCACCTCTTCCACGGCGGATTGTATATTTTTAGACTATTGTTGGAACTCAAATAAGTCTAATACATGCTTAAGCACTTTGTTTTCTTCGTTAGAATCAGTTTTTGAGCATAAGATAAACACAATACTTTTTAAAATACTGTTACGGATACGGGCAGTTGTTTACAGTAGTTGCGCGTACTTTCTAGAAAAGTCCATCCCTTGTTTATGTGAATTGCGTGTTTACGTAAACAATCCAGAATGGAACGTTCCAGAAAGTATGGCGGGCCATATAAAAGGTAAACAAGCCGGCAATCAGTTCAGTTTGATACAAGCGATCATCAAGGCGACTTCGAAGTGAGAACAAGTGATCAACAGTGAGTGACAGTGATAGTGCTTAGTGTTTGGACTTAGTGATTAGTGTGACAAACACTAGTTTGTGAATAAAGTCTTCAAGAGAGTCACCAGGTCTTTCTCTCCGAATCCTACGACCCCTAGCACGTAATAATACAATGGGCAGAGAAAAATAATTGCAAAATCAGCAAAAATTGGCGGCCTCGCCCATATAATATTATACAATATAATATTATATTATACAATCGATATATACGAATACATAATATTGCCCCATTGCCCCCCCCCTCCCCCCCTACCTGGGAAATATTTTGCTAGTATTGATTCTTCCTTATCCTCTTGCTTTGGCAGTGTCTGTGTCGTAGTCACAGGGGCTGTGAAACGAAATTTTATTTAGATTGTCTAATCAGTAATCATAAAACCATGTACTGCATCATGCATGTAACTTAAAAACAGTTTCTCTCAGTGTTAATAGTAATTACCTACCTGAAGTAGTTGTGATTGTAGTAGTTAATACTGTACTAGGTTTGGTAGTTGCCATCTTTTTCGAATCTGAAATATTATGTTTTTGTTTAATTTCATAATTTACTGTACAGAAAATATGTTTAAAATGCGATAAAATGTTCCGCTTCTTACCTATAACTTTAAGCCTGCGCAAGGTTTTCTCTACGCACCAATTGAAGGATTGAACGTTGCTGGTCTGTCCGAGTTCCGTACAAAAGTTCATCGCCATTTTTATGAATGGATCCGAGTTATCGTTTTTCTTGTTCTTTGCGCTTAGTAGTTTAGCTTTTATAGACATGACAGTGGTCGTTTCGTTTTTCCTTGACTTCTTCGGATGCTTTATCCACCTTCGTTCTCTGATTTTTTCCTCTTTAGTTACAGGGAAAAGTACGGTCGATTCTGCCCCCTCGCGTGGTTTTCTTATTTTCAACTCACGCACTTCTGGACGATTGACAATGCTACCCAACAACTGGTCTCTGATGAAATCGTCTATGAATGTGTTGTTGAAATAGAATTTGAATATTAAATCGTCTATCGATTGCTCATCTTTAGTCTTCAAAATATCTGGATCGAGAGTTTTTAAGCCTTTGTCTGGTTTCACTGAGAATAAATCTATTTTCACTGCATCAGCATCAGAGGACTGTATGTTATTGATATTTTGATTATTATTACTTTTTGTTACTTTCTCTGTAGTGAATGTCTGATGAGCTTCCTTGAATATTTTCGCTATGTTGCTCTGCCTATGTGATATGATGGTCTGCCTGTTAGCTATCTGTGCTTGTTTGTAAGTGATCTTCTCATTTTGTGCCAATATTTGCTTCTGAATGTTGAAAAAAAGGTTTTGCTGCAGCAAAAATTGTTTTCTTTGCTTTTCAAATTCCAGCCCATGTTTTGCTAGCGTTTCTTCTTTGTTTTTAAGGTTCAGCTGCTGGTCTTTAATCATCTTTAGCTTTTCATTTAATTTCTCATTGAGTCTTACTACATTATTGTACTTGGTGTCAAAATGTTGGAACTTTTCTATTAACTGCTCAGAGTTTCGCATAAAGTTATTGTTTAAATTCTGGAGCCTACTGTGAATTACTTTGATATCGTTGTGTTGTTTTATAATTCTCTTGAATGTCCTGGTAAGCATTCCTATGACTTTGAATAGTTCTCGCTGTGAAATTATATTTGGTGTTGTTATATTAGTTGATTCTTCTTCACTCTTTACAGTTGTTTTACTTATATTATACTCATTACGATTGTTAGATGGCGTTTGACCTTTTTGAAGCCAAGGCAAATTATTTTTATCTAAGACCATCATGTTAATGACATTATTTAGATTTGATTCTTCCTTTAAATTTAATTTAGTGTTTACTGTTTTAGACAAGTTTTGTGCCTTATCGTTTAAGGGCTTCATTATCTTTTCGAAATTTTCGGACATGTTGGCAAAGTATTTCGGTTTGGGTTGGACTACGAACGTATAAGGGTGTGGAGGAATATTATGTATTATGTTGTAGTGGTCTGTCTGTGGCAGTAGGCCAGCTTCTTTGTACGAATCGTCTACGATCTTTATTGGTTTTATTGTTGATAAATCTCTCTTGTTTTCTTTTAGGACTTCTGAAATTAGGTAAAATTAAGATTTGTTTACAATCTACTTAATTATAATATTAAATTATTAGTTTAGTTTTAGGCAAAGTGCGGAAATCTTTGTAAGCAACAAGGACTTGTTTTAAATTACTTACCTGAAATATCTCTCTTAGCTCTTTCATTGAATGACGAGAAATACATAGTAGGCTGGCCATTTTCGTTTCTAAAATTATTGTTGTTATCGAGTATTTCATCGACGTCGAATGTATTCAGTCTAAATACCGACAGACCCGGATTATTTTCTGCGTTTCTCTTCACCCATAGTGCTTTGTTTAAAACATTATTCCTTTCCAATTTAGATATAGAATTCGACTTTACATGAGATGAATGAATAACGCCTAATATTTTTAGAAATATCGACAACGGTAATATGGAATTCATCACTACAGCGACTTACCGATACAATGCTTTGGCCAAGTTTATAGTATGGCTTGTAAAACGAGTGGATTTTTAATGTTTGTAAATATCTACGATTGAGTGTTGAGTTTGAGGGTTGGAGTTAACCGTCGATGTTTTTAGTCTTCGCAGGTTTTTACTCCCTTATTGTTTTATTGAATGTCTACAAATAGTTACTAGAGCATTAGCTGTATTATTTTTAGTGATAGATTTACATACCTTGCTTTGGGAAAACGTGTTTTTTAGGGTTACGTAGTCAACAAGGAACCCTTATAGTTTCGGTCTGTGCGTCCGTCTGTCTGTCCGTCTGTCCGTCTGTCTGTCTGTCCGCGGTTTTGCTCAGAGACTATAGGACCTACAAAGCTGTAATTTGGCATGAATGCACATATGTTAATGATGGCAACAAAATGGTACATGAAATCTTAATTTTCTTTTTTTACATGGTACCTCCCCTACACATCAAGCGGGGATGAAATTTTTTTTCGCGTTCACCCCATCGTGTAAGGTGTCGTTGGATAGGTTTTTTAAAACTGTTATGAGTATTCATAGATCATTTTTCGATTTAGGGATCCGTTTGTGAAATATTAAGTTTTAAAGTGGAAAAAATCGTTAGAGTCCAGCTTCCCCCTCCCTTCTACCAGCTAAACGGTTGCTTCTGGAAATGTGAAAAAATTCACGGGAGTAGGAAATATGCTGAATTTAAAAGGAAAACTATCACGGCTAAGAAGACTTCATAAGTTATTGAGTAATAGTCGATCAACTAAAAAAATGTATTCGGCGAACTCGAAGTTTAAAGGAACTTTTCGCTCAAATTCCTTTGAAAGTAACTGAGATGATGTTGTTAGTAGTGTAAAACACGTTATATTTTAAAAAAAACTAGCGGTATTACGGAACCCTGTATTGCGCGTGGCCCGACACGCACTTGGCCGGTTTTATTTGTTATTAATTTAGAATATTATACATACCTTGCTTTGAGAAAACATTTTTTTGTTAATTTTTTTAAGTCATCATGATTTTCCATAAATCTTATAAAAAATTACTTACAAGTTTTATAAAAAATTGAGTGGTTTAGTTTCTTAAGCACACATATCAAAATAATGTTGATCGATATACTCTCGATTGATCGTGTAGAAGTAGGTACAACACTATCACAAAATATTTACAGAAGCCTATTTTGTGTTTGCTTGCGGATTTTCTCCGTTTTTTCTTCGATAAGAGAACAAGAATTTATTTTCACTAAATAACAGGATCAACGCAAAAAAAAGAAAATTTTTAGAAAATAATACTTTTTGACCGACTTCCAAAAAGGAGGAGGTAATATGTTCGGCTGTATGTATCTTTTTTTTTTGTATGTTCCACGATTACTCAGCCGTTTGTGGTCCGATTTTCAAAATTCCTTTTGTGTTGTATAGGGTTTAACTCGAATTTGGTACCATGTTCACAAAAGTGGCGATCTGATGATGGGATCCTTGAGGAATCGAGGGGACTTCTTGAAATTTGTATGGAAACATATAGTGATTTCGATTTTTTCTGAAGCATTCGAGGTAAATGCTACCAAAAAGTAAGACTTCGCACCAGGTTATACCCTGGATCCGAAGGTACCGAACAGAACTTTTGAATGCTTATAGGTACAGGTTCGGAGATTTCGGCGTTGTATAAACAACTGAAAGCATAAGCTAATACATCAATTTGATTAATCATCATCATCATAACCGTAATTATACCATGGGTCATCACACTATGACTCAATTATTGGTACTTTTCGTGATATTTTGCATCGAAGCAGACGTTTTTGATAATGATTTCGCTGTTTGTAGACCGCTTTTCAAAATTCTCATTTTGTTGTATAGGATATAATCTATAATTTATATATTTTATATTTAATAAATTGTATAACAATTACGAAAGTGGTGAGCTGATGATGGGATCTATGAGCAATCGAGGAAAATCCTTGAATTTTATCAAAACACTCATAGTGGTTAAAATGTTGTTTCTAGTAAGTTAAACATATGTTACAAATAAGAATTTTATACGAAGTTGTCTCTTGGTCCAAAGGCACTTAACAGAACTCCTGAATCTTTAAAGATAAAAGTATGGAAATTGCAGCATCGCTTAGATAACTTTTACCACAATTTCACTTATAGTGACATAATGTGAATAGTTAACAGTTGGTTATTTACGCATAAAGCCTAATTTTGTAGATACTTAACTAAAAAGAGTGAAATTATTATTTTTAACAAAAAATTAAAACCGACTTCCAAGGTAAAAACAATAGTAATCTATACATATTATAAAACGAAGTCGCCTTTTTCCCTCATGTCCCTTTGTTCCCTTTAATCTTTAAAACTACGCAACAGATTTTGATGATTACTTCATTGTTAGATATCCCATTTATCGAGGATGGCTATAGGCTATATTTTATCACGCTAAGACTAATAGGAGCGAAAAAATAGAGGAATATGTGGAAAAAACGGGGAAAATTATTTGAAAGGGCTAACTTGAACGCGCTAATCTCAGGAAGTAGGAACTACTGGTCCGATTTGAAAAATTCTTTCAGTGTTAGATTATTAAGGAAAGCTAGGCTATATTTTATCACGCTAAGACGTAGGAGAATGTGGAAAAAACGGGGGAAATTATTTGAAAGGGCTTATCTCGCGAACTACTGGAGCAATTTTTATATTATTTGGCACAGATAAGAAGTAGACCACGTGAAGGCTATCGATTTTAATCATTTTTTCAGTAGCTGTATATTTTATACCCGTGCGACGTCGGGGCGGGCCGCTAGTATGAACTAAAAAGTATTAAATAACTCTTACTCTTTAATAGTGCCTTTTTCAGAATTCGTCTAAATATCAACTATTTCTATGCTATATACTACAATCTTTATTACTTTGAAGTCGGTACCAGTCCCAAAAGTTTCAGATAATCTGAAATTACTGAACTCACGATTAAATTAGCTGCAGTACCGACTTCAAAATAATGAAGACTGTAGTATACAGTACAGAAATAGTTGAGATTTAGACGAATTCTGAAAAAGGCACTATTAAAGAGTAAGAGTTATTTAATACTTTTTAGTTCATATTACTATTTTTTTTTACCTTGGAAGTCAGTTTTAATTTTTTGTTAAAAATAATAATGTCTTTTATTATGAATACTGAGGATTGTTGTCTGAGTATACTTATCAATTATGGTAACAAATTTTTGGTGATAGTAAAGATTTTATATGACATTGTATTAAGTACGTAAATATGTAAAACTTTAAATATTTTCATTTTTAACTACAAACATTTGTTTTAGTAATTGGTTAAGTACTTAAAAGTTTAGACTTCTGAATTCTAGAAGAACGCGTGTGCTATTACAGTCTGGATGTGTGCTGCTTATCTGAAGTTTTCCTGCAATATAAAAGATTTAAATTATATTAATATTTATTTGACTACAAATATAATTTAGACGTGGGAGAGCCATGCTTCTGCACGAATGGGCCGGCTTGACCGGAGAAATACCACGTCCTCACAGAAAACCGGCGTGAAACAGCGCTTGCGCTGTGTTTCGTCGAGTGAGTGAGTTTACCGGAGGCCCAATCCCCTATCCTTTTCCATTCCCTACCCTTCCCTACCCTTCCCTATTTCCTTCCCTACCCTCCCCTATTACCCCTTAAAGGCCGGCAACGCACCTGCAGCTCTGATGCTGCGAGTGTCTATGGGCGACGGAAGTTGCTTTCCATCAGGTGACCCGTTTGCTCGTTTGCCCCCTTATTGCATTTAAAAAAAAAACGCTAAGGGTCTAAACACACTACGCTGAATTAAGCCGGCGTAAATTCCGCCGCGTTTACGCCGCGTTTAAATTGCATACAAAATACGGGCCGAATACTAGGGGTGACGCACTATTACGTCGCGTTTTGTATGCGTCTGACATTTGCGGCGGAAATTACGCCGGCGTAATTCAGCCTAGTGTGTTTAGACACAAAGGCACGTTTAGGTGATCGCAGATCTAGCACACAGCATGCTCCGCACCCGAATTTGTTTCATTTTAAATACAGTGACAAAAATAAGTGATAATATTTTAGGGTGTGTATGGGTCCCCTATATAGAGTTCGCTGTGAAAGTAGCAGCGCTGAAAGAGTAACTTTTTTCATCTTTGTAGGAAAAATTAATGACGCGCGGGCGCTTGCCCATACAAATCACAAAAAATTCTCTTTCAGCGCTGCTACTTCCACAGTGAACACTCTATAAGGAACACATGTACACCCTAAAGTACTATCACTCAGTTTTGTTACACCTTGTATATTTTGTTGTAGGACGTACTGTGACAACTTTTGGGCAGATTAACGTTTTATAGAACTTATTGTAAATAATTGTATCTAGCGGCTGGAACTACATACCTAGAGCAGCAGGGCATATTCCAGAATTTCTGGTCTCGGCCGTAGTTCTCGCCGTCCTGTATGGTCTGCGGCATGTCCTTGCCCAGCGACTCCGGCAGGAACAGGCAGCAGCATCCGCCCAGGATGCCCAGAGCACCCAGAATGATCAGCGGGATCTCGATTGCTATGGTGGCCTGGAAGAAGACGTGGTTTAGTTTTTGCGAAGTCTGTCATTAAAAAACAAAAGGGATAGAGTTGGTCGAAATAAATGGACAGTAGTCGTTCGATAAACTCAGTTGAGTTAAATCTTATCATAAGGGCTAAGACACTTCTGATTGGCGTTCCAGTTTCAGCGCCTTTTTGGTGAAGTTACAAACAAAAATCCATATTTTGTCCTCTCAATCGTGTGTATGCTTACTATTTGTAGTGTAAGATCAATGACCATATCTTTAGGTATTTATAATATGTATTGAACCATCAAAAGACTTGCCATATACACGATGTAAGGCACGAGTATAGTCGCTATATAGCCGACGATGTGGATCAGGGCCAGACCCTGCGCCCTCACCACGGTCGGCAGCAGCTCCGCCGCGTACTGTATACCGATGTTGTACGAAATGTTTACAGCAAAACGACCTACGATAGCTAGAGTTGCTGACGGTATACCTGTAAAAAGTGAAGAAATGATAGGGATTAATGAAAAGCATTAAGCAAACGAGAAGCGAAACTGTTCAAAGACGATCTACCAAAACACTGAATATAGGAAATATTTAAAATAGGATATGAAAAAATAATTACCGTATGGCACAGTTGTAGCCAGTAAACTGAAGAGGCCACTGATGACCATAGAACCAAACGCTAGCCAACGACGACCGAGCCTGAAAATAAGAACCATATTTAAAAAAAGAAAACCGCAAATGTATTCCTTCGCAGATGGCATGCGTAAAGTTGAGTGTAGTCGCAACGCTCTTTAAACAAGAAAGTTTGATATATTTCATACTAAAAAAAACTTCATATCAACTTACACATCCAAAGTCAGAATCAGAAGAATATCAGCGGGGAACTCGGAAGCCGTCGCCACGGTAAACGTGAGGAACATGTCCAGACCCAGAGAACCAACGTTCCTTACGTGACCATCGAACACCATAGCTATTGCCATCCATATCACCAGGAGAAGAATACTGTTCTTCCTCAGACGAGGCGTCTTGAACAGATCCAGGATGGAGTAGTTTTTATTCTCTTGCTCTTCTTTCGCAATTATCGTTGCGGTTTCCTGGAAGCAAAAGGTTCCTTTGAGAATCACGAAAAAAATTGGTTCCTTAAAAGGAATAGAAGGTATTCTTCCTTAAGTTATCTACCTTAAATTCTGCAATAATTGCTTCAGGTATTTTATTGCCATTAATCCTTTCACATCTTTTCAAAATCTTCAAAGCTTCTTCAATACGTCCTTGCGATATTAACCATCTGCAAAAAGAAACAGAATCTCTATTTACTTCTCCTCAGGTGTTTACCAAAGCAATGCGAATAGAAAATAATTAAAAATTCTTGTACCTTGCACTCTCTGGGACCACGCATGGCGTTATGATAGACATCACCAAAGGTACGCTGATGATGAGACAATAGACCTTCCAGTCGGCCACGCCTACCGCGATCCACGGTAGTATGCAGCCGGCAAACGTAAAGTAGACCGCTATAGAAAAGTTCGCTACGAACGTCCGCCATTTTGGTCCAACGTACTCTATCACTGGAATACAAAAAACATGTTCTAATAGTTATTAAGGCTTTTAAAAGCTACGGCCATATTTATTCAGTACATCAAGAATATCTTCCAAAACTTCAGAATATACCTTGCATATTATGTTAGAACTGGCCTAACTTAGAAGTGATGCTTACCAACGATATACATAATAACGAAGCAGTTGTCGTACGACAATCCAACCAGAAATCTGCAAAGGCAGAAAGACCAGAAACTGTTTGCAAATGCTGTTCCGACTCCCGCTATAAAACCAGTCATGTTGGTACCTGAAGAGTGAAAAAGAGATAATATAAACAAATTAAATTAAGATAAAATACAAAATTCATTCTAATAGAACAGAAAACTAAATGAAAAACAATAGAAGTTCTAGTCTTACCAACAATCGCTGGTATTCTGCCATATTTGTCAGCAATCCATCCAAATATCAGTCCACCAATGATAGCTCCACAGAAGAATATGGATTGTGCAGTGGCACCGTAGTTGTCTTTATCGCACACCCAACCCAGCTAAAAATGAGGACATTACATGAAAGGAATAAAAAGAAAGAGACAAGTTTGAAGGAGTCATTCGACTACATTTAAAATATCTACCTCCGAAGCTATGGTCTTGTAAGGCACATCGGTATAATTAAACTCCCACTGATCCACACATTTCTTGATGGGCCACGCCGTATCAGCTGTTACGTTCCCGGCCTCCAGAACTTTCTGCCAATCCACGTCATACACAAAACACTTCTCGTAGCTCCCGTTGTTGAAGGGAACTGATAAGCGACGCCTGAAAGAATTAATTTTCTTATCATAAAAAGGTCAAAGTGCTTCGACAGTGCAATAATAGATGATCCTTATTTCCTAGTTCCTGCGGAAGCAAAACGTATGAGAATCAAAACTTCTGAAATATATTTTGCTAGGCGTTAGCGTAAATCATACAAGATTTATACAATACTAGCGACTCGCCCTGGCGTCGTACGGGTATATATAGCTACTGAAAAAATGATTAAAATCGATAGCCTGATCCTTCACGTGGTCTACTTCTTATCTGTGCCAAATAACATAAAAATTGCTCCAGTAGTTCGCGAGATAAGCCCTTTCAAATAATTTCTCCCGTTTTTTCCACATTCTCCTATTAGCCTTAGCGTGATAAAATATAGCCTTCCTCAATAAATGGGCTATCTAACACTGACAGAATTTTTCAAATCGGACCGGACCGGTTCCTGAGATTCGCTCGTCCAAGTTAGCCCTTTCATATAATTTATCCCGTTTTTTCCACATTTTCCTCTATTTCTTCGCTCCTATTAGTCTTAGCGTGATAAAATATAGCCTTCCTCGATAAATGGGCTATCTAACACTGAAAGAATCATCAAAATCCGTTGCGTAGTTTTAAAGATTAAAAGGAACAAAGGGACATGAGGGAAAAAAGCGACTTTGTTTTATAATATGTATAGATAAGTGAATAATGGGCTATGGCTTATTGTCTAATAATACTGACCTGTCTTCCACCGTCAAATTCGCCAGCTCTTGCACAAAACACCAATGCTCGGACGGAACCACAGTCATGAAGATCTGTCCGAAGTACACAAACGCGAAGAAGAATGAGAAGGGTATCATCAAAAGGAAGAGGATGCGCTGGTACCAACCAAAGTCCCCGATGTACGGAAACAGATCGTCAATGTCTTTGATTTTCCTAGCAACTGCCGTGCCATTACCTAAAACCGAAATATATTACTCCTAGTTAACTAGATAACCCGTAAACTTCATCATTTAACTCATAAATTTTCTACCGTATAACCCTTCCCTGGACTTCCACGGATAATTCAAGACTGAAATTAGCGAAATCGGTTCAGTCGTTCTTGAGTTTTAGCGAGGCCAACAAAGTTTAAAATTCATTTTAAGTATTCATATAGATTAAAAGTAGATATCAGAATGCTACAGAGGTAGATTTTATTTTATTAAGGGGCCGGGCTACCCTCGAAATTCTCATACATACGTAATACCAAAATCATTTTGTCATACGAAAATATTTAACATGTTTGAGTTATTTTGCAGCTTAAAATAGTAATTACCTAGGTTCCTGAACAAAAATTAGCTTCAAAATATTTAAACACTAAAAAAAAATTTTTGTGTATAAATTTTTTTTACTAAATTTACTACTAAATATTTGTGACGTTATCAGCGTGAAGGGACCTTATTGTCGGTATTGAGTTATTAGTATCTCCATAATCTACATTTAATAGGCTATCGAACCATGTAAATAACATGCGTGTAGGTCTGGAAAATATTTAAAAAAAAATGTTTAAACTCAAAAGTCGTAAAAGGTGATATTGAGAAAATTGCATTCAAACTTCGACATCCTAAAACAATATGTTATTGTAGGAAGTTACATAGATATCATGTTTTTTGAGAAGTACGTTATATGGTATTTTAGAATTTAACTTCAATTATATAATTTTATAATTCTATTCCTGTTGTTTACCACGCCAAAGTGCATGATGTAATGAAAATGCCTAATATGGCTTTTACTAAATATTTCACTTATAGTATGTTTTCTATTGGATTTTATAAAAGAATAATATAAAACGGATCAGTTTTTACTAAATAGAGACGTCTTCGATATTAAACGACATCGTTTATTGTATTAATTTTTTTTAAATAAATAAACATTGTGCTTCTACTAATCTTATTAATCAGTCAAAATCAACAAAAATATATATTTACTACACTTAAACATAGTCAAATGAGATCAAATATATAAACTTCTATTTAAAAAGTAACTTTTTTCTGTCTTAAAATTCAAGGTAAAGTTTAGTAAAAAGCTGGTACAAACACTTAACACTTTTCAAAAGGGACCTTATTGTCGGTGATTAAAAGTTTAGTGATATCACATAAAAATAAATATACATTTTTATTAACTTTGAAGTTCTTATTTTTTAAATAACTTTAATTATCCTTTAGTAACAAGACGTGTACCAAAAACATGTAATTTCTCATAGTTACCATAGAAGTATTCATAAATATTAAAAGGGACCTTATTAATGTCGGTCGTTACATTTTTAATAATAAAGACGTTAAAAGAAGATACAAAAATACTATTAATTTCGTATTTGTAACATTTTTTTTTTATTTTTTTTTTATTTTTATTTCATTTACTTGAATATTTATTTAATTATATATTTCATTATTTAATTATATTTCAGATATTTCTTTATAAAAATAAAGGAACCTCAGACTTGGTACGACTTTGTCTAGATTTCATTACTTTTTAGGATTCCGTAGTCAACAAGGAACTATTATTAGAGATAAACAAGCAGCTCCATCGAGATTCGAGACTTGGCTAGTTTTTTTACATAATGTTTTTGGTGGGATTTCACTCCTTTTTATAGAAACGTGGGCATATTGATTTTTTAAGCTGAGCCGTAAGTAGTGGGTTTCATCATATCGCTCGTGTAGGATTGCGCGCTCGTGTTACACACGTCACCATCAGCAATCACACGTGTTACATACGCCTCCGTGGTCTAGTGGTTTAGTGCGTGGCTCTTGACTCGAAGGTCGTGAGTTCGATTCCCGCGTTGGAAACGTATTATTTCCAAGTTTTGTTAGGACAATGCAGGTTGATCACCTTTGATCAGGATTAAATTGAAATTAAAATTTAAGGGGGGCCCCCATACAAAAAACATAATTTCGAGTCCGACTCGCACTTGGCTAATTTTTATAGTTTTCCCTATAAATGGCCATTAATACTTCAGTCGGAATTTTCAGGAATTGCTATTGTATTCTATTGTTGTCGCGATCGCCGGTGCTCGCGCGGGGCCTGAAGGATTAAACCCTAAACTCTGTGCTAAATTTCAGCTCTCTGAGTTTATGGGAAGTAATAACTAATAGTTCTATTTTGATGATCTTGAGTGAGTAAGTGTCATAAATGAGAAACTTTACTTTAGCTTAACTTCGGAACTTAATGACCTCTAGAGGTTCTCAAATAGGGGCCTAAAATGCGGTGAAATGGTTCCTGTAAATGATGGTACGGCAGTGTTTGCTTCGCGCTCTTCTTGGCGGGGGCACTCCCGTGCCCCCAGATATTCTAATCAATGTTACCGATTTTCAGCTTGGTGCAAATTACTAGTAGTATAACATTAGATACCGTGCCGTAAGAAAGCCGCAATCGACTCTCGACTGCAGCACCCACAATAAGGTACCTTTTTTACTAAACTTTAAGATATACTTTAACCTATAAAAAATCATTTTTAAAACCTGTGTCTTTGTCATATCAAAATTTAGAGTCCGTTTATTAATATGGAGCAAAAAAAGAAAAAATGTTTTTTTTCGACACTACTTTAAATGCGATTATCTCGGAAACTAAAACCCTCAAGGTCCCTTTTCCTTTTTAGTTTATACTAAAAAATATTTTTAGTATTTAAATATTTTGTAGTAAATTTACTATTTATTTATATATTTTTTAGTGTTTTACTCTATTTTTTAGTGTTTAAATGTGACGTTATCTGGGAAAAGGGAGGAGGGTTATGGAGGGTTTTAGTTTCCGAGATAATCGCATTTAAAGTGTCGAAAAAAATCATTTTTTTTAGTGTTTAAATATTTTGAAGTTAATTTTTGTACAGGAACCTAGGTAATTACTATTTTAAGCTGAAAAATAACTCAAACATGTTAAATATTTAAAATATGGCTTGAGCTAATTTTATAGGCATACGTGGAATAAATTCAGTAAACAATGTTTGTCAATTATTATTATTGTTGCGCAATATTTTCATTCATCAATGAAATTCATTGATATTCAATATTTACTGTGAACACAATGCCATCATACACGCTTTATTAGATATCTGTCGTGGAAAACACGCTTTATATTTAAGGCGACGCCTTGATAATTTGGCTGTAGCGATGCCGATTTTTCTCAGCAATGACTAAAGCTAAGAAACTAAAGTTCATTGTCAGTATTCACCATGTCTTTGTCTTTGAATTGCCCATAGCATAACACGTTTGGACAACTTTTATAACACAGAATTATCAATCGAAAAGACCTCTGTAAAAAAAGGGATTCCTATTTTTCCAAGAGAGGAGAGTGATTTAAGGTTCCAAAATTTGTACATAAATTGGTTGAAGCATACACTTTAATATGTGCATAGCTTATATGAAATGTATTTATGGTTTTTAAATTACGCGACAAAAACCATTTTGACACATACGCCCTTTCCATTTTTTGCTGTTCCATTGCTTGTTTTCTATGAGAGGCCGGCCGGCCTCTCATAGAAAACAAGCAATCTAAAACATATCCAACACGGTTTCTTACTTTAACGCGGCGTCACCTTAATAATAGTTTAATATTGTGCAAACTACAAATAATACAAATTCGGTTAGGTAATGTGGTTTATTTAACATAGCGTCTACCCGTCCACGCAAATGGACATAATAAACCTATACTAAATTTTAAAATAATTATTTGGACGAATTCTTCGAATGTCCTTTTAATGATTAACTGTTTAATTCAATTGAATTCTCTTAAAATTGGCCCAATAATAACCAGGAACAGTAAGGTCATCATTATGAAGTGTTAATTTATTTATAGATACATCACTGGCCTTGTGACTTCTAATTTCGTTAGCAGATGTAATGAGGCATTGACTTACCATTTCTTGCGCCCATTTCAATGTTATCAGGTCTCAGGTCGTTGTGACCCGAGGTAACGTTTTTTTCATGTGATTCCATCCTCGAATTGCGTTTTGCCCCTAAAAGACACTTTTCCTGGCGTCTTTCTGGTTACAGAAGACTGAAGCTCAACGCTGGTCTGAAAGTTGAAAACGCAAGACTCACAAAAGTTTGAAAAATAGAATATAATAGAAAATACTTTATTTGTACAACTTAAAACTAAACTTAAAGTTAATAAACACAATAGAGGAAAACTATGTTTGTACAAATAGGCGGTCTTACTGCTAACAGCAGTTTCTGCCAGACAACCTTTAAATGTGTTTGGAATTCGTAAGATGTAACAATTCTAAAAAGATTAACTATAATATTAAACACTTAAGCATTGGGCATTATAGAAGTAAGTTTAGATTCCCATGCAACGGTTTAAATTAAAGATCTAAACTATTTAATCGTACGTGAAAAATATACTATTGTCGCGACTTGCGTTAAGTGATAAAATAAATCATTGCAGTAAACAATGAAGGTAATAAAATCTACAATAAAGTTTAAACTCAAGTTCAAACTAGATCCAGCCTGAAGTAAACCATTAACAATATGGGAGCTATAACAATCAATTCATAAATATATTGACGCAATGCTTAGCCACTTTTATGTGCCAATTAAAAACAATCTATATTAGTTGACCCTACTCGTGCTGTTAAACTCATTGAGGATGCAAGTGTTTTGATGCGCCCGCGCACATTTGTTAAAAGCCGACCCCCGACAGTATGTTTCCACAGATCAATAAATATGTGCCATAGGGTGAAAAAGACTGTACCTACACACAAAGTTTAAAACAAGGAAAGATGAAATATCAAAATGTATAATGACCTTAAAGCATCAAAATCACCAAAATACCACAGAACTCTAAACGATATTTACAGAAGCTCATATTTTATTTATGTCATACAAAAGAGCGAACTCCTTCAATAGAACATTCAAGTCAAAATGGCAAGTAGAAGAGTAGTTAGTTAGAGCTTCGGAGAATTTGGTTAAAATTAATCTATCTCTTCTCTTCTATTTATTTTTACAAGTAAGTTCAAATGTAGAGTTTCTCAGACGAAGTATAAGTTTTTTGCTGAGTAATTAAAGCGCCTGAAACAATTGCTATTTTAGTCGACTACTTCATTCTATTTCTAGATGATTTCAGGCAATACAATTGACATTTGGCCCGTAGCACCTTAGCAACCAACATGACAACAAGAACTAGAGTATATAACAAATGACGTAAGTCTAGGCTTTGTTCAAGATATGGGCATTAGTTGGTTTTAACTGGTTTTATTGTTTTAATGTTTATTGTTTGTTCTCAGATAACAATTGTTTTTTGCTTTTTTGTTGTTTACTGTTCTTAAATCTAACTTACAAAAGGCTTATGTGGCTTCATGTTTTTTATAGCAAGCAAGGAAAAGGATACACCTGTTGACGAGCAATTACAAATATCCTGTATATAATAATACTCCCACACCGGTTTCAGTGAAGGTGGCCGGTTGCATTGAAACCAGGCCAGTTACGCAGGAGTAATTTTATAGTGCCCGAGTGTGTGCGCAGTACACAAGAGCACTCTCTATTCCTTTTACTCTCATAACCCAGTTTGACAGACGACCATACACGACTGGTGAGAGGTCAGGCGCAGGACCGACTTGTTACATGCCCATCCGACGCATGGATCATCTTACTTGTCAGACAATCGGGTGATCAGCCTGCATTGTCCTAACCAAACTTGGAAATAACATGTTTCCAACGCGGGAATCGAACCCACGGCCTCCGAGTTAAGAGCCATGCTCTGGGCCACGGAGGCGTCACGTTTCACAATTACGAATATATGGATACCAGCTAGTACCTACACTGAAGGAGTCGTAAGTGCATTGCCTGTCTTTTAAGCCGAAATGAGCTTCTTTCTTGTAGGTATAAAGGTGGTAATGGTTCGGAAATACCGCTTGCGACAGTTTTTTCCAAAGCTTTGTTTCGTGCGGTAGAGAACTTCGGGTAAAACGCACCTGAAGACTGGCCACTCATTCTGGTGATGAGGGTCTGATCTGAAGGATGCCACGTGGGAATGGTGGAGAATAGTCCGAGCAATTGTTTGGACTATTTTTAGACTACTCTCCGTTGTCTGTTTCTTGTACTTTGGGGAATTCTCCGGAGTGATCTATGGAGGATGTAGTCCAGAGACGCTACATTTCTAAGTAGTGCCAATAAGTGTCACAATGATTTTCGATGGTCTAGAGCAGCGGTCGGCAACCTTTTGGCAGACAAGAGCCACAAGGTGGCAAAACAAACTAAAGGCGGGCCGCAAACCTCATGGTCTGCGGTATATTGAGCTTCTAGGGTTAATACGAGTATGAACTCGTATTAACCCTAGATTCTAGAATCTAGAAGCTCAATATACCTACACATTACACAATATATTGAAAGGAAATAAGTTTTTATTAAAAATGGCACAAACAGCCTTACGTACGTACTACGTACTTAAGTGGAGATAACTAATGGCAGTATTATTGTTTTTGATACACATAACTTATTCACAAAACATTCACGGGCCGCAAGTAAGACATTCACGGGCCGCATGCGGCCCGCGGGCCGCGCGTTGCCAAGCGCTGCGCGCTGGTCTAGAGTTTTAGGCCTAAACTCTCGACTCGAATGTCGTAACTCGTGGGTAAGTTTCCCGCGTTGGAACAACCGAAATGTTGTTCGGTAAGGACAATGCAGGCTGATCAACTAATTGTTTAAAAAATAAGCTAAATAATCCATGCGTTGGGTCTTGAATAGGCCTGTGTAATGTCGGTCCTGTGCCCAATCTTTCGCTGGTCGTGTCGGTCATCCGTCTCACTAAGTAACGAGTAACGTTCTGTAAATCGTAGGTGGGTACGTTCGGGGGCCAATCGTACATACCTCCGGGTCCGGGGTGCTTCAGCACATTGAGGCACACCCCAAATCCCAACCCGGGGCACGCATAAAGCGTTTCCAAAAAAAAAAGTGTGTCAGCTCCGACGCACGACTGGAGTTTACTCCTTAAGTACGAGTATCTAACCATACGCAAAAAGAGTTTATTCAACTGAAAAAAGATTAATATAATATGAAATCAGATGTTCCGGCAATATTATCTACATCCCTTTCTGCCATAGTTATTTCAAAATATTTTTTTCTCAATTCTAAGGCCAGAATCGAATAGAGGAGAAAAATCCAGGAAGATCAAGCCGAAGAAACTCATATCCAGGACAAATAGTTGCCGAGTTACAAGCATTCAAACTTTGACATTGACAGCTCGGCAACTGTCAAACGTCGAACAAAAGCGGCCATAACTCAGCTTCCAATAGGCCTAGAGGAACGGGGTTTCTTCTAACATCAAAGGCAACACCTCGGCTACCTCCTCCCTGAATTTGAACTAAATCAGAGACATCATTTTTTTTTCTCAATTCTAAGGCCAGAATAAAATCAAGCCCAAGAAACCCATATCCAGGACAAATAGTTGCCGAGTTACAAGCATTCAAACTTTGACATTGACAGCTTTGCAACTGTCAAACGTCTTACTAAAGTAGCCATAACTCCGCTCCCAATAGGCCTAGAGGAACGGGGTTTCTTCTAACATCAAAGGCAACACCTCGGCTACCCCCTCCCTGAATTTGAAATAATTATATTATTATATTATTTTATATAATATTATAATATAATTATACTATTATTATTATTACATAATTATATAATAATATAATTATATTATTATATAATTATATTATTTTATATAATAAGTATTATATTCCGATAGGTATATTACCTTTATGGTCTTAATACACTCACAGCCAAGAAAGTTTCCGTCGTCCAAAAACGTGACACATTTTCGTTACTTGTTAGTAGGTTTTACCCCTCGGATTTTTCTCATACCGGGCGCCTTATATATGAAAATCGATTCTTAAGGAGTAAACTCCAAAAGAGCACATCAGCACTATAGGTAAACATAATTCCTGCCAAGCTTGGCTGGACTGCTTTTCAAGGGTTATTACTTATTTTGATAGGTAATCAAAGAAATCTGGGCGGGTTATTTTTCAACAGAGAAAGAGATTTCAACGAGGGCGGAGCTGTATTAAGATTATTTTTGCCCAAATTATCTTTGTAGTTACAGGGTACAGACGGTACAGTATAAATATTTTCTTTCCTGCACGTTCACCCTCTTTCCAATAAAAATGATATATTATATTAGTTTTTGCTAGTTAGATCTCTTTCATTTTTCGGTATAAATAAAAATGTAATTTAATGTAATGCAAGTTTCAGATTCTCAGCTAAAAGATTCCAATCTTATAATCTACCTGCTAAATTTCATTCGATTCCATTAGTGATTTTGGAATTATGTGAACAGACAAGTTTTTGTGGCTTTTATTGCCCCCCTATTTAGTTTTTGACTTAGATATCGTAAATAATAATAAACTTTCAATATAATATTATGTCGGTACAGCTGCTGTGGAATTTTTTTTTTTCCTTTATTTTGGCAACGAACAGTCATATATACAAAGACAATACAATATGATATAATTTTTAACCGACTTCCAAAAAACGAGGAGGTTATATGTTCGGCTGTGGATATATATTTTTTTTTGTATGTTCAACGATTACTCCGCCGTTTGTGAACCGATTTTCGAAATTTTTGTTTTGTTGTATTAGGTTTCACTCCAATTTGGTACCATGCTTACAAATGTGGTGACCTGATGATGGGATCCAGGAGTAATCGAGGGGACTCCTGGTAATTTATATGGAAACATATGGTGATTTTGGTTTTATGTGAAGTGTACTAAGAGTATGCTACCAAAAAGTCAAATATCAATTTTATTTTTTTTTCCTATCTAATATGTAGTGCCTTTTCCCGAATTCGGCTAAACCTCAACTATTTCTGTACTCAATCTTCATAATTTTGAAGTCGGTGCCAGAAACCTGCCAAAGAAATAAAGATTCAGCTATATCTGGTACCGACTTCAAAATGATGAAGATTGAGTACAGAAATAGTTGAGGTTTAGCCGAATTCGTGAAAAGGCACTACATATTACATAGGAAAAATTATTTAATACTTTTTAGTTCATATTATAAGGATGCTATTAATATTGTTTTTACCTTGGAAGTCGGTTTTAATTTTTTGTTAAAAATAATAATTTACAATAGACCTATAGTGCCGAAACATAATATTTAACGAATTTTGGAGAGACGCGTAGGTATACGATTAAAGATAAACTTAAAAGCTAAAACTCTAGCTTACTCTAGATCATCTTCCTTGCTATTATTTTAAAAACTTGCCTGAGTATGGCTATTCATAGCACCCTGTATGCACAGTACTACGATTTTTTTTTTAATGTAATGCTTAATTAACTGTCAATATAAACGAGTGCATGATTATTATGACTACATAGTGACATGAATAATGATCATCATAATTTGATCATACAGTCGCTAGAACCTATAATCGATACTGTGTGACATCTGTTTATCACAGTTGAAGGTCGATCTCTCGTTTCCTTACTTTGATATGCTTTGCTACATTGTATTTTGTACATTAAAGCAGACCTATATACGCAACAAACTTAATTTACTTATAATATAGATAAAAAATTTGGTAATTTTTGTATTTTCTAAGTACATTTTTTCTGTGTCAAAATTTCAAAAATAATAATGTGTAGTACTATACTCTAGTTTACTTTTTTGGGTGTCCGTGAAAACTGTTCTTAGTTTCCCAGGGGTCCGTGGCTGAATAAGTTGGGACACACTGTTCTAAATAATAAACTTTTTTCGCTCTTCTTAAAATTTAAATTTTCCGAAAGGAAAATTGACTCCACTTTCTTTTAAATTTTAATGGCTGCCCATTGCTTACGCTATGGCATTTGACAGCTACCCTTAAAAAAGTAAAAAAAAAACTTCACTTAAGGGCCCCCGAGACGATCAAACGGTTTGATTCAGATATGTCTTGTGACGAATAAATATTATTTTTTAAAAGATAAAACCGACTTAAAAATTGTACGAAATTGAGAATTAAATTCCCTATCTCAAAAACTACTAAACCTATTTTGATGAAACTTGCAGAAGTCTCCCAAGTTAAATAATACCTATTATAGTACAACAAAAAATATTTAAATCGGACTTTTAGTTCCGGAGATATCTGAACACAAACATAAAAACATACATACACTTTTGAAATTTTGCACATTTGTTCAGATGCTGATATAGACTAACATTATATACGAAAACTGGACAGTTCTGGAAATATTACATACACACGCATCGAATTGATAACCTCCTCTTTTTTAGTCGGTTAAAAATAATGTACCTACTCCAAAGAATAGTATAAAGTTTGTTCAAACGCATCGGAACACGATCAAACGGCGCGTCAAACACAACAAAAATATTAAATTTTATCAAACGAGCTTCAAACACGTAAATGTTTGACAAACCGTTCAAACTAGCTTTGTAAACGATCAAGATGGTTTGAGTCAAACCAAAATTTACGTGTTTGAGTCAAACCGTTTGATCGTCTCGGGGGCCCCTTACCTCGTTTTTATTTCACGTGGGATCTAATAAGACTTCAGAATGTTCACAACGGGATCGTTCAGTGACGTTTTTCAGGCGATGTCGGCGCGTGCGCAGGTCGCGATGATACTGTCTGATGCCTCAACACTTCGCGCGCGCTTAAAATATTCCACTCGCGTACAGTCGGCGAAATAAATGTCTTACCGCCGCACTCAGAGAATTTTAATTACTTTAATTTAATGAAGATTTTGACATAAGCCCCATACATTATATGTCAAACTTTACATTAAATTGAAGTTTAATCAATGGTGATGATTGATGAATGTTTCTAAGTTTGGGTTTGGTTTTGCTATCACATTCTGAAATAGGTACTATTTGAAGCATGTACGAGACGGATGGTTATTAAAACAAGATTTGATGATTTATGAACACTGATTTATACGTAACAGTTTTTTTTTTCTTTCTGAAATGACAACATGGCTGGGGTAACGCACACGTTCGATTGTGATCTTATGCAGTAATCTTTAAGCATAGTATTAAGTACTAAGTTTTCAGCTTCTCCCAAGTACTGAAAAGCATTGTAATTATTTGCTTGGATTAACGTAAGGAAAACCTTTCTAGTTGGCATTTTAATAAAACAGTTAATATTTTATATTTATGGGTTAATTAAGGGCTTTTACACAAATAGGTACGTGTACGTAATAATGAAGCTCGACGTAGCCCAATGCTACGGATTACTCTACCTTGCCCTTAGAATTTCATATGAAATAGACCTTATTTTAATTTAACTGTGTTGCCTATTATTTAGAACTAGATGACGCCCGCAACTTCGTTGCACCAAAATTCGTTTATCGCGCTGGAACCGTAGAATTTTTCGGGATAAAAATTATCTCCATGCCGATTTCCAGAAAAATCGGTTCAGCGGTTGGGGCGTGAAGAGGTAACAGACAGACAAACAGACAGACAGACACACTTTCGCATTTATAATATTTTATTTAGAATTGCTACAGCACTTTTTGAGGCAGATTAACATTCTTTGTAGACATCATTCGTTTGTTTGACTCATGATACCATTTGACTGCTGAATTCTACAAATTAACGTGTTTCAATGGTTTCAATAGTCATTGTACGGAAATATAAACATTAAACATCCATACTAATATTATAAATGCGAAAGTGTGTCTGTCTGTCTGTCTGTTACCTCTTCACGTCTAAACCGCTGAACCGATTTTGCTGAAATTTGGTATGGAGATACTTTGAGTCCCGATGAAGGACATAGGATACTTTTTGTCCCGGAAAAATGTACGGTTTCCGCACAGTAACTTTTATGATTTGTGCGTAAACTATTCAATCGATTTTGATGAAATTTGGTAAGGAGATACTTTGAATCTTGAGAAAGGACAAAGGATATTTTTTGTTCCGGAAAAATGAACGGTTCCCACACAATAAACTTATGATTTACGCGTAAACTATTCATTCGATGTTGATAAATTTTGGTGTGCAGATACATTTAGTCCTAAGATAGGACATAAAATAATTTTTGTCTCGAAAAATATATATGGTTCCCACTCAAAGACTTAAAGTTTGCGCGTAAACTATACAATCGATTGTAATCTATACTAATATTATAAGGAGGTAAACTTTGTTTGTATAATTGTAATGAATAGGCTCAAAAACTACTGGACCGATTTTAAAAATTCTTTCACCATTCGAAAGCTACATTATCCACGAGTAACATAGGCTACATTTTATTTTGGAAAAAAATGGTTTTCGTAAGATATTAGAGTTTTTCGGAAAAAATAATAATTAAAAAGTTACTTATTTTGCGTACGCTGCCTAAACTATAAAAGATAGAACCGTAAAATGTTCCAATTAGTTGTAGATCTTATAAATATCTACAAAAAACTCCGCGACACACTATACCTATCTATGTCGAGTGAGGCACACCAACCATTTTTTAACCGACTTCCAAAAAGGAGGAGGTTATAATATGTTCGTCTGTATATATATATTTTTTTGTACGTTCAACCATAACTTTGCCGTTTGTGGACCGATTTTCATGATTCTTTTGTTGTTGTACAGGGTTGAATCCGAATTTGGTACCATGTTCACAAAATCTGAATAAAATGAGGAATCGAGGGGACTCCTTGAAATTTGTATGGAAACTTATAGTGATTTTGATTTTTTCTGAAGCGTTCGAGGTAAATGCTCAAAAAGTAGAACTTTGCACCAGGTTATACCCTGGATCCGAAGGTACCGAACAGAACTTTTGAATCCTTATTGATACAGGTTCGGGGATTTTGCCGTTGTTTGAAAGCATAAGCCAACACATCAATTTGATTGATCATCATCATCACAAGTTTAATTATACCACGGGTCATCACATTATGACTCAATCATCGAAGCAGATGTTTTTGATGATTGTTTCGCTGTTTGTGAACGATTTTCAAAATTCTCGTCTTTTCGTATAGGGTAATATAATCTTAATTTCGTATAACAATTATGAAAGTGGTGAACTGATGATGGGATCTATGAGCAATCGAGGGAAATCCTTGAAATTTATCAAAACACTCATAGTGGTTAAAATGTTGTTTCTAGTAACTTACACTTAAGTTACGAATAAGAGAAATTTCATACGAAGGTGCCTCTTGGTCCAAAGACACTGCACAGAACTCATGAACCTTTAAAGATAAAAGTTCGGAAATTGCAGCATCGCTTCGATAACTGCAAGCATTTACCACAATTTCAATTACAGTATTATAATATTAAGGATACTTAGTATTCGTAGTGGTTATCTACGCATAAAGCCTTGTCTTGTATATAACTAAAAAGAGTGAAATTATTATTTTTTAACAAAAATTGAACCCGACTTCCAAGGAAAAAAACAAAATTCTTAAAATGGCCTAAAAAGTATGAAATAATTATTATTCTTCATTAGTGCCTTTTTCAAAATTCGACTAAATAGCAACGAATTCTGTACTCAATTTTCATTCTTTTGAAGTCGGTACTGGCTAAGTTCTATGTCAAGTATCTCAGTTCTGGGTTGGTACTGACTTCAAACAAATGAAAATTGAGTACAGAATTCATTGCTATTTAGTCGAATTTTGAAAAAGCCACTAATGAAGAATAAGAATTATTTCATACTTTTTAGGCCATTTTAAAAATTTTGTTTTTTTCTTGGAAGTCGGGTTCATTTTTTTGTTAAAAAATAATAATTTATTTAAAAAATCTTGAGTTTCTTCGGAGTACATTTAAACGCGTTTATTTTACTCATGCTATTAATACTTCAGTCGGAATTTCCAGGAATTGCTATTGTATTCTATTGTTGTCGCGATCACCGGTGCTCGCGCGGGGCCTGAAGCATTAATCCTTATCAAAATAAATTATTTTGTCAATAAGTACAGTTTATGTAGATATTTGACGTGGGAGAGCCATGCTTGGGCACAAATGGGCCGGCTCGACCGGAGAAATACCACGTCCTCACAGAAAACCGGTGTGAAACAGCGCTTGCGCTGTGTTTCGTCGAGTGAGTGAGTTTACCGGAGGCCCAATCCCCTATCCTTTTCCCTTCCCTACCCTTCCCTACCCTTCCCTATTTCCTTCCCTACCCTCCCCTATTACCCCTTAAAGGACGGCAACGCACCTGCAGCTCTGATGCTGCGAGTGTCTATGGGCGACGGAAGTTGCTTTCCATCAGGTGACTCGTTTGCTCGTTTGCCCCCTTATTGCATAAAAAAAATATATATTTGGTCTTTGAATGACTTAAATTGGACGTTTGGTTTTGAAGTTATGGCGAAATTAAAACATTACGATTTCTACTGCACGGCCCGCGGTTGCGAAGTGGGCATCATCAAGGCGGGGCCGGGGGTGCGCGTGCGAGAGCCGAGTTTAGATCTAAGTATATAGCTATGTCCAGTGTCCACACTCCAAACTATGCACTTTCATCTTCAATTTTCGCCATCTTCTTTCATTCAACTGTCGTATTGGCGCATTCAATTATTTTCTTAAATATTTGAAAATGCCTAAGAGAGCCAGGTCGGACGACTATGGACATCATACTTATATTTTAGTCAATTCAATAAAATAATATGGGCAAAACAACGTTTGCCGGGACAGCTAGTTATCTATAAACAGAATAAAATCATAGGAAAGTCAATTTTGTACATTGAACATTAAAAAAATTATACTTGGTACCTGATCTACAATCAATATGGAAGCGAAAAATATAGTTTTGATAATTTTTGTCTTTTTGTCTGTATTTATGTCCGGGATAAACTCAAAAAGTACTGAATGGATTCACTTCAAATTTTGAATATTACTAAGAGGTCGGATCAAAACATAGGCTCTAAATTATTAAAATTAAAACACTATTTATACTTATATTACATATATACTTCGCCTCGGCCCATACTTGGGGGGTGCGCCCCCCCAAACCCCCCCCGCATCCTCCTGGGATTGTTGCTTACATCAAAATTGTATCGCGTCGTTAGTGTTGAGTTTTTAATTCTCTTTTTAAGGAACAAAACTAAACATACAGTTTTCGAGTGTCATTTAATTAATATGATCGGGACTTTGCCCTCGGCCCGTACTTGGGGTGGCTGCGCCCCCCCAAACCCCTCCGCATCCTCCTGGGATTGTTGCTTACATCAAAGTAGTATCGCGTCGTTAGTGTTAAGTTTTAATTCTCCTTTTAACCCATTAATTCCGAAGCGGCCGGATCCGGCCGCCACAGATTATACTGCAGCTATTCTGTCTACACCCAAGCGGCCGTATGTGGCCGCGCTCTTTCATTCGATCGAGTTACGTATTTCGTCGACTTAGAGACTACTTTTGTATGAAGAAGATTGGTTAGTTATAATCTATGGTACATTTGCCACATTCTGAATGCAAAATATTATACAATCTGTGGTCGACGAATATTTTTCAGTCATTAGAAAATCGTGAATTGTTTCGTGTGTGTTCTGTCATTTTGTGTGATTTGTGTGAAATAATAATTGGATTTATCGAATGTAAGTAGTAAAATAGTTTACTTTAATAGTATTTAGTAGTTTTAGATAATCATTTGCAAGAAATACATCGTAATAACTTGTGAAAGTTGAGAAAAAAGTTGTGTGTGTTATAAGTGTTTTGGACGGAATTTGCTTCATATAATTGTAAATTAATTACGTAAAAGGCTTATAGAAATTATTACACAACGTCTACATGACTATTTTATATCGATAGTATTTCTTATATTTCCAAAACAAAGAGTTAAAAGTCTACAGTTAACGGTCATATTCTGCCGGCCGCAGCCATTTTGAACTTTATTTGTAAAGCCATAATGACGAAGTTTGCTTGTGGTAATACGAAACGCATTTTTTTCGAGTGATATTTATAACCTGTTTTTGTAAACATCTCAAGCTGTGACGATAAATTATATAAACAAGGGTCTATTCTTGGATTCTGTCGTGTAGAATATAACAAAATATTAATTTATTTCATGTGAAATAGTCAGAAAAATATATTTCAAAATATATACTTCTAAAAAGAATGTTAAATCAGACTAAATACTATATTATGATGGCTTGATTGATAGAAAATTTATTAGATATTATAAAATTCTTTACAAAAACATAAAATATGGTTTGGATGTAAAAATATTATATTATTTGTAAAAAGGGGGTAAGGCCGGGCGCCATTTTTTTTGCACATTCCATACACTACTCTTTTGCAAATATTTTTGCACATATAGAAGGGTTAAGGAACAACACTAAACAAACAGTTTTCGAGTGTCATTTGATTAATATGCAGGGGACTTTGCCCTCGGTCCGTACTTGGGATAGTTTCTTACATCAAATGGTGTCGCGTTATCAATGTTGACTTTTTAATTCTCCTTTTTAGGAAGAAAGTTATAAGTTAAACGTTAATACAGTTTTCGAGTATCTAATGCACTATTTATATTTATATTACATACATACTTTGCCCTCGGCCTGTACTTGGGGGGGCTGCGCCCCCCCCCCCCCCCCCCCAACCCCCCCGCATCGTCCTGGGATTGTTGCTTACATCAAAATTGTATCGCGTCGTTAGTGTTGATTTTTAATTCTCTTTTTAAGGAACAAAACTAAACATACAGTTTTCGAGTGTCATTTAATCGGGACTTTGCCTTCGGCCCGTACTTGAGGGGGCTACACCCCCCCAATCCCCTCTTGATATTTTTTCTTACATCAAAATGGTATTACGTCGTTAGTGTTTAGTTTTAATTGTCCTTTTAAGGAAGAAAGTTATTTGTTAAAAGTGAATTTATTCTAACCTTAACTAAACATACTTTTTGAGTATCATTTAATTACCATGTGGGAGGCGCTTCGCTTCAGGAGCCTCCAACTTGGAGTCTGCGCCGCTGTTTTTGTGACCATAGGATGGACCAAGGGACCATAAAAAGGCAAAAAATATCCATTTCCGCTATTATACTATGTTAATGCGGACGAAGTCGCGGGCAATAGCTAGTATCTAATATTATTATAATTGTTTAAATAGATCACGCCATTCGTTTATCGCCAAGGAACCATACATTTTCCGGGATAAAAGTATCATATATCCTTTCCCGGGTCTCATTGTATCTCCTTACCGAATTTCAGCAAAAGTGGTTCAGCGGTTTGAGCGTGAAGAGGTAACAAACAGTTACACATACATACAGACACACTTTCGCATTTAAAACAGTATTGATAAACCCTCGACATAGTTTTCTAACATGGATCATTTGTTTAGGCATGGATTATTATTTGATACGGTATTTGTTTTGACTATTAAGTCATCAAACAAGCTGTATAAAGCAACTAATAATACATTTAGCACCTGCAAACTTGGAAACGTGAGTACCTAATATAACATTTACAGTACAATCTTTTATGGTTATATCCTACACTGTTCGAAATATAAACATTTTAGGTTGGAAGATGGAAAAATTTACTGCTCAGCTACAGTCGGGGCATTTTAATAGGCCACATTTGACATCTGTCAGATTAATCTCCATAGTGAGGTGAGCTGCGTAAAAACATCGACCAAAACGAATAAATCGATACGGACTTGAAATAAAATATTTGAATTTTATACGTTTTAAACAAACTCCTGTCCCATTATTACTTTTTCTTTTGCAAATTCAAGGAGCAAAATAAGACAAGTACATGATTTACAAAAAAAATGCATTTATTCGCTTGAATTATAAAAACTGTTAAATGTAGTATTATCATTATTCATTTCACATAAATATGTGTTACTTTTCACAACGCGATTATTAATTTATGGGGATATTTCATTACAAGCAATTAATGCATCGATACTATTTATTCGCTTCCGATTTTTAGGGTAACTTCCCTAGAGTTTAAAAAGAAAAAAGGTCAGCTAACGTAACATTGTAACGACGTGCAATTATTAAGATCAGAATTTGTTTATTACGTTTAGAATTGTTTATCAGTAAAAGCAAATCGTTAAATAATTCGTATCGGTCATATTATTTACAATAAATATGTAATCGTAATTGAAAAAAGTTAATAAATTGTGCAGTTATAACAAAACGAAAATATTTATTTTTTATGCGCGTCGCTACAAGGTTACCTGGTACAATTTTGATGAACTGTCAAATGTGGCCTATTAAAATGTCCCGACTTTATATTATATTGTGATGTCGCTCCCCTTTGTCACACCATGTCACTTCGTGAAACCGTATCGTCAAGTTTGTGTAACAAATTTCAGCAAATCGTTCTGGGGCTTGGGCGTGAAAAGGCAACAGACAGACAGAAATAATGATACACTTTCGCATTAATAATATTAGTGTGGATACCGACTACACTAGGTAGGTACTAGGTAGTACAAATATAAAAAGTACTCTGACTGTACACGGCGTGCTGAGATTGGGTTGTAAATTGTAATACATTGACAAACAGTTCCTCTATTTCTAGAACCTTTTCATTTAATAACCATAAACTTATGGCCGACATTAGACCTGTGTTATCTTACGTAGTTAGTAGATACCTACCATGCACGACTACTACGCTAGTCAACTAGTGGGCTACACGGTGCCGAAAGGTGATAGGCCGCTTTTTTTCTGCCGCCCCATGTACGTAATCCTGTAGAGCAGTACTTCCCAAAGTGTGGGTCGCGACCCACTGGTGGGTCGCGAGTAGATTTTGGGTGGGCCCTGAAACTATAGCACGATTTTCGTACTTACGTACGTTTCTTATTGAATGTGTGGTGACGAACTTTAGAAAAGGCCCAAGTCCAGAAGTGAATGTCAGTAGGCTGACGATGACGATAATATGGTGGTGAACTACGATAAGAATTAACGGTAAATGTTGCGGCAGCAACATACCGCTGCTTTTTTTTGTCTTCATGACACAAGGTGGGCCATGAACTATAAACTTTCTTGTTGGTGGGTCGCGGTCCCGACAAGTTTGGGAAACACACTGTAGAGTGCTGTAGAGTGTAGGGCCTCTATAGACGCTCCCCTAGGCCGTAGCCTATAACGGCTTATTTATAAATTCGGGGCTAGGGCTACAAGTTTAACGTAACTCGTAAGTTATATAAGTGTGGAACGCCGGTATTAAAGGTATGGATACTTTTTGTGTAACGGAAAATAGAGTATGAAAAGAAACTCATAAATACGCATTCTCAATTATTATTCTCACTGTTTATTGCTATTCTATTTACACAGGCACTTATGAAGAAATTTGTAATACAAAACATTCTTACATACTATCACTTAGATCTTAGTCTACACTTCTTCCTTGGACGCATTCTTTCTAGATCTAGTCGATAGTCTGATGGATGCCCTAACGGAGGCCCTGGATCCGATCGCCGTGGAGCGTATGAAGTGATCATCGTGGGGTACGATGGAGCTCCGTTTTGTATACTTCTCGGTGTCACTTTCAACAAATTTTCTGAAAAATAGGAAGAATCATGTATCTTTTACGTATTGTGGTATTAAGTATTATTCACGCGAAGTTTGATTAATCTAAGTATCAGAATATACACTAACTTCAGTCAAACACCCACTTAAGGGTTGGACCTCATCTGGCAGCACGGAATCGCATTTGTTCCGCCTGTGCTACCACGTGCTGCAGTGTGCTGCCGCATGCGAACGCGCGCTGTCGCATTCCGCAGACAAAAAAGGCGATCGGAATTCGGATGCGAAGGTGAAAGGATGCGTTAGCATGCTATCGCGCGCTTCAGCATTACGGAGTCTCCCTGCCGACCATTGCATTTTGTCCGTGATGCCGATCGCATCGAGGATTCCGCCGCGTGCTATCGCATTATGCTTTCTGTCTCGGTCTAGCAAATGGCAGTTCTAAGCGACAGAAAGAGAAAGGGCGACGGAAAAAGGCGATTCCGTGCTGCCAGATGAGGTCCAACCCTTAGTCCTTACAAGTTACAACATAGCACCAGTAACGTTAAATAAAATACCTATATTATGAGCATGTCCCTTGTTCTCGATTTTTACGAAAGAGAAAATAAAAATAACCTAAAATTTTATGCAAGTATAATATTATAATTTTTCGTGAGCAAGACCATACAGCAAACACTTACCCAGGGAAGCACGGCATGTCCCAGAACCTCTGGTCCTTCCCGAACTCCTCGCCATCCGCCAGGGTCTGTGGCATCTCCGTGTCCATGGTCTCCGGCAGCAGCAGGCACAGCACCCCGCCCACTATCCCCAACGCTCCAAGGATCAGGAGCGGCAGATCTTGCGAGAAGTTGGCCTGAAAATTAAAGTTGCTTTTCAGAGATACCAAAAAAGAAGATCACGTTATTTTGTACTTAGATGTGGGATTGACATCAATTATTTTAGAGCAAAAAAGATAATCTTTGTTGAAGCCTAAAGGATAGAAGACCCATAATTCTTGTACCTAACAGCAAGGAGTATATCTATGAACGGCGCACAGAAAATTCAAGTAGAGATATTGACAACATTATAAATAGGAATGCTGGAAATGTGAATAAAGGATAGCACATTTATCAGCACGCACCGCATTTTAGAATTCGTTGTATGAAATGATGTGATGCGAACCGCTGCTTGCCGCATTTCGTGCACTATCATGGGGTGCGTTCGACACGTACGGCGCGTGCGGCGATCAGTAAGATATAAACTCACCAGATATACAACAAAAGGTGCAACGATAGACGCGACGTAGCCCATGATGTGTATGAGCGCGACGCCCTGCGCACGCACCACGGTCGGCAGCAGCTCCGCCGCGTACTGCAGACCGATGTTGTAGGAGATGTTCACAGCGAACCGGCCCATAATGGCCAGAGACGCTGATGGACCACCTGGAGACATAATGATGATGAAGGTATGATAACAGCCCCGGATTTTTATATAGGCCGTTATAGGCCACGGTCTAGGCGCGGCAGCGTCAAGAGTCGTAGTAGGAGCTTTCAATGTACAGTGTACACTAGTCCTCAACTATAATTAAAATAATAATTTTATGATAATATTATTGTAGGTAAGTTATTAGAATTCATAATTGGTTAATCCCCACTCCCCCCTAATAATTTTGCAAAAATAGAACTCTCACTGAACGTGTGGGAACTGGAAGTAATTTGCTTATTTCGTCAAAATTAGAGACATAAGATACAAAAGGCCAACTATTTTATCTGCTCAATGTCTACTTACCAATGGGAACAGCCGTAGCAGCCAAGCTGAAGATTCCACTGACGACCATGGAGCCACACGCCAGCCATCGCCGACCCCACCTAATAATCATCATCATTATCACCACCATCGTCACCTGTGATATACGTATACTTATCATTTATCAACATTACATTTCAACTCATCATTGTATGTACTCAGCTGTTTTTAACCATCTCTTTTGAATATTTCTGAAGCAGCTTTTGATTAATATAACAATACTGATGCATATCAAATAATATGCGTAATATTAGGTATAGAAACAATGTCAAATAAAAATAATATACTTAATTTAAATTATTTTTTTTAAATATAAGCAGTAAACGTTACAAACTTTACCTGTCCAAGACTAAAGTTAGGAAAGTATCAGCAGGGAACTCGGTGGCAGTCGCTATGGTGAAAGTGAGGAAGATGTCCAGTCCTAGAGACCCGACGTTCCTGACGTGGCCATCGAAGACCAGGGATATGGCCATCCAGATGACGATGAGGAGCAGAGCGTTCTTCCGTAGCCTTGGAGTTCTGAAGATGTCCAGCACGGAATACGTACGCGTCTCTGCTTCCGATACCCTGAATTTTTCCTGGCTGGCTTCCTATAAAAATAAATAATTAAATATGATTGAGTAGGGTACCTAGCTTCTCCACTAATACATTTTTTGAATCTATGTGCTTATTCCTTTAGGGGAAGCCACAACACTGTGTTGCAGTATCACGTCAAAGTTAAATCTGCAAAGAAATGTGCAATAGTTATTTTTGCAATGCGACGCCGCAACACAGTCGTGTGGCTTAACCCTTTCTGTATGTTCCAGATACATATTGCCAGTTCGTTCAGTAGAGAAAAGGCCATAAGAGGTGGCTCTTTAATATTAATTAGAAAAAAAAAAATTCCAAGGACCGTAAAGACATTAATAGTCTCTCCGCTGAACGAATTATTGAGGTAGCCTGTATAGAGTTGAGTCATCTTATTATTGTAAGGGTATACAGGCCTCCATCAGGATTATATGATTCCTTCGAACAAGTCATGGAACAAATTCTATCCAAAATATGTGCATCTAATAAGAAAGTTATAGTCTGTGGTGACTTTAATATAAATTTACTAGACTCAACTCCCACCACTATTAGATTCACATCTTTGTTTAAGTCATATAATCTTTTTAACCTATTTTATGAGCCGACTAGAGTATGTGACACAACGGCCACTTGTATTGATAATATTTTTACTGACATTACTCCACATAAAAAAGAAATAATAAATAGGCATAGCTCTGATCACTGTGGACAGTTAGCTTCTTTCAATATAAATTGTGGTAGTAACTTAGAGGAAAAGCTTGTATTTATTCCTGTGAATACTAAACGTATTGAGAAGTTTAGAAATAATTTAAGTTCAAATATTCAATTATTGAATGGGTCGAATAGCTCAGATGAAGCTTTTAATAAATTATTTAAGATAATAAGAACCCAATTTAACAATGTGTTTACCGCAATAATGGTTAGAAACAATAATAAAAATAATAATAAATTTACTAAATGGGCGACTGCAGGAATCAAAATAAGCAGGCAGAGATTGTATAATCTGTATGAAGAAAAATGCTTTAATAATAGTGTAGCATTTAAAGAATACGTTAAAAACTATTCTAAAACTTTTAGAAAAGTTTGCAAAGCTGCTAAGGCTATTTACATAAAGAAAAAGATTATAAAATCCAAAAATAAAATTAAAACTACTTGGAAGGTAATAGCTGGTGAGACTGGAAACGTCACCTGTCGTAGCTCGGATTTTCAACTGTATTTTGAAAGTAAAAAAATTACCAATAATGTAGAAGTTGCGACGGCCTTTAAAAAGTTTTTTGCTGACATTCCGGTCTCAACTACGAAAAACTAAAACTCCTCACCTGCAGCTGCCGAAAAACTACTCAAAGATAATGTAAAGGGATGTAATGTCAATTTTAAGTTTAAAGAGATTGACCCCAAAGACATTATTGATACTTTTAAATTATTAAACATTAAGAACACCACTGATCTTTGGGGTATGTCTACAAAAATTATTAAATCAATAATTGACATCATAGCTCCTCATCTAGCAATGATTTTTAATAACTGTATAGAGAATGGTGTTTTTCCTGACTTAATGAAGCACAGCAAGGTTATACCTTTATTTAAGGCGGGAATTAAGTCTGATCCGACAAATTACAGACCTATATCGATTTTACCGACCCTTAGCAAAATATTCGAAAAAATAATTTTAAAACAGCTATTGGTACACTTTAATACAAATAATTTATTACACGAAAATCAATACGGTTTTACTAAGGGTCGTTCCATAACGGATGCTGGTATAGGTCTTCTATGTAGTATATTTAAAGCTTGGGAGTAATCGCAGGATGCCTTAGGTGTCTTCTGTGACCTCTCTAAGGCCTTCGACTGTGTCGAACACGCTACATTAATTAGGAAATTGCACCACTATGGCATAAGGGACTCAGCACTCAACCTTTTGACATCTTACCTCAAAAATAGGACTCAAAGGGTTGAAATTAATAATAAGAGATCTAATGGAAGCAAAATAGAATTAGGTGTCCCACAGGGATCTACTTTGGGCCCATTTCTTTTTCTTATCTACATAAATGACCTACCTTATCTAGTTAAGGACAATGATAATGAAATAGTACTTTTTGCTGATGACACTTCACTTATTTTTAAAGTGAAGAGACAACAGTCTAATTACGACGAGGTAAACAGTACTATTTCAAAAATAGTACATTGGTTTAATGTTAATAATTTACTTTTGAATTCTACTAAAACTAAATGTTTAAAGTTTACTTTGCCCAACGTACGGCAAGCTCAAACCAATATACTATTAAATGATGAGAAAATGAATTTGGTGGACACTACTGTGTTTTTAGGTATTACACTAGATAGCAAATTACAGTGGGGTCCTCATATTGCTAAACTCGCAGATAGACTCAGTTCTGCAGCATATGGAGTCAGAAAGATTAGGGAAATTTCTGACGAAGACACTGCACGATTAGTATACTTTAGCTATTTTCACAGTAGAATGGCATATGGTATCCTTTTATGGGGAAACGCTGCCGATACAAATACTATTTTTGTGCTGCAGAAGCGAGCTATACGTTAGATTTATAAAATGTCTACATTTGAATCTATGAGAGAAAAGTTTAAAGAAATTGGTATTATGACAGTAGCTTCTCAATACATTTTGGATAATGTATTATATGTTAGAAAAAATATATGTAAATTTAAAACCAAAGGTGACATTCATTGTAGAAACACCAGAAATAAGCACAAGCTAGATTTGCCAGTGATCAGACTTAGTAAAGTCAGTAAATCTTTTAAAGATCAATGTATACGCCTTTTCAATAAAATCCCAGAAAACGTTCAAAATCTTTTCATTAATAAATTTAAGAAAGTAGTCAAAGAGCGTTTGTGTGCCAAAGCCTATTATAAGGTCAATGATTTCATAAATGATGGCACATCTTGGGAGTAGGATGGCTGCTTGTAAGGCTACCTACACTGTTGTATGACTTACAATTATGTATGTATCTTGACATTGTATATTTTAAGTTACAGCATTGTAAATTTTATTTTAAAAGATTAATTTTTTCTCACTTTTTTTGGTAAAAAAGTGGGCCCCGTGCGAGTTTCTTACGCCGGTTCTTCTCGCCGGGTTAGTTCCCGAACCGGTGGTAGGCACCAGTAGTATCAACGTTCTGAAAGCATTTCTTTTTAATCTATTCAGAAATAAAACAATTTTTATTTATTTTATTTTATTTTACCAAAAAAAGGAAGCCCAAATCCCGAAGCTAAATACCAAATAAGGTTGAAGCTTACTGTGAATTCGGTCAGGATCTTCTCTGGTATATGTGTACCATTGATCCTCTCGAATTTCTTCATGATTACTAGAGCTTTGTCTAGCTTGCCTTGAGACAGAAGCCATCTGAAATTGGAATGATTATTATGTATATCTACTTTAGCTAATGTGTTGGTTACAATTAATGATTATATGGCACCATGAATTCAGACGACACTAATTGGCCTAGGAGCTAGGCCCACTTACGCTATTAAAATATTAACTTCGTTGAAATAAATAAAGAAGGGGAGAACTTTAACCCAGACAAGGGGCAAGTGAGCCTTAGAATGTACAAGCAACCCCTGCAAGTATCATCTACGTAAATGGATTACATAGATAATTGTTAAATGAACGTACGAAATTACCAAATTACCTGGCACTCTCCGGCACCAACCATGGCGTGGCTGCTGCGAAGATGAACGGAGCACTTATACCGAAGGCATACCGTCTCCAGTCCCCAGCCCATAGCGCGATCCACGGTAGCAGGCTCGCGCCCAGCGTGAAGAATATAGCTATTGACATGTTGGCTACGAACGTCCGCCATTTTGGACCCACGTATTCCAGGACTGAAGAAAATAAATAAGAATGAATTCATAAGAGTTAACAATACTAAAGTAACTCCCACACCGATTTTGGTGACGGTGGCAGGTTTCATTGAAACTAGGCCAGTTAAGCAGGAGTAATTTTATAGAGTAAAGGAATAGAGAGTGTTCTTGTGTGCGCAGTACACAAGAGCACTCTCTAGTCCTTTATTCTCATAAGTCATAACCCAGTGAGACGGAAGACCGACACAACTGGCGAGAGATCAGGCGCAGGACCCACTTTTGACATGCCCGTCCGACGCATGGATCATCTTACTTGTCCGACAATCTGATGATTACCCTGCATTGTCCTAACCAAACTTGGAAATAACATGTTTCCAACGCCAACATCGCCGCAAGTCAAGAGCCGCGCTCTAAGCCACTGGACCATGGAGGCGTTAACAATACTGGACCTATAGTGCAAGATGCAACAACGAGGTACTGTTGAACCTAATTCCTACTAGGAATTTTCAAAAAAGTACTCTATAATTTGAACGACTTATAACTTATAAGACTTAAGCGATCAAGTGTTAACAGTCAGAAATAGGTTCAAAAATACCATAATAAAAGATATGACACTTACCTAGAATATACATCATAGTGAAACAGTTGTCGAAGGCGAGCCCGACGAGGAAGCGGCACAGCGCAAACGAAAAGAAACTGTCGCAGAACGCCGTCGCGATCCCCGCTGCGAAACCCATCAGGTTTGTTCCTGAAAAACAAAACGGATTAGGAAAATTTACCGTGCGGTCATCGGTCAATGTCAAACGCGGCAAGCCGCAAGCGTTTATTGGATGTTGCGCGCACGGATGTAAAAAAAATACGGATGGAGCATTACACTATAAAGAGGTGAAGCATGCAAGGTACGACAATTTCGTCACAATCTCGTTTATTGTACACGTGACCGACACTCACACACGCAACTAGGTACTACAACCCGCTGTCATTGTACATAGAGTGACGGCGCCAATGACACGCACACATCCTACACGGGCGGCCATTACTATAATTAGACAAGGGTTCGTCCGTATTTTAGCGTCCGTGGTTGCACGATGAAGTTTCCGAACCCGAGTCGCATTACGCATTGTAAATCTGTTCCTAGTTCCTTACTTCCCACAAAATTAATGGAATTTGGAAACACCAATTTCATGCTTATTGCCATAGCCAAGACAATGGCGAAGCTATATCTTTCGATTTAATAAGGCTAAAAACGGATTCATCCGTCATGTCCTGCGAGTTTCATTGGCGTCTTAATCGTAGTTTTCTTACCAACAAGAGCGGGGATCCTCCCATACTTGTCGGCCACCCAGCCGAAGACCAGGCCGCCGACGATGGCGCCGCAGAAGAAGATCGCCTGCGCCGTCGCCGCCAGGTTGTCCTTGTCGCACACCCAGTCTAACTGGAAGTACATCGTGTTCAACAGTGAAGTTTGGAATTTTGCGCAATAGAAGCTGAAGTATGCTTGGAACATAGTCCTAATTGATAAGTGGAGTTTATTGGTTCTAAATATCCAGGACGTCTAAAGATAACCACATAAAATACCTAACAATAATATAGAGAGATGGGAAATGGACCAAGATCTGCTCATTAACACCCTCAACATCTGGGACTCATATACAAGGTCAAGGAAGAGAAAGAGATGGAAAATAAGCCAACAAAGATACCAACGAAGGTTCCTTTGAAAAAAAGGTAAGAACATACCTGTGTAGCTATAGTTTCATATGGCACATCGCTCCTGTTGTACTCCCAGCCGCTGATGCAGGGTACCACGGGCCACTCGTCGTCGGGCGTGGTGCGCCCCGCCGCTAACGCCGCCGCCCAGTCCGCCGCGTACATATGGCAGCGGTCGTGGGAGAACGGCCCTGATGTCTTCGGCGGGATGGCCAGTGCACGCCTGAAAAGTTAGTTGACTGAGTTCATAAAGACTTCTGCAGTGCCGGACTTTATTTTTTATGAGTGTTTTTTTATGAAATAAGGGGGCAAGCGAGCAAACGGTTCGCCTGATGGAAAGCAACTTCCGTCGCCCATGGACACTCGCAGCATCAGAAGAGCTGCAGGTGCGTTACCGGACCCGCGGGCGGCGATCGGGGGATCCCCGCCCGCATAAAGGGTCCCGAGTAGACAGCCCCCCCTATAGCCCGGGGGGGCTCTCAGTGAGGTCAGCGGCCGAAGTCGCTGGAAGAAGAGGCCGGTTGCGGCTGGCTGCGCGCGGGAAGGGGCGGAGTTGAATTGCTCTGCAGTACCCGTCCCTCCCGCACAAGGCGCATAACGGAGGGCTGGGGGGGTTTTAGTGGGTAAACCTCTTGTAGGGAGTAGGGAGATATGTGGATATCCCCGCCCCTTCCCCCGAAGGGGTGGGGGATACTTAAAGTATTTCCCGTCCTAAAAAAAATGGTGCGTTACCGGCCTTTTAAGAGGGAATAGGGTAATAGGGAAGCCGGGAGGGTAGTGATGGGAAGGGAAGGGAATAGGGGAGAGTAGGGAAGGGAATAGGGGAGAGTAGGGAAGGGAATAGGGCCTCCGGTAAACTCACTCACTCGGCGAAACACAGCGCAAGCGCTGTTTCACGCCGGTTTTCTGTGAGAACGTGGTATTTCTCCGGTCGAGCCGGCCCATTCGTGCCGCAGCATGGCTCTCCCACGTGTAAAAGAGTGTAGGCCAATTTATTTCCGCTGCCCATGTACGAAATCTGCTGCCCCCTAGGAAGCTTTGGCCGCCACCCTAGGGGCCAACCCACACGTACCACAACCACACGACATCGCAACGACAAAATGTCGTCGAGCTGTGGTTACTGTGAATGGTGTCGCTGCAGCATTTTGTGGTTGCGTTGTGGTTCCGACAAAATGTCGACGGCCAGTGGTTGCGATGTGGTTGCGACGTGGTTGCGTCGTGTGCAAGTCGAACTATTGTAGTTCGACTCCGGCTTTTATAGCGGAGACACGTCTTGCCCAAAGTCATGGATTTCGAAGAGGACACTTTATTGTTGCTATCCTTGCTATATGTATTATTTTTTATTTTTGTTTCTTTTTGAGTCTACATCAATTTTGGTGTAAGAGAATTCCACATAATTTCTTCAGACTGGAAGCTTAAAAATCGGCCAAGTGCGAGTCGGACTCGCGCACGAAGGGTTCCGTACCGACCAAGAGCAAAATAGGCAAAAAATTGCGTTTTTTGTATGGGAGCCCCCCTCAATTTTTATTTAATTTTAATATTATTATTAATTATTAAAGTACACATACAATCAAGGATTTTGTAAAAATTTCAAGTGTCTAATAGTTACCCTTATTGAAATCGAGCAAAAAAGGCAAAAAATCACGTTTGTTTAATGGGAGCCCCCCTTAATTATTAATTTTATTTTGTTTTTAGTATTTGTTGTTATAGCGGCAACAGAAATACACAATCTTTGAAAATTTCAAGTCTAGCTATAACAGTTTTTGAGATACAGCCTGGAGACAGACAGACAGACAGACAGACAGACAGACAGACATCGAAGTCTCAGTAATAGGGTCCCGTTTTTACCCTTTGGGCACGGAACCCTAAAAATCAATCTTTTCGAACTGGCCTGGCCTTAAAAGATATTTTGTTTCCAACACTTCATTTCACGTTTTGAATTCCCACTTTCCAGGAAAATTGACGTTTATTTTACCATAACTTACTACTAAATTACTAAATTATTATTGACATAACCCGACCAAATAACATAGATCCGCCATCTGCCTAAAAATCGATTTCTTCGATGGTACATAATATTATATGTGCTCACTACGTGCTTTGAAAAGCCTTAAGATATCTAGATAATATGGAATATGAATTTATTGCATAACGATTAACGTGTGATAAATGATAATATCCGCTTTGAAGCTGGTTGGAGACGGAACCCATGAACAAGTCAAACAGAATCCGCTTTCAACCTGCTTGATTCTCAATTCACTGGATAACGATGGATGCCGTCAGAACATATTTTAATTACGAATTATGAAATAAAGGTGCTCCCTTACCGGGAGCATTCACGTGTAATGTAACATTATAGATTCGTTTTTGAGCAGGACATTACAAAAATACCTTCTTGACCGACGAGCATTCGCGTGTACTTAATGTAACATTCGACTTTGAGCATTCACTAGCTAGTTGATGTTACAAGTTGTATCAAGATATGTATAACACTATCATTACAAGGTGCGCATTGTAATGCTCGGCTGTCCTCCCTTACTGACTCGACTCTGTAACGTTACATTACAAGCGAATGCTCCCGCCCGCTCCTGATGCAAGAGCACCAAACACCTTAATGATCAGTCATCACCTCGACTAATATCTACCATCTTCGATCATTGTTAAATTGGATATTAGTCGTCGAAATTGCAAATAAACCTTGATTCACTGAATGCAAAACATTCTAAATCTAGACACGTTTGCCTACCTCCAGCTAGGTCACCGCGAGTGAACGGCCGATTGGGTCCGGCCCATTTACAATCTTTGAAGTCTCATTTTGTAAACCAATTCATTCAACATACTCTATAATTATATGAATTCATTCAACGGATATATTATTAGTGTTACTTATAAATTGTAGTGTGTTTAAATTAATAAACTTATCGATTACGCTTGTCAATTCTGCATAGATGAATATCAAAATTTCCGTATGCTCTATGTTCAATGATTTTTACAGATCATTGATTATGTTCGTACCTCCTTATTATTGTCCAAATATATCTATATGTTACGTGTTGCACACTGAGTACACACGAATTTACTAACGACAAGAACAAAAGTCTTAATTGAAACTGATAATTATGTTTCCGGCTTCTACAAACTTCTGATTGCTGTCCCAAGACTTTAATGTGACCCATGGCATTTCTCATGAGGGAAATTGGTGTTATTGTCATGTTGTGGTTGAATTCTGGCTACATTAGAGTTGCTGTAAGTGCATTGAGACTTAACACACTTACTACACATAAGTCTTCATTCTTGAGTTAAATTTTCAACTGTTTCTCCTAGCCCCTATGATTTTATTCTCAACTAGCGACCCGCCCCGGCGTCGCACGGGTATAAAATATACATATAGCCACTGAAAAAATGGTTAATAGAATCAGGCGTTACTTTGCGGAAATCCATAGCTTAAAATTTAGTTTGTTATTATTTTTAGCAATATTCCGCGAAAAATTAATCAATCAGATAATTTTTCGCGGAATATTGCTAAAAATAATAACAAACTAAATTTTAAACTGAAAATATGATCAAAATCGATAGCCTATGATCCTTCACGTGGTCTACTTCTTATCTGTGCCAAATAACATAAAAATTGCTCCAGTAGTTCGCGAAATAAGCCCTTTCAAATAATTTCCCCCGTTTTTTCCACATACTCCTATTAGTCTTAGCGTGATAAAACATAGCTTATAGCCTTCCTCAATAAATTGAATATCTAACACTGAAAAAATTTCTGAAATCGGATCAGTAGTTCCTGAGATTAGCGCGTTCAAGTTAAGCGGAGAATTCACTACCGGGCTGCCGCGGGCCGCCCGGTCTGGCACAAGTCTGCCGCTTGCCCCTATTGAACACACACAGAACGGGCAAGTCAGTCGAATAGATAGAGAGCTGCAGCTCGGTCGTGGACTCATGGACTCGATATTCTTTTTAACAGATGCTAGAGCATCGGCATTGATTTCTTTGGATTTTTCAATAAGTTCGCTGTAAGCGGCTTTACGTAGATCGGTGTTCATGTAATCCTTGCTTTTATAACTTTCCACAAACAAGGATGCGACCGGTAAATGGAAATAAACGAATATCAAAATTGTTTTTGTTGGTTTTTAAGTTTAATGTTTGTATTGTTTACAATACTATGTTTTAAAATAATATTTTAAGTGCACTTCAGTCGCTCTCCAAGGCGTAAATGACGACGGGCCGCCCGTCGCGACCATTCATGTACAGACTTGCCCGTGCCCGCGCGGGAATAATGCGATCTCACGGGCAGGCTGCGGGCACGGGCCGGCGGGCATGTCTGTGCCCGTACCTAGGAATTGACGAGCAGACATGCGACAGACCGGCCCGTAGTGGGCGGCCCGGTAGTCAATTCCCCGCTGGGCTAACTTTCAAATAATTGTCCCCGTTCTTTCCACATTTTCCTCTATTTCTTCACCCCTATTAGTCTTAGCGTGATAAAATATAGCCTATAGCCTTCCTCGATAAATGGGCTATCTAACACTGAAAGAATCATCAAAATCCGTTTCGTAGTTTTAAAGATTAAAGGGAACAAAAGGGACATGAGGGAAAAAAGCGACTTTGTTTTATAATATGTATAGATGCTTCCTATCATTCTGTATTGCAAAAAGATTAACTTTCTCAAAGGGTACTACTAGGCTATTATTTAATAATTCAATTAACCGTTACTTTTACATAACAATATATTATTATCTATGTCTGCTATCTCACCGCGTTATGTCACCACATTGTCTACGTTTGAGTTCATTGGCTCCGTCTCTGAATTCACGCCTGTCCACAAGGTCGCCATATTGTGTCAAGGTGGCGACGTGCTTTGTCTGAACTGCACCAACCTCGTAGGGTAATTTCATAGTACCAATTGTTTTTTTCGAAAGGAATATCCATGGAATATCTAATGCATTCGCGTATTCTCCGCTGAAACAATGTATCGGATCAAGCCAGCAAAGTCTATTCTTAATTATTATTGTCCCAGCAGACATCGCACAGCGTCTCCTGAGTCGGAGATCAACAGATGTAACCAACCGTGAAAACCTTTTGATGATCTCAGGTTCTCAGGGGACACACTAAAGCTAGCCTTTATGACTCTTAAGTACCAAAATCATTTTGTCATACGAAAATATTTAACATGTTTGAGTTATTTTTCAGCTTAAAATAGTAATTACCTAGGTTCCTGAATAAAAATTAACTTCAAAATATTTAAACACTAAAAAAAATGTTTTGTGTAAGTACTTATAAATTTTTTTTACTAAATTTACTACTAAATATTTAAACGCCAAAAAATAGAGTAAAATACTAAAAAATATATAAATAAATAGAAAATTTACTACAAAATATTTAAATACTATAAAATATTTTTTTAGAGGTGAAATATTTTGTAGTAAATTTACTATTTATTTATATATATTTTTAGTGTTTTACTCTATTTTTTAGTGTTTAAATATTTAGTAGTAAATTTAGAAAAAAAAATTTATACACAAAAAAATTTTTTTTAGTGTTTAATATTTTGAAGTTAATTTTTGTACAGGAACCTAGGTAAGTAATTACTATTTTAAGCTGAAAAATAACTCATACATGTTAGATATTTTCGTGTGAGAAAATGATTTTGGTATTACGTACGTGAATGAAATACGAGAATTTCGAGGGTAAGCCGTCATTCCACCGCGGCGTACGCTGTGCACGGCCACGCGGCGCACGTTTTTAGGGTTCCGTATTATTACTTTGACTACGTCAATTCGTGCGTAGCGTGTCCGTGGGTTGTAGTGGACACAGTCACATATATTTTCTTACAAAGTGAAGCTTGACGCACGTGCGTAGTCTCTCCGTGCGCTGCGGTGGACTGGCGGCCTAACTTGGTAAAGGTATGATCTCTAGTATACCCAGTACTCAGCAAAGGTATGCTCTAAAGTCTAAAGCAAAACAGTTTATCACTTGCGTTAACCCCTTCTTCCTAAATTAGCAGGTCGATTGTCTGTCAGTGCGAATATCGACGTAAATGACATTAAAATAACATTCATATCAGCGCGCCTTGTACTGTGGCGGTTTCGACGCTCGGCGCGTAGGGTTGGCGATCTGAGACTCACTTTTAATTAATTATTATAAAAATAATACATATTTCAAAAAAGTAACCAAACTAAATCATTAACTTTTGTATTGCAAAGCAGTAGATATTTTTTATATATTCTTTTGATAAATAATGAAGGAGTAAAGTGGTTTCATTTCAACGATTTGGAGGTGATTTGGTTTTTTTATTTCTTTATTATGTGATACCGATAGAAAAAATATGACAAGACCAAATTACGTATCATATCATGTAGATTACTAATTATTTTTTTCAGATATAATTTCTCTGTTAATGCCGATGAAAAGTTGTTTCATCTGCACGCTTTTTTAAGTTTTTTTCGAGAGAGCAGCCTTAATGGGTTAGCGTGAAACTCAACAACCAATTATTAATAACGAATACATAAACTCCTGTCCAAAAATTTCAGAAACTAATCATAAAAGCCTATTTAAATAGCTTCGTGATTCGATAAGTCCATTGTTTTAGCGAATAATTCTACGCCTAAAGGATGTAATTACTGCTAAGTGCAGTTAACTTTGGTTCTATAGTTTCCCACGATAATTATTTCGCAGCTTAATCTCAGAAACATCTATATTAAAAGCCAAAAGGACTTAAGACCATTGATCTTACAAGATCCCTTCTATTTGATCCGTAACTTTGTTCAAATAAATATATCTTATACATTGCCTCATCGATTAAAGTAGAATTATTGATATTGGTACCTATTTTATAGATTATACTCAGTGTAAATTCATTTTGATTCATCATCATTATCAAAAAAAAAAATGTATGATATAATAATTATGATGTAGCTTTCAACGTCCTCCTCTGTTATTTGTTCTACATTAGTGCCGAACGTGTAAATTGGACTAATATCATTGGTCCAGAATCCTATTCGATGCAACTTCAAACTGACAAACCCTGTTTATTTAGTAGTATATTATATGTACATGCATTATTGTCATTAAGAAGTTTAAAATATAGATCATATTACTACATTAATATAATATTGTTACGGATACGGGAAGTTGTTTACGTGTTACGAATACGGGCAGTTGTTTACCTGCGCGCGACAGTTGCGCGTACCTTCTAGAAAAGCCCGACCCTGGTTTATGTGATTGCGTGTTTACGTAAACAATCCAAAATAGAACGCTCCAGAATTCGACGCGGGCCATATAAAAGGTAAACAAGCCGGCAGTCAGTCAGTTCGATCCGAGCGATCATCAAGGCGACTTCAAAAGTGAAAACAAGTGATCAATAGTGAGTGATTGTGATAGTGAACTAACGACTCGGCTACGACCTAGGACAGTGATAGTGCTCAGTGATTTGGATCTAGTGCTTAGTGTTTGGACTTAGTGATTTGTGTGAGCTAGTGTTTGTGAATAAAGTCTTCAAGAGAGTCACCAGGTCTTTCTCTCCGAATCCTCGAACCCTAACACGTAACAACTGGTGTCGGAAGTGAGATTTGGAGATGCCATTGACTCCGAGAGAGGACTTCAAGGGAAGTGTCAGAACAAGGGCGCAACGGGCTGCGGAGGCCACATCCACTGGGGACCAAGCTCCGCCCACTGAGGGACAGGCCCCGCCCACTGGCTCCGCCCACCGGGACCCGCCCACTGGCCACGCCCCCCAGGCTCCGCCCACTTTGGGCGTGGCCACGCCCACTGGCTCCGCCCACCGGGACCCGCCCACTGGCCACGCCCCCCAGACTCCGCCCACTTTGGGCGTGGCCACGCCTACTGGCCACGCCCACCAGACTACTCAGGCCACGCCCACTGGCCCCGCCCACCGGGCTCCGTCTACTTGCTCCAGCCACCAGGCATCGCCCGTAGCTTCTACAGCCCCTCAAATGGCTCCTCAATTGGAAAACATAATTGGGTTAATTCAGGCTTTGCAAGATTCTCAAAGGGCAATGATGGAGGCACAAGACCGCAAGCTCGGCGCTATGCAAGATTCTCAAAGGGCAATGATGGAGGCACAAGACCGCAAGCTGGGCGCTTTGCAAGAGTCACAAGACCGCAAGCTGGGCGCTTTGCAAGAGTCACAAGACCGCAAGCTCGGCGCTATGCAAGAGTCACAAGACCAACAAAAGGACCTTCAAGAGAAAGCGCTTCTGGCCATAAAGGATGTCAGTGACACGGTGACTAAGCTTCGGAAAGAGGTCGACGTAATGAATGAACGAGTTACCGGGTTAGAATCGGTTGTGGAAAATTTGAAAACCGGATTCACTGAACTGCAGAAGAGAGTAATGCGCCTTGAAACTACGGGAGTTACGGTGTCTAGTGGAGCCACTGGAGTGACGCAAGGGCCAAGAGTCAAGGTGCCGTCGTACGATTTCAGACGGTTGCTTCTGCCAACGGATGGACTGACGAACAATGCCTGACCGCTCTCACTGTTGCGCTCAGAGGGCAAGCTTTGTCGGTCCTAGAGGCACATACAGGAAATGGGTTCCAAGACCTGATGGAGGCCCTTGAATCCAGATACGGGGAGCGACACCTGGAGCACGTGTTCCGTGCTCAACTTCGTGACAGAGTCCAACGCTCAGGAGAGGGACTACAGCAATGGGCGTTGGAAATTGAAAAACTCGTCAAGAAGGCACACCCAGGAGCCGATTCCAAAATGGTCGACACGAATATTGTACAAGCATTTGTCGACGGAATCAGGGACCTCGAGGTCAGAGCTGCAGTGAGGCTACGTCACCACACCTCGCTAAAGGAAGCATTGGCGCATGCTTTGGAGGTCGAGGCTGTTCGCCGTGACATACGACAGACCCATAAGATCCATGAGGTCTCTGAGGAAGTTAAGGAGGTCAAGGCCCCCACGAAGAGAAGTTTTGGAGCCATGTGCTACAAGTGCGGTGAGAGGGGCCATCTTCAGCTCAACTGCCCGCAGAAGGAGACCCAGATGGCAAGGATGAAAAGGCTCGAGGAACAAGTAGAGGAGCTGAAGAAGCAAGGAGCTTCGTCCCCTGCCCGGGATCAGGGAAACGAATAAAAGCCAGGACTAAGGGGCGAGTACTGGCTGACGCGGAGGAAGCCCCCATAACTGTTATCTCCCAAGCATGCAGCGGGAATAGTCTTGTGATTCAGGGGACTATTAACAGGACGGATTGCAAAATGACTCTAGACACAGGAGCCTCTAGAACGATAGTGAACCCAAATCTGGTAAAAGCCGCAAGAAGACACAAGAGGAGAATTAACTGTCGGCTCCTTACTGCCTCCGGTCAGCCAATACCCGTCCTGGGAGAAATGTCAGTTACGATTAATGTAGGGGGTTACTCATACCCTCATGACGTTATCGTGGCTGAGATTATGGATGATTGCATCTTGGGTTTGGATTTCATGAAGAAGTACAACTGCAGAATTAATGTCGCTGACGGAGTTTTCAAGTGTGGCGAAGAAGAAATTTTCATCCTTGGAGGCGCCTGCGGGAAAGTCGCATGTGTAAAGGAAGTCATTATACCTGGACGAGCGGAAGCTAGAGTGCTGGTGAAACTACCGCCAGCTGGAAAGAAGAAGTCAAACAGATGCGTGTTGATCGAAGACACACCTACCAAGACATCAGCGCAAAAACTGATGACGGCGAGAACCCTTGTTAGTGGAAGCAGTAACGCTGTGGTCAGGGTTTTGAATCTTGGTGATCGCGAGATCTGCTTGAACAAAGGTGACGTCATTGGAAAGTGCGAGGAAGTTGTCTGGATGAGAAAGTGTAGTTCGATCACAGGCTCAGACTCAGCCAACAGCAGCAACTATGGAATAGTGACTGAGCTACTTGATGACTGCAAGAGTAATCTGACTTATTCGCAGAGCATGAAAGCTAAGAAGTTTTTACAACGCCACGCGAATATCTTCTCCAGTCAGGAAGGCGACCTTGGAAGAACGTCGATGGTTCAGCACAGGATAGATACCGGAAGCGAGAACCCAATTCGTCAACGAGCAAGACGGATACCTATTGCAAAGGAAAAAGAAGTTGAAGGCCTTTTGGAGGACATGAGAAGGCATAAGATTATTGAACCGTCTGCAAGTCCGTGGTGCTCACCTGTTGTGTTGGTGAAGAAGAAAGATGGCAGCACAAGATTTTGTGTGGACTACAGGCGTCTCAATGATGTCACTAAGAAGGACAGCTATCCATTACCTCGAATCGACGACACTCTGGATACCTTGAGTGGCATGAAATGGTTCTCGACCCTGGACCTGAAATCTGGATACTGGCAGGTCGAAATTCATCCAAAAGACAAGGAGAAGACAGCTTTCTCCACCGGTAAAGGTTTATGGCAGTTTAACGTCATGCCCTTTGGATTGTGCAACGCACCTGCCACATTTGAGCGACTCATGGAGTGTGTACTGGCAGGCTTAGTTGGAGAGGCTTGCTTAGTCTACTTGGATGACGTCATCATTGTTGGCCGCGACTTCGAGGACCATTTGCGAAACCTAGAACGAGTTTTCGCTAAAATAAAGGGGGCCAAGTTAAAGTTGAATCCGAAAAAGTGTCGTTTATTCAGGAGTAAGGTCAATTATCTCGGCCATGTCATCTCCAGTGATGGAATCCAGACGGACCCGGAGAAACTGGAAGCAGTTCAAAATTGGCCAACCCCTAAGAACAAAACCGAAGTGCGGGCATTTCTCGGCCTATGCTCCTACTACAGGCGTTTTGTCAAGGGATTCTCAGAGATAGCCAAGCCATTACATCGGCTGACGGAAGATAAACGACAGTTTATGTGGGACGAGACTTCTGAAGATTCTTTTCAGAAACTGAAGAAACATCTGTGTGAAACACCAATCCTGGGGTATCCACAACCTGAAGGCCAGTTTATAGTCGACACTGACGCAAGCAACACGGCCATTGGAGGGGTGTTATCTCAAAAACAGGGCGAAAGAGAAGTTGTAATTGCATATTTCAGCAAATCTTTATCTAAGCCAGAGAGAAACTACTGTGTGACAAGAAGAGAACTCTTGGCTGTTGTAAAGACGCTACAACATTTCAGCAAATATCTCATCGGCAGACAGTTTTTACTGCGAACTGATCACGCAGCGTTGAAGTGGCTACTGCAATTCAAGAACCCTGAAGGTCAAGTAGCTCGATGGATTGAACAGCTCCAAGAGTACGACTTCAAGACGGAACACCGCAGCGGAAAGGCGCATGGGAATGCCGACGCACTTTCACGAAGACCGTGTTCAGAGGACTGCAAACATTGTGTTAAGCAGGAATCTAATGAAGTGACATTAAAGTTAACGAAAACAAGTCCTTTGGGTCCATGGGAGAATGATGCTATGAGGGAGGCTCAAGAAACAGATGACGACCTACGACACATCATCACATGGAAGAAACGAGGTAACGAAAAACCAATCTGGAGTGAGGTTGCACCCACTGGCGCTGCCACTAAGGCGTACTGGGCGCAATGGGACAGTCTGATACTTCAAAATGGAATACTTTACCGAAAATGGGAGAAGACTAACGGCAGAGAGTTCCATCTTCAGATAGTTGTCCCAAGAACGAGAGTACCGGATGTTCTCCGTGAAATGCATGATGGCGTATCAGGAGGTCATCTAGGTGTCAAGAGGACGTTAACAAAAGTGAGAGAAAGGTTCTACTGGTTGCATTGCCGAGATGATGTGCAGGAGTGGTGCCGCAAATGTACAACTTGCGCTGCAGTCAAGGGACCACAGACAAGGAGCCGTGGGAACCTGCGCTTGTATAACGTTGGCGCACCGTGGGAACGAATTGCAGTTGACGTGGCTGAGCCATTTCCTGTAACGGAATCGGGAAACAAGTATTTTATGGTTGTCATGGACTACTTCACCAAATGGCCCGAAGTGTTCGCCATACCAAACCAGGAAGCTACAACAGTTGCTTCTAAGCTGGTCGAGGAAGTGATATCTCGCTTTGGTGTGCCTCTCGAAATCCATTCCGATCAGGGCAGGAACTTCGAATCGCAGGTCTTCCAGGAAGTGTGCAGAATTTTGGGAATGCATAAGACGAGGACCACCGCGTACCATCCACAATCTGATGGAATGGTCGAAAGATTTAACCAGACCCTTGAGAGGCATTTGGCGAAATTAGTAGATGACAAACAAAAAGATTGGGACAAGTATATACCACTCTTCCTTCTGTCGTACCGTACCGCCGAGCATGAAAGCATAAAAGCTACCCCGGCGTATGTCAATTATGGTAGGGAACTAAGAGTTCCAGTAGACCTTTTGACAGGAGGGTCACCGGAGGAACCAAAGACCGTACCAGACTATGTCTGCGATTTAAGGGAAAAGATGCACTACATACACGCCATGGTTCGGGAAAATGGGTTACAGTCAAGTGAGAACATGAAGACCAGATACGACCGGAAAGCGAACACGAGCGGCTTCGAAGAAGGGTCACTGGTATGGCTGCATAACCCAACTCGCCGAAAAGGGAAATCTCCAAAGTTGCAGACCAAGTGGGACGGCCCATATAAAGTGGTTACCCGATTGAATGATGTGACTTACAGGATTCAAAAGCCACCAAGAGGCACATTCAAAGTGGTACACATCGACCGTTTGGCACGTTATCATGGCAGTAACAACGATGCTCGGGACGAGCATCTCTAAGAGGGGAGTAGTGTTACGGATACGGGAAGTTGTTTACGTGTTACGAATACGGGCAGTTGTTTACCTGCGCGCGACAGTTGCGCGTACCTTCTAGAAAAGCCCGACCCTGGTTTATGTGATTGCGTGTTTACGTAAACAATCCAAAATAGAACGCTCCAGAATTCGACGCGGGCCATATAAAAGGTAAACAAGCCGGCAGTCAGTCAGTTCGATCCGAGCGATCATCAAGGCGACTTCAAAAGTGAAAACAAGTGATCAATAGTGAGTGATTGTGATAGTGAACTAACGACTCGGCTACGACCTAGGACAGTGATAGTGCTCAGTGATTTGGATCTAGTGCTTAGTGTTTGGACTTAGTGATTTGTGTGAGCTAGTGTTTGTGAATAAAGTCTTCAAGAGAGTCACCAGGTCTTTCTCTCCGAATCCTCGAACCCTAACACGTAACAATATATATAAGTCAGGCATATGAAATACTGCAGTAAAATGATTTTAATGAAACGAAACTCAAAGGCGCTGATGTACGTTTCCTTACAATATAAATTGGTGATTTGTAACAATTTTTTTGTATTGTAATAAGTTCACATCAAGGTCCGGGCGAAGGTTTTTCCTATCTTCCATTGAATTTAGTCGCATGAAGAATTATACGGTACTCGCTCGGAGCGGCTTCCGGTAGCTTGACGTAACATTCGCAATATTAAATTGTAAATATTATCAATTAAGAAGTTTGGAAGGCCGAAATATAAGCATGTATTATGTAAATGTAGCTGAAAACAAAATGTGTAAGAACACGAAAATGCTACGGCCTACCATTATGAGCCTACGCTCTACGTTCTCTGCACGTGCTTTGCCACAATCACTATACTATTTCTTTATCTATTTTAAACGGTTTTTTAAGGTTCCATAGTCAACGAGGAACCCTTAAAGTTTCGGTCTGTCCGTCCGTCTGTCTGTCTGTCCGTCTGTCTGTCTGTCCGCGGTTTTGCTCAGAGACTATAGGACCTACAGAGCTATAATTTGGCATGAATACGCATATTAATTATGACGACAAAATAGTACATGAAATCTTAAAAAAAATAATTACGTTACCTCCCCTACACATCAAGCGGGGATGAATTATTTTTTTCGCCTTCACCCCATCGTGTGGGGTGTCGTTGGATAGGTTTTTTAAAAATATTATGTATATATATCATTTTCGTATTTAGAGATCCGTTTGTGAAATATTAAGTTTTAAAGTGGAAAAAATCGTTAAGAGTCCAGTGTCCTACCAGCTAAACGGTTGCTTCTGGAAATGTGAAAAAATTCACGGGAGTAGGAAATATGCTGAATTTAAAAGAAAAACTATCACGGCTAAGAAGACTTCATAAGTTATTGAGTAATAGTCGATCAACTAAAAAAAATGTATTCGGCGAAGTATAAAGGAACGTTTCGTTCAAATTCCTTTGAAAGTAACTGAGATGATGTTGTTAGTAGTGTAAAACACGCTATAAAGTATGTACGTTCATTGACCATAAAAAATTGTCAAAAACTAGCGGTACTACGGAACCCTATATTGCGTGTGGCCCGACCCATACTTGGCCGGTTTTTAGTTTTTACCATTTATTCTATCAAAATCGGTTTACCCATTTGGGAGAGTACGAAAAAAACGTTAATCGTACTATGTCTGATCGTATGCAGCAATTTTAGGCATAGAACCTAAACTGACTCGTCCATCTTAATTCTATTGTGCAAAATATTAGACTTGAGTCTTGACATAAACAAATATTGCTAATCTATAAGACAGCATAAACCTTGGCAGTAGTTAGGTAACATAGTATTTTCATAGGGTCACACTGCACAGCTGTTTTTGGCTATTTTGATTTAAGAGGTACCAGGGTTTTAAAAACCTTTAAAATTTGACACCAATTTTGTTGACACCGCGCGCTGTAAGTACACTGACGTCCACGCGGACGAAGTCGCGGGCAACAGCTAGTATTTCATAACTTTAGCTTTACCCATAAACCATTTATCATAGATTGGTAGGTTTAAGGTTACGTCACTCATCACTACATAGATGAAGTACTGAGTAGTGAGTTATCAGCTATTATACATTATCAACGCGTGTAACCATCGAAAGTATCGGAAGACAGAATTCGACATGGTACCACGTCATATAGAAAGACTTATAAGCAAGCGATAGCGCGATGTAGGAGACGCACGGCGCCATCTATTATGATTTTTGGAACTAACTTAATTTGAACATATTTACGCATTTTCACCCCCTTACAACCCCTTTTTCCGGTTAAAAAGTAGCCTATGTCCTTTCTCAGGCTTTAGACTATCTGTGTACAAAATTTCATTACAATCGGTTCAGTAGTTTTGGCGTGAAAGCGAGACAGACAGACAGAGACACTTTCGCATTTATAATATTACTATAGATTATTTATGAATGTTAATAAATGTTAAATTTTATATTGAATATTAATATTATGTATTCATACACTAGGGCTGGAGGCCTGGTGTCTCAAAATACAAGCATGACACTGCTTAGTTTGAGAATCCAGTCTCCCCACAAATACTGAACTATTTTATTATTATGATATACATAAATGTTATATTATTATTGTGGTGAGAGAATAAATAAATTATTATTATTATTATTATTATATTAAAATTATCAAAAACTAGCGGTACTACGAAACCCTATAATATTGCGCGTGGCCCGACACGCACTTAACCGGTTTTCGGACAACAACAACATTAAATGCGAAAATGTGAAAATTTACACGTGGGAGAGCCATGCTTAGGTACGAATGGGTCTGCTCGACCGGAGAAATACCACGTTCTCACAGAAAACCGGCGTGAAACAGCGATTGCGCTGTGTTTCGCCGAGTGAGTGAGTTTACCGGAGGCCCAATCCCCTACCCCAGCGGTCGGCAACGCGAGGCCCGCGGGACGCATGCGGCCCGCGAACGTTTCACTTGCGGCCCGTGAATGTTTTGAGAATAAGTTATAAGTATTAAAAAGTAAAAACAGTGTTTTCTAATAAGTATTGCCATCGTTATCGCAACTTAAAAACGTAGCTGTTTGTGTCATTTTGTAATAAAAACTGTGTTTATTGTCTGAATCCTCTTATAATACACTCTCTTACAAATTTTGACAGCTCCATTTTTACTAGTGCCATACATCAGAGAAATTGAACTTTTTTTAAAATTGTGGTTTAGAAAAGCCCTCATTATGCGTAGGTATTGGGCTTCTAGGGTCAAAATACTATGCCTGCGGCCCGCCTCTAGTTTGTTTTGCCACCTTGTGGCCCTTGCCTGCCAAAAGGTTGCCGACCGCTGCCCTACCCTATTCCCTTCCCTACCCTCCCCTATTCCCTTCCCTTCTCATCCCTACCCTCCCCTATTACCATATTCCCTCTTAAAAGGTCGGCAACGCACCTGCAGCTCTTCTGGTGCTGCGAGTGTCCATGGGCGACGGAAGTTGCTTTCCATCAGGTGACCCGTTTGCTCGATTGCCCCCTTATTTCATTTTAAAAAAATGTATGTTCTTCTGTCTGTAATGTATGTTGCATCTTCACACATAAGCCGCATAACCGATTTTGCTTAAATTTGGCAATATGAGAGTCTCGGGAAAGAACGTAGGCATTCCAGAAATTGTAAGAATTAAGATTCACGCTCGATAAATTTTCGGCTAAATATATATATTCTAAATATGTTAAAAATACCCGCTATTTTCACTTGTTATTGCGTAATGTTTAAAATTCAGTTATTTTGAACCTTGATATCGTGCGAACAATTATAAAATTTTTGAATGTACATAACAATGTTGTTATATTATCAATTACGGTAGGCATTTTTGTGCAAAAAATACGTGCGTGATCGTGACAAGCTAGTAGCTACATTCATATAGGTACTTGATATTAAAATTATTATAAAAAATACATCATGCCGAAGGTTATAACTTATAAGACTATAGACTAACCTAACCTAAACCTACGTCACCAACCTGGTAACGTAGGTTTAGGTGGACACAGTACACCTAAAGCTTATTAATAATTTGACAATTTATAACCTAAACTAGATTGTATTAAAACTTATATATATATATATATATATATATATATATATATATATATATATATATATATATATATATATATATATATATATACACATATACAAGAATTGCTCGTTAAAAGATATAAGATAAGATTCAGTATCATACAGGATATGACAGATTTTTGTAAATATGTTAGCATTGTCATGTAAACTTTTATCATTCATTATATCAGCACTCATAATTGCCTAAAACCTAAAAACTCTCCCTTATTTGAAATGCCCTAGAATAGTGGCAAACCAGAATTTAAAAGAAGTGTATAGGTAACTATTATAATTTTAAGCGGAGAAAAAAAATTAACTAAACATTTTGTATGCAAATAAGTGTATACTAGATAAAAACTATTAAGTACGTTATCTTGATACGTTGTACTTAATTTTGCATTTTTTATACTCTAAATATATTTCTGCGTAGCTTCGGCCCATTAGTTTAAAGGGGGGGCGGGTTCGAACCCCCAATCCCCCTCCTCCCCCCTCCTGGGTACACCCATGATAATTAGACTGATGCCAACAAGACGCACGTCTTCTCTTACGCTAACGGTATAATATGGAATCTTACCTTTCTTCAACTGTGAGGTTGGCGAGTTCCGGCACCCAGCACCAGTGCTGCTCCGGCACTATCGTCATGAAGATCTGGGAGAAGTAGACGAACGACACGAAGAAGGCAAACGGGATCATCAGGAGGAACAGAATCTTCTGGTACGTCCCGAACTCGCCGACATGTGGCAGCAGGTCGTCGAAATCCGTGGCTTTTTTATACTTGTGTGTACTGACATCTGTTCTGTCTGTGCTGCCTGTGCTGCCTGTGCTGCCTGTGCTGCCTGTGAACTTGTTTGTGAACTCCGCGGCCAGGTCTACGTTGGCTAGGTTGTCTGGTTTCTCCTCCTCGTAGCACTGGGTCCGTTCTTGAGGCGCCATGTTTCAAAAGAAACTCTGCTCCATTTAATTCTGCGAACAAGTAAAAAAATTGCTTAAAGTTTTAGTTATCGTCACAAGACAATCTATGTTTACTTTGGAATTGAAGTACACACTAAAACTTCGATAGAGTTTCGATTTCGGTAATCATTACTATACAAGTATATGTTACGGGTAATGCTAGAAGGTGGAGTAAACCTAGGTTTACCCGGGTTCACTTAATATTACCCAAGTCTTTAAGGTAAAGTCTGAATAATAAGAAAAATAAATTTTAATTCGGAGTTTACCCATACTCACCTAGGTCTACCCAACTCTGGCTGGGTAATGTTAGGTGTTGCGTAATTTTCGAGCCTGTGGCATAATACTCGTGGACCCGTGTTCCCCGCTACTATTGAGGAAATGTTCTCTAGGAATCAGTTTTCCGTTTGTCATGATAAACTAATTTAAAAATAAATAATAAAACACTGACCTCCATTATAACTTGTATATTAGAGATCAGTGTTGATAAAAGAAATATATCACCCGAAAAAAAAGTTTACGACAGCTTGCAAATGACAGTCGCTTTCAGGAGGCCAGGGTTATAAAAGGTGTAATTGTAAAACAAAATGTGCTACAAAGAAGTGTTCATGCAAAGCAGCAGAAAACTTGTGCAATTCAAAACGTCATAGCAGTTTAACTTACTCAAATAAATAATTTCAATTTTAATTACAACAACCGCTAATTAGTTTTTGCCATTGAAGCTATTAGGTTTATGTTCTTCGAGAAATTACGTTTGCCTTTGTATGTTTTTTAAATAATAAATGTTTAAAATACTCTTGGATATTCATTTTAGTAATTAATTGGACAAATTTTTAACATTACCCAGCCAGAGTTAGGTAGACCTAGGTGAGTATGGGTAAAGCCCGAGTTAAAATTTATTTTTCTTATTATTCGGACTTTACCCAAAAGACTTGGGTAATACTAAGTCAACCCGGGTAAACCTAGGTTTACTCCACCTTCTAGCATTACCCGTAACATATACATTTCACATTCAATACCTACTTTTCTTTGAAAATCGTATACCATTTGCATAAAAGCAACATGTAAAAAAAACTCGGTTTCTCCATGATTTGAAAACAGAACAAACTTGAGCGTAAAAGCGGAAATGACCAAGACTTAACTTTATAGTGTCCTAGTTACCTAGTCCTAGGCCTATTTAGATGACTTTATTAATTACCCTAAGGTCGCATAATGGTATCTATTATATCCTGAGGTCACAACATGAGTAATAACTTTGTACATATAATCACTATGACAGTGAATTTTACGTGACTTTGATGTCGTATCACCAGTGCCGGCTTTAGCATTACCCGCGCCCTGGGCGAGATTTCTTCGGCGCCCGGGTAGAGAAAAAAAAATTTTAAGAGCCAATTTGTCAATAACATATGCCATACACCATAATATTAAAGGATCGGACATGGTTACAGGGCATGATTTGGAACCCCAGGTGTGGGGTTGGGCAATGCGAAACGATTCTCTGCAGCCTATCAGGACTTTTTTTCCTTAAATTTTGGTTTTTCTATGTTTAATTCTACGAAATTCATGACGTATTGCCTGTGTAAGCATAGTCCATAAGTTTAGCTATTAAATAAGACTGTTTTTATATTCATAGGATATTTACATGAGAAGTATTGGTCAGATTAGTGTGAAAGCCCGGGAAAAACTAAAATGGCTGCCATTTTACAACCGTGAGAGAGAGAAAAAATTTGAGGGCCAATTTATTGAGGAAATATGCCATACATCACGACATTAAAGGATCGAACACTGATGTCGCGACACATTGAATATGGCGCGTTTTCGACCGGAGGCACCGGTTAACCTGAAGTGATACTTTGACCGCGCGCTCTCCGCCCTCTTTATCGGAAACGGTTCACCGTATGAAATTTTTTTTGAACAGAAGTTATAGAGAATTTTGTATTCTACATCATGGTTATAAATACAAATACCAAAAAACCCATAGGAAATGAAATATTTACAAAAAAAAGTGCAAAAACCGATTTTTGTGACCTTTTGACCTTGAAATTTAATAGTTGCGCACACCCTACCTTATGTAGGTTTTGAGACAACATTTAGGGTGCCAATATACAAATATTTACAGACTTACAGCATGGTATCTCGAATTCCTAGGTTCCTACCTAATTTAAGCCTATTTTGACTGGACCATGTTGGATATGTTTTAGATTGCTCGTTTTCTTTGAGCCTCTCTCATAGAAAACAAGAAATGGAACAGCAAGAAACAGAGAGGACGTAAACGACAAAATCGTTTTTGTCACGTAATTTAAAAACCATAAATAAATTTCATATAAGCTATGGGCAAAATAAAGTGTATGCGTATTGGTTTAAACCAATCCATGTACTTCGGAAGCTTGTATAATATGTCACCGTAAGATTCTAAACACCGCGAGATTGTAATATGACGAAGTGATGGATTGTAAACAAACAGTTTTCCAGTGATTTTAAATTAATTATTTCGTATTTAAAATAACTTCAATGCCCAATGGTATGAGATGTATAACATAGAATAAAATTTAGATATATTTAAAGTGCTGTTTAAATGTACTGTATTAAAATTAACCTAATTTATAATTCAAACTGCACTTTAAATATATCTAAATTTTATTCAATGTTATACATCAAAAATATTCAGGCAATTGAAGTTATTTTAAATACGAAATAATTAATTTAAAATCACCGGAAAACTGTTTGTTTACAATCCATCACTTCGTCATATTACAATCTCGCGGTGTTTACAATCTTACGGTGACATATATAATATCACTCTCCTCTGTTGGCAAAATTAGAATCCCTTTTTTTACAGAGTTATTTTTGATTGATTATTCTGTGTTATAAAAGTTGACCAATCGTGTTATGCTATGGATAATACAAAGACAAAAACACTATGAATACTGACAACGAACTTTAAGTTCTTAGCTTTTAGTCATTGCTGAGAAAAATCGATATCGCTACAGCCAAATTATCAGGGCGTACAATAGGTACAGAATAGTAAGTCATATTTTATTCCTGTTTTCTATAGCTAAGATATTTTAGTAACAGTTGCATAAATTCATTTTGAATAGTCCCATGAATAGTCCCGAAAAAAATAATTAATTATTATTATCACCCTGTATAGCTCCAGCCTTAAAATTTTCTGTCGTGCTACCTACATTAATCCTTCAGGCCCCGCGCGAGCACCGGTGATCGCGACAACAATATAATACAATAGCAATTCCTGGAAATTCCGACTGAAGTATTAATTACAGTATCGGGTATCCATTACTTATTGCAAGCCAAATCTGTCTGACGGTCCGCGGTCGTACTTGAAAATCATATTCTCAAATCGCAATACATAATAAATGACCCTATGAAAATATTATGTTACCTAACTACTGCCAAGGTTTATGCTGTCTTATAGATTAGCAATATTTGTTTATGTCAAGACTCAAGTCTAATATTTTGCACAATAGAATTAAGATGGACGAGTCAGTTTAGGTTCTATGGCTAAAATTGCTGCATACGATCAGACATAGTACGATTAACGTTTTTTTCGTACTCTCCCAAATGGGTAAGCCGATTTTGATAGAATAGATGGTAAAAACTAAAAACCGGCCAAGTATGTGTCGGGCCACACGCAATATAGGGTTCCGTAGTACCGCTAGTTTTTGACAATTTTTTATGGTCAATGAACGTACATACTTTATAGCGTGTTTTACACTACTAACAACATCATCTCAGTTACTTTCAAAGGAATTTGAACGAAAAGTTCCTTTATACTTTGCCGAATACATTTTTTTTAGTTGATCGACTATTACTCAATAACTTATGAAGTCTTCTTAGCCGTGATAGTTTTTCTTTTAAATTCAGCATATTTCCTACTCCCGTGAATTTTTTCACATTTCCAGAAGCAACCGTTTAGCTGGTAGAAGGGGGGGACACTGGACTCTAACGATTTTTTCCACTTTAAAACTTAATATTTCACAAATGGATCCCTAAATTGGAAAATGATCTAAGAATACTCATATTATACAATATTTTTTAAAAACCTATCCAACGACACCCCACACGATGGGGTGGGCACGAAAAAAAAAATTAACCCCGCTTGATGTGTAGGGGAGGTACCATAAAAAAGGATTTTTAAAGACTTTATGTACCATTTTGTTGGCATCATTTATATGTGTATTCATGCCAAATTACAGCTTTATAGGTCCTATAGTCTCTGAGCAAAACTGCGGACAGACAGACGGACGGACAGACCGAAACTATAAGGGTTCCTTGTTGACTACGGAACCCTAAAAATTGCTTTCAATCGCAAATGTTAAAAGGAAAACATTAACCAGATGCTACCACGTACTAAAGATGAGCAATAGATCTACATAATACACTATTACAATTTCTAATGTAATTAATAATTATTATTATATAATAACTAGCTGACCCAGCAAAACTTGTTTTGCCATATAAACAATTTTTTAATATGAAAAATAGATGTTGGCCGATTCTCAGACCTACTCAATATGCTCACAAAATTTTATGAGAATCGGTCAAGCCGTTTCGGAGGAGTACGGGAACGAACATTGTGACGCGGGAATTTTATATATAAGATACTATGTACAAAAGAAGGATAGCAGACATAAGTAGGCCAATGTTATGTTGTGTCTTGTGACCTACCTTGTGACACTATTTATAATATGACAGATTGTATGTGGGATAATTACATGGTAAATAGGTTAGGTACAAAATATAATTATATAATACATAGCCTTAGCAATTACTGCGTCGATATCGTTTGATATAATATATTGACTATCGCCGTGGGCTATTGGTAAATGGATAGTGATAGTTGGTATCAATAGAGGCCGAATAATTTAGGTTTTGCAAAATTGCTCAACGCTTTTGGAGTTGAATTTGGCACATAGTATATCGCACAGCTGAAAATTGAAGGCCTCGTAAGAGTATAATATAGCGGAGAGAGATATACAGGGTTTAAGAAAACTAAGTAATAATACTTTAGGGTGTGTATGTGTTCCTTGTAGAGAGTTCACTGCGAAAGTAGCAGCGCCGAAAGACCAATTTTTTTTTTTACTTTTGTATTGGCTATAGCTAGGGTTGCCAACCGTACTTTATAATAAAGTATTGTACGTTATTTGAGGTAATTGTACTCTTCACTTTATATTAATAAATACTTTATTTCTCACTAGACGTTCCGCGCGGCTTCGCCCGCGTAAATTAGATATTTCACAGACAACTTAGTTCACACAAAATAGCCTATGATCCTTTACGTGGTCTACTTCTTATCTGTGCCAAATAACACAAAAATTGCTCCAGTAGTTCGTGAGATAAGCCCTTTCAAATAATTTCCCCCGTTTTTTCCACATTTTCCTCTATTTCTTCGTTTCTACTAGTCGTAGAGTGATAAAATATAGCCTATCTATCACTGAAAGAATTTTTCAAATCGGACTAGTAGTTTCTGAGATTAGCGCGTTCAAATAAGCCCTTTTAAATAATTTAATCCCGTTGGGGTTGATGTTACCGGAAATGTATGAAATCCAGGAATTGTATACAAATCCTAGGAAATTTATACAATTCCGAAACTGTTTAGGAAATGTATAAAATGTTGTTTAAAAAATGATTTAATACATAAATGTCCTAGGAAATGTAAACAGTTCCTAGGAATTGTATACAATTCCAGTATCGTATTAGGAAATTTATAAAGACAATGCTTTCTGTAATGAAACACGTTGTTATAATGAGAATATTCATTTATATTAAAGCACTGAGTCGTGTTTTGTGACGATCGCCGGCTGCTGCCGCAGCACAGTCACAGTTCTAACCTAACCTACTTTTGGACTTTCTGGATTGTGTTTGTTTTTGTTTTGGCGGGGGGCTGCGCCCCCCGAGCCCTCCGCTCGGGGGGCGCAGCCCCCCGCCAAAACAAAATTGAATGAATGAATGAATTATGGATAGTATAAAACTATGGACAACTAGTATAAAACTATGCGTGGTAATTCAAATATAATATTCCATACCTATGGATGATTAATCAATCAAGAACAAATCAAAAAATACGAATAACATATCAGCCACGACACGAATTTCGCGTTATGGCCTTTTGTGATTGCCAGAACGCGTCGTGGCCGTTTTCAGAAGAGCCACGACGCGAAATTCGCGTCGTGGCTGTTTCACTGTGACCACAACGCGTTGTGAGCTATTTTTTCGCTCACTGAGCGATTTCGGTATTTGAGCGTAACATATATAATATATGTGTGTGTGTGTGTGTGTGTGTGTGTGAGAGAGAGAGAGAGATAGAGAGAGAGAGTGTCTGTGTATATGTGTTTATTTCTTCAAATTATGAACTTCAACAATTTTTTTCAGTTTCATGATAGTTTTTGGACAGAAGCCATAATTTACTTGCGTGTGGTGAATTCTTAACTAAGGATTCGATCGGGATATTTCGCTCTACCGACGAAAGAACGATATGTAGATATAGGGCGGTAATCTTGATGCGAAGACCGTACAACATTTTGGCAAAATTGCTTCAGAGCCCATTCCTGCATATTTTGTTATCGTACGGAGGACGAAGAGTTGTCTTACGCTAAGGACGTTAAACTCTTGGAGCAATAAAGCAGTTGGATATCGACGGGGCTTACCAAGAGCGACGTTGATTACAGCGCGTTGGGCTCTTTCTAGCGTAATCATGTAAGATTTGGCGGCACCGTCCCAAATACCGATGCAGTACTGTAAGAGAGATTGGCAGAGCGCTGAGTAAACCAATTTCTTGACGTGTAAGCTGGCAATCGGTCTAAGGGATTTCATTATAAATATTATTTTGCGGGTTTTCTTTGCTACGGATAGTATATGAGGTTTAAACGTGAGTTTCTCGTCCACCTCGACACCTAGATAATTATTTGACTGACGTGGCACGAGCAATGCACTCACAGCTGCACTTTTGCAGGAGAGGGAAAAATACGGTTGGACAATTTTCACGGTGGAATCTAATGGGTTTATCTATAGGTTTGGTAGCTTCAGTGATGTGGAAAAATAGAACCTTTGATTTCGCTGTGTTAAGAGAAAGTAGATTTTGGTTGAGCCACTTGTTTATTAAAACCATACCTCTTTCTGCAGCGCAAATGGTACTACGCCAACATTTACCTCGAAAAATTGCAACTGTGTCATCTGCGTAGCAGATTATTTCTGCATTAGGAATGTTAAGTTCTAGGATTCCATTTATATAGAGGAGAAACAGGGTTGGGGAGAGGATGCTGCCTTGTGGGACGCCGAAAGTGTTATTTTCTTCCTCACTCAAATAGTTCCCAAGTTCCAGCCTTTGTCGTCTATTGCTGAGGTAGCTATTAAGCCAAGAGAGGGCGTTACCTCGTGTGGAGTTCCGGCTACAGTGGAAGTCAACATTCCCACGGCATCCTCCGTGCAACGACCTTTTGTGAAACCGAATTGTCGGTCAGATATTAATCCCTTTTTTCCAGGTAGCTTACGAGTCTTTTGTTTACCACCTTTTCTAAAATTTTGGAAAGTATAGGTAGGAGCGAGATTGGACGCTAATTTTCAATTTTGTCTTTTGGGCCAGATTTGTGAATTGGGCATACTATAGCTGTTTTCCAGCAGTCGGGAAATGTGCCAGTTTCTATACTAAGGTTGCAGATATGTGTCACTGGTGATACGAGGCTAGATTTAATGTACCTCAGCAGGAATGGTGATAGTAAGTCTGAACCCGGAGCGCCTTCGGGTTTTATGTCAGCTAGAAGATTTTCAATTTCAGTCGGATTTGACGGACTCAGGAAGATTGGATCGGGGGAAATAGTGTTTACTTTTAAGGTTTTAAGAAAAGTTTCTTCGCTTTTGGACATTTTTTTCAAAATATTTGAAGCTAATTTGGGAGCTGCTTGGTTTAATTGCTTTAATTAGATAGGTGCAGTTATTCAGAATTTGTACATCTCTGTACAAGACGAATAATTCTGTCACTATATCTACTTTAATAATGTCAATGTTATCACGTACACCAATTTCCATCTCTATTGAAGCGATTATTCTTTCTATTTACAATTGCAATGAGAGCCATTAGCGAGCATTAAGAGTTAATTTATTACTTCATTATTTACATTGTAAGTTTCAAATCGAGGCAGTGCGATGCGCTTCTAAAATTGTTCTGTGGCCTTCTGCCCCACTTCTGCTGTCTAAATAACGACGGAAGAAAATCTCAAAATGAAATCAAAACTGACGTTGCTTAGCTGCAAGTATGTACCAAGATATTTTAGCCCTCAGGGGTGCTCGGTATACGCATCTGGAAATAAGTTTATACGTAGGAGAGCCATGCTTCGGCACGAATGGGCCGGGTTGACCGGAGAAATAACACGTTCTCACAGAAATCCGGCGTGAAAAAGCGCTTGCGCTGTGTTTCGCCGTGTGAGTGAGTTTACCGGAGGCCCAATCCCCTACCCTATACCCTTCCCTATCCTTCCCTACCCTCCCCTATTCCCTTCCTTTCCCATCACTACCCTCCCCTATTACCCTATTCCCTCTTAAAAGGCCGGCAACGCACCTGCAGCTCTTCTGACGCTGCGAGTGTCCATGGGCGACGGAAGTTGCTTTCCATCAGGTGACCCGTTTGCTCGTTTGCCCCCTTATTTCATATTTAAAAAAGTTTTTGGGGTTGGTTACCCATAGACTTATAATATATACTCGTTTATGGTTACCACTGTGAATTGTTATACAGGAGTTCTATATTGTCAACTAGTTGTATAGGGCCAACTAACCTAACCTATACAGGGTGCAACAAAACTAAGTTATAATACTTTATGGTGTGTACGTGTTTCTTGTAGAGAGTTCACTGTGAAAGTAGCAGCGCTGAAAGACATGTTTTTTACTTCAGTATGGGCAAACGACCTAGCGTCACAAGTTTCCCCATACAAAAGTGAAAAAATTGATCTTTCAGCACTGCCACTTTCACAGTAAACTTTCAATACTTTAGGTTTAGGGTGTGTTCGTGTTCAACGAGGAACATGTACGTACATACCTTAAAGAATTATCACTAAGTTTTGTTACAGCCTGTATACTAAAGGATGACTACCCCAAGTCTTAAAGAGACTTTTTCTACCTTGTTTTAGTGTGTTTTAGGACTTTAAAGGCTTTGGTCGTATCGTGTTGTTGATGACGCTGATCGCTGACGTCACAACTGTTATCAGCGGCGCTATCAGGCGCCGCGCCAACTAGAGCGTGAGCCACGCTCGGCTACACTCGCCTTATATTGCTCGCACAAAGATCTGCCTCTTGGGTGGTCTGAGCTGATGATGATACTCAGACCTTTTGTTTTTAAGTGCTAAATTAGCGTTTTTCGGTGATTAGATAGTGTCTCCTCTAAGCTATCTGAAAGTTACACTAGATTTTGTAGGAGAAACTTTTGTTTGGTGTTGAATTAAAATATTTAAAATTTAACACACTTATTTAACACATCAAGCCCCGCACGAGCACTGGTGATCGCGACAACAATAGAATACAATAACAATTCTTGGAATCCCCGATCGAAAGATTAATTTAATGAGACCTACAAGATGAAAGTACCTACGTCATATGGTTTAACTGCATGGGCGCCGGCAGGTGGCACTTGCTCCTCTTGGGTATCTCAGGATCAACAGGCATTTTGTAACCATTTAACCATACCGCAGTAAGTCGAAACCGAAATTTATTTTTAACGAAGTTCATCTTCGAAAATGCTCGGTCCGCACACAATGAGTCAGTGGTCCGGATAAGGGTAGCCAAATGGTGAAACCGCGACTTCTCCAGGATCGAATGTCAATTAGCTTGTACAAATATTTCACTCCAAACTCCAAATAAAAGTCCAAACTTCAAAGAGATAATAATTACTTTCTTTTTCTCATTGCTAAGTAAATAAGTACCTTTGTAGTTTCCGTAATTACCTATGTTTAATAAATATTTTATTTATAAAATGTGTGGACCACCAAGCTCATTTATTTCTTTAAATGGACCCCGAGCGAAACTAATAATTGGTGACCCCTGGCGAGGTTGCTCGTGCATACCTGCATACTCACTGCATACTGCATAGTGCATAGGTATGCACGAGCTACATCGAGGATTCTGGATTCACGAATAGCATGAAAATCAAGTGGGTAGGTAGTACATAATATAAAGTAGAATAGTAAGTACCTATTACTCTATGTTAAACTACAAATACTAATATACAAGTTAAGTCAAAAGAAAAGGAAAATCGGTGTGGGAAATACAAGGAAAATGCTAAAAACTATTTATTTCTACTTGAAGTAGGTAATTAGTAAAAGTTAATCATTTTTATTTTATTACGTACATAAAGCAGAAAGTAAAGTTAATGATATTTAAAGTAATTAGTTCTTTTTCCTCTACTAAAATGAATATTTGAGGAAAAAAGTAGGGAAAAAATTATAGCTAAGTGTAGGCTAAAGACGTGGCGATATTTTTTCCTCGATTTTTCTCTGTATTTAACCAGGTGCTTCGCTAAGGAAACATAATCTTTGCAATTAAGCTTGAGAAAGGAAATGTGACAGAGGGTTCCGTAACCTCTAATGAATTTATAGAGCGCCTTCCATAAAACTGATTTTCTATCTTTTAAGAAATAATATTAAGCGGATTGATGAAAATAACAAGCTTAATAAAATAATACCCAATACTTAATTTTCCCACGTTGTAGCTAGTAATTGAGAAAATTATAATCGAACTGAAGATAATTTAAAATTGTATGTACTTGATGAATTGTTAAAAAATTGATTTTTTTTTCATATAATATCATTGTTAAAAAATTTTGTTGTTAATTTTTCGATCCAATCGGTGGACTATGAAGAGACATACAGATATCTTCTGAAAAATCATAGGAAATGACTTGCTTTTATTCCTCTTTTAATGGAGCAAGACAAAACGTATTCGTTGTCACAACTCAACTTATTGAGCTTTTAATACCTCGATCATGCGAATGGCAGACACAATAGATTTTCATTATTATGCGGCAGCCCGGTGCCGCTTAAGGATTGATGGGTTAAATATTTCTATTTTCCGTCTATCTTTTTATTTCCGTCTGTTTATTCAATCATTCAATCTCTAGATTCCAAATCCTTGTCATTAATCCGCTTCATGGACCGAGATCCAAAATTCAAAACATCACACATTCTTTTACGGTCTACGGAACCCTAGACTAATTTCACACGGTACTCCAACAAAGTGTGGGCGAGGCTACGGTGCAATTATATAATCAATAAGTAATAAAATGATTCAATTATTGTATAAGTTTTCAATGTTAGCGCACTCATTGTTGACTCGCCTTGGACACGCGGATGTCTGACAAGGTCCCGGAGCTTAATGTCTTACGTGGATGCACCATCACTTAGCGTGCTTCGGCATTAATGAGCCGGCCGGGGAAACCGCATAGATAGCTAATGTGACAACGCTCGCGATGAGTGGAGTAATGGGCCCGTGACCGTAAGGGCCAACCCACACGTACCAAAACCACACGACAACCACAACCACACCACGTGGTCGGGCGTATATTTCGTATTGTAAATGAACTGGACCATTCACGTACGTGTGATACCGACCACATCGCAACCACAGCCGACCACATCGCAACCACAGCGTTGCGTCGATGCAACGACAGTGCGCGCACACCGCATGCGCTCTTCCCCATCTCCGTTTCATTGACTTTTGTACATAACCACATCGCAACCACATCGCAACCACTGGCGACAACACAACCACGTCGGCATTTTGTGGGTACCACAACGCAACTACAAAAAGCTGCAGCGACACCATTCACACGTAACCACTGCTCGACGACATTTTGTCGTTGCGATGTCGTGTGGTTGTGGTACGTGTGTGTTGGCCCTAACTCGTGAGACTCAAAGGGCTGGGTCGCTGGGACTTGGGAGGCCTGGGACGTCCTAGTAACTTTTATTATTTACCGTTTAGTCATAGGATATTGTAAGTCCGCTATCCTCAACCCGCATGCGGGACGCCGAGACTTTATTTGTGGCCCGCGCGATGTTACCATTTTGAAATTCCTGCCCACCGGCATATTCCAGATATTTGTCGGAGGTGAGTTTGTAAATTAATTACAGCCAAAGTATTGTTTTATTAAAATGTTTTTGGCTTAAAACCTTTTAAATATTGTGCTTTATATCTCATATTTTTCTACATTGCCTTATTATATTGAAAGTAGGTAAACCGAGAGTCACGAAATAACAAAATGGGCTTGCTCCTCGCCTTAAGTCGGCAGATTGATAAAGGATTTCAATATACCAGACCGAATATCATGGTTCATATTAATCCAGGTAGGATATCTATACTTCAGCGTTTGGGGGGGGTGCAAAACCATGTTGCCCCCCCCTAGCTGAAATCCTGGGTGCGCCCATGTTAGTAAGTATGGATTTATCAATTACCCATGCGTAGATTATGATTATGAAAAAACATTTAAATTTTACATTCAGTTTTAAGAGAAAACGTATAAAAATTGTTAATGCAATATTGCTATAGGGCTTATTACATAGCATTAATGTCCTTTGTGATATTTCACATAAATGCAATATTCTGATTTGTTCTTTCAATACACATGCTTTCAATACACGTGCTTATTTTAACAATATGCTATAAAATTACCTCGTCACGCCCAAACCGCTGAACCGAATCTTCTGAAATTTGATATGGAGATACTTTGAGTACCGGGAAAGGACATAGGGTCCTTTTTATTCCGAAAAAATGTACGGTTCCCAGGCATTAAACAAAAATGATTTCTGCTCATACCGCTACCTGGATTTCGATGATATTTGGTATACAGCTACGTTATGTCTCGGGAAAGGACATAGGATACTTTACATCCGGGAAAAAGGTACGGTACCCGTATGATAAACAAAAATGATTTGCGCCTAAACCACTGAACCGATTTTGATGAAAATTGGTGTGCACATACTTAGACTCTCGTGAAAGGAACGTACTCGTACGGTTATGGATATTTGGTATGCAGACACGTTATGTCTCGGGAAAGCACACAGCTTTCCCGCTTCTTCCCTTCCCGCGCTTCCCGCAGAGTGCTCTTATGTATTGCGCACACATCTGGGCACTATGAAATTACTCCTACTTAAATGGTCTGGCTTCATTAAAACCAGAGTCCTCTTGTGTATTGCGCACACACTTGGGCGCTATAAAAATACTCCTGCTTAACTGGCCTGGTTTCATTCAAAAACCAGAGTGCTCTTGTGTATTGCGCGCACACTTGGTCACTATAAAACTACTCCTGCGTAAATGGCCTGGTTTTATTGCAACCGGCCACCGCCACCGAAACCGGTGTGGGAGTTTTTTATTTATTATAATTACCAGCATTGGTCTAATGTAGACATAATTATTGAAATACTCGTTAGTCGTTAGTCTAATTAAATTATTAATCTAATTATTTCAAACTAAAATTAGAATACATTTTATACATAATATTAATCAACTTACGGGTAATATCAGATGCACAATTACTTCATCAATCTGATTAATTTGTAATCTGATTAAAATAATATAATTACTTTTTGCCCAACTCTGCACGTGATAAACTAATTATTTCTACATTAACTTTTATTCAAAATCGGTTCTGCATCGGTTTTCCATGATAAAAATTATCCTATGTCCTTCTCCAAAACCTAACGTAGGTTATATCTACATGTATGTACCTACTCAATATCGAATATCATAAGCCAAATTCATTTTTGTTGACTGCGCGGGAACCGTTCATTTTCCGGACGGCGTTTGGCGGACAAAAAGTATCTAATGTCGTTTAAATTGATTCAAAGTATCTGCATACAATTTTTTATCAAAATCGGTTCAGCGGTTTAAGCGCAAATCATTTTAGAAACATAGTATATAAATGCTATATACAAAACCTCAATTAGAGGAATAAGCATTAACCATTTTTGTACTCTAGAATATGCTACAGTGGGTTTTCAAAAAATGGATTTCACTGTCGTAAACCTTATGTTCTAAAGAATAAAACTGCATTATTAACTCAAAACCCGATTTTATGTGGAATGGATCACCAATGCTAAACAGCAGCCAATTTTCCTTCGATTGTTTTTGTCTAGAGCAGAAACTAAGTAATTCACTGATCGTAAAAACTTTACAATGTACCTACATGTATTGCATAAAATAATGCAATAAGCCTACAAAAGTTCGGTTACCAGCTATTACCACGAATTTGTTAATAAATTGAATTTGAATGCGAGAGTAAGGGCGATTTCAAAATATTTTAACCCTAGAATGGTAACAGGGGTGCCCCAACACCCCACTCGAACAATCACGCGCCGATTTCTCGAAAATTATTGGCTATTTTGATCTTGCATTTTGTGTATTCTTTTGTTTTACTATAATTCATCATTAGCCGTTGCGTGGTGGGAGCAGGAACACGTCAATTTCGTTCTGCAGGTATGTGTGGGGTGATGCGGCACCCCTGTTACTATTTACGTGGGTATTTTTTTTTTGTTCACGTATTTTGTTTATGCATTATTTTCAGTTCAAAATGACGTTTTGTAATGATAAAGAGCTTGAGCGGTACTTAAATACTATTGCTGAAGATGATGTGAGTGAAACAGAGCCATTATAGGCCGAGCAACCTTCTGAAAATGAATATTACGTCTCGGTGCATTCCGACCATGATGATATTGTTTCCGATTCTAATTTTATGATTCTCTATCTAGAAGTAAAACATCCAAACAAATTTAGAAGCAATCTCCTTAAAAAAAAACTAGTAATACAGCTAGCCGAGCCGCACATGAAACGACGTCTAGAGTCGAATTTACCTCGACTAATATCGAGAAATATACAGTCCATTCTAAATATCCCCGAAGAAGTTCCAGCAAGCGAACCCCCGCCAAATTACTAAAGCTTGCTCGATGTACACTGCGTCCTCGAATAAATGACAAAAAAAGTAAATATTTTTTGTTCCAAATCCAAAAGACCTGCGTGAACTGAACAACGCTTGGAAATGTGTATTAATTGTGTTTTATTAAGAAAAACTAAATAATTTCACGACTTATTTCGTGTAGTTACAGATTGATCTCCAGAAAAGTGTTGATTTATTTTGTTTTTATATTAAAAAGTATAAGTTTTCATGAAACAAAAGTTTTTTTATTTATTCATAACAACTGGGGTGACCTGACACCCCTGTTACTATGCGCGGTCGTGTAAATTATGTTACCATCCTAGGGTTAATATGCATTTTTTATTGCATACTTACTTCCGAAATTTTCTTGTGAATTCCATTGTTTTTTGAAACAATAATAATATAGGAATAACTTAAATATTAAATAGCTACTTAGGTAAGCTAGTGCTCATCCTTCGCCACACATTTTAATGAAAATTGACTGTTTTCATATTTTAGATTTTTGAGTCGATCTTTGGTTTTCTCGTAACTTAGATGAGTTAATTACGATTGTATAGCAAATTTTTGTCAACTTTTTAATAAACACTGCATCCTTTAATATTGGAAATATGCTTAGGTATGCCGTATGCGGCTTCGTAAACAGCAAAAATCGATATAATATCATATAGCTCACTATACTATAATAACATAGTATAGGTACCTACCGGGATCTACAATGTTTGACTTCACATGTCAAAATGTCCAATAGCAAATGCGTATAGAGAAAATGTCGTACTCGTACCTATAGCGTCCATAAAAGCAACAAACAACCTTACGTACTAAACTCACTTAAACTTGTCGCCTCCAATCCCGTCGCGAGTACAAAAATCGGCCAAGTGCAAGTCGGACTCGCGCACGAAGGGTTCCGTATCGTTATAGAGCAAAAATAGGCCAAGAATAATTATTGTGTTTTTTGTATGAGAGCCCCGTTTAAATTTTTACTTTATTTTAATTTTATTATTAAGTAGTTAGTACTTATAAGTTTATTAAGTATAATTATTTATTATAATTCCATAGGATATATAATTATAATTCATATTCTATATTATAATTCCATAGGAAGGATTTTGTGAAAATTTCAAGTGCCTACCAGCTGTTGCCATTATTGATATAGAGCAAAAAAGGCCAAAAAATCATGTTTATTGTATGGAATCCCCGCCTTAATGTACATTTTATTTTGTTTTTAGTATTTGTTGTTATAGCGGCAACTGTGAAACAATCTGTGTTCTAGCTATAGCGGATTTGAGATACAGCCTGGAGACAGACAGACAGACGGACACACATCGAAGTCTTAGTAATAGGGAGTAGCGACTATTTTACCCTTTGGGTACAGAAACCCAAAGAGAGACTACTATAAATAGGTAATGTTATTGATTAATTATTATTAAAAAAATATGTTGATCTAAAAGCGTATTTACCGTTTGGAGTTGTCGCATTTTTTGTTCAATTATGGTAGTCAATTAATCAGCACATACGGCCTGTTGCCACATTCCACCACCTGTATTTCGCGGTTTATATAACTACTAGTTATCTAACATAGTTAACCAGTTTAAGATTGACGACAGCTTAATTTGAGGCCTCGCCAATTTCGACCCTGACAAGTAGAGGTTAAATCTTCTCTGTCTTTCTATTAACACTTAAATTGATGATAATAATCATAAGCACGAGACTTTGATGTGGAATGTAATTCGCAAGCTCCAAAATCCACATATAAAAGACATGGAAAACATTTTTTTTAATACCTTTGTTGAAGAGATACTTTAACAAAAGTAGAATTACTAGCTAGTTGACGCAGTTTTTTATGTTGGCGTGAGGCAAGTCGGAAAATAATTTCCGGTACCAACTTAAGGACTCAAAGGTGACCTATTTAAGTATTTAAGTGCATAGTAATTTTGAAGGCTTGGTTACTTCCTGGAAGAAGTACAGTCTCCTACTTACGATTCCCACTTACAGTATAACGGGAACATAACGGCAAATTCTAATTTTGAAAATTAAAAAACTAATAACACTTACCATAAAATAAGGTAAGTCACAGAGTAACACAGCACAGAGTTTAAACAGACACAGTAACTTCGACGCAGTGGCCGAGCGCAGCACTGCACGCCTACTAGCTCGCGAAGGTCGCTGGACCTTTTAAATAGTTTTAACCCAGTCTATACTGACCTTAGGGATACACCTGAGTACAAATTGCAATGGCCAAAATATTTGCCGGCTCTGGAGAGCAGAGTAGAAAAAGTTCATGGGGCTCTACAATGTAGAGACTAGAGCAGTTATATAGAGGTATAGGTAGTAAATGGTATAAATGTAACATATATACTGTGGGATTATTTCATTAGGTACTAGATGATGCCCGCAACTCCGTTGCGCCAAAATTTGTTTATCGCGTGGGAACCGTACATTTTTCCGGGATAAAAAGTATCCTATGTCCTTTCCCGGGACTCAAAGTATCTACATATCAAATTTCAGAAGATTCGGTTCAGCGGTTTGGGCGTGAAGAGGTAACAGACAGACAGACAGACACACTTTCTCATTTATAATATTAGTAGGTATGGATATATTTATACTGTAATATTCGCATAGTAGTTGAATCATTTTACACGTAGAGTCTACATGTAAAAAGATTCAACTACTATAATAAATTTGTAGACCCAAAATTGTACAATTAGTTGGATATAGATTATAGAGTCTGGTAAAACTTTCTCCAATTATGCAGGAAGCCAGAAACCCAAGCTAGAACGGTGTTAAGGCTACTGGCTCGTCAGCTCTATGTTCAGGTAGGTACTTACCTACAGAATATTTTTATCGAAAATAATATTTCTTGGATTAAAAACTTATTTATATGATCTTCATTTTAAATTAATTTAAGATAATTAAAAGATAACTTACCTACAGAATATTTTTATCGAAAATAGTATTTCTTGGATTAAAAACTTATTTATATGATCTTCATTTTAAATTAATTTAAGATTGGCACTTTCTTACAAGCGTACTGAGTACTGAAAGTATGTAAAATCAGAGTGAAAAATAATTATAAACACATTTTTGATGCAATTACCTATGCAATGACTATTTTTAAAGTTTCCTGACTAAACCTGATATGATCTTGTTTGGAGTCTAGATTTATTTAATTTTATTTTGTTAATGAAATCGAGTTACCTTGTAGACTTTAACACTGGATTCATAACGTTTAGGTACAGCCGCCATGATCACAAAGCTATCTATCGCAGGCATAATAAATATTGATTAATGATTATGGCCAATCATGGACGAATATTTTGCCATATAGTTTTACAATCGCGTACCCAATCTATGAAGGCCTACCGTATAAAATGTATGAACTTGACACTTGTGGTGTCTTGTAATTTTGAGGCGTAGGATACCTACGGTAAAGTTTAGTTATTACCTAGCTGGCTCTACCACAATGAAAAATTTCATAAAACCACGTACCTACCGTACCGTTACATACCGTTTTGTGGGTGGTATTTTTGTTCCAGCCACAAGTCATTAGTCAATAGTTTCGACAATAATTCGACAAACACTTGCGTTACTATAACAAAAATATCCACTTCCTAGCCCTACCCAGAAATCTAGCTCACTGAGAAGCACTAGAAACAGATGCAAAAAGATCTAGTGCTTACAAAAACCCAACCTTTGGGCTAGGTACCCGTGAAGGCTAGACCATAATTAAAATCTAGCTAATTAATAACTGTCTCCAGCATTTTGACCGTAAAAACTAGTTCTGACGGCGAAACCAATCCCAGGGTCATTTCCACTTCAATAATTCACTTCCGAATTCAGTTCAATCACAGAATCCTCTTGTTTTAGTTGATAGAGGTTTTTTGTAGGCGATTCGATTGCTACAGTTTAAATACATAAATACCATTCTCACCTTTATGGTGGGTTGCATCAGAGGCGCGGTTAAAGTTAAAGTTATGGTCAAAGTTATGGTTATGGTTAAGGCTAACTTAACTTTAACCTTAGCTTTGACCACGCAAATTCACAGATGTCCGTTGCGTTTATTTTTTTATTAACGCTACATGTAATGGGATTGAGAGTATAAAAAAGTGAATTATCCGTAAAAATATTTGTTATAATTATTGTCATTGAGAAAAATAGTAAATTTAAATAAAAAAATTCGATATATGTATGACCGGTTATGGTTAAAGTTAAATATAGCGTAAGGACCCCATATTTAACCAAAGATTTGCCATTTTGCACTGTACTTATAGGTAAAGTTACAGTTATAGTAAGTTGGTGTAACCCACCCTAATTATAGTCTACCTAGAAGTTTCAGCAAAAGATAGTGAATTTTAAAGGAGCCCTTTCCTCTGCCTGTTGAGTCTTGAGACCGAAAAGAGTTCGAACCTTTTTGTATGGAGCGTGGCATACCTACCTAATTAGTTTCAAGTACTTAAAATGGTAGGTATATTTACGTGTACACCTATGGAACATACTGTTGCCGATTCTGTCGTGGGGGAATACTGACTATAATTAAAACACTGAAGTTAAATGTAAATAATACAATATGTATTAGTTAGAAATACATTGAATAATACAGGTATAGTTTTTTTTATTTTTATTTAAGGAGCTTAGTCAACATTGACTATGTCGCTCCATAAGATCAACAATTACATTTTATGTATATGTTGCGCTCAAAGACCGAAATCGCTCAATGAGCGAAAAAAAGGCTCACAACACACAGTCACAGTGAAACAGCCACCATGGACAATTAATCAATCAAGAACAGATCAAGAAAAACGAATAGCATATCAGCCACGACACGAATTTCGCGTTATGGACTTTTTGCGATTGCCAGAACGCGTCGTGGCCGTTTTCATTAGAGCCACGACGCGAATTTCACGTCGTGGCTGTTTCACTGTGACCACAACGCGTCGTGAGCCTTTTTTTCGCTCATTGAGCGATTTCACTTCCACGCCCAAACCTCTGAACCGATTATGTAGTTACAAAATCGGTTCAGAGGTTTGGGCGTGAAGGGGTAACATACAGACACACTTTAGCAATTAGTATAGATATAGTTTTCATGCTATGCTTGATAATTTCAAGAGATTTGTTCGTCAGTTTGAATTAGACAAAGCAGTCCACTGTCCAGTCTATGGTCCACCGTCCATCCAATCCTATATTCTATAACAGCTATACTCAACCCGCGGCCGCATGTGGCCCGCCGCGCCGGGATTTTATCAGTGGCCCGCGAGAAGTTAAACCATTTTCAGCGACCGTCAAAATAGACAATAGTGCAAAGTCGTCGTGAAAGTCGTGAAAAATTGTCCACTTCTAAATCGCTACTTTTGAAGAACGTTATTTTTAACACTAAAAATTTTTGGTTGCGGCTCGCTATGTAACCAAGACCTGAAATGTGTTTGTGGCCCATATGAAAAAAAGGTTGAGTACCACTGCTCTATACCTATGTACAGTAAAAAGTTACGAAATTACCAGAAAAGTATCATTACGTATTTTAATAAATACTTATAAAAGTATTTTAATGAAGTACTTATGTACAAAACCATCGACCAATTAAATTAATTAACTAAGTTGGAACAAAACGTTGGCAATTAATACCTATTTAAAAAATAAAAATAGAATTACTTTTCCATCGTTACTTAGTAATTGAATGAAAATAAGTTCAATGAACAATTGTTTACCATGGGCGCCGGCAGAAATAATTTCCAAGGGGTGCAGATTTTAGTTTTTTTCTTTTCTTTTTAGTTTTTACGAACAACAGCTGCGACTTTCTATACATATACGTCAACAGAATACATATTTTAGTGCCGAAATATTACGAATTATCTTTGTACGGCATAGTAATAGGGTTACAGACGGCTTTTTATTTCAATAATTCCTCTTGATCCCGAGATTCCCAGGGGGTGCAAGTGCACCACCTGGCACCCCCCTGCCGGCGCCCATGTTGTTTACTAATAAGTGATTATCTTCAATTAAAAAAGGCTAAACCCAGTTAAATTCATTATAGACAAAGTTGTTTTACCTACCTAACTAATAACTATACACCGCGCTCTTCCACCCCTCAGTTTCATTGACTTTCGTATAAGTAACCACATCGCAATCACATCGCAACCACTGGCGGCAACGCAACCACGTCGGCATTTTGTGGGTACCATAACGCAACTACAAAAAGCTGCAGGCTGCAGCGACACCAGTCACCCGTAACTGCTCGACATTTTGTCGTTGTGATGTCGTGTGGTTGTGGTACGTGTGGGTTGGCCCTTAAAGCGCCTTCACATTACGTCGCAAGCAGTGCGGCTGCAGGCTGCAGCGCTGCTGCCGTAGTGCTTGCGACGTAATGTGAAGGCAGCCTTAGGGTGAGTGTTTCTATGAGTCATGAGAGAGAAATGTAATAGAAAGAGAATAACTTACTAAGACTCACTGACATATAAGTAAGTACTACTTAAATGTAACAGTGCTAAGAATAAATTTATTGGCTAAAAAGTAAAAAGTAATAAAAAAAGAAGTTGATAAACTGTTTTTTGCGAATCGCGTTACATTCTCAAGCCAAGCTTCGTTGGGTTTGAAGCCGCTACCTCCAGATTCATGTTAACCACCAAACCACAGGGATAAAAAATGGCTGAACAATAGGAAATAATTGATATTCATTATTCCCACATAGACCGCCATTACATGACGCCCGAACTAATGGGGGCAAGGACACGTACTCTTCAATTACACAGACCACCGACCACTAGCAGATAAAACATTACCTATAAATGCTTATTTCCAGATATCAAGATGCGGCTTCAAAACGCACGAATAACAAAATATAGTACCTAGGTAGTGACGTAGTAAATTGGCACATGATTACTTATACATAATATAATTTTAGTGAAACCGTATATTTTTTCTTAAAAAGTAGCCTATGTGCCTTGGACTACTCTGTAATACTAGGTATATGTGAGCGAAATTACATAAAAATCGGTCCAGTAGTTCACGAACGGTCGTATATCCTCATTTCGAGGGCACATGTTTAACCATCTCCCCTAGCATTGAGATACTTGGCGTCAACATATCATATACATATCATCTAGATTCTAGAGGGTAAGGCCAAATTAACCTCGAAGAAGCTTGGTGTTCTTAACAGAGCGAGACAGTACTTCAGTCCGGACCAACGCCCACAACTCTACAAGGCGCAGGTTCGGCCTCATATTATGGAATATTGTTCTCATCTCTGGGCAGGGGCGCCAAAATACCAACTGCTCCCTCTGGATCGTATCCAACGAAGGGCCGCTCGAGTTGCTGACTGCCATAGTGTTTCAAACAGTGGACCCCTTGGAATTACGCCGAGATGTAGCTTCACTCTGCATCCTCTACGCCTCTATCAGTTGTATGACGGGGAGTGCTCTGAGGAATTGTTCGGAACCACCTGCAACTTTTCGCCATCGTCCCACGCGAAAAACATACCATCCTCATCACTTTGATGAGTTGCAGTCTTCCACAGTGCGTTTTTCGCGTAACTTTCTGCCGCGCACTGTAAAACTCTGGAATGAACTGTCACCAGCAGTATTTCCGGACCTATACGACCTGAAAACCTTCAAGAAAAGAGCGTATTCCTTCTTAAAAGGCCGGCAACGCACCTGCAGCTCTTCAGATGTTGCGAGTGTCCATGGGCGATGGTAGTTGCTTACCATCCAGGTTGTGAACGTTTGCTCGTTTGCCCCCTTATTTAATAAAAAAAAACGAACAACTGTTTTATACACGCGCTCAAACCACTTTTGGTCAATGGTTTCTCCAAGAGTCTAAACTCTAAAAGGTGCTAAAGTGGATAATCCTTTGATAGTGCCAAATGTGTCGTTTTCGGGACTCTTGCACAAATGTGACGAATTATTTTTTTATGCAGTATCACATCTAAGCCGAAGTATCAAGCTGTGCGTAGCGTATACTATAATATGATGATAATTGCAACGCGGTGCAGCGGACAAGGACCGCGGTAATGACTGTAACATACAATTTCACGGTGTGGCGCCACTGTCAGCGAGCTGCGGATGTAAAACGCGTCAGCTTATATCAAGCGCGTATTTCGAAGATTTACAGCGGAAGATTTGATATAAGTTCGTGACACCAGTGACCAGTAGCACTACAAGCCGTAATTGCGCAGCACACCATGACCACCACAGAGAAGGTTTCTTTCTACAGAATAAAATACATAATAGACTAGTGGTGGGTCGTCGACGCTTTTTCGATCAACGAAAGGAGACCGTTTATCGTAACTAGTCAATGACAAAACAGATTTTTTTTCAACTTGTTTTCGTCTTCGACGAACACTGAACTAAACAATAAACTATGATAAACAAACTAGTTTTATTGACTAAACGACTTTCAGCATTAATTGTTTTGACAAACTTGTTGTCGTTTTGCACTTCGACGCGACGACTGATGACGACGAACGACGAGACGGTTTAATCTGTGAGCGGTGGAAATGCACTTCCCTACATAGTACATACTTTTTCCAGACTTAGGACTGGCAGGCAGGCAGATTAATTACTGAAATTTTACATTTACTTAATTAATTTAAAATATCACTACCCATCCGTCGATCGCGTCGTCGCGTCGCGACGAACGGTCTCTGTCACACACACCGTTCCGGCACGCTAAACTAGTTTACCCGTTCATGACTAATAAACAGTTTAATAAAACGACTCGTTCATTCAACGCCCATCCCTATAATAGACAAATTGCAGATTGGCAAAAATACTATTTTGTCCTCGCGACAGGTACTTTAGAATTCCTATTCTTTCCCATTTATACCTACTGCGATCATGTTAGATTTACCTGGAGGAACACATTACGCAAACAAGCTTCTGCAAGTTCTGCAGTACTGTGCCTGTCCATGGGCTGAGTAATCGATTGGCATCAGGGGATCCTTTTTATCCAAGTCTTTTTGGCTTTTTCTTGGTCCAATCATGAAATATGTACTATAAAAGCTTGTACCGTGTGAGTGTGAAGCTATAACTCGCGAGTTATTGTTGTGGTTATAGTATCGTAAAAGACTAAAAGTAGCATAATTACTAGTCTAGAGAGCCTATTAGTGACCCGTCGACACTCGCGCCACACCTCATCAAGCAGTCTGCGTAAAATAACCATGACTGTTTTAAATACTCGCATAATATTTATCACTCATGAATGAGCTTTTGTTTTGAACCGTCCCAACAACCGCATAATTATGCGGCAGTGTGCGGCAGATGGATTTAGTCATGCAATGTTTGTAAACCTTTTTAAATTTTCATTTATAGTACAAGTATTCGGACCACAAACTACGAATAATAAAAACTAACCACAAAGTACTTGTCACAGTAATAAAATACTTCTCTACTAAATGGTAAAGACGCCAAGAAAGTACGTCCAATATTTTATCTAAGTATATCTAATATCTGTTATCTAAGATAAGAGATTGCCATAATGGCAATATTTTAAGGCGGACTTGCACAGAAAATAATTTTCATAATCCCCTTTGACTATCTTTTCTAGCATAAGGCAAATAACTAAAAAACAGAAATGTACTACAAAACCTTTATTAAAAACAAAATAGGTATATAAATGCTGTGCAAAATAAGTTACAACACACTTAGCAGGATATACATTATACATATTGGTGAGGTATTTTAAAAAATCATACTATAAGTACATAATTCTACACATTTTGGATATTTTAATTCATTTTTTAAATATTATATAATTACTTATCCATATTTCATTTTAGATTAAAATAAGTAAAAGATCACTAAGTATGTAAAATATGGTATTACAAGATTTTAAAACGTTGCTTAGTCGTTGTATAAAATGCTTCATTAGTTTTTAACTTATTTAATGTCATACGATAAATGATACAATATTAGAATAGATTGCAATGTAGCTCACAATAATTTTTTAAAATTTAATTATTAAATTGATTAAAATTACACATACAAATCGTATAAAAAACAATAAAAAAAGTCTCAAAGTGGATGGAATACGTACGTTACAATATTAGTGAGACTTAAATTACGATAATAATAATTGGAATGAGTTAAGATAATTATTATAACATAATATTATGTTATGTAGATATGTTTCGAAATTAATCTAATAAGATTGACTTGAGGCTTGAGATTCTGAAAATATTCCAAGTAGGAAGTTAGTTGACAAAGTATATATGTATGATATAATATTATAATATAGTAGTATTGTAATGACAAAGAAATTTTGACATTCATATAAAATCAATCAATAGATAATGTTACGTAAAGGAGCAGAGGGCGCTACTAGCACATACAACATCCGGTCAAACGTCGAACAAAACTTTTTATTGACTCTATATGCTGGTGCTGTCTCTAGCGCGAAAACATTGTAGTAATATATCCTTTTACAATGGCAACATCGTTGAGTTATTATGATAGAAAACTATAAGACCAAGCTCTCCTCTTATGAGATTCGTAGCAAACATTTACATACTAAAGTTTTTAAACTAACATTTACAAAATTGGCACAAGTCATACTGATAGTTGTAGAAATGCTTTAAATGCTAGAAAATTGATATGTGCATGTGCACTCAAAAGTATTACTAAGTATAATTAAGCGATAGCAAAAAAGTTATGAGTGTGATAAAATATCTATAAATGCAAATAATAATGTTAGTTCTTTAGCCTGGCAAGCTTAGGCTATAAGTAATAATATATATATATATATATATATATATATATATATATATATATATATATATATATATATATATATATATTATTACTTTGCCTAAATAATAGATAGAGATAAAATCTAAAAAATATGGACGCTTCACACCAAGTAAGAATAAAGCTCTAACGTTGAAACGGCACTCATAATGCATGTGTTTCGTGCTCTTGGATATTAAAAAGTGAGCTAATAACGAAGTTTATAATATCAGACATATTATAATTAAATTGCAAGCGAGCAAGTCTTAAGCTGAATAACTGCGTTGTGTTCATATTATTATAAATAATTTTATATAAAAAGCCAATACAGGTTTTGTGCACTCGATATTATGAAATGTTTTAAATCTGCGGTAGAAAAATATAATTTCTATATCTATGGGGTTGTATGACGTATCAGTTTGGATAACTAGCAGCTTAAAATCTATTACAAAAATCCTGAGACTTCTATTTCTAGATAAAGTAGACAAAGTCATTTAGAAAAATTATTAATATTTCCGTCTTGTCCAACTTTAAAAGTGAGAAATAAAGTCAAACTCTCGTTATTATTTGTGACGTAATGATAATAGGCATGATGACTTATTTTCTTATTGGTAATTGAAAGACCTCTCAAAAATAGAAACATCGGTGAAAAAATGACTCTGATAGCTTTAAAAATTCACCAAGATATGGACAATTCAAACATCTCATAAAATATACCTGCCCGAAATGCTCCATACAAACTGCTACTCGATTATGACGTCACCGTAGAGTAGCTTGTAGGCATCGCGGGAGAACTTTGTTCGATAGCTATATTAATTATTGCGTTTATGAAAGTGGTTTCATAATAAAAGTTGCTTAAAATAACATAAGTTGTCGAATGGTATGTGGCGAGTAGTCGTGCAAGTTGCGAGGCAAGTTGCAACTTGCATGTAAACGAAGCACAGGAATCACGCAACCTGACGTCACATCACCTGATTTCAGGGGATGACACTACGCATTGCGTTAGCGCCGCCCACTTCAATATGGCCATGCGTATCTATTGTCTTCGCGTAGCCGCCATGTCTTGCACATCTGGCATCCCCGCTCCGACATAGGAACGGCCAAGTGGGAGTCGAAATTATTATTAAAAAGCCGAATTTTGTAATGCATTTTGACATTCGCTATTTTTAGGGTTTATAGTTAACTTTGTGACTCTTCTATTCAATGTGGCTAATGGTACTGGCTTCTTCTTTTCTGCAGCAACAGCATCATTTTCTTCCTTTGAAGATTGTCTTTGTGGTTCAGGAGTTGTTGTGGGTTCTGAGTCATTAGATTTCCGTCTAATACTTTTTGCTAATGGTACTGGCTTCTTTTCTTTTTCCGCCTTAGGTGTTGGGATTTCTTTTTAAAGTAGGTGAGTGGTTGCTCATCAATCATCATCATCGGTGGAGGGACACACAGCATTTAGTTCATTAGTTTCATTCACAGGTGGCTTTGATAATTTGATTATCCGCTTAGTTGTAATAATCTTCGCCTTAGCTTTAATTTTCATCTTAAATATTATAGTATTTAGAGCACAGCAGATGGTTTTCCTTTTTCACGGAGCCTGTTGCTGCGACGAACCCTTTTCTCAAGAGTCTCTTTTTAATCAATTTATTTGATCTTTCAGACTTCGTCTTGGACGGTGGTGAAACAGAAGAGAACTCAGGTGATTTCTCTGTTTCACGTTTAGCAGGAGATCTAGCCCTATTTTCTGTGGGTTTGCTTGCTCTATGAAGAGGTGGTTCTCTTCTTCTTCTTCTTTTTAGGGTTTATAGTTAACTTTGTGTCCGTACCGCGTTAAATTGTAAAATAGTGAATGAATCGAAGTGTTTGTTTTTAGCATCTTTTATTTATTTTCTTTTAAATCTAAATTAGTATTTTTTTTTAGTTTTGGCAGTTTTCATAAAAGTTAAATTAAATTAAAGTCAGTAAAATCTATACATATAATAAAATCGTAGGAAAGTCGATTCTGTACATTGACTTGTACATTGACATTTAACTACGTTTTTACATAGTAAACACGTAGTTAAAACCCTCGCTAAGTTTTATTCATACGGCCGTTATTGTTTAGCGTTATTTCTTTATTGTATTAACACAATTCGCTAATCTTTGACCTTGTCATCATCCCTATTCGGTTCTTTTTCCGTTGCATTCACACTCGCATCGCATCGCGTATTAGCGAGATAGCATGCGGATTTAGGCTGCGTTTCCACTGAAGCGGTGCGGAGCGGAGCTTAGCGGTGCCGAATTGACCAATCACCATGCTCGAAATCTTCGCTGTCATTCCGCCGGAATAGCACGATTGGTCAATTCGGGCACCGCTAAGCTCCGCTCCGCTTCAGTGGAAACGCAGCCTTAGTCATTATGTCACAAATAGTAATTTGGATCGATATAATTTACATAAACTATTCTAATATTACGTGTATTGGAATATAACGTTAATTTGGTGTAGCAAAATTTCATTAGTTTGTAAAAAATGTACTATAGATTCCTATGCCTAAGCTATAGTAATGAGTTTTATATTTGCGGCATTACTTTTCAAAACTTACCTAGCCTACGTAATACAATCTAATTTATTATTTCGTTTGTAAAATTTATGAATTTGTTTTATATTCATCCAATATATTTATGTATAATGATTTATATGTCATCGAATTTCAAGAGGCCATGTAGAACACATTGCTGGACAATTTTTGTACTAAAATGAGCTGAATCTTAATTTAGACTTTACGAGTAGAAGATAGATGTCATTTTTGCTTAACCAAACCTAGTCAGATCAGTCCGTCTGTTTCGTCGCTTACGTTCACTAACACATACACTGTTTGTCTTTATTACTTAACCCATTGTTATAGGGTATGTTGTTAATAAAATACAATATTATGATTCTTACAAAGTCGCCAAAATTCAAATAATGATATGATATCTTTTAAATAAAATAAGTAGCATGTAATGTATTTACATAAGATCTAGACACAATAAAGAATGTTAACAACATTTGGTATGTAGAGGTAAGTGAAACATTATCATGGAATATATCCAACCACTTGTCAATCTTATGCTTTGTCACCTTTAAATATATACCTACAAGGATGTTTTTGCGTTAAAAATGATACCGCATACATAATTTGGCGGTATGCGAAATTGTACCATCGAGGAAATTGATTCCTAGGCAGTTGACGGACCCACGTCATTTGGTCAGCTTATGTCAAGTCAATGTTAGCCGTTAACATTGACTTGACATAAGCTGCAATGCAGTGATCGGTCGGAATCAACCTCTCTGATACTACTTTAATGATTATGCGGCGTTATCGTGTCGGCAATAGGCATGATGACTTTTTTTTCTTATTGGTAATTGAAAGACCCTTAAAAATAGAAACATCGCTGAAAGAATGACTCTGATAGCTAAAAATTCACCAAGATATGACAATTCAAACATCTCATATAAAATAGACCTGCCCGAAACGATCCATACAAAGTGCTACGAAAGAATGACGTCAAATTTTCGTAGTTTGTCCCCGGGAGAGAACTTTGTTTGGTAGGTATAGTAAGTATTGCGTTTATAAAAGTGGTTTCATAACAAAAGTTGCTTTTAATTGCATAAGTTATTGAATGGTATACAAATATTAAGAAATTTAATTGAAAAAAAATCGACTTGATTATCCAACTTTGAAGGCGCATAACAAAAAAATACAAATGCTATCAAGCTGAAATTTTGGGAACACTTATTTTTTACCGTGTTTTCTTTATTTTATTAACAAAATTCGCTAATCTTTGACCTTGTCATCAACCCTATTTCGGCCACGCGCCAACATCCTTGCAGGATTGTATCTGCTTTATTTTCGTGTTTTAACTGATATATTTGCTATTAACGCCACCTATTAATGGCAGAAGAAAACTCCAAACAAGGTAACATTGATATTGTTGGCAATTCTTGGGAATGAGGGTGTTTGATATTCCATTTGCTACCAGGTGCCGCTATGTAGCCTTATGATCTAACCGCTATCGCGTCAAACTGCTGTCATATGTCACGATAATATGCTTATTTGACACGATAGACCCTAAGGCTGCGTTTCTGCCTGCAGTGTGTTGCGAGGAATGCGAGGATGCGCTGAGCGAGCTCACATCAATGAAGCGATTCTAAGGCTGGTATAAATAGTCAGTGCTCTCTCGGTCTCAAGACGCGGTTCGGCTGTGATTGGTCCAAATTTTGACAGCTAACCAATCACAGAGCCTGAACCGTGTCTTGAGATCGAGATGCATCTTGAGTACTGACTATTTATACCAGCCTTAGTATTGGTTCTCAAAAACACATTCCTCGCAACACATCTCTGGTGGAAACGCAGCCTAAGGCTACATTGTGGCACCTGGTGGCAAATTGAATATCAAAAACCCTGATTGCAAGGAATGATATGTCATTTTAAAAGTGTATCATTATGATCGCGCATACAGCCAGGTAGGGTACGTGGAGTCGCCGCGCGCCGCCGTAGATGGTCGGGTCCAGCTGCAGCCCGCGATAGTTAATGTCGGGGATTGGCGATTCTGGCAACACAATAACAATATGTTATAATATACTATAGGATGCAGTGGCGTAACGTGGCAGGGCTGGCAAAATGGCATGGGCCCAAAAGGTTCCCAGCCCAAGAAGCCGCGAGCTCAGAAATATTTTTTACATTGTACCATCGAGGAAATTGATTCCTATGATGTCAATTCAATGTTAGCTGTGATCGCGTCGGTCGGATGGATAACCCGAAAATTACTTAGGTCCGCTATCTGCCTAGGAATCAGCTTCTCTGATAGTACATGCTTTATTATTGAGGTGATGATAGGACTCCATTTAAAGAATTTGCGGGCCCTAGATGATACGCCACTGATAGGATGTAAAATACATCCCGGTCAAAATTATCGAGGCTTCCTGACGTCATTATGTGATCGTCTTATAGCATCTTATAGTCTCAAGATAATTTTGAAACAAGACAAACTTCAGATTGACTCAAAAGATATGTAAAACACGACTACTTATTAAGTTTCTTGCCACGGTTGTGACTACAAATAGAATTGATATCTATGGCAATTAATTACCCTTATGCAAAAAATAAGCTCACAAAACAAAAAAATGAAAAACTATATCAAACTATTCTATGTTTACAGCCTGCGTTTAAAATAAATAAGGCCTAGATAAAAAAAAAAACAGTTTTAACTTTACTTTTGAAGCAATTTTACTTACTAATTCCGTTCAAGTAAAAATCCATTAACCTAGCTAGTTGTCACTTGTCACTTGCTTTCACACATATTGCTATTTCTTTTTTAAGCCGGTCGTCGTTCAACTAAAAATGCAACTATTGCTTTTGCTCGCTCGCACACATATTGCTATCTCATTCCCACAAGAAGAACTCACACTTACCTTCGATATACGTGCACGGTGTATACTTTTTTTGCTATTTTTCAAGCCTTTAGAATTTAGATGAACAAATTCAACAATTACTGCTCGCTCGCACACATATTGCTATCTCGTTTTTTTAACGTACCTTCGGTATACGTGCATGGTGTACACGGCCAGTGCCGCTAGCACGGTGAAGGGTGAGACCGCCAGTGCGTGCGCGCCGCCGAACCGCGCCGTGCCGCACGCCGGCGGGCACACCGGAATTATCGTCTCTACATGCGTACACATACGTTAACACTACATACAATAACAAACTACACAAAAAAAAATTCAAATAAAAACCTCATGCTGAGATATCAGGCATAATCATGCCCTATTCAAAACCTAAAATCAAAAGCGCAACATTGTAAGAAAATAGAAAAAAAAACATGCGAAACATTTGAATTGTTGACTAGCTGAGCACATGATTATTGTAAATTAGGTATTTATAGTAGAATTTCCTAATGTTTTTATGGGATCGAATAATTTATTTATTATTAAATACTTATATTTTGTTTACATTGCTTTTACAATAAACAATTGACATCTTTAGTAATGGTCTCAGTAAAAAGTGTTTATGAACTTTTCCTCGATTTATCTTGTTGTTTGTGTTTAATTTGCAAAGTTATTAAGATAAGTTTGTTTCTCTTTTTATACTGTTATTCTTATCATTAACGATAAAAATGTTACAAGGGTCACAAGCCGAGAAACGTCTCGGACCCTTCATAACAAATCATTATCCATTATAACTACATACTAGGTTAATATTCTATTTTATCATATTGTCATGGAAAAAATACCCTTTACTTAATAACTTAAGGTAGCTTGAACGTTGAAATAAATAAACTAAAGCTCTATATATCTGCGAGACCACACTCAGATATTCAATGCTTATTAAATGAAGACTTTAACAGAATATGCGAAGACTTTGATGTTAAAACTTTTAGTTACTAACTTCTTACGTCATTAATAATTTATATTTTATGCTCGGTTTCTAAAAATGCTTGACGAAGCTTATTCACAAGCACCTTTAATTGTCTGACGTCGAAAAATTAACCGATTAAAATTACTGTTGAATAGTTTATCTCCTGTCATAAAATCTCAGAAATTGAATATTAAGGGTCACCGCAGATTTAAATAATTATCGTACAATTTAATTGCGTAGTATCACAATTTAATTGGACAACTTTTTAATTGTAGGTAAAAGAATCGCGGTTCTTATACGATTGGTGTCCAATTATTTAGTTGTACAATTTAGTTGGAGAAATGTGCGAGCTCTCATGAGTCGCTTGCTCTCAGCAACTTGAAATTGTAAGTCTGCGGTCGCTCTAATGGGGTCGTAGACTCGCTAAAAGTTTTTAGTCAGCCACTCACCGAATAGTTCAACAGTGCCCTCATCCGAGCCAAGTTTGTTCTGGGCCTTGCACTTGAATATACCGTACTGTTTCTTCTCTATGGTGATCACACGCAGAGTCGTGTCGGTGAACTCGTCGGCCGTGGCGAAGTGGGAGATCCTGGAATTTGCAGATTACATTGTACGTTATATTATGGAGAGACGCCTAAGTGGTCCAGTGGTTTATAGCATGTGGCTCTTGACTCGCAGGTCGTGGGTTCGATTCCCACGTTGAAAACATGTTATTTCCAAGTTTGGTTAGGACAATGCAGGCTGATTACCTGATTGTCTGACATGCGTCGGATGGGCATGTAAACAGTCGGCCTGCGCCTGATCTCGCGCCAGTCGTGTCGGTCTTCCATCCCACTGGGTTATGAGAGTAAAGAGAGAGTGCACATGTGTACTGTGCACACACTGTGGCTCTATAAATGCTATGCTATGCCTATTTTCAATGAAACTAACCACCGTCACCGAAACCGGTGTAGGAGTTTTTATTAAATGGCGAGAAAAACGAAGTGTTTTTTTTTTCAAGCGCGTTGTCACCATATTATAATCAGTTAGCTTGGCTATCTATTCCGGTTTTCCGGTTCGATTCCGGCATAAGAACATAGAAAAGTGTTGTCCATGTTCTGATGGATTTCAAAGATACTTGGACACTATAAATTAATTAGCCTTTTTCATTTCACTGGAACTGACCAAAGCCAATAATCAGTTAGCTTGGCTATCTATTCCGGTTGGTTCGATTCCCGCATAAGAACATAGAAAAGTGTTGTCCATGTTCTGATGGATTTCGAAGATACTTGGACACTATAAATTAATTAGCCTTTTTCATTTCACTGGAACTGACCAAAGCCAATAATCAGTTAGCTTGGCTATCTATTCCGGTTGGTTCGATTCCCGCATAAGAACATAGAAAAGTGTTGTCCATGTTCTGATGGATTTCGAAGATACTTGGACACTATAAATTAATTGGCCTTTTTCATTTCACTGGAACTGACCAAAGCCAACCGTATCAAAGCGTTGATCAATCATCGTATTGAATTGTCACGATAGATTCTGATGTTTATTACTAAAGTGTGTGTGTGTGTGTGTGTGTAATAATACTAATAAATAATAATCTTCATTGAAACGAATTTATTTTTCCTTATTCTAATAGCCCGCCAAACTGCACTGCTGTGTGTGTATCACCTGTAGTGCTGGTTGTTGGTGAGCTGCACCTCCTCCTTGAGCCAGGTGATGGCGGGCGGCGGGTACGCCTCCACGTGGCACTCCAGGTCCATGTCGTATTGTAGAGCCTACAACAAAGTTTGGAGTCAGGGACGGTCGCGAAAAGGTAGATTAAAAACCGTTTATTTCAGGCATTTTAGACTCATATCCATTGCTACTAGACTATATTTAAGAGTCCGTATACGAAATTTTGCCGATGAATACGAAATTTCAAAGGTTCGCTACAGAAATATTATTAGGTTTTTTCCCCTTATTAGACTTAAGAAAATATATATTAATTATTAGATTTAAAATATATTTAAGCCCGGAAAGCCGACTCGAACCTTGCGGCGAGTAATATAATGTGAGATTTAGGTTGTTTTGAGTCGTGTTTTTTGGCACAATTTGTTTTTTTTTTTTTGTTTTTTCTCGAATTGGATAGAATTTTATCTATAGATTATTTCTGTCGTTTTCTTTTTATGAATTACAGCTCCAAGTTGCCGAAATTAACAGCAATTCTTTGCCCATTTTCTCTAAAATTTTGCCGAGTTACATATTTTTTACTCAACTATTTCATATTAAAGTGGTAAAAAGTAATTCCTACATTTTATAGACGACTTTCTCAACAGTATTTTTTTCATACCGTTAAGACGTCAATACAATCCATAAACAGGTGATATTTCTAAACCTTTTACAGCAAAAATCACAAAACTGTCGCGGGTTTGAATTGGATTATTTAAAAATACTTAAAAAAAACAAAAAAATCTAGCTCCAACATTAGATTATAATTGAAATGATCTTACATGTTGTACGTTAAAACTTATAGAAATACTGTATTTTAACTGTTAAATCACGTCTGTTAAATCAGCGAAATCGGCAAATTTCGTATACGGACCCTTAACGATTTTTTAACGGACTTTATTCTATTGCTTTCTCGTTTCGCGCGTGTGTGAGGAAGATAGGTCATATCAACATAAGATTAGTATTTTCATAACTTGACTTGGGTGGCTATTAAGCCATTAGGTTTAGTTAGAGTTTAGACTTTAGAGCGTAAATGCAAAAGGCACGGTCCTAAGTCCGAATTAAAAAAAACATAAAAGAGTGTAAGCGTGCTAATCTCCCGAACCACAGGTCCAATTTTTGTATAATTTGGCACCGACATAGAGTAGATCATAGGAAATGACTCAGGCTACTTTTATGCTGGAAAATGTACAATTCCCACGATATTCTTTATTTTTACGACAGGAGCCCCATGAAACGTCTATACTCTATAGCTTGTCAAAAAAGAGTAGAGATAAACTACGATAACATGGCGCGCCCCTCCAAATTACAGTTTCAATGTGTGTAGTCACATCCTTAAGAAAGAGTTTGTATGTAGTAAATATTCAACCAATCAACCAGTACTCGTAATATTTAATGTCACTTTTGTTGGTCAACTAATCATAACTAGCCGACCGCGCAAGACAACGCACTTCAAACGTTTTGACAACGCACTTCAAACGTTTTGAATTTTGGAGGGGCGCGCCATGTTATCGTAGTTTATCTCTAGACCCCGAACATAATTTTTAAATCACATAAAAAGTGCAAAAACGTTCTCTGTGAAAATACAAGGCGCAAAAACTACCATTTGATCGTGCTTATTTTTGGATAATTTATTTCAGCGTCTACTCTGTCTTGACAAGACCGTAGTTACGACTATTACTGTACCTGTCCCAGCCTAGGTCTGGGCACGGTGACGACGGGCGCGAACTCGACCTCCAAATTGATATTGCGTCGCGCGCCCTTCCCCACGCCGTTCTCCGCCACGCAGTAGTACGTGCCGCGGTCCTCCTTGTGCACAGAGTTGATTTTCAGGATGTTACCGCTGGAAAATATACCTCAAATGAGCCTTCTGTCTAATGCTAAGTACTCACATACGGTTTTACTCGATATTTTTACTCCAAATCGAGCAAAAACCACAAAACTCACAGCTCGAAGGCTCGCATCGAGCCGGCTCGATGGAATTAAATAAATCGAACCGTCGAGCCAAGTTCGAGCCGTACTTAAGCGTGAGTTTTGCGGTCCACACGATAGTTTTTACTCGATTTTGGAGTAAAACTATCGAGTAATTCTGAATGCGTGGACGAAAGCCCGAGTCGTAATTTCTACTCTACGTGATTGCTCGATCGAGTAAAACCGTATGTGAGTAGGTACTTAGCCTAAGGGCCTGTATTCACTTTGATTAGTGCGAGTACAAGTGATTAGTTCAAGAGATTAGTGATTAGTAGAAATCAAAGGACTTGCACTAATCAGTCGTTGTCCACACGTACTTTTACCTGATTACTAATCACCTGCACTAATCACTTGCACTTATTACTAATCAAAGTAAATACGGGGCTTAAAGGTGACTTTCACCGGAAAGTATCGGTCGCGGTGCGGCAAGTCTGAGGTAGTCCTCAAGGCAAGCGACCGCGACCTACAAAAGTTCAAATGAAATGCCACTTTATGACCTATAAAATGGCTTTTTAACTCTTTTTCTAACTGTGTCCTGAGCCCTGACTTCATTTTTGGAACGAAGTTCTATATCGCGCTTTGCGAAAGGGGGCTAGACGGAAAAAGTTGTGTTGTTAAGGGGCAGAAGGCGTTGATAGTATTCCTGGGCGTCAACTAGATGGCGCTTTTGAGAATAAACATCGACATCTACCGGACATTTAAATAAATTTTAATTCCACAAGTGTCGTTGTTAGTATTCCTAGGCGTCAACTAGATGGGGCTTTTTTAAAAACGTCGTTCCATCTAGGTGTCCCTTGACACCTTTTAAGTTTTATTTCAATTTTTGTCGGTCGCGGTCGCTTGCCGCGAGTGTCCGAACCTTTAGATGTTGAGCCTGCGTTTCCATCGAAGCCGTTAGCTTAGCCGCGGAAAGCTGTGATTCTTAGAATACAAATGGATTAAGAGATTTGAGGTATGACAATTATTGTGTTCTAGGATGCTCGTCTACTTTGCGAGTGCATCGGTACCGGCTTACTACTTGTCAACCGTTTTTATCCCCATGCGCATATTGTGATGATAAATAGCAATATTACAGTGTCAGCAAAATCAAATACTAGTTCTAATACAGGTTTATTACGCTTGTGATATATAAAAAAATAGATATCCCGAGAGACAGTAACAATAATAACAATATATTAGAGCAAGAACTTCAAATAACAATAATAATTTAGTGCTTCCTTATCATAGAAAGTATTTATAGCAACTAGATAAAATAATCTGAGCAACATAAACAAGACATTGACATTACCGATATATGGACCCTCCTGTGGGCAAGATGGCGTTGTTCTCGCGGCGCCAGGAGATCTTCGGTGGAGGGAAACCGCCGGCGTAGCATTCCATTTGAGCACCTATAACAACGTGTTTTATTATGACACATTTTTAATAAAATACCTGTACTGCACTCGGCGAAACATGGCGATAGCGGTCATTGACTCCCTGTCAAAAACTTGTCATTTTCTATATAAACCGCGATTGACAATGAGTGTCAGATGTTGTCAATCGCGGCTTTGTTTAGAAAATGACAAGTTTTTGATTAGGGACTAGGGAGTCAATGACCGCTACGGCCATGTTTCGCCGAGTATAGTATAGATACAACATATTTCAATATATGTACATAATATGTCACATTTTTAATAAAATTATAAAGAAGAAGAAATTCAACTGCTGATCGATTTTGATGAAAGATACGAATGGTGATCAACGATTAAGAACATCTAAGGTCACTTTTTAGTTTTTATCATGCAAAGATATTCTATTTTATAGGTACTAAGTCGCAGAAAACATTTAATAATAATAAAACCTTTTATGGTTTGTGAGGATGGATGTATATTGTATACTAGCTGTTGCCCGCGACTTCGTCCGCGTGGACTTTAGTTTATAGTTGTTCCCGTACATCGATTGAATAGTTAACGCGCAAATCATAAAAGCATAAAGTAATAAAGTATATTGTGTGGGACAATATACTTTTATGATAATTATTATGATAGATGTTCCGCGCGGCTTCGCCCGCGTAATTTGGGAATGTCACGGAAACCGTACATTTTTCCGCAAAAAAAGAAACCTATGTCCTTTCACGTGGTCTATTCTTCATGTGTGCCAAATAACATAAAAATTGCTCCAGTACGTTCAAATAAGCCCTTTCAAATAATTTCCCACGTTTTTTCCACACTTTCCTCTATTTCCTCGCTCCTATTAGTCTTAGCGTAATAAAATATAGCCTATAGCCTTTTTCGATAAATAGGCTATCTAACACTGAAAGAATTTTTCAAATCCGACCAGTAGTTCCTGAGATTAGCGCGTTCAAATAAGCTATTTCAAATAATTTCTCCCGTTTTTTCCACACTTTCCTCTATTTCTTCGCTCCTATTAGTCTTAGCGTGATAAAATATAGCCCATAGCCTTCCTTGATAAATGGGCTATCTAACACTGAAAGAATTTTTCAAATCTGACCAGTATTTCCTGAGATTAGCGCGTTCAAACAAACAAACAAACTCTTCCCAATTATAATATTACGTATACATTTGTTATATTTTGTTACTAATTGTCACGATAAAAACCACTTAACATCATGATAGTTGAAACTCTAGAAGTCTAGAACAATATAGGTTACCTTCTACAGTTAAATACCCATCGATCGTGGCAAAACAAGACACAATAGCATTGTTATCGCGGCCGGATGTGGCCGTTTGGGGCTTGATGAATTAATAAGTAATCCTATTTCTATTCACGCATCACGCATCTAGATTCTAGAGTCTAGGTTACACAATTCTATGCCTCAACGATTAATGATTGATATGAGTTATGACTCATGATTATAACATTTTGTAGTATGAAGTTTAATTTATTCATTAATACGGTAATTTGCCAATAACTATTCTAATAATATATTCTCGTCATATTACCCAAGGTCTTTGGCTAACCACAAGTATCAAGTTTCGGGCGCATTAAGGTTTTGCGCCGGTCTGGTTTAAAGATTATCCTTGATTAAGTTTATCATATTAATATAACTAGCTATTTGACCGAGCTTTGCTCGGTATTCGATAAAACACGAATAAAATGACATTTTCTAAAAATGATTCCTAGCTAGATCTATTTATCGCCCCCGAAACCCCCTATATACAAAATTTCATGAAAATCGTTGGAGCCGATTCCGAGGTTCCAATTATATATTTATATATATACAAGAATTGCTCGTTTAAAGATATAAGATGATATTTCTTACATTATTCATATATAACTAGGTGACGCCCGCAACTCCGTTGCGCCAAAACTCGTTTATCGCGCGGTAACCGTACATTTTTCCGGGACAAAAAGTAGCCTATGTCCTTTCGCGGGACTCAAGGTATCTCCATGCCAAATTTTAGAAAAATCGGTTCAGTGGTTGAATCGTGAAGAGGTAACAGACAAACAAACGGACAGACAGACAGACACACTTTCGCATTTATAATATTAGTATGGATATCTTAAAGAGAATGCAGATATCTAAACACAGGATAAGCAATAATGGTTTTATAACTTCTATTCACTTATCCTGTTAGTTAAGACTGCATCCATATCTATACTAATATTATATATGGAAAAGTTTGTCTGTCTATTACCTCTTGACGCCTAAACCAATAAAGTCATTTTGCTGAAATTTGGTATGGAGATACTTTGAGACACGGGAAAGGACATAGAATACTTTTTATCCGAGAATATATTTCCCGCGCGACAAACGAATTTCGGGTCCGTTGCGGGCGTCATCTAGTACCTTAGATATAACCAGCAAAGAAATAAAACATTGTCTGATACATTCCTCAAAAAGTTTCCTCTAGATTTTTTAAAAATAATAATATATGTATAGTAGACATTTTACTTACTTTCTCCCTCACTAGCTACAATGGAGCGAGTGGAGTTATCGGAGATGATGGGAGGTCGTCGCACTTGCAGCTCCACCTCCGCGGTGATCTTGTTGTTCACAGTCAGTATCACCTGGCACTGGTACCATCCTGCATCCGTCTCTTGGATGTCTTTGATCTACAAATCAAAATAATTTACAGCATTTGTTAAGTAAAACTTCATTATCATCATAAATAAATGCCATTTCCATAAATAATTATGGTAAGGGTTGAAAGTACATTGTAAAAAACAATACTGTCTTTGTGTGTGTTGTAACTTGAACAACTTATAATCTAAAGCGAAAACACAATAAAATTAGATTAATATAAAATTTAGCATTAAACCAGAAACTTACCGATAGTGTGTATGTCGCCGAAGCTACATCAAATCGCAGGGAGAATCTGGAGTCCCTGATGATCAGTCCAGAGTTCATGGACAGAGGCACAGATTCTGTTGTTTTGAGACGGTCATATTTCAGCTGGAAAAAAATCACAGAAAAAGGTTGTTTAAAATAGAATCTATTTTGTAAAACTTTTCTTTACACACAAATTTTAAGGGTGTTTATGCAAAAAGAAGCTGAGTAAAAAATTTAAATTACAAGTATAACTTGTTCCGGCAGTCTTAAAACCTGTTGTAAGAACAACTATCACTTACCCACACAACAGGATAATCACTGGCGTAGTGCACGGAGCAGTCCAGGTCCACCTGCCCACCAATGTCCCGGATCTGCTCCTGAGTGATGTGGGAGATGGTCGGAGTTCTCTGCCCATTGGCTGCAATACACAAAAATTATAAGCTTCCTTAGCACAAATTTTAATTGAGAAAAATCAACATAGTAGTATATTTTAGACTTTATTTCTAAAAATACTATAGCTGTAAGTAGCCAGACATGCAATACACATAAGTTATAATAGAAATGTATAGCCTGTCCGTCACTATGGTCTACTCCATATAGGTATCGAAATCAGCCCAGTCCTTTGATAGTATTCAATACAAACAAATGTTTTCTCTTTGAAATATATCTATAGATTACTTTTATATCCAAAGGCAATTGACTATTTAAAATCTTAAATATATCAATATGGTCAGTTGATTGCAATACATTATACAATACAATATCAATGAGACATGCCTAGATATAATTTAAGTAAATGTAATGAAATGTTCATATTGATCTTTTTTACACTTTACATGATTATTAACCACTTTTAACACCTCCATTGAGGATATCGCAGACACAATAGATTTTCAATTGCTATGCGGCAGCCAGCTGCTGCTTGGGGATTGATGGGTTAAGCTTCATTTAATATATTATGAAGCTTAACCCATCAATCCGCAGCAGGCAAAAAGGACTATATTATAGTCCTTTTTGCCTGCTTTGTTAATAAAAAATTAGTAACACCCCATTCACTAAAATTAGACCAACATTTTGAAACATTACTTGGTACTACTAATATATATTCTGTGCCATTACTCTTACTTTCAGCTTCACAGTAGCCAAGTATAGTGTGACAAATAGTATGATTCTTTTTACTTTATTGTAATAAATGAATAATTTATAACAAACAAAAGAATTTTTGGAGTCAAAATGCAGCCATTTCACCAGTTAAACAAAATACATGTTGTTTCAACTTTACTAGTACAATTCTGCCCCCCATAGTAAGAAGGGCGCATCTAACAAATTTGTCAAAATTGAGTTATTATATATATTGCCGGATTCACGAAGAAAAGGCGCATCTTTCTGTATTTTTACTTTTTTCTACCTAATGCCATTTCGATTTTACCATAACGAAATAGGTCAATTCTGTATGCATGTTTATACCTATTTTGAGATGAAAAAACGTTTTTATACAAAACTAAATTAAATAGTTGTATTTACACAATTATGTCTATTTCTGTTATGATTCCTCTAGGAGTTCGGTAACTAAAAAGTTGTATATTATATTGTAAGTTTCACACACAATTGAAAAGGCGCAACTTGTAACCATTTGTGCCTTTATACTCTTTTTGAAACTTATATTTTACAGTAAGTACATCTACATCCACCATAGTAGCCCTAGTGCCCTTGCTATAAATACTTATAAAAATAGGCACGATATATACCCATATGCGCCCTTTTTTATAAAAATATTTAAAAATATAATAACGAGCTGTAACAAAAAAGTAGAAAAAAGGCATTTGAGGTTGAAAGGGCACATATGGCTAGATGCGTTTATTCAACCCAGTTTGTAAAATTTATTGTAATGGTTTTTGCTAAAAAGAAAATGTTTTTTTTAATTAGATAAATTGAAAATAATATTCATTTTATTAATTATTAGTATGAAAGACAATCAATATGGCCACAATTTACAATTTGATTTTTTAAATTATCTTAATCCCTTCTTACACTTACTATCGGGGGCAGAATAATTAATGTTCCAATCCGTGGAAAAATATTTATTGGCATAATGTATGTGTTGTTCATATTATATAAACCTGTTTATAAACAGTTCGGCAAGTATTTTTAAATCCTGTCTCGTACAGATAGAATAGCAAATTTCGGTCGTAGCGGTCAAATGACCGCTTCAATGGGAAGATCGAATCCATAACTTTCACATGAACTTTCATGTGAAAGTTATGGATTCGATACCGTGTGGATATAGTTTTAATTTGAATTTTAGGTAAATAATATAAAGTATTTAGGGTGTGTCAATGTTTCGGCTTTCGTTTCGGGAGTCGTTAAGACGTAAACATTATTGTTCATTTATTAGCAGCAAATGTTGTTGAGGAAATCATAAGGATTTATCTATTGTTAAAGCTACTTACCTCGCGAACATAATATCAGAAACGGAATTAAATATTGTATCATCTTGTATTACTCCACAATAAACACGAGTCAGTAGGGTCAGTAGACACAGACACCCACAGAATACTTTTAATGCAGACACCACCACAGATTAATATACCTATGTAGCAGGACACCACACCTTTTTTCAAATTGTATCCACAGACTACAGAGTACCTTTTTATTTCGAAATGAAATGTATTTTTTTTTTAATTTATTGGGAGCTGGAAACAAGTCCTTTGCTCCAGAAAATATACATTAATAAACGTCAAATTAAATTAAAAGAAAAAGTCCTTCTTCTTTCTTCTTACTGAGCACTATTTACAAAACACATTAAAAAAAAACACTATTTACAATAATTTTTACAGTTTTTCCATCGTTGAACATATAAATCGCTATAAACATTTGAAGAAATCGTAATTGGATAATAAATCTTCTGGGCGGTGGGGTACACTTATGTCTCTATCTTTACATATGTTATCTATTTCAGAGCAGAGTAATATTTTGTCTAGACCTAGTTCTTTGCAATCAAAGATAATATGTTTGAGGTCAGCATCATTTTCTAGGCATTTGGGGCATTTCGCATCTTCTAATATTTTTAATTTATAAAGGTGGGAGGGGACCAAGCAGTGGCCAAATCTCGTTCTTGTTATTACTGATGTGAATGTTCTTGATTCAAATTATACAGGATTGGAGACAATATCGCTCCTTGCATTAAGCCTTTATGTGCAAATTTTGGACCATGTTGTATATCATTAAATTTCACATAGACAAGACGGTGATTCAAGAATCTATATATCCAATTTAAAAATCTACCAGGAATGCCCAATTCACTTAAAACCTTAATAAGTACAGACAAATTAACATTATCGTATGCTCCTTGCACATCTAAAAATACACAAATTGCATTTGAATGAGCCATTAAAGAATTCTTAATATCATTAAGAAATGAAACAAAGCCGTCAACTGTACTTTTTCCTTTACGGAAACCTAACTGAAAATCTGGTAATATTGAATTAGTTTCTGCAAAGTAGTCTAACCTAACTTTTATCATATTTTCAAAATCTTTTCCTATGCATGAAGTGAGTGATATTGGACGGTAAGAATTATGATCATGGATTGGCTTATCTTTTTTCAGAATGGGCAAAACACACTGAGTTTTCCACTCGTCGGGAACAACTTGTTTGGACCATAAGTGATTGTAGATATTAAGAAGAACTGCTTGTGCGTTTTTGTGTAAATTTTTAATCATTAAATATGGAAAATTATCCAGTCCAGGAGTAGAATCTCTTCTTGACATTAAGGAACTATAAAATTCATCCCAGCTAAAATCTTTCATGAAAAAGTAGAAATATTCACTATCATTATTACTTTTAAATATATCTTCTAATGAACTGTCACATACTTCATCATTTGTAAATTTGTCTAAAAATCTGGTACAAAAGCGTGTAGATTCTAGCATAAATAGTATCACATTTACTATTTATGCTAGAATCTACACGCTTATATTTTTTGATAAAATTCCAAATATTTGTGACTGGGGTGTATCTATTAAAGGTAGAGCATAAATTTTGCCAACTTTTTCTCTTTTCCTCTTTTATAATCCTTTTTTTGAGTGCATCTAATCTCTTATAATTTATATAATTTTCCATACTCAAATTATTTCTATATTTTTCTACTATGACAAATTCCATTCCACCACGGAGCAGGTACCCTTTTTTTTAATTTTTTTAGATGAATTTGTTATTATAATTTTTGGAACACATTCATCTCTTAAAGTGTTTATTAGATCACAGAAATGATTATAACTTTCTAAAGGATTTTGTAAATTATATTCAAAATCTTGAAATAAATCATTTGACATATTAAAGAACTTATCCCAGTTAGCTTTTTTGAATAAATACTTATTTACATTTTTATTTATGTCATATTGCATAGGAGAAGTATTAAGTTTTGTAAAAGTTGGAAAGTGATAACTTCCCAACGGATCCTCACCGACATACCATTCACAATAGGGAGCCAGCTCTGGGCTCACTAGTGTAACATCAATTGCAGAAGTGTTATTGTTTGGTCTGCCTACTGTAGTAGCACAACCTGTATTTAAAATACATAAATTATATTCATCTATAACTTCATACAAGTCTCGTCCTCTTGTATTATTTATTGTACAACCAAAAGCTATGTGATAGGCGTTACAATAACCCGATATGATAATAGGTTTAGGAAGATTGTTAATTATTCTTTTTAATTTTGTTATATTAATTTTGTTTCTAGGTGGACTGTAAATGCAAAGGATTGTAATGGAACCTATACCTGTTTCTATGGTTATAGCAATAGTCTGTATATCTTGATAATTTGGAGTCGGATGTCTTTAATGTTATGGTGTATGGTATATGTTATTGACAAATTGGCTGTGAAAAAATTTTTCTCTACCTTTTCAAAAAATGTTTTTCTCTGGCTCTCATACAAATCTGACCAAAACTTCTTAATAAAATCGTTATAACTTCTTAACTATCTGACTTAGAGCATAGAAGCAAAGGAATTTTTTTAAGATGATTTTTAAAATAAAAAAAAAAAACAGTTTAATGCGCTATATTTTTCACAAAAAGCCATTAACTAATAAATACACAACATTTTTTCCTTAAATTTTGGTTTTTCTATGATTAATTTTCGAAATTCATAACGTATTGCCTGTGTAAGCGTAGTCCATAAGCTTAGCTAATAAATAAGACCTTTTTTATATTTATAGGATATTTACATGAGAAGTATTGGTCAGATTAGTGTGAAAGCCCGAGAAAATTTAAAATGGCTGCCATTTTACAACCGTGAGAGAGAGAAAAAAATTGAAAGCCAATTTATTGAGGAAATATGCCATACATTACGACATTAAAGGATCGGACACTGCAGTGTCCGATCCTTTAATTACCAGTGCACTGGTATCGCGACAAATTGATTATGGCGAGTTTTCGACCGGAGGCACCAGTTAACCTGAAGTGATACTTTAACCGCACGCTCTCCGCCCTCTTTATCGGAAACGGTTCACCGTATAAATTTTTTTTTTAACAGAAGCTGTAGAGAATTTTGTGTACTACATCATGGTTCTAATACAAATAGCAAAAAACCCATAGGAAATGAAATATTTACAAAAAAAAGTGCAGAAACCGATTTTTGTGACCTTTTGACCTTGAAATTTAATAGTTGCGCACACCCTACCATATGTAGGTTTTGAGACAACATTTAGGGTGCCAATATACAAATGTTTACAGACTTACAGCTGGGTATCTCGAATTCCGAGGTGAACTTACTATACTAATTGGACTATCTGGCACCCATACGTGAGAACAGGTAGAACACAAGTGTTGAACAATTTGCTTTTTAGGTTTATATGAAGTGTTTTATCTTTCATAGTCTCTTTCAAGCTCCAGTACCTTTTCCTGCCATTTGTAATTCTTCTTTCTATTTCTGTTAGCATAGGTTCTTTCTGAGTTATAAGTTGTCCTAAATATATATACTCATCAGTATATTCAATTTCAATATTTTCCAACTCTACAGTATGTTTCGTTCCGTTTGTCATCACTCTCGTTTTACTCGGATTTAGTGTCAGTCCTACTTTCCCACTTTCTGTTGCCAGTTCTTTTATCATTTGTTTCAAGTCTTCTGATGTTTTTGCCAGTAACACTATGTCATAAGCGAATCTCAAATGTGATAACAATGCTCCATCTATGTTTAATCCGAACTGTCCCCAATTAAGTCTTCTGAAGATTGATTCTAGAACTGCGGAGAAGAGTTTCGGAGATAAAGGGTCACCTTGTCTCACGCCTCGTTCTACTCTGAAAGAAGCGCTGTTCTTTTCCAGTTGAATTGTAGCTGTGCTGCTGCTATAAATGTTTTTAATAAGTTGAATATATTTCTGTTCAATTCCTTGTTCCAGTAATGCCTCCCATATTTTCTCGTGTATTAGAGAATCGAATGCTTTGCTGTAATCAATAAATGCGATATAGTATGTTAGTTGGTATTAATTGTATTTCTCAATGACTTGGCATACGACGTGGATGTGGTCGATTACTGAATAGTCTTTTCGAAATCCTGCTTGCTCGACTGGTTCATGTTCGTCCAGAGCTTTTAATTCGTTTTAGGATGACCTTACCAAAAATTTTGTATACGTTGGACATGAGGCTAATAGGGCGATAGTTTCCGATATCGTATTTGTCCCCTTCCTTGTATAGTAGAATTATGCTAGACTCAGTTCACTGCTGAGGGATGGTTTCGGTGATTATGATTTCATTGAACAAATCTGTGAGAATAGGTGTCAGTGTCTCTTTGTTACCTTTTAAAATTTCGTTGGTTATGCCGTCAGGACCAGGTGCCTTATCATTATTTTGAGTATCGATAGCTTTGTTGACTTCCGAATGAAGAATGTCGGGAATATTTGAGATTTGTGACAATTTTATTTCGTCTTGATTACCATTGCTTTTGTAAAGTTTCTTGTAGTACCTATGATGTAGCAGTTTGTAGTATGCTTGTTCTGTGATGATTCCATTTCCCTCGTTCGTCCTTCATTTTAAATATCCAGTTCTTTGTGTTTGTCAGTTCTTTTAGTGTTTTTTTTTAGTTCCGCCTGTTTTAATTATGTAGTTTTCTATCGTTTCCATCCTTCGTTGTTTTCTATCCTTTCTTGTGTTTTCTTTTATGTTTTTGCAGATTCTAGTTATTTTCTTTCTTCTATCAGGCGTATTTCTTGCACTGAGCAGGTATCTTTCTTCTAGTAATTTTTCTGTGGTTGTTGATAGTTCTTTTTTATTGTTTATGTTGGTGTTTGTAATGAATTTGGCCTAGGTTTTAATTATATTTTCTAAGAAATTATATTTTTCCTGGATTCCTAGATTCCTAGTGTCGTCTTTGAAGTTGGCAAATTTTTCCTAGTGTCGTCTTTGAAGTTTGCTGTTTGGTAAGTTTTCTGTTTATTAGGTCTTGTCGTGGTCTAGGTTTCTTTGGTTGTTTTGTTTTTAGTTCAGCTCTTATTAACCTATGGTTGGTGTTAAAATTAAATCTTTGCAGGACGCTGAAGTTTGTAAAGTAACTGCTCCTGTTGGTCAGAATATAGTCAATTTCGTTTTTAGTTCGGTTATCAGGTGAGATCCAGGTCCACATGTATTTCTTGTTTTTCTTATACTTGGTGTTTAAGATTGTTAGATTGTTTTGGAGGATAAAGCTTATGATTTTTTCCCCGTTCCTACTTCTGGCCTTATTACTGTACGAGAATGGTCCTAGTATAGTATCTTCTCCTGGGCGTCTCGTTCCAATTTGACCGTTGTAGTCTCCCATTACTATAAGGTTGTTATGTGTGTGTTTTTGGATTGCTTCGTTTAGATCCTGATAAAATGTGTTAATACTTTCTAAATTTGATTGCTCCGTAGGTGAATACACTTGTACAATAGACCATGAGTTCTTGTATCCTGGTAGTTTCAGATTCAGAATCGCTATGCGCTCTGAGATTCCAATACATTCTTCTACATACTTCTTTAAATAATCTTTGATAATGAATCCTACTCCATATTGGCCTTGTGTCTCTCCAATATGGTACAGTAAGTAGTCTGGATGGGAAGTTATACTTTCGCCCATTCTCCTCACTTCGCTCATGCCCACGATGTCCCATTTGATTCGGTTGTTAGTTCGGTAAGTTTCTCTTCGTTTTTCAGGGTAAGTACGTTGAGGGATGCAATAAATATCTTTGGTGGTTGCTATCTTTTGATGTTGGAGGGTTGTGGTCTCTTTCCCCCACGAGGACCGGTCGGATTGGGGGAGCTCGTTGTTTTCCTGTTTCTTTCTTATTGTTATACCTCTTTTGTTTTGTTGGCTTCCCATTTCCAGTGTCTGATTGCTATTGTTACATTGATGGCGAGAGGGAGTGAGATCGACCCCTCATTTTTCGAAAGCGTTAACTTTATTTATCTTTGGTGAATTTTGCATTTGTTGGTTACCAGATTGTAGTTGCTCTTGCGGTGATGCTGATACCTCCCTCTTTCTTTTATCTGTGCCCTTAGAGTTCTCCTTCACGATTAATTTGTCGTATTTTATATAAGCGAAATTCCCTTTTTCCTTTCTTCTGCTAGCATTGGCATTAGAGACTTCTTTTTTTCTAAGGTTTCTTTTGAGTAGTCCTACGTTATATATAATTGTTTTAGATTTCGTTTGTTCCTCATAATTTCGGACTTCTTCCAACCGCTTGCAAAAGATAGTAAAGTAGGTCTTGGTTTACCTCCTTTGTTGATATTATTGCCGATACGGCGTATTTTGTTTATTTCGTTGTTTTCAACAGCTATGTTTAGATCTTCTAAAAAACATTTCTTAACCTTGTTCATTAGATATAGTATTGATTGTTCATTTTCTTCTATGCCATGTATTATAATATTGTTGCTTTTCTTCTCCCTTTCTAGACGCTCCACTTTCTTTTCTAAGTTTTCTACTCTATGTTTTTTTTCTTCTAGGACATGTTTGAACTTTTCATCCATTTTTTCGAGTATTGTATTGGTTAGGTCTGTTGTCTGTTTTTGCATTTCCATTTTCATCTTATCGAACAGTAATTGAAATTGATCCTCCATATTTGTCTGCAGCTTGCTTTTTTTTCGAAAATAAAAATCTTTAAATTTATTTTTATTGTTGGCAGCACAGTGTTGTAATGCGGGCAAAAAGCTTGTATCCAGATCTCGGATATGTCACTTGATGGTGACAGCTGTCGGCCGTTAGAATGTTGTCTCAAAATTAAAAATTGTATGAATTGAATAATTTCTAACTTCTGATTACCTCCTATGGCCTTAATATTCTTTCTGATTGATGATTATATCTTGCAACAATAAGATGTTTCTTATTGGAAAATGTCGGGCACCAGTTGATCTTCTGTTTTGTGAAGTGCAATAGTGGATACGAGCCGTTTACTATTTATAAATTGTGATTTCGCGGAGCACTAAAACTATGGTGTTAACTTTATGACAGCCGGAAACGGATGATCTATAATCAAATTTAATTTTATTTCTCACAGATAATGACTAATAATGACGTTTATTATTGTTATATTTCTGTTCTGCACTGTCTAGCGGCGCGACCTCGCTTTCCTCGCGAGGCCCTTTGTCTCGGGCGCAAAATACCGACACCGACCGAGAGGGTCCGAGACAGGCGAGACGAGGCGAGCGCACCCATTTACACTCTCGCACTCGGGCCGCCTCGCTGTGTCTCGGCTAGAGTGTACAGCCGACATTAGGTATTTCCTTATCGACTGAGGTAAGTATCTATAATGTATAATAGGTAAGTAAAATATATTGTATAATTTTGTATAAAGTGTAAATGAAATATGTAAATAGTGTAACCCTTTTCTTTTATTTTTCAGGTTGGAGAGATCTCTGCAAGTTTTGGTGTTTAACATTGGTTTAACAAGACGTCTGTTAATTATAGTAACGACAATGTGTGATTGCCGTGTATTTTAATTACCTTGTACGGCCCCCTCCAAACAGGTGATAGGACTTTTCTTAGTCTTAAACATATTATGGTCTTAAATGATTTTTGAGATACTTATACTAAATCTCCGACTGTATTCTACTGGGCGAGTATGCGAGTCGTAGGCTGGTATAAATAGTCAGTACTCAAGATGCATCTCGGTCTCAAGACACGGTTCAGGCTCTGTGATTGGTTAGCTGTCAAAATTTGGGACCAATCACAGAGCCGAACCGCGTCTTCAGACCGGATCGCATCTTAAGCACTGACTATTTATACCAGCCATAGTAATCTTTTGATGTTTGTTCAGACTTTCTAATATGCTGTAAAGCATTTTCGTGGGAATATTTTAAACGGTGTTGCAACATTCTAACGTATTCCGGGTAGGTCGTGGATGATATATCGTCGTAAACTGATGATGAACTGATGAACACTCGGGATGTGGGCTTTGTGTCCGAATAATAATTCATAAGGTGGGTGATGCGTAGTGGAATGTACAGCAGTATTATTAATTATAATATGATAATACGGCTGTATATACGTAGCGAGCCCAATTGTCCTGATTTTCGTTAATATATGATTTAAGATATTCTTTTAAAGTGGAGTGCGGTCTCTCTAAAGCGCCTTGAGTTTGGGGATGATAGGGAGATGAGAAAAGATGTTGATTTTGAACAGTTCGCATGTTTTACTAAATAACTCTGCAGTGAAATTCGTGCCCTGATCTGTGAGTATGCGCTTGAGAATTCCGAATAATGAAATGCAGTGTACGAGACACTCACTGATTTCTTCAGCGGTGCGGTGATGCTCCCCATCGGGTATGCTAAGCTAAATTTTGTAAGGTCGTCTTGCATCGTTAAAATTTTAAAATGTATTTCAATTTTGCTGGGCCGCATTCGGGAAGAGGTCCTACAATATCTATTGCCAACCTCTCGAAAGGAGATGTTGAAGTAGACGTAATAATCATGGGTGCGCGATTAATTTTTCTTAAGGCCTTATTTGTTTGGCATGATGAACAATTTTTACATAATTTTCGATATTGCTACGCATGTTTGTCCAGAAATACTTTTCTTTAATGCGACTAAGCATTCTGTTCTGCCCTAAAAGTCCAGCAATGGGAATATCGTGATTTTCTTTAAGATTTTTTTGGATTTCGGATGGAACAGGATAAATCAAGCCATTATGGTAAATGTGGATGGAAATATCTGTTCCGTCGAAAATGTGACCAAGTATATATTATTATAGATTTTTACAAACGATATCCTATCAAAAGGGTTTCGAACGTATATTTAGTAAGGACTATATGACGCCTGCAATCGCGCTGGAACCGTACATTTTTCGGGATAAAAAGTAGGTATCCTATGTCCATATCCATTCCCAAGACTCTAAAGTATTTTCATACTAAAGGTAAATGCCCAAAAAAAACCATAGTCGATTAAAATAATTTATATACAGCAAAGTAGACCATTAATTACAGATTGTAAATATGTAAATAATTTTATTCAAAACCATAACCGAAACGGATAATTTGAAAAAAAAATTGGTTGTCTGTAAAGTCGGTTTACTGACGATAGTTGAACGTGACAACGTATGACGTTGTCACGTTCAACTATCCTTAACCCCTTAACCCTCGCTTCCGAATCTCTATAAATAGAAACAAACTTTTTCGACTGTAACCTAAAGTTATTTCGACCTTTATACTTTCAAATCGACCTATGCAAAGGACAAAGTTCTATTTGAATATATCACCAAAGTATTATTGTATTTTTTACTGCTATCGGACGGTCCGATAGCAGTAAAAAATACAATAAAAGTACTTTTCGGACCTCTACATTTTATAAAAAAAAAAAAAAAAAAAATGTTACGTAAAAACAATAGAATTACTACAAGTGTCACCTCACTACCAACTTCGAGTAGCAAGATATCGACAATTGCATATGTCAGCGTCTTGTTGGCCCAGCGGGACAAGCTAGATATCACAGCGCCAAGTTCCAGGTTCGCGTCCACGCGGCGGCAATACTTACTTTTCGCTTTCTTTAAAATATAAGCATCTCTCACTCAAGTAGGACTTAGGAGAGAAACGGATGTCGAACGCTGCCGAATTGTGCTTCCTTGTCGCTCGTTCTGCGCTCTCGCTTGCACTTCAAGCGTTATATGGAACACCTCAGAGCGAGGTAACGACGCATGAACTGTCATGTTTTTCGGGCGCGCACCCCATATCGAATTATAAGACGTTATCACGTCAATAATCTGAGATTTTGAGACAGCGCTTTGAATCAACTATGTAGTTTCTTCCTTTGTTTTTATGTTTTCCTCGTAAAAACGATGGTGACACGTCGTATAAGAATATACAATTTAGAGAAAATAAAGTCTAAACCGGTCAAATGCGTGTCGGGCCACGCGCAATATAAGGTTCCGCAGTAGCGCTAGTTTTTGATATTTTTTGAATGGTCAATGATACATATTTTATAACGTGTTTAAATACATTACTAACAACATCATCTCAGTTACGTTTTTAAAGGAATTTAAGAGTCCGTATACGAAATTTTGCCGATTTCGCTCATTTAACAGACGTGATTTAACAGTTAAAATACAGTATTTTTATAAGTTTTAATGCACAACATGTAAGATCATATAATATAGTGTTGGAGAGTTGCCCGCGACTTCGTTCGCATTATCATAGTAGATCACATCCCAAGTATTATTTTTTGTACAAAAATATTCAATGTACAGAATTGACTTTCCTACGATTTTATTATATATATAGATATTCCGCGCGGCTTCGCTTGCGTAATTTAGGAATTTCACGCAACCGTACATTTTTCCGTAAAAAATAGCCTATGTCCCTTCAAGTGGTCTATTCTTTATGTTTGCCAAATAACATAAAAATTGCTCCAGTAGATCTTAAGATAATAAGCAGTTTCATATAATTTCCCCCGTTTTTCCACATTTTTCTCTATTTCTTCACTCCAATTAATTTTAGCGTTATAAAATATAGCCTATAGCCTTCCTCGATAAATGGGCTATCTAACACTGAAAGAATCATCAAAATCCGTTGCCTAGTTTTAAAGATTAAAGGGAACAAAGGGACATGAGGGAAAAAAAAGGGACTTTGTTTTATAATAATATTTCAGCCGAATTTCCAGGAATTGCTATTGTATTCTATTGTCGCGATCACCGGTGCTCGCGCGGGGCCTGAAGGAATAAGTATATATTATTATGTAGATTATAGATTTCCTTTTTATTATACTCAACTTATTTAAGATCCATACTTCCATACTAATTGTAAAAAATTAATATTATAAATTTAAAAGTGTGTCTGTTTGTCTGTCTGTTATTACCTAGCTTATTACCTCTTCACGCCCAAACCGCTGAACCGATTTTAATAAGAAATATAGGAAAACGTTGAAAAAACGGGGGAAATTATTTGAAAGGGCTAACTTGAACGCGCTAATTTTAGGAACTACTGGTCTGATTTGAAAGACACGCTAAGACTAATAGGAGTATGTGAATAAAACGTTGGAAATTATTTGAAACTGGGGAAAATTATCTCGCGAACTACTGGAGCAATTTTTATGTTATTTGGCACAGATAAGAAGTAGATCATAGGCTATTGATTTTAATCATTTTTTCAGTGGCTATATATTTTATACCCGTGCGACGCCGGGGCGGGTCGCTACTCGCTAGTATAAATTATTATAATATATCCGGTATTATATGTCTGGTACTTGTAAGTTGTAACACAAGTCCTTAGTGTACTTAGCACGGGGCCAGATTGACGTGGTGTGATTTGTGAAGAGTCCAATGTAGATATTATCATTAAGTATATTATGTAGAATCTGTATTCTGTTCAGTTCAGTGACAAGGTACGCCCGCGCCTGTATTCCTACTATTCCAATATAATAATATTATAAAACAACCACAAAAACAACATTGTTCATGATTCATGAAACAGTAAAACTGCCCTCATAAGAAAAAAGGCCGCTAAGTGATTTTCGCGCATTTCCAGGTTTCGGTACCACTGGACTAAGCAAAATGAGACGCATCGACGTATCTTGGATCTATATTTTTACGATTTATTGTTCCAGAGATACGTTAAGCTTAAAAGCCGTTAACTAGCAGTTTTAAAATTATGTCATAAGCAAGAAAACAGTTACCTGAATTTACTAAACTTTAAGGCCGATAAGTGGCTCTAACGACTTTTTGTTCAGTATAATGTACTTTTTTTTTTATTGAAGTGCTAAGCTAAATGACCGCAAAGTGAATAGAATAAGCTATAAGGCAGCTACATGAGTTTAACCCCCTTCATTTCTTAGCATTGATTCCCTTTTATTGTTTTTGTTACTAAGCAATAACGCCGCTAACTGTAGTAACAGAAGCTATAAGGCGGCTAAGTTAGTTTAATAGCTTTATAGTTTAGTTTGTATGATTAAAATTATAATTTTGGATGAACCTCAAAAGCCGCTAAATCACTCTACTAAGCTATAAGGCCGCTAATTGATTTTTAATCAATGTGGCATTAGTTCCAAAAACAGGGCATACATGGTATTAATAACCGAACTGGTTATCTGACAGATATTGAAATCGACGTACTTTATTCTGTAACACAAATTCGCTAGTAGATTGCACAACTGTTTTTATTTATTTATTACTCTTGCAAACTTTATGATTACGTTCTTAAATAATTATTATGTTAATCTACGAGTATTTTATCCTGAGACTGAAATCCCTTGGACGGCCGTCCGTGTTATCATCGTAACGTGTACTAGCTGTATAAGCGCGGGACGGTAAAGATGTACAAGATTTAAGTAACAAGAATATGTCTGTTAAGTATTAATTCATGTTTATTGTTTATGTGTAAAAAATGTGAATTTGGAAGTTAAATTTTTACGTTTTTTTAAATAAAACTTGATTTTTTTCACTTGCTGATAAATTTTTATTTTCTTCTAATTTATTATCATCCTAAACAAGAAAGCGGCTAATTGAGATAGTTTGTAAGTTAACTGCCTTTTATCTTAGTTTTCCTGTGGTTCTTTTCTATTTTATAAATATAGAACTAAACAAAAAGGCGGTTAAATCACATAACGTCTTTTACGGGTAGTTCCTCAGACAGAGTTTGAATCGTTCAACAGAGGCTTGAAAGCGGCTATTGTTGTTTAGCCGCCTTTATGCTTATAACTAAAACTGACACTAAACAATAAAGCCGCTAAGGTATACTTAACTGCCTTTTAGCTTAGTGATAATAAAAAAATATACACTGTTATAAATACGTTAAGTACATTTTACCGTTTTTTCAAACTGTGTAACGTCATTCTAAGGAAATAATATATACAGATAATACGTAAAAAATATTGCTATTATGTGACAATATTTCAAAAATTTTATCTTTCGTAGAATTCAAGAAATTAAGTTTCGCAGGTTTTTTTGCGTTTTCTCAAAAAGTGCTTTTGTGGGTTAGCGGCCTTTTTTCTTATGAGGGCAGAAAATATACTTCGCAACACACGCACGGCTTGAATAACTTGATCCTAAGAGTAAAATAATGAATGACGACGCACGCACACATACTTACGCTGCCGTGTAGGGCGTCCGGCGCGGGGCACGAGGTACCTCGCAATAGCGAGACAGCTATATAATATAAAACTTGTAGTGGCGCTAGTGTCGAACTTCATTTTATCAGCTGCGTAACCCGAACTCTTAAATTATAAGTTCCTTTAATACTTCTCCGATTAGTTACATTTTTTTTAGTTGATCGACTATTACTCAATAACTTATGAAGTCTTCTTAGCCGCGATAGTTTTCCTTTTAAATTCAGCACATTTCCTATTCCCGTGAATATTTTTCCAGAAGCAACCGTTTAGCTGGTAGAAGGGGGGACACTGCAAGACTCTTAAAGATTTTTTTTCCACTTTAAAACTTCATATATTTTCACATCTATAAATCGGAAAATGATATGTTATACTCATAATATTTTTAAAAACCTATCCAACGACACCTCACACGGTGGGGTGGACGCGAAAAAAAATCATTCCTGCTAAAATATGTGTAGGGGAGGTACTTACCTTAAACATTTTTTTAAAGATCTTATATATACCATTTTGTCGGCATCATCAATATGTGCATTCATGCTGAATTACAGCTTTGTAGGTCCTAATCTCTGAGCAAAACCGCGGACAGACAGACGAACAGACAGACCGAAACTATAAAAGTTCCTTGTTGACTACGGAACCCTAAAAAGAGATGTCACCGTACGTTTTTCGGAAGAAAGCGTAGGTATTCCCTCTTAAACGCACCTGTAGCTCTACTAACGTTGCGAGTGTCCATGAGTGACGGTAATTGCTTTCTATCAGATGACCCGTTTGCTCGTTTGCTCTTTTATTTTCGAAAAGACGTAGATAGTTAACTGATATCATGTAATAATCGTTAAAAATACATGTACAGATTATACCATTTCTATACCAAACTGACATTTATTTCAGATATAAAAGTGATAAATATTTGAATATAAAATACATGAACATAAGAATCAGTAGACAATTAATATAAATGTGTTTTTACTAATCGTCACATTATCGTTTGTAGCATCATGTCGTCCTAAATGTCATAGATTCCTATAAAAAAAGTCCGATCGTTTTTAAAGTACTTGGTGATTGTTTAATCAAAAAAGGACATTGTATTTGAGATACCGTAGATGTAGTCTGCTATGCCCCATATAAATGGTTTTAATCGATTACGGGTTTTTGGTCCATACATTTTTGGGCATTCACCTTTCAGAAAAATCGGTTGAACCGTTTGGGTGTTAAGAGGTAACAGATAGATAAAAACACTTTAGCATTTATAATATTAGTGTAGATGTACCTTTTGACAGGTTTTCCTACAATATTCGCATCCCAAATCTCTGCTTCATTATTATTTTTAACAAAAAATTAAAACCGACTTCCAAGGTAAAAACAATAATAACATTAATATGAACTAAAAAGTATTAAATAATTTCTACTATCTAATAGTGCCTTTTTCCGAATTCGGCTAAACCTCAACTATTTCTGTACTCAATCTTCATAATTTTGAAGTCGGTACCAGATAGCTGAAACTTCAGTCCTCTGACAGAATATTTGAAACTTTTGGAACTGGCACCGACTTCAAAATTATGAAGATTGAGTACAGAAATAGTTGAGGTTTAGCCGAATTCGGAAAAAGGCACTATTAGATAGTAGAAATTATTTAATACTTTTTAGTTCATATTAATGTTATTATTGTTTTTACCTTGGAAGTCGGTTTTAATTTTTTGTTAAAAATAATAATAATTTCACTCTTTTTAGTTACACTAGTAGATAAACCTTCGCGTATATTTTACCTAAGTATCTTATTACAATTTGTTAAGAGTCACAACTCACACTCACAAAATAATATATTATCAGTGAAGTGAACATATTGTGCTAAGTAATTTAACAAGCGTAGCACGTAATTTAACAATTTAGCGTAGCTACTCATAATATTTAATATTATCATAATTATTGACAGCTGTTCTTGTAATAAAGAATTCAAATCGATACTTAGTGCGCCATCTATCGATTAATAAGTATAACTAATTAAAAATACTTAATGACTTTGTTTTGTTTAAATGCTCTTTTTAAAATAACTTTAATTCAATTCTATTTGTCTATTTAAATTTTATAAAGTAGTTAATAAAGTATTCGATCTGTATATAAAGTAGTTAGTAAAGGATTCGATCTGTCGTCTGCCGCCATGCGCCGCGCGGCGGCGACGCCGTCGCCTCTACGGCGCCGACCGCCGTCATGTATTAAATAAACAGGTGTTGTTATACAGTAAGTACATAATTATTATTATTAGTATATCCATACCTATGCCTTGTACTATTATCTAGTCTGTGCCATGAGACATTGGTGACCTTAACACGACGTGGTAATGATGATGATGACGATGATGATGATGATGATTATGATGATGAATATAAATTGCATAGTAGCATATGCCTTCTGTTCTTAAAACAACGCCGAAACTCCCAAACGTGTATCTATAAGGAGTCAGGAGTTCTCTCAGCATCTTCGAAACCATGGTATACCTTGACCCAATATTTGACTTTTTGGTAGCATATTCTTAGTACGCTTCACATAAAACCAAAATCACCATATGTTTCCATATAAATTTCGAGGAGTTCCCTCGATTACTCATGGATCTCATCATCAGGTCACCACTTTTGTGAACATGGTACCAAATTGGAGTGAAACCTAATACAACAAAACAAAAATTTCGAAAATCGGTTCACAAACGGCGGAGTAATCGTTGAACATACAAAAATAAAAAAAAATAAAAAAAAAAAAAAAAATATCCACAGCCGAACATATAACCTCCTCGTTTTTTGGAAGTCGGTTAAAAATTGTTTTCAAAAAAAAAATATTTTTGTTTTATCACAATAGCTCTGTTAATTTTTAAGTTATCGTGTTCATTTATGGACCATTTTAAAGGTAATTTAAAGAGCTTTAAGATTAACTTGAACAATACTTTTTAAAGCCCTTGGTTTAAAAAAAAATTAGGGTTAAAAGGCCCCGATTTCATGGTTCTTGCAGTAAATGTTAGGCTTTAAAAGTATCTATCTTCGTTGTTTTTCATCCTATAAAAATCAAAAGATTTCTTAAATAGTGGACACCTATTTCGTTCTTTATAATTTTTACGAAGATTCAATATTTTTGAAGTTATGTTCAAAACAAAATGATATTTACGAAAATTTGAATAATTTCGATTTTACTAAATCATTCTGTTTTTCAAAACTAAGCAATCTAAACCAAGAAAAATTTTTGAGGTCATTACTTATGCTAAAATAAAGTAAAGCCTTTGGGGATAACCATAAATTTGAATTGTGGTAGAAATGGTCAACGTTTTATTTTTCGATGTTTCCAAAAAAATTTGAAAGTGTCATCTTATTTTTATCATAACTTGTTCAATTTTTATGCTTTTAACTTTTTACAATGCATATTAGAAAGGTATTTTTAAGCACTTTAAAAAGTTTTAAGGAAGTACATGTCATAAAATGCATCGGTTTACCGTTATTTAAGTTTGAATGCTTAGACTTAGGTACTCGCCGAAATAAAATGTATATACAATTACCTATACCTCACTTTGGATGAATATAGGAAGGCATTCTAGGATAGATATTAGTTTTTTTATTGGCTTTAATTTTGGTAATTACACATTTTTCGTAAAAACCTATAGTTTCTTAGTTAATTATGAAAAACCGCTTTAAGACAAGTATTTTTCTCACGTAAAAACATGAATCTTTAATAACTCCGAAAGTATTGATTTATTCAAAAAACTTTTGAATAAATCAATACTTTTTAGAATTTGTGTGTCAATATGACATTCACTGTAGGAACACCAGAAATAAGCACAAGCTGGATTTGCCGATGATCAGACTTAGTAAAGTTAGTAAATCTTTTAAAGGTCAATGTATACGCCTGTACATTAAAATCCCAGAAAACGTTCAAAATCTTTCGATTAATAAATTTAAAAAAGTAGTCAAAGAACGTTTGTGTGCCAAAGCCAATGATTTCATAAACGATGGCACATCTTGGGAGTAGGATGGCTGCTTGCAAGACTACTTCTTCATAATTATAATATGACTTACAATAATCATGTAAGGATGTTGACATTGTATAATAATTTTAAGTTACAATTGTAAATTTTATTTTAAAAAGATTAATTTTTTTCTCACTTTTTTGGTAAAAAGTGGGACCCCGTGCGAGTTTCTTACGCCGGTTCTTCTCGCCGGGTTAGTTCCCGAACCGGTGGTAGGCACCAGTAGTATCAACGTTCTGAAAGTATTTGTTGCAAATCTATTCGGAAATAAAACAATTTTTATTTATTTTATTTTATTTTTATTGATTCCTGGGGTTATTTTTATTAAAAAAAAATCACCCCCCGAGAAGGGTTGGCATCCACCCCCAAGGCAAAAGCGCAAGTTGGCACTATGTCACTTTTGTTTCTTAGAGTATCCTCCACCTACTTACCAATTTTCATGAAAATCGATGGAGGTTCAACGAAATCGGAGGTGAAAACCTTCACTGCCTCCACTATCAGGGTTGTATAATTTTTTATTTGCAAAGTCTGGATTTACATAACTCAATTGTGTAGATGGCACTGTATGAGAACTGCTAGTAGGTTTTTTAGGTAATGGTTCGCTAATATCTTGGTTTGGCCTTTTTCTATTTTGTTATACCACCACCAGGATCCGGTGGATCAGTATCCAACTCCATTGTTTAATACACTAACCTAACTTAGGCCCACTTGCGCAGATCCGAGTTAAAGTTAACTCTGAGTTAAACATCATGTCATATCTGTCACACAGTGAGTGATAGAGATGACATGATGTTTAACTCAGAGTTAACTTTAACTCAGATCTGCACAAGCCCGCCTTACAAAACTAAAACTAATTAAAACTAGATACTTACAGTCAGACAAACACAAAATATATTACAAAACACAAAACAAAGATAAGATAATTCAACAAAAGATGTAAAAATGATTACTATTCTGCAGTAAACACTATTAAACCCAAAAAATAAAAAGACGCTAGTTGATAGCACATAAACAAAAAGTAAAGTCATCGTAATACTTATTAGAAAACAGCAACATTTGACAGCCCGCTCTTAAAATACAATTTCTAGCTCAAATGGATTTCTAAGTGTTGGACTAGCTTTTTCTTTAACGTAAATTTCTTTGAGCATATGTCACAACTAAATGGTTTCTCTCCTGTATGAAGCCTAGTGTGTTGAGTCAAATTGCTTTTTTTCGAAAATTTATTTGAGCATATGTCACAACTAAATGGTTTCTCTCCTGTATGAAGCCTAGTGTGTTTAGTCAAATTGCCTTTTAGCGAAAATTTCTTTGAGCATATGTCACAACTAAATGGCTTCTTGCCTATAATATGCGCTCTTGTGAAAATTATTTGAACAAAAATTACATCTTTATGGTTTCTCGCCTGTATGGATTCTTTGGTGTAGTGTCAAATAGGTTTTCCTTGAAAATTTCTTTGAACATACGTCACAACTAAATGGTTTCTCTCCTGTATGAACTCTTGTGTGTACAGTCAAATAATTTTTTGTTGCAAATTTACTTGGACAAATGTCACAACTAAATGGTTTCTCGCTTCTATGAACTCTTGCTGTGTGTATAATCAAATAGGTTTTTAAACGAAAATTCTTTCGACAAGAATCACAGCTATATGGTTTCTCGCCTGTATGAACTCTAGTGTGTGCAGCTAATTTACTTTTTATTGAAAATTTCTTTGGACAAATGTCACAAATAAATGGCTCTGTCTTTTTCTTTGAACATATGTCACAACTACATGGTTTCTCTCCTGTATGCACTCTTGTGTGTATACTCAAATGGATTTTCCTTGAAAATTTCTTTGAACATATGTCACAACTAAATGGTTTCTCTCCTGTATGAACTCTTGTGTGTACAGTCAAATCATTTTTTGTAGTAAATTTACTTGGACAAATGTCACAACTAAATGGCTTCTCGCCTGTATGCGCTCTCGTGTGTACAGTCAGATGGCCCTTTGTATGAAAATTCTTTGAACAAAAATTACACCTAAATGGTTTCTCGCCCGTATGAATTCTTTTGTGTAGGGTCAAATTTCTTTTACTTAAAAATTTCTTTGGACAAACATCACAGCTAAAATATAGTTTCTCACCTGTATGCATTTTTATGTGTACATTTAATCCATCTTTTGTATAATAATTCTTTGAGCATGTGTCACAGCTAAATGACTTAAATGAGCGTGTATGAATTTTCATGTGCCTCAGTAAATGGCTTCTTGTTGAATAGTTCTTCAAACAAACATCACAGGTGTGGGGTGTCTTGCTGGACTGTGCTGCGCTGGCATGGCCTCGCCCCTCGCACTCGTCTGTGTTGGCTCGCTCGTCCTCGTGTTTAATACCTGAACAAATATTCTCACGTGATTATTTATTAATATTTGTAAAATATTACGAGAAATAATGAAATATAAATATTTCTCATAATATTTATTTGTCCGCATGTATAATACTCTTACAGAATATTTTAAATAACATTACAATTTACACATTTAAATAGCATATTAATTACTGAAACAGTATTGGTCTAAGGGCCGAATCACACCGGAATGGCAGAGGCGCGGCGAGCATTTTCCGTGTCATGTGATTTTATAAACTTTATCTTCATTATTTTAATAGCTATATGACCGAGCTTCGCTTAAAAATTAAAAATATGTTTTAAATACTTATTATAGTCAGGTTTCCCTAGAACATTTTTTTTTAATTACTATCAAGCAAATTTTTTGTGAGTAGCTTCATTTTGATAAGACGAACATCATTTTTATCTGCGAAAGATCTTGAAAGTGGTAGCTAACAGAGATAGAAAGGATTTCATACTTTGATTGAAACCTATCGATATACAAAAACTCAGCTGGTTAGCAGTAAACATTATTTATACATACCTTTATTTCTTTTCTGACCCCCACTGTCCTTGGGATCTTCTACGACCAGGTGTGTTGTTGGGCTTTGTTTGACATTTTTTTTAATATCACATTGACTTAGTCGCACTATGACTACTCTTGGAACCTTTTGTGTTTGCTGTGTATAGACACTATCCACAACCTGTGAGTCTCGCGTGGTTCCATCAATTGAAATATTGGATTGTATGGTGGTTTCTCCCTCTTCTCCATAGTCAAGACTGTTTTCTACTATTTCAATCTTATCAATATCTAAAATTTGTCAAAATGTAAGTGAATCAGCAGACTCTACATCCTACTTCTACTTAATGATAAAGTATGTGAAGATAGATGAATGTTTAACTCTTGTGCAAAAACTAGAGATTTTGATGATTAAAAATGTAGGTAATTGATGTAACAAATAAAATATTAAAATGCAATACAATAAAAGGTAAAAGTAAACATAATTTAAGATATAGCATGTTTAATGATGTTCTTCCCTCCCCCCTCGCCCACCTAACAAAGTCAGGTATTAAATATACTCACACTCAGAATTCTCAATTTCTGGGTTTATAGTCACATCATCATGTTCCAATTGTCTCTCCTGAACATCAAATTCTGGAGGTTCCTTTTTTGTTAGCACAACATGGTACGGTATAGTTTCATTTTCAATATTCTGTGTGACGAGGCGGACTAAAGTTTTTGGTGACTGTAAAAATAAGGCTTATAATTAACTGATCACCAGATTTTTTTTTTATTTTTATTTTTTTATTAAATAAGGGGCAAACGAGCAAACGGGTCACCTGATAGTAAGCAACTACCATCGCCCATGGAAACTCGCAACATCAGAAGAGCTGCAGGTGCGTTGCCGGCCTTTTAAGAGGGAATACGCTCTTTTCTTGAAGGTTTGCAGGTCGTATAGGTCCGGAAATACTGCTGGTGACAGTTCGTTCCAGAGTTTTACAGTGCGCGGCAGAAAGTTACGAGAAAAACGCACTGTGGAAGACTACAGTGCGCGGCAGAAAGTTACGCGAAAAACGCACTGTGGAAGACTGCCAACCTTAACTCACCTCACTCAAACTCAAATAGTAACATTTCACAGACAAAAATAGTAAACGATCACCAAAATACAGACCACCATTTTAATGTAAAATGATAACCAAAGATTTAACATCTTAAAACCAAAAATAGTAAATGATTACCAAAATAAGTAAATGATCACCAAAATTAGTAAATGATCACCAACAATATACTAGCATTTTAATGTAAAATGATCACCAAAGGTTTATTATTTCACTATCCTATTTATGCAAAATGACTCCAAATAAATCATTGTTAAACCAAAAGTAGTAAACGATCACCAAAATTAGTAAATGATCACCAACATTATAAGCAATAGCAAGTCTTAGTAAAAGAGTCCCGTTTGTACCCTTTGGGTAAGGAACCCTAAAAACGGGACTATATTACTGAGACCTCGATGTCTGTCGGTCTGTCCGTCCGTCTGTCTTTCTCTAGGCTGTATATCAAGAACCGCTCCAACTAGACTTTTGAAATTTTTACAGATTGTGTATATCTGTTGCCGCTATAACAACAAGTACTAAAAACAAAATAAAATTATTATTTAAGTAGGGCTCCCATACAACAAACGTGATTTTTTTGGCCTTTTTTGCTCGATTTCAATAATATGACTAAAATAGCTGGTAGTATTACAATTTTACTTTATTTTTTTGGTGTTTAATATATTTTTTTGGTAAACAAGTTTAGGGTATCAGTGCATTTTTGGTGGTCGTTATATTTGTTCCCTAAGAATAATATTCAATAGCAATTTTAAAGGTGAATTAAAATGAATCTAAACACATCAACTTAAAGTAATAAGGTACCTGACTACTGCTTGTTACTGTGTTCTGAAGGTTGGCAACTTGTCGTAGTCTCGCACAACATATGTAGCATAGAAAACATAACTCAGCTTTTGCCTGTTCGACAACAATAACAAGATAGATATGAAGTTAGGATTACTAATAATAATTTTATTCATCACTCTCATGTTATGCATTTTCCAGGCAATTGTCTTATATAAACAGCACCAGATAATACAAGATGTAGCCGCCAGCCGGTGACTTTGTAATATTGTGGGAGCCTTACATCTTGCTGTGGTTAAAAGTAACAGGAACAGTAATATAACGTGTATAATATAATAGATTGTATTACAATCATCTGAATGAATCAAAACTTCTAGAAGTTACCGATATATCGAGCGAAAAAATCCGTTAATGTGGTGTTTAGTGCCTCGTACGGTTTAGTACGGTAGACGAACTTCCGATGATAACTTTTTACTATTTCGGACAAATTTCGGATTGAAACGTATCCGAAACAGTAAAAAGTCGAAAATGAGTTTTGATTGATTCGGATTTTACTGTATTTGTCACAATCTACAGTTTTGGAATTGTAAAATAAGTTTACCTCCTTAAATTCAGCTACTTTCTCATAAACGTTTTGCAGATCTGTACCATAAATGTTGATAATTCTGTTATTTATAGATAGGCATATAGAGCAGCTAGTTTTTTGTAACATATTGGGGGGAGTCAGGGGGAGTAAACTCTCATGGTGAACACAAATATTTTGTAAAAGTTATTATTTTCGAAAGCTTTGCAAAGAATCCAAGCTGTCACCAAGGATGAAGGATCAACAAGGATTATGGATGGATCATGATTTACGAAGTAACTAGTTCTTGATCTGTGATCATGATTCATGGATATTCACATATTTCCTCTTCTTCTTTTCTTTTTTTTTTCTTCTTCTGGCGAAAAATATGTACAGTTATAACTTAAGGGCCCCCGAGACGATCAAACGGTTTGATTCAAACCTTACGTGTTTGATGCAACCGTTTGATGTCGGTTTGAACGGTTTGTCAAACGAAACTGCGCAGTTTGGTTCAATACTCGCTGTGGAGTACACGTCTTGTGACGAATAAATGTTATTTTTTAAAAGATAAAACCGACTTAAAAATTGTACGAAATTGAGAATTAAATTCCCTATCTCAAAAACTACTAAACCTATTTTGATGAAACTTGCAGAAGTCTCCCAAGTTAAACAATACCTATTATAGTACAACAAAAAAATATTTAAATCGGACTTGTAGTTCCGGACATATGTGAACACAAACATAAAAACATACATACACTTTTGAAATTTTGCACATTTGTTCAGATGCTGATATAGACTAACATTATATACGAAAACTGGGCAGTTCTGGAAATATTACATATTTAGAGGACCGGTTGGTCTCTCTAAGAGTTCACTAGAGGTCGGAGGAGTAAAGAGTAAAACTCGATTTACTGTGGTGAACTGAAGTGCTTTATTGAACAATCTGTGCTGTTTATATACAAAAATTTGAGTTAATTATTATTATTACAAGTCTGTACAAAGGTAAAAAGGTTATTTGTGATTGGTTAACTAGATTAGACAGAGATGTAAAGAGAGAGACAAAAATATTTACAAAACAAGAAAGAGAAAAAAATCGAATAAGAAATATTTACAAGTTGGAAAAATTAGCCGCGCGGGAAACTGGCCGTCCCGCGATACGTGGCGCTGGTATCGCGCGAGTATAAATATAGGCTCGCGTGCCGCGGCGAATTCAGTCCGCGCGCGAATTTCATACCGACGTCGTCACTCTGTCGCTCGGCGCCGCGCCGGTAATAATAGTAGTTGTGCCGCCATTTTGTGAAGATCTGAAGCTCGCGCAATGCCATGAAGACTGCAGCTATGTTGTGAAGATTCCTCTCTCGATGCAGGCACGATGTGGAGACGCGTAGTGAAGTGTTGCGAAGAATTCTTATTAGAAAAAGTCATTTTCAGGGCTGGGTCACGTCCGGTATTATTACACGGACGGTTTCTTTCGTTATTGCCAACGTACGTTCTTTGCAGAACGATTTTCTTCTCTGTTTCAATCTTCTACGACGGACGTATACAAAGACGGCGGGTGTTCCTTTCGGAGCACGTTGTTTTCTTTGTTTCAATCGGCGAACGAACGTGTAGGTACTGCTACAGTGCTCCCCCTCAAGCGAAGCGCACCGGCATCGGCAGTCTGACGGCACGGCCCGTTCTTGTTATCTTCTGTGTTAGACTTGCTTGTGTCTTCTGCTTGACTGGTGTTGCACTTGGTAATGGTTGTGAGGTAACAGGTAACGGTAATGAGGTAACGGGTAAAGGTAATGAGGTATTTTGAGGTAAATTATTGGTATGTGAAGGTAAGGTAACAGGTACATTGGTATTAGGTAAGTTGGTAATTACCGGTGACTGTTGTACATTGCTCGTTGACTCGCCGAGGTAATCTTCACTCAGTATGTAGGCGGGCTTCAAACGATCGATGGATACTGTTGCTGTGCGATCGGGTAGCTGTATTACGTAGTATTTTTCTTCTCGTCGAAGAACTTTGTACGGCCCGTAATACGGACTTTGAAGTGGTTTTCTTACAGCGTCTATACGTAAAAATACGTATTCGCACGTAAGTAGATCACGATGTATGAAGATGTTGCGTTGATTACCGTGGCGATGTACATTGTGTTTCGGCTTGAGAGAGTTGATGTTTTTTCGTAGTTGCTCGATGTAGGTATGATCTAGGCTCGATGATGGTGTTGTTTCGAAGAAGTCGGCCGGTAATCTTAAGTTACGGCCGTAGGTTAATTCGGCAGCGCTGACTCCGGTGTCCTCTCGTATGGCGGCGCGTAGTCCTAGTAAAACTGTAGGTAGCTCGTCGATCCACGATGAATTACTATTGATGAGTCTTGATTTCAGTGAATTCTTGAGACTTCGATGCCAGCGTTCGATCATGCCGTTAGATTGCGGGTGATACGGCGTTGTACGGGTTTTATCGATTCCCATACAACGTGTTAAGTTCACGAACAGCTGACTCTCGAACTGGCGTCCTTGGTCGGTTGTTATTGTAGTCGGACAACCGAATCTCGCGATCCATTGTTCGTAGAATGTTCTTGCGACGGTTTCGGCGGTGATCTCGGTGAGTGGTACAGCTTCAGGCCATTTTGTCGAGCGATCGATCATAGTAAGTAGGTACCTATGACCACTCGCTGTTGTACTTAGCGGTCCGATTATGTCGATGTGCGTATGTGAAAAACGATCGACTTGCGGGAAAGTCGATACGGCGCTCGATGTATGTCGTTGTATTTTGCTTCGCTGACATTGTATGCAGGTTTTCGTCCACTCGCTAATGTCGGAGTTCATAGACGGCCAGAAGAATTTTTGCGCGATGAGTTTTCTTGTTGCCTTTGTTCCAGGATGACTTATGTTGTGAATAGAGTTGAAAATGGCGCGTCGAAAATCTTGCGGAATGTACGGGCGAACGTATTTTGTTGAAGTTTCGCATATAATCTTGATATCGGAGTTAGGTCCCACGTCAGATGAAAACAGCTTATTTTCGTAGCTCTCCCCAATATTGCCCGATTAGAATGTCACACGTGTGACTTTAGGGGAGGGGGCCAGGCCCCCTCATTGTTTATCTCCAAACCAACTAGCAATAGACTAGTTATAGCCACGATTAAACTACCATGGTCTTAACCAGACCAGTAGCTTAGACCCTTTCGAAAAAAAAAAAAAAAAAAAAAAGGAGTTAGGTAGCGTTGTTGTTTTGAAACTTAAGTTTTCTTGACCGTACAGCGTAGGTAGCGTGCTATCTCGCTCTTGCGCGCGAGATATTTCTTCATAGTTTACAGCTGACGGCGTGTTGATTGTTTCTATGCGGCTGAATGTGTCGGCGACGATGTTATCTTTTCCGCTGATGTGACGAATGTCGTGCGTGAACTCGGAGATGAAAAGTAGTTGCCGAGTTCTTCTCGGAGTTTCGGATGTCGATGTTTTCTTCTGTAGGGCGAATGTCAATGGTTTGTGGTCGGTGAATATGATGAGTTCTCGGCCTTCGAATATTTTTCTGAAGTATTTTACTGCCATGTAGATAGCTTGAAGTTCGCGATCGTAGGTGCTGTACTTCGTTTGCGCTGTAGTAAATTTCTTCGAGAAGTAGCCGAGTGGTTGCCATTTGTTATTGTAATATTGTTGTATTACAGCTCCCGCTGCAGTGTCCGAGGCGTCGGAGAAAATAGCGATCGGCGCTTTGTGATTCGGGTGGGCGAGCAAAACAGCGTTTTTGATGCTATTTTTGCAAGCCGTGAATGCTTCTTTCGATGTCTCGTTCCATTCGATCGGTGTTTTATCTCGCTTTTTCGCATTATGTAGGTATGCGTGTAGCGGGGCTTGAATAGTAGCGGCGTTCGGAATGCTGTCTCGGTAGAAGTTTAGCATGCCGAGAAAACGACGTAAATCTTCTATGTTTTTCGGTAGCGGGAAATCTTCAATAGCTTGTAGTTTGTCTTGTGGTGGCTTGATTCCGTCGCTGTTTACGCTAAAGCCGAGGAATTTAACTTCTTGCTTGCCGAGTACACATTTAGCTGGGTTGATTGTGATCCCGTTTTCTTCTAGGCGTTGAAGAACACACCGTAGATGTTGGCGATGTTCTTCTTCGCTGCTGGATGCTATTAGCAAGTCGTCGATGAAGGAAAACACGAAATCGTATCCTTGCAGTATTTCGTGTATAAAACGTTGGAATGTCTGGCCTGCGTTTCTTAGGCCGGGACACATTCTCGGAAACTCGAATAATCCGAATGGTGTGATGATTGCTGTCTTCTCTATATCTTCTTTATGGACTGGTAATTGTTGGTAGGCTCGGTTTAAGTCGATCGTCGAGAAGATAGTTTTTCCGGCGAGTTGGAAAGTGAAATCTCGAAGTCGTGGTATAGGGTAGCGGTCGGGCTTCGTTACTGCGTTGAGTCGTCGGTAGTCGCCGCACACCCTTATGTCGCCGTTCTTTTTTGGTACGACGTGAAGCGGAGAAGACCAGGCGCTCTTGCTGGGGCGACAGAGACCTTGTTGCATCATATTCTCGAATTCTTTTTTTACTTGATTGTAGCGATGTGGTTGTAGCGGTCGGGCGCGACAGTGTAGCGGTGGCCCAGACGTTTCGATGTAATGTTCGACGCTGTGTTTCGGCGTGATGTTCATCGCTGGCAATCGTGTGATTCCGGGGAAGTCTGCTAGTATGTCGTGATACGACTGCGTGCTGTCGACACTACGGACAGTAGGTACGTCCGTGTAGCGTCCAGGAGCGTTAATATGTAGACTGGTTCTTCCGTCGATGAGTCTTCTGTTTTTCAGGTCGACGATGAGTTCGTGGTGTTGCAGGAAGTCGGCACCGAGTATTGGTTTCGATACTGCTGCGACGATAAACTTCCATTTGTACGGTCGGCGAAGTCCGATGTTGAGCTCTAGTGTTTTTTCGCCGTATGTCGGTATTACGGTGTTGTTGGCGGCGTAGAGTTGAAAAGGTAGCGGCTGGAGATGAATGCCTTTCTTTTTCGGTATGACGGATATATTAGCACCCGTGTCTACCAAAAAAGTTAAATTCGTGGTCTTGTCCGTGACGAATAGGCGGTATTGTTTGTTGTGAACGCCGGATTCCGCCGCTGCCAACGTTCTGTCTAGTTTTCCGGGTTGTTGAACGTACACGGCTGTGTACATTTTCGCGCTTCTTTCCCGAATTTGCTGTGGTAGTAGCAAAATGGTGATGGTGATGTAGACCGTGGACGCGAAGTTGATCGTTGCCGGAATCTTGATGATGATCTGTGTCTTGACCTTGGGTGATGATAATAATTTTCTCTTCGATAGTAATTATTATTATTGAACTGTTGTTTTTTCAGTTCGGCGACCTCTAAGGAGAGTTTTTTAATTTCTTCTATGAGAAGGCACTCGATGTTCGATGATGGTGATGCGGAGCTATTTACACGATGAGATGATGATGAAATGCTATTTACAGTATTTACATTTTGCTCCATTATCTTGTCGGCCAGTGCAGCTTGCTCGTCGAGTGTGGTCTTCGTCTTGAATGTTTCGCTGACGGCCAGGACGGAGCGGATACTTGTCGGGAGGAGATTGGCCCACATGAGCTGTAGGGTGGAATCGGGGACCTTGTTGCGAGCCAGGTTTCGCATACGTCTGAGTAGTTGCGACGGTTTTTGGTCTCCCAATTCCATGTCTGACAGCAGCTGTTGAAACTGCCGGCTGTCAGATTCCTCGTATGCGGAGATGAGCCGGTCCTTCAGAGCTTGGTATTCGTTGGTCTCTGGCGGGTTGTATAGCAGGTCGGCTATCTGTTCGATGTCCTCCTTCTCCAGGCGAGCGATGACCATCTGGGAGAGCTGGCTTTGGTTTTTCTGTAGACTGCTGGTGGCTGCCTCGAACGTGACAAACCAGAGCCTGGGTTTGTCCCTCCAGAAAGGCGGGATTCTCATGGAGAGTGCGATGCCGGCGATCTCTTGTGATGATGACGTAGCCGGGTTGCTGGTAAGTGCCGGGGTTTCGGGCAGGGATTCGCCTCTGGATTCCATTGTGTAGAGAAATTTGAGCAGCGTTTCGTGGTGCAGCGTTTCGTCCGAGCAGCGTTTCGTCGTGCAGCGTTTTGTCCAAGCAGAGTTTTCTTCTTGCAGAGTTTTTTCCTCCAGGTTGCTTGTTGTTCACGGGGTCACCAGTTTAGAGGACCGGTTGGTCTCTCTAAGAGTTCACTAGAGGTCGGAGGAGTAAAGAGTAAAACTCGATTTACTGTGGTGAACTGAAGTGCTTTATTGAACAATCTGTGCTGTTTATATACAAAAATTTGAGTTAATTATTATTATTACAAGTCTGTACAAAGGTAAAAAGGTTATTTGTGATTGGTTAACTAGATTAGACAGAGATGTAAAGAGAGAGACAAAAATATTTACAAAACAAGAAAGAGAAAAAAAATCGAATAAGAAATATTTACAAGTTGGAAAAATTAGCCGCGCGGGAAACTGGCCGTCCCGCGATACGTGGCGCTGGTATCGCGCGAGTATAAATATAGGCTCGCGTGCCGCGGCGAATTCGAGTACCGTCCTGGCTTCCGCTCGCGCAACTCGTGTTCTTCGTGCTCCGAACGTCGAGGTATCCCCCGTTCGTCGTAGCCGTCCCGCGTGTTGTGCGTCCGTGCCGACCCTACTGCAGTGCGCTGAATATCGATAGCGATCGATATATCCTTCTTATATTTCTGTGTAATATAAGCGGGATTATCGCCTGCTAGGTGCTGCACTGCCTTTGATTCACCCGTCGGGAGAAATTCCGGCGTTGGGGTCACGGGGAGTCAGCCACCCTTAGTGTGTGTGCCGTGTTCGTGTGCGTACACTAAGTGACCACAGTTCTGTGTTGTTGTGACCTTTTCGTGTGCGTCTTATTCGTCGCTACTGTAAGTACTTTTACCCTCTCTGTGCAATATGTTAGGTATTACATAAGCATAAGACAGTGTTAGACTTTTACCATGGCCGAGCGCGACCCGCGGCTAAGCCGCGACCCGCGTATCCGCCACCGTACCAACTCGGAATCGTCGCGAAGCTCGACCTCTAGTAGGTCAAGCTCGCGTTCACGTCCCGAGAAGGCCCGCCCTACCCCGCCCGCCGGACTGCGCGGGAGCGAGGTGGAAACCGCCCGCCACGGACCGTCGTCGGCACTGGCGCGGGGAGGTAATGTCACCCCCCTGCCCCAATGCACCCCGACGGTGGCCCGAGGCGAGTCAGGGCGCCCGCCCCGCCCTGCCGACATCAGTTCAGCCGCCCAGCCGCACGTACAGCGCGGCACATCCGAGGTGTGTGATTCCTATCACCCCCCGGCCACATCCGGACGACAACAAGCCGCCACAGCGGGTAAAGCCCGCCCGCCGACAGGTACAACCTGCACTCCAGCGCCCGCCCAACCGTGCGCAACCCGCCCAGACACGCCGGCCTCACCGCCCGACGCGTCCCACCACTTTGCGCTGCCGCAAAGCACCCGCAGCACCGCCGCCGAGGCATTCGTGGCAGGCGAGGGGCATTCTCCGATGTCCGCCCTAGCCCGCCCTACACCCGGAGCACCTGAGCCGTGCCCCCCAGCAGTTGCATCGATCTCAGGTCTGATGCCGATCAGCCCAGACAACGTCTACTCCACACTGGACGACGCCCACCCATCCGGGTCGCAGCGTAGCGACCCCTCTCCGCAGCCCGCGCCCTTCGCGCAGGCCTTCAAGCGCCCACGGCAGGAAGGTACGTCACCCAACGTTTCGCCGCCTGCCAAGCGTGCCGACCGCCCGGAGACGTACGCAATGGCCGCCTCCCCGCCCGCCCAATCAACCAGTGGCGGATCAACATCGGGGCTCCCCCGACCCTTATCACCGATGGACGTCACCGCAGCAGTGACGCATACTACCGCCACGTCACTGTCTTCCCCGCCCCCCCGGAGTACCCCCCGCGGTCCTCCGCTTGTAGTGGAGGTATTGAAAGACTGGGTCGTACACTTTCGTCGCCTGAGAGAAATCTTAGGCCACGCCCCCAACGCCAGACCCTACGGTAAGGGCGTCAGATTTTCCCCCCAGTCCGAGAGGGAGTACCGGGCGATCCAGAGGTACCTGACCGACTTGAGTAAGTCAGAAAACCTGAGTTGGTACTCGTACTCCCTTCCCCAGGAACAAGGGCTTAAGGTAGGCATTTATGGCCTCCCTATAACCACGAGCACTGAGGACGTGACCCAGGAGCTCGCCAACCTTGGATACGAGGCCACACACGTATCCCGCATCTTCGCCCGTCAGGGTAGACCAGGGTGTACCTTCTTCGCACTTTTAAAGCGTACTCCTGACCTCACTCCCGGCATATACGGGATTACCGAATTTTTGAACATGCCGGGCATCAAAATAGAAGCCTGGAGGAAGAAGGCAGGGCCGGCACAGTGCTACCGCTGCCAAAAGTTTCGGCATTCAAGCCATAACTGCCACAGGAAGGTAGCCTGTGTCAAGTGCGGCGACGAACATGCCGCAAAAGACTGCCCCCTCCCCCCTGACGGAGTGCCCCGGTGCGCGAACTGCAAGGGGCCCCATCCCGCCAATTCCAAAAACTGTGTAGTGTACCAGCGGGAAACAAATAACAGGTACGCGGGCCCGCTGGCACAGACCACCACAACCGAGCGCCCCCTGCCCCCACGCGCGAGGGACCCCCCCATACCGGACCAAGAGGTCCCCCCCCCTCCCCCCTCCGCCACCTCTTTGATGGCCGAGGCGAACGACCCGACACCCCGAATTGCCCCCTTTTCCGCCCCTGAAAACCAGGAGCGGAAAAAGAAGAAAAAGAAGAAGAAGTCCAAGAGGAGGAAGTCCAAGTCGGGTGGTGCAACTTCTACTGCTGCCACCGACTCCGAGTTCGAGTCAGTTGCCCCACTCACCCGAGAGGCAACCTTACCGCCTCCCCCCCTCCCCCAGCGCACTCCGCGCCCCCCTCGTGTTTCTCGCACCCCCAGGGCAGAAAGATCTGTCACTACATCTACCGAAGCCAATACGGTCAACTTCGCCGCTCTGCCGGCCACTACCCCCTCTCGCCCCCCTCCCCCTAGACGGGAAAGGAGCAGGTCGAGCAGAGACACTACCCCCTCAACGGCAGATATGCTACAAAAATTCTTCTCTCTGGTCATGGAGACATACTCCAGGATCCAGGCCGGAGAAGCCACCTTTTCCGCCATTCTAAGGGCGCTCCCTGAGGGACTCAACCTCATTTCAAACATAATCTCGCAATGGCTGCCATATCCTCAAGCCAACTAAAGGTCGTACTCTGGAACGTCCGGGGGGTCCGCGGCAAGGCTGTCCACATAATACATGTTCTAAAAGAATATGGTGTGGATATAGCCTTGCTGAATGAGACCCTCCTGTCCCCTCAGGACCGTTTCAGAGTCCCGGGGTACCATGTGTACAGACAAGATTTCCTGGGAGGAGATAGAGTTTGCAGGGGACTCGCTGTCCTGGTAGGCAGGAGAATCCTGCACCAACTCCTCCCAGTTCCCAATGTGTCGTCTATCTACGCTCTCGGCGTAGAGGTACTTCTTCGCCATACCCGCACGCATTTCTACGCGAGCTACAAACCACCCGGAAGGCGTTTAGATATCTCCGACATCACCGGACTCCTATCCTCAGAGGAGCCCACAGTGATTGCCGGAGATCTAAACGCGAACACGGATGGCCGTAGACTCTTCGCCGATGCCGAGAGGGCTGGTTACTCGGTGGTGGGTACATACACACCCACATACATCCCGGATAACCCTGCCCACTCGCCAGATGTCCTCGATGTGGCCATTACTTACAACCTTCCCGGGGACATCCACATGGAGGTTCTTGAAGAGGCGCATGGCTCGGACCACTTCCCGGTCTTGGCCATAGTTCGGGCTGCTCCTGCGAGCATCCCCCCACTGCCTCCGCCCCCCTTCCGGGACTGGGAGAAGTTCGTCTCCCAGTTGCACGTAACCACGCCCAACTTTCCGGTGGACTCTGTGGAGTCCGTAGAGGCCATGACGCTTCAGATCACCGAGGCGATCCAGACGGCCTTAGACGTGGCAACCAAACCGCCCCGCCATAGGTTTAAACGCCCCTCCCTGCCTCGCCACATAGCCGTACTCCTGACAGAGAAGCGCAGGGCCCGTCGGCTTTGGCAGTCCACGCGGTGCCCTGCCGCTAAAAATCGTCTCAACCGGCTGAACGAGCAGGTCGGTCAAGCGCTCCACGACCTGAAGGCGGCAGACTGGACCCAGCGCATCCAGGAGGCAGGCGAGGATTGGCCGTCCCTCCATCGTTTCTGCCGTACCCTTACAAAAGCCTCCCCCCCAGTGAGACCTCTCCTGCATCCGGACGGCAACCCACGTTACCGTGCCGAGGACAGGGCGGAGATACATGCCGACCACCTCGAACGCCAATTCTCCCCATTACCGACCACCGCAACGGACCACGCCCGTGCTGTTTCCGAGGAGGTAAGGACAGCTCTTCTCACCCCTCCAGGCTCCCCAACATTTAGTTTTTCCCCGAGAGAGGTACAGAAGGTACTCTCTCGGCTTAACCCACGCAAGGCTCCCGGGGCGGATGGCATTCCCAATTCCGCCCTGTGCCATCTCCCCTTCAGAACAGTGGCCGCCCTGACCCGTCTCTATAATGGGATAGTAAGGACCGGCCACTTCCCCCCCGTCTGGAAAAAGGGGATCATCATTACAATCCCCAAGCCCCACAAAGATCTCAAAAGGGCCGAGGGCTACCGGCCCATCACTCTTCTCAGTACTCTCTCCAAGACCTTTGAGGTACTTTTCAAGAAATATCTGTCCCCCTTTCTCCCTCCTCGAGGGGATCAGTTCGGTTTTCGTTCCGGACTGAGTACAACCCTCCAGTTAGTGCGCGTGGTTAACCACCTTTCCGTTGCGGCCAACAAGAAGGAGGCCACGGTCGCAGTATTCCTAGATATGGAGAAGGCGTTCGACAGTGTGTGGCATGACGGCCTTCTTTGTAAATTGATCCGAGCCGGCGTCCCTCTTTTTATGGTAAGGATACTGGCATCTTTCCTTTCCGGCCGGACCTTTCAAGTCCGCGTCGACGGCGTTCTCTCCACAGAACGCCCCATCACCGCAGGTGTCCCCCAAGGGGGCTGTATCTCCCCGGACCTGTACAATCACTACGGGAGTGATGTACCCAAGGACCCGGCTACCCAGGCGGCGCTCTACGCAGATGACACCGCGTTTTTCGCCTCCTCTTTGACAACTGACCACGCAGCCATCAAAATTCAAAGGACGCTGGATCTCCTCCCCGACTGGCTGAGCAAATGGAGAATGTCTGTTAACGCAGGCAAGTCTCAGGCGCTCGCCGTCACTAGGAGATCGGGTTTTCCGGCGCCTTTGAAAATCGGCGATGTGGAGATACCCTGGGGTAGGACTGCCAAGTACCTGGGCGTCCTCATCGACCGACGTCTCTCCATGGCAGCCCAGTGCCAAGCAGCAGTAGCAGGGGCCAAAGCAGCAGTAGCCCAGCTGCAACCGGCCTACTCGTCACCGCAGATCCCTTTGAACATGCGCGTTGCGCTATATAATACCTATGTTCGCAGCCGCCTCAAGTACGCAGCCCCAGCGTGGCACCATCTGCTCTCTGACCCGCAGAAGCGGAAGCTACAGAGAGTACAGAACAAGGTGCTACGCCGAATCGCCGGAGCGCCGTGGTACGTGAGGAATGAGACCATATCAAGAGATCTGCGTGTGGAGAGCGTTGAGGCGTTCGTCGCGTGACTCTCCAAAAACCTTTTCGCGCGGGCGGACGCCTCGCGCCTGCCCGAGCTGGCTGACCTGGCGCCGTGGCATGCACGACCGCCGGACAGACACCGACACGGCGGACACCCCGCCCCCCCAACAACGAAGAGGAGGAGAATGCGCCGCGGCACCCAGCCGCGGTGCCCACTAACACCGTGGGATCGTTCCCCCCCCCCCCCCCTTTCCCTGCGCCGGCAACTTACATGCCGGCGTATTATTGGTCTTCTTTTCCGCCTGGGGTCTGACGGCCGCGACAGCCCTATTGTCGTAACCGTCGACCCCACGGCGTAACTTCCCCCGGCCGCCAATAATAAAAAAAGGCCGGGTTCGGAAGCTTCCCCCCCCCAAATTTCCCGGTAGCTTTCCCCCCGTCCGCTAATAATAAAAAAGGCCGGGGGCCGAAAGTATTTTCCCACACTCATTTCCCGGGTCGCTTGGTCCGCAGGCGTGGTAGTGTGGTGCGTGCGGGAGTGGACCCATACACGTTCCCCTGGTCCTGGCCAGGGGCCCGCATGCACCACTGGTTAACCTGCCGCGTCTGATGTACGATTGTGGCCTGGTCAGGCGTGTGTAATTGTTTGTTGTTTCCATGGTTTTCCCCGCGTTCCGTCGCGGGGGTTTTTCCTAAAACTGTATCACTGTATTTCCCCAATGTACTTTCCCATGTAGAGGGGCAAAGCCCCTGACCATGGTTTCCCACCCGAGGCCCCTTCGCGGGCCCTGGCGTGTGGGAAGATGCGTGCGGCGAATTCAGTCCGCGCGCGAATTTCATACCGACGTCGTCACTCTGTCGCTCGGCGCCGCGCCGGTAATAATAGTAGTTGTGCCGCCATTTTGTGAAGATCTGAAGCTCGCGCAATGCCATGAAGACTGCAGCTATGTTGTGAAGATTCCTCTCTCGATGCAGGCACGATGTGGAGACGCGTAGTGAAGTGTTGCGAAGAATTCTTATTAGAAAAAGTCCTTTTCAGGGCTGGGTTACGTCCGGTATTATTACACGGACGGTTTCTTTCGTTATTGCGAACGTACGTTCTTTGCAGAACGATTTTCTTCTCTGTTTCAATCTTCTACGACGGACGTATACAAAGACGGCGGGTGTTCCTTTCGGAGCACGTTGTTTTCTTTGTTTCAATCGGCGAACGAACGTGTAGGTACTGCTACACATACATACGCATCGAATTGATAACTTCCTCTTTTTTTAGTCGGTTGAAAATAATGTACCTAATCCAAAGAATTTGTTCAAACGCATCGGAACACGATCAAACGGCGCGTCAAACACAATGAAAATATGAAATTTCATCAAACGAGCTTCAAACACGTAAATGTTTGACAAACCGTTCAAACTAGATTTGTAAACGATCAAAATGGTTTGAGTCAAACCAAAATTTACGTGTTTGAGTCAAACCGTTTGATCGTCTCGGGGGCCCTTTATAACATAATAAAAGTATCACGCAAACCGATTGCCATGCACTGGGCACGGGTAATGAGTGATGATTTCATGCGACCATGCAAATACAAGATATAATAAAACAGAAAAAACCAGAACAAGCAAATATAAAGCAAAATATTGTTTCTTAGCCTTTAAATATACATGGAATACATAAACATAATTACATTAAATAATATAATAATTATAAGGAAGAGAATTCTTATTACACCTAGAGCCTAATGTGATTATGAGCAATGAACGAGCATTAGGTGTCTATAAATGGAGAATAAACTAACGATAAAATAGATTTAAGATTAGTGGGACGAGGAATATTAGGAGGAAGGTAATCGTATAATGAAAGGTTGTTTTCGCAAGCAAAAAATATATGGTCTGGAGAGCCTTCATCCAAGCCACATTCACACAATGAGCTATCCCTCACCCTTATTTTAGCTAGAAATACTGGATTACATGAGTGACCCAGACGTAGCCGACAGATAGTAGAGCATACAGGCTTCATAGCTTTCAAATATTTAAAAAACCACGGTCGACTAGGTACTGAACCTTGAATTTCAGCGTAAAAACGTCCTTTATATCTACTCGACTCAGTCCAATATTATAGCACTCGTGTCAGTGTCAAGTAAATGGCGGGAATATTTAAAAAAACATTATTCTCATAATATGAGTGGTACCGTAAACTACCAGTCATTAGACAGCTAAGATTTTTTTTTACAGAAATAGCTGCAAAACAATAAATACTTCGCATGAAATAGAAATAGATATTATATTTGTGTTCATAAATGACATGAAATCAGGTAATTGAATGTATCAAAGCGCACGGAAGTGCGCAGGCCTAGTTCCAGCAGGCCGCGCTCATGCCGTGCACTATTTACAATTTTACACGAACCGTTTCGACGCACTTTTGACCCCCCTGTACTCTGTAGCTCAGTGTCTATTGCAAGTGCAAAGATAAAATTATGCCTACGTATACTAGTACTTATGCAGTATACCAAACTTCATAGATATGGCTTTGGTAGATCCTGTAATATGTCCATGTAAAAATAGCCAATTATTTTGGCACTCACTCACTGTCCTCACTGACCGGTACTCAAAACCTCTAGGCCACAGGGCCCGATCTAGGGGGGGGGGCAAACCGGGCAATTGCCAAAAAAAAAATGAGGGGCGGCAAATTGAGAGCGCGCGGCGCGGCGTCCGTGGCGAAAATTTGAAAATTGGTTAAACAAAAATAATAACCATCCCCTACACAAAAATGGTTAGAATGTAAATATTAATTATTACTATAACTGCGTTCAAGAGGTACACAAGTGTTCCACTAGATGGTTCTTTATTAAATTACGCGATGATTACGCATTATATTATCTTTTAATTGGTAAAACAGTATAATACATCGGGCGACAGACAGGCAACATTATAAAAAAAATGTTTACAAACTTTGGTCAGGTGATTTTAAAGTGTATGTGAGTGCTGACTGCTGACATAAGCAAATATGAAAATATAACCCATCAAGCAGGGCTTCATAACGTTATCGAATAACAGAAAAAATATCGTTACATATATTTACCGTTATAAATCCTATATAACGTTATAACATTAACCGTTATTAATATCAATTTTTAACGTTATTTTTAATATAGGGTAAATTTTCATAACGTTATCTATGCCCTTGAAGCAGTAACGTTAACGCTATTTGAAGCCCTGCCATCAAGCCCTGTACTTGCACTGCACCGGTGATCGCGACAGCAATAGAATACAATAACATTTCCGAGAATCCCCGATCGAATGATTAAAATGTATGTTTTTATTTTTGACCGACTTCCAAAAAGAAGGAGGTAATACGTTCGGCTGTACTGTATGTATTTTTTTATGTATGTTCAACGATTACTCTTGAACTTACTACTTACTATCCATATCCATACTAATATTATAAATGCGAAAGTGTGTCTGTCTGTCTGTCTGTTACCTCTTCACGCTCAAACCGCTGAACTGATTTTGTTAAAATTTGGCATGGAGATACCTTGAGTCCCGGGAAAGGACATAGGACACTTTTTATCCCGGAAAATGTACGGTTCCCGCGCGATAAACGAGTTTTGGCGCAACGAAGCTGCGGGCGTCATGTAGTTTTTATATAGTTTATTTTATTAATATCGACAGGGAAAATTTGTCTTTTTAGGGTTCCGTACGCAAAGGGTAAAAACGGGCCCCTATTATTATGACAGACATAGGGCATCGAAATTTTTCGAAACCCGGGTTTTTAGGCAGTGCCCAACCAAGTCTCGAGTAAACGGGCACGGCCGTATACTTTTATCGGAGCGACTATTTTACCTCTCCTATATTTTGGATCTTATCAAAGCTAGGGATTTAGATTTTCGGATCCAGATTAAGTATTAGAACAAGCTTCACCCCCAAATTACATGTATTATTAAAATGTATTTGTATTTTATGAAATATATTATATAAAAATAATGTATAAATAATGTAGGAATTTTCGAAGACAGTAAATGGAAAAATAACCTTTAATATAAAACGTACGCCAACAAATCTTTATTTAATCTTTTACATTTTATAAATGTGAAAGTGTGTCTGTCTGTCTGTCTGTCTGTCTGTTACCTCTTTACGCCCAAACGGCTGAACCGATTTTGCTGAAATATGGCATGGAGATACTTTGAGTCCCGGGAAAGGACATAGGATACTTTGATTTTGTCCCGAAAATGTACGGTTCCCGCGCGATAAACGAGTTTTGCCGCAACGGAGTTGCAGGCGTCATCTAGTAATAATAAAAATATTTAGTCCTGATTGATGTTTGTCATACTTTATACCTGTAATTAAATTTTTATAACTACCATAGTTTTTACCTAAAATTGCTTTTTTCTGCCTTGCTACGATATGAGACCGAATGTTCTTTGCAATTTAAGGTAACTTTTCTCTGTCGTCTCGCTTTCTAGAAAATCCCTCAAAGTTTTTGTCGTTATTTGTTCTACTCACAAGTCACAATACAGGGTGCAATTAAACCTTCCTGCCAAATTTTGATGTATTGATCCTTGTTAAAAACAAAAATACACGTATTTTTAACCGACTTCCAAAAAGGAGGAGGAGGTTATACGTTCGTCTGTTTATATATATATATATATATATATATATATATATATATATATATATATATATATATATATATATATATATATATATATATATATATATATATATATATATATATATATTGTATGTTCAACCATAACTTCGCCGTTTATGGACCGATTTTCATGATTCTTTTGTTGTTGTACAGGGTTGAATCCGAGGTTGGTACCATGTTCACAAAAGTGGTGATCTGATGATGGGATCCATGAGGAATCGAGGGGACTCCTTGAAATTTATATGGGAACATATGGTGATTTCGATTTTTTCTGAAGTATTTACATACAGATATATTATATATACAGATAGATTATAGATACAAGTTTGAGGATTTTGGCTTTATTAAACTACTCCAAGCAAATCCTACATTATTTGTGCTGAATATAGGCTAAATTGTATTTTGGAAAAAATAGGGTTTCGTAAGATATTTGGGTTTTTCGGACGCCAGGTGAAAAAATAAACCAGAAAAGTTACTTATTTTGCGTACGCTGCCGAAACTATAAAAGATAGAACCATAAAATCTTCTAAGTATTGTAGATCTTATAAATATCTACAAAAAAGTCCGCGACACACTATACTTATCTATGTCGAGTGAGGCACAATAACCATTTTTTTATTTAAAAATCTTGAATTTTTTGGACAACTATTAAACGCGTTTATTTTACTCATGCCATTTATCCTTATCAAAATAAATTATTTCATCACTAAGTACAGTTTATGTAGATAAAATTTGGTCTTTGAATGATTAACATTGGACGTTTGGTTTTGAAATTATGGCGAAATTAAAATATTACGATAGTGGGCGTCACCAAGCGGGATGCGCTTGCGGGAAGACAATATGTGCAGTGTGCACTGTTATACACCCTTCGGATAATGACTGCGTCCGCGTCGTCGATGTCAGTGTCGGAGTCTGTGAATTTACCTGGGAATCATTTTGCTGACCGAGTCTTTCCTTGGTAGGCTTTTTGCAGCCGTAACCGACATCCACGCGGGCAGAGCCGCAGGCGACCGCTAGTAATATGTACAACTCTAAGACAACAAGCCATAATATTATAGCCTTGTCGTCTCATATTATGTACCTAACTAAAAAGGGTAAAATTATTATTTTTTAACAAAAAATTAAAACCGACTTCCAAGATAAAAACAAAAGTAGTACTTATTCTTAATCTAAAAAGAATCAAATAATTCTTATTCCTTATTGTAGTGGCGTCTTCAGACTTCGCCTAAACCTCAACTATTTCTGTACTCAATCTTCATGCTTTTGAAGTCGGTACCAGCTTACCTTAGCGTAATTGCTATGTCAAGGATCTCAGAACTTTTCCGGGCTGGTACCGACTTCAAAAGTACGAAGATCGAGTACAGAAATAGTTGAGGTTTAGGCGAAGTCTGAAGACGCCACTATAATAAGGAATAAGAATTATTTGATTCTTTTTAGATTAAGTATAAGTATTACTTTTGTTTTTATCTTAGAAGTCGGTTTTAATTTTTTGTTAAAAAATAATGGGTTACAAAATTCTTTCTATTTCAATAATTCCTGTTGATCCCGAGATTTCCAAGGGGTGCAAGTGCACCCCCTGGCACCCCCCTGCCGGCGCCCATGGTAGTACATAGTACAACATAGTAGTAGTAGAATATATTACTACACGTAACACGTAGTTCTATCTCCGCTCATTACCTACTTATGCTGTCTGATGGTTAGATGGTTAAGTATAGACTTATAGAGTATAGGACAGGTGGTGACGATGGACCGCCCAGGGCTCTACACAAAAGGGGCGCCGGCATCGTCACTCGTCAGTGAATAGGGCGCTATCCACAAGAACAAAATACGGGGTGCAAGCTTAGAGCTTTCACACATAACTAAACAATGTTTTGCGGTGCATTTATATATTTTTTTGTGCTTTGAATGGTTTTTAGTTTTTTACTAACTAGATAGGTATTTATCGTCGATGTCAAACAGAGCTCGCGTTTGAGCAGACTGCAGAGAGCTCTTAGGGGCAAAGAAAATTTTTACTCTAGCTTAGGGGGCGCTGAAAGGAATTTCGCTCGCTTGTATTTTTGTAAAACATTGTAATTTGGTATGTTATCTGGGAAAAGGGACCTTATGGAGGGTTTTAGTTTCCGAGATAATCGCATTTAAATTAAAGTGTTGAAAAAAAACATTTTTTCTTTTTTTGCTCTATATTAATAAACAGACTCTAAATTTTAATATGACAAAGACACAGGTTTTATAAACGATTTTTATAGGTTAAAATATATCTTAAAGTTTAGTAAAAAAGGGACCTTATTGTCGGTGCTGCAGTCGAGAGTCGATTGCGGCTTTCTGTCGGCACGGTATTTACTGCTAGTAATTTGTACCAAGCTGAAATTCGGTAATATTGATTAGAATATCTGGGGGCACGGCAGTGCCCCCGCCAAGTAAGTAGAGCGCGAAGCGAACACTGCCGTACCATCGTTTACAGGAACCATTTCACCTCATTTTAGGGGGCCATTTGAGAACCTCTAGAGGTCATTAAGTTCCGAAGTTAAGCTAAAGCAAAGTTATCATTTATGACACACGCTCACTCACTCAAGATCATCAAAATAGAACTAGTACTTCCCATAAACTCAGAGAGCTGAAATTTGGCACAGAGTTTAGGGTTTAATGGCAACATAAAGGGAAAACCATAAAAATTAGCCAAGTGCGAGTCGGACTCGAAATTGGGTTTTTTTGTATGGGAGGCCCCCTTTAAATTTTAATTTCAATTTAGTTTAACAATTAACGTAAACATATAATTGAGGATTTTGTGAAAATTTCAAGTGCCTACCTGTTGCCATTTTCGACATCAAGCAAGAAAGGCCAAAAAATATTTTTGTATGGGAGCCCCCTTTAAATATTTATTTTATTTCATTTTTACTATTTTTGTTGCTATAGCAGCAACAAAAATACACAATCTATGAAAATTTCAGAAGTCTAGCTATAGCGGTTCTTGAGATACAGCCTGGAGACAGATAGACAGTCGGAGAGACAGTTTTTACCCTTTGGGTACGCAACCGTAAAAACTAAGATAATCGAAGATCTGGAGTACCTGGTGACCCTGATTAGAAAACACAAGAGCCCAAACAAAATATTAGAGATCGACATGCCACCTTTACAAAAAATATTCAACTTGGTGGGCCGCTTCATTTAATGTAAAAAATCAAAGGTCTGAAGTATCTGATGAAGAACCCTCAGCTGGTCTCATCTGTATTAGAGATATGGTGATGCCCCCCAGATCTGCAATAGTTGCATACCGTACGTTGCTGAGCATGAGACGAAATGCATGTGTACACATGTGATAATAATAATAATTCCCACGCCGGTTTCGGTGACGATGGCCGGTTTCATTGAAACTAGGCCGGTTACGCAGGAGTAATTTTATGTGTGTCCAAGTGCGTGCGCAGTACACAAGAGCAATCTCTATTCCTTTACTCGCATAACCCAGTGGGACGAAAGACCGACACGACTGGCGAGTTATCAGGCGCAGGACCGGCTTTTTACATGCCCATCCGACGCATGGTCCATGGATTATCTTATTTGTCAGACAATCATTGTCCTAACCAAACTTGGAAATAATACGTTTCCAAGTTTGGTTAGGAATCGGACTAACGACCTTCGAGTCAAGAGTCCACGCACTAAACCACGACCACGGAGGCGTATGTAACACGTGTGATGCTGATGGTAACGTTTACACGAGCGCGCAATCCTACACGAGCGATATGATGAAACTCACTACTTACGGCTCAGCTTAAAAAATCAATATGCCCACGTTTATATAAAAATAAATGAAATCCCATCAAAAACATTATGTAAAAAAAACTAGCCAAGTCTCGAATCTCGATGGAGCTGCTAGTTTATCTCTAATAATAGTCCTTGTTGACTACGGAACCCTAAAAAGTAATTAAATCTAGACAAAGTCGTACCAAGTCTGAGGTTCCTTTATTTTTATAAAGAAATCTCAGAAATATAATTAAATAATGAAAAATATAATTAAATAAATATTTTAAAAAATAAAATAAAAATGAAAAGTAATGTTACAACTACGAAATTAATAGTATTTTTGTATCTTCTTTTATCTTTATTACTAAAAATGTAACGACCGACATTAAGGTCCCTTTTAATATTTACGAATACTTCTATAGTAACTATGAGAAATTACATGTTTTTGGTACACGTCTTGTTATTAAAGGATAATTAAAGTTATTGAAAAAATAGAACTTCAATGTTAATAATAATCGGCCATGTGTGAGTCGGACTCGCGCACGAAGGGTTCCGTACCGTTATAGAGCAAACATAAACTAAAAATTGTGTTTTTTGTATGGGAGCCCCCCTTAATTTTTTATTATATTTAAATATTATTATGAATGATTAAATAACACATATATTTAAGGCCTTCGTGAAAGTTTCAAGTGCCTACCTCTTATCATTATTGATTACGAGCAAAAAAGGCCAAAAAATCACGTTTGTTGTATGGGAGCCCCCCTTAAATATTAATTTTATTTTTATTTTAGTATTTGTTGTTATAGCGGCACCGGAAATACACAATCTGTGAAAATTTCAGGACTCTAGCTATAGCGGTTCTTGAGATACAGCCTGGAGACAGACAGATAGACGGACAGACAGACGGACAGACAGACGGACAGACATCGAAGTCTCATGAATAGGGTCCCGTTTTTACCCTTTGGGTACGGAACCCTAAAAATGTATATTTATTTTTATGTGATATCACTAAACTTTTAATCACCGACGATAAGGTCCCTTTTGAAAAGTGTTAAGTGTTTGTACCTTTTACTAAACATTACCTTGACTTTTAAGACAGAAAAAAGTTACTTTTTAAATAGAAGTTTATATATTTGATCTCATTTGACTATGTTTAAGTGTAGTAAACATATATTATTTTGTTTATTTTGACTGATTAATAAGATTAGTAGAAGTACAATGTTTATTCGTTCAATTTTTTTTTAATATAATAAACAATGTTGTTTAATATCGAAGACGTCTCTATTTAGTAAAAACTGATCAGTTTCATATTATTCTTTTATAAAATCCAGTAGAAAACATACTATAAATGAAATATTTAATAAAAACCATCTTGGACATTTTCATTACATAATATATAGAGTTATAAAGAGAATAGAGTTATAAAATTATATAATTGAAGTTAAATTCTAAAAGACCATATAACGTACTTCTCAATAAACATTATATCTATGTAACTTCCTACAATAACATACTTTCATATCACCTTTTACGACTTTCGAGTTTAAACATTTTTTAAAAAAATATTTTCCAGACTTACACGCATGTTATTTACATGGTTCGATAGCTTATACTAATAACTCAATACCGACAATAAGGTCCCTTCACGCTGATAACGTCACATATAAGTAGGTAGGTACCTTTAATTATATTAAAGTCTATTTAATATAAGCGCATTGGCGCGCGCGTAATAAGCTCATAACACATTAAGATAAGCAGTATCACAGTAATATAACTAATATCATGATTAACCGCGAAATGACAAAAACAAGAAATGCTGTAACCATAATTATCGCAAATCTAAGACCGTTTTAACTCCTGCGAAACCCAAAGAGGGCTGTGGCTGCCCTAGCTCCTAATAACTACTGAAGTAGTTGGTACAACAGCGTCGCGTAGTCATGAATGAAGCTATGGTTGTGAATTTGATGGATGAATGAGATATCAATAGACTTATACGAAGTAATAGAAGGTTAACAATAAATGGGACGCAAGAAGAATGACGTTAATACTGTTACGCTATTTACCTTGTGGACGATTAACAAACAAGCGGAGCCTAAAGCAAATTATTGACAATGCCGAGCAATGCCAGTGGTAGTTTCTGGATATCTGCATCCCCGAAGGTATCGTCATTTTTAGGGTTCCGTAGTCAACAAGGAACCCTTATTAGTTTCGGTCTGTCCGTCCGTCTGTCTGTCTGCCCGCGGTTTTGTGCAGAGACAATAGGACCTACAAAGCTGTAATTTGGCATAGGGGTACACATATTAATGATGCCGACAAAATGGTACATAAAACATTAAAAAAATATTTTTATGGTACCTCTACACCTCAAGCGGGGTTGAATTTTTTTTCGCGCTCACCCCATTGTGTAGAATGTCGTTGGATAGGTTTTTTAAAAATATTAAGAGCATTCATAGATCATTTTCCGGTTTAGGAATCCATTTGTGAAATATTAAGTTTTAAAGTGGAAAAATTCGTTAGAGTCCAGTGTCCCCCCTCCTCTACCAGCTAAATGGTTGCTTCTGGAAATGTGAAAACTATCACGGGAGTAGGAAATATGGTGAATTTAAAAGGAAAACTATCACGGCTAAGAAGACTTCATAAAGTTATTGAGTAATAGTCGATCAACTAAAAAATATATATTCCGCGAAGTATAAAAGAACTTTTCGGTCAGTTTCTTTTGAAAGTAACTGAGATGATGTTGTTAGTAGTGTAAAATATGTACATTCACTGACCATACAAAAATTTTCAAAAACTAGCGGTACTACGGAACCCTATATTGCGCGTGGCCCGACACGCACTTGGCCGGTTTTTTAGGGTTCCGTAGTCAACAAGGAGCCCTTATAGTTTCGGTCTGTCCGTCTTTTTTTAAACTGTACTTGATAACCTTTTGTACTTTTGTATTGTTATTTGAATAACTAGACAATGGCTTCCGATTTTCGATTCTATTGGCATCTCCACGCAGTGCCTCAAAATTTCTATGGCGTTTGAGATTCAGGATTTTCCCAGCACGGACAGTAAATCATGGCCACCCAGCGGTTACACAATAATTGTGTATAATCACTATACCACATCTTTATCTACAGTTGTTATCCGCAGTAGATGTTCGCCGGGTGTAGTTGTTACACGGATCGTAAGTTATTTCATAATATTGACATTCGAATTTTTAAGTACATTTTAATACTTACCTAATGTTTAAATAATTTTAGTTTTTCTCAGTATTTTCCAGTATTAAGTATCTAGTATCTACGTATTTTAGAAAGTACCTAAAGTTTTTAAAAGTTGCGAAAGTTCTAAAAACTTTCGTTGCAGAATACCAAGACTTCATCGTATACAAGTTACAACCCTTTAGGGCCTGTTTCACCGCTTCCTGATAAGGTGCCCGATAGGATTATTTGACAGATTATCCATACTCTATGTGTCAAGTTAAGTGGTGGATAGCCTTATCAGGAAGCGGTGGAACAGGCCCTAAAGTATATAATTATTATCACTTAGTTTTGTTATGGTTTTGTTACAAAACAGGGCCTGTTTCACAACTTCCTGATAAATGCCGGATAGGCTGCTATCCACCACAAATAACTTGACAGAGTATGGAGAATCTGTCAAATACCTAACACTTCTTTCACAGAGAACTCTGTATAGAGGACTACTACTAGAGTTTAGAGACTCATGGGAATTGGGACAGTTTTTATCTTGGTAAATTTACAGACCCAGCGCGACTCGCGAGCGCGACAAATAATAGTTTTGGCTCAACGACTTTACCACAGTATTACAATATAAAAAAAAACAAGGCCTTTGCATCCGTTGTGGATGATTTATACAGTATTTTCAGAGCGAAGTAACCACTCCTCAAATACTGTAGTGCCTGAGCAAGTCATTTAAATGTCCGTATGGTTGCCCAAGCACATACGGCATTCTCGCAACAGTCGCAACATAGTCGGCCAGTCCAGAGGAAAGCACTAGTCAATACGTCTGGGTTTCCTCACGATGTTTTCCTTCACCGTATGAGTGTCCGTATTATGTACTTACTTGAGATTAGAAAATGTCTCGTTGGTACACGCCTCCATCCGGGATCGAACCTGCACCCTCTAGGAGTGCGAATCAAAGGTCTACCCATTATATTAGGCCACGGACGCTCTTACAACATTATATCCCTGTGGAATATAATTGTAATATTGTGCTGTGACTTTACGGACAAAATCTGTGGATAAAGCACAAAGCGTTTGGGGCTAAAATTAACTCACAAAAATAATTTATGACTGTTCCATCTAATTTGTTACGCGTTCGTTTTTTTTACATAAATAGCAAAGTAAAATATAGATAAAGTAAATAAAATAATATTTCATGTACCTACTTACTTACTAATAAGTTATGACAGTTACTATAACTAAGTATATTATAAGTACTTACTTAACTAACTGTTAAGTGATAACCTGCAGTGTTTGTTTTTAATTTCGGGGAGCAAAGTCGTCATAATACAATATTGTTATCGTATCAAAACACTTTCATACTATCACGTTTAATGTATTTAATTATCCAAAGAGTATGTACCTACTGCCGGGAAAATGGGATCTCAGAGACTTTGGAGTTTAGCATTTCGAATTAAAGGTAGTATCTATCTTTATATTATAGGCTACTATAGATGACGCCCGCAACTCCATTGCGCCAAAATTCGATTATCGCGCGGGAACCATACATTTTCCTGGATAAAAATTATCCTATGTCCTTTCTCGGAACTCAAAGTATCTCCATACCAAATTTCAGCCAAATCGGCTCAGCGGTTTGGGCGTGAAAAGGTAACAGATGGACAGATACACTTTGACATATTTTATAACTAGATGATGCCCGCAACTTCGTTGCGCCAAAATTCGTTTATCGCGCGGGAACCGTACATTTTTTCGGGATAAAAAGTATTCTATGTCCTTTCTCGGAACTCAAAGTATCTCCATGCCAAATTTCAGCGAAATCGGTTCAGCGGTTCGAGCGTGAAGAGGTAACAGACAGACAGACAGACAGACAGACAGACACACTTTCGCATTTATAATATTAGTATATATATTAAGGGCCTATTTCAGCGCTTCCTGATAAGGTGCCCGATAGGCTTATTTGACAGATTCTCCATACTCTATATTGTGTCTAAACACACTAGGCTGAATTACGCCGGCGTAATTTCCGCCGCAAATGTCAAACGCAAACAAAACGCGACGTAATAGTGTGTCATATTCGGCCCGTATTTTGCAATTTAAACGCGGCGGAATTTACGCCGGCGTAATTCAGCCTAGTGTGTTTAGAGTTTTAGACCCTTATGTTTCAAGTTAAGTGGTGGATAGCCTTATCAGGAAGCGGTGAAACAGGCCCTAAGTAAGTATGGAAAGTATGGATTGTCAGTGCCGAATTTATATATTTTATAGGCCACTTTTTTACGCCGCCCTATAATCTGCCACTACAGACTGCCAGCCCTCTATAGACGTTGCCGCCCCTAGGCCGCGGCATTAAGAGCCCGGGTTACCCTCGAAATTCTCATACATACGTAATACCAAAATCATTTTGTCATACGAAAATATTTAACATGTTTGAGTTATTTTTCAGCTTAAAATAGTAATTACCTAGGTTCCTGAACAAAAATTAACTTCAAAATATTTAAACACAAAAAATTTTTTTTTGTGTAAATTTTTTTTTTACTTAATTTACTACTAAATATTTAAACACTAAAAAACAGAGTAAAACACTAAAAAATATATAAATAAATAGTAAATTTACTACAAAATATTTCAACTCTAAAAAATATTTTTTAGTATTAAAATATTTTGTAGTAAATTTACTAATTATTTATAATTTTTTGAATGTTTTACTCTATTTCTTAGTGTTTAAATATTTAGTAGTAAATTTAGTAAAAAAAATTTATACTTACACAAAAAAATTTTTTTTAGTGTTTAAATATTTTGAAGTTAATTTTTGTTCAGGAACCTAGGTAATTACTATTTTATGCTGAAAAATAACTCAAACATGTTAAATATTTTCGTATGACAAAATGATTTTGGTATTACGTATGTATGAGAATTTCGAGGGTTACCCGGGCTCTTAAGGTGACGCCGCGTTAAAGTAAAAAACCGTGTTAGAACTTGGAAACTTGAAAACCGTGTTGGATATGTTTTAGATTGCTTGTTTTCAAGCAATCTAGCCCCCCCAATGCCGCTACTATAAGGGGTCAATGTCAAGAGGCCACATGAGATATTATTAATACGATCTAAATTACATAATATTAGAATTCCCACAACAATATTTGGAGTAGTATCTAAACAAAATGTAATGTGCTCTCCTTTTTCAGACTAAAATATACAAAAATGGAAGCTGTAGTGTTCGACGGTAAGGCCCTCTCCCTGAAGTTCGAGAAGAAGTACCCCATGCCGAAGTTGATCCACGACGATGACGTCATCGTGCGGGTCGAGTACTCCGGCGTGTGCGGCACAGACCTCCACATCATACAGGTAGGATATGGTGGGAGAAGAAATAAGGTGGGACGAAGGACCGCACAGTGTGATAAAAACCTCGATTTTGTTTCACCGCGTTTTTCTTTCAAAATACTATAGTTGATAGCTAATAGCTATATAAACATTAGAGTAAAAGTCCGAGATCGATATTCTTTGTAGTTATTTTTTTAAGGAGTGTCAAAGTTGGCTTTTTTCCGGGTCAAAAATTTGCATAAAAATTAATTAAAAAAAAACTAATCAAGTAACATTAATTTTGTTTTTACCAATTGAACAAGCACTTAATACTTTACTTTTTCTCCAAATTTGGTTAACCTGTAGTTATTCTACAAAGAATATCGATCTCGGAGTTTTACTCTAATGTTTATATAGCTATCAACTATAGTATTTTGAAAGAAAAACGGGGTGAAACAAAATCGAGGTTTTTATCACACTGTGGACCGTAACTATATTATATTAACTTGTCTTGGACAAGGGCTTTATGATCTAAACATTACGTCGGTTCCGTAGGTTCTGTGGGTAACTCAACAAGCCTCCAATCTTCAACGTCTACTCCAGTTTACAAACATAATAAAATATCTAAGTTGATAGGCGGACCCATACGTAGCGAGAAGCCTAGCGAGAATTTCGAGCTGAAAAACTGGCGAGGCAAGTCTACAAACCTTCCAAATGCCTGCCCGCTAAGTCTAGTGACTAAACCAGGGGTTCCCAAACATTTTCAGCCTGCGGCGCACTTACAAGTCAATATTTTGTCACGGCGCGGCGCCCTATCGACCTAGCTGTTACAAAAAGATACATAAATAAACAGCAGGTAAATAACTGCTTTGTATAATTCGTATTATAATATATATTTATGGAAAAATATTGAGGATCGGCTCACGGCGCCCCTCTAGCCTTTCCATGGCGCACCAGGGCGCCGTGGCGCACAGTTTGGGAACCCCTGGACTAAACTTTGATGTAACGCGTTTTATATATTAACTAGACGTTCCGCGCGGCTTCGCCCGTAATAGATATGTTAATATATATAAGTATAGATAAAAGAATAAAATGTATGAATTAAGGCGAAATTACATTTGTGTTCAGATAATAATTCTTAACTTAATAATATTCATAAAGTAAGATACAATACTTTAAATATAATACTACCTTACATTATAAGTCTTTCCTTACAATTCAAAAGGTGGTTTATTATTAATTTAACATAAAAGTTACGGCTTAACATTGGTGTTGTCAAGTCTTCAATTGACAATGGAATTATTATCTGAACACAAATGTAATTTCGCCTTAATTCATACATTTTATTCTTTTATCTATACTTATATATATTAACATATCTATTACCCGCGTAAATGAGATATTTCCCAGACAAAAAATAGCCTATGATACTTCACGTGGCCTTCTTCTTATCTGTGCCAAATAACAGAAAAATTGCTCCAGTCTAGTTCGTGAGATAAGCCCTTTTAAATAATTTCCCCCGTTTTTTCCACATTTTCCTCTATTTCTTCGCTCCTATTAGTTTTAGCGTAATAAAATATATAGCCTTTAGCCTTCCCCGATAAACTTTATTATAGTTTATAATATTAGTATAGATTATTATGTAACCTACCCAAGGATAGAAATCTTTGCTACTTCCTGCATTGTTGGCAATAGTCGTGGGATTCGTGGGTGGCGCGATTTGCTTAGGTACTATCAGCCGACGGCTCATTTAGTAATCTATTTTTAGTTTGTTTATTCTTAGTCCTTGTTAGTCACTCTAAAATAAGGAATTTTCGTCAGGGTGAGTTTCCGGCGCCCAAGGATCGCTCCCTGCCACTGGGTCACGAGTTCAGCGGAGTGGTGCACCAGGTCGGCAAGTCCTCCATCTTCAAGGTTGGACAGAGAGTCGTCGTTGATCCTAACCGGTAAGACATAATACAAACCTTTCTTAGATTGATCATTGAAGTCGTGACATTGGTCGGTTCCTTTATGGTATGTTGCGTCTATAAAACGCAATAAACCTTTGTGTATTGCTTTGCGGGGGTCCGCAAGAACAAACTACAGAGTAGTGCGTCTTTCACCATCACTTGGGAAGGCCCTTGGCCCCATTGAGAGGAGCCTGCAGGCAGCAGGCGTAGGCATAGCCGTGGTGAAGGCTCACGCGTTCTCGCGGCGGCCCCTAGGGCGTGTAGCGCCGAGTTTCTAATGGGTGGAGGCTATGTCCATTATCCACTATCATCTTTTGGGCGCAGCAGAGCCCCCGGAAGACCCCATCCCCCGCAAGATGCTTAAAAGCATTTTCTCGGGGGAAAAAAGGTAGAAATTAGAAAAAAACCATTAAAAAGTCACTCTTATACTGTTATATTCCAGCGCGTGCAGCCTGTGCTCGTTCTGCCGCGCGGGCAACTACCAGTACTGCCTGCGTGCCGGCATCAACAGCACCATCGGCATCTGGCAGGACGGCGGCTGGGCGCAGTACGTTCGCTGTCCGCAGGAACAGGTGTACGAGCTGCCTGACGGGATCACAACTGAACAAGGTATGGTGGTAATACTGCGTTATTTAAATCGGATATAAGGGCATTTATTAGACCTAAGAAGTTCTCGATCAATCATCGTCAAAACCTTGCAAACTTTTACATAGTTTGAAACAATATAGTCACCGATGACCGATGTCCAAAACCAAGAGGCGAATCACAAAAATAAGAAAGGTTGAATCAAGTTTTGTAACTTGAGCCCCTAGTCAAGAGTTTTTCTTTGTCGTTCTTTATAGAATCGCCGATCACAATGTATGGGATTGACATTAGACGTGGCGAACGTCAAATCATTTATCGAATGCTTTATGTCAATTTCATACATTTTGATCGGCGATTCCATAAAGAAGCGATAAAGAAAACGTCTCGTCTGATGAGCCAATCCAGTCGGCAGTCTTGTGATTCAGGCTAGGTATAATCATAGAATTAGAACGTATAAGTATTTTGATATCGTTGGGTATAATATTATGATATATTATCGCAATAATATATATCAACTCCAATACGTTTTTACTTTCGAATTTTGTTGGGCAACTTCAATTTGGCTGCTGACGATGCTTGATAAAGCCGATAGAGCCATAATATATTGTTATCATACCACAAAAGTGATTTTAATTAAGTATCAAGAAGTTCAAATGCTAACAAGATGTGCAGGACTTTCTTTATCTGGAAGGTGAATTTGATAACATTAATGTTAGCTCTGATTACGCTTAGGGTTGCCAGGTCGCTAAACCAAAAAGCCGGACAAAGCAGTCAGCTTGGCCGGACATTTAGTACAAAAAGAGCTGCTATCGTGTACTTAGAATCTAAACTAACAAAATATATAGAAATACTTTCAGCAACTCGTGTACACCGCACAATTTTTCTGTTTTATTAAAACAGTTCAACATCTAATAGCTATACCTACAATTTTACATTTCATTAGGTGTAAAACCGTCTAAAGTGTAAAAGGCCGGATTCCCTTTGATTTTGGCCAGAGACGCAAGAAAAAAGCCTGACTATGTCCGGCTTTATCCGGACGCCTGGCAACCCTAATTACGCCTCCGTGTTCCAGTGGTTTAGAGCGTGGCTTTTGACTCGGAGGTCATGGGTTCGATTCCCGCGTTGGAAACATGTTTTTCCAAGTTTGGTTAGGACAATGCAGACTGATCACGTCAATGCGTCGGATGGGCATGTAAACAGTCGGCCTGCGCCTGATCTCTCGCCAGTCGTGTCGGTCTTCCGTCCCACTGGGTTATGAGAGTAAAAGAATAGAGATTGGAATGCTCTTATGTACTGCGCACACACTTGGGCACTATAAAATTACTCCTGCGTGCCTGGCCTGCTTTCAATGAAACCGGCCACCGTCACCAAAATCGGTATGGGAGTTATTAAGTATTATTAAATTAGCTCTGATTAAGCTGTCTTGGGGCCGGAGTCCGAAAATCTCGGGTAGGTTCTTACTTATTTTTCTTGTATTAAGGTGCAGTGGTTGTTGCAACTACGTAAAATGGGTTTTTTTAAATAATGTTTTTTGTAAAGTAAATGTCATTATTTAAGTATAAAAAAGTACAATTTTAAAATTGAGAAAATTTCCTATACGCAAAGGTATATCAGTACACAATTTGAAAAATTCTGCTCGATAGAAAAAAATCTCAAAGATGACTCTTATAACGCTGTTTTTCATAATTAAATCATTTTATGGCTAAACTACACACTTTCTAGAAAAAACAAAAGATGTAGCACATTTGTCATGACCTAACCTAAACGATTTGATATATTTGATTTGTGTAATACTAAAAACAAAAGGTTTTTTCTCCTATTTTCTATTATCAAGGCACGCGGCGAGCGCGTAAACGCCACTGTACAAGGCGCGCTGATATGAATGTTATTTTAATGTGCTTTACGTCGATATTCGTACTGACAGACATCGACCTGCTAATTTTAGGGACTACTGGGCCTTAAGCAATTATGGTAATGAATAATGTAATTTTCAGCTGGTCTCTGCGAGCCGTACTCGTGTGTGTCGCACGGGTTCGACCGCGCCGCGCCGCTCCCCATCGGCAGCAAGATCCTCATAGTGGGAGCGGGGATCATCGGTATGTGCTAGTTTTGATTGACATAAAAAATACTTTGTATTCATTTTCGAATGTATTTAACACCTTCACTGCAGCAAGTAAAATCTTAAACCTTCGTCTGGTGCGGCGGCGGGCCAAAGTGTGCCCCCAATGATTTTTCCACCAGTGCGGGGTAGGCCTTTCTCGACCCACCAGCACAAGGTTAGATTAAATTACTATAACTTTTGCGAAAACATAATGTAGGTGTACAGTTTTTAGACTGTTGGAATAACCTTGAACCCAACTACTTTGGATTTGATTCGCCCCGGGATCTGCCAAACAGGAAATGAGAAATAAACCAGGGAAAGTGGCGGGCCGATATCGACCCGAACCGCACTAGAAAGTATTTTTAGTTGAGATGGGAAAGACAAAAATAAGGGGATATCGAAAATATATATTTTTATTAATATATTTAAATTCCTGACTTTAAAACACAAAGCCCGTTTTTGTTTGCACATTCTGCAGTATGTTTTATTTTTTAAATTTCTTTTTTGATTCGACACTCCTCGTGGTTTCTCCCAGTTTTTTATATTACCCTGCACAATTTCGCCGTTTAACGCTCATCTCAAGGACATGATTTTTTGTTTCCTGCTATCGTGCGTTGTTAATTTTATAAAATGAATAATTATTGTATTTTAAAAAGATAAAACCAACTTCAAAATCGTACGTAATTGGGAATCAAAATTACCTATTTTAAACACTACTGAACCGATTTTGATGAACAGTATTCTCGAAGTTAAATAGTACCCAGTACAAAAAAAGAATTACTTTAATCGGACTAGTAGTTCCGAAGATGTGCGAACACAAACATAAAAACATACATGAATATGTATGTCACTTTAGAAATTTGTCACATTTGTTCAGATGCTGATAATATAGAGTAAAATATATCAAAACTAGGTAGTTCTGAAAATAATACAAACAATATACAGGTTGAATTGATAACCTTTTTTTGAAGTCGGTTAAAAAACGCGACGTACGTCAGCTACGATTTACGTTAGATTGCACATCACTAACTGGCGAGGGGGACGCTCGGTGCGGTATCGGGTCGCCAACCGCCTGCTTGTACGGCGGGCCGCAATAGGCCCACTGCCGCACTGAGTTGATTTTTGACACTTCCAGTGCGTGGTGGGCCGATAACGACCTGCCATATTTTTTTTATAGGAAAGACCTATAATTAACCGACTTCCAAAAAACGAGGAGGTTATATGTTCGGCTGTGGATATATTTTTTTTTTATTATTTTTTTTATTTTTGTATGTTCAACGATTACTCCGCCGTTTGTGAACCGATTTTCGAAATTTTTCTTGTGTTGTATTAGGTTTCACTCCTATTTGGTACCATGTTCATAAAAGTGGTGACCTGATGATGGGATCCATGAGTAATCGAGGGAACTCCTCGAAATTTATATGGAAACATATGGTGATTTTGGTTTTATGAGAAGTATCCTAAGCATATGCTACCAAAACGCAAGATTTTGCACCGAGGTATACTATGGTTCCAAAGCTACTAAGACAACTCTGGATTCCTTACTAAAAGCATATGCTACTATGCAAATTACATTCATCATCATCATTATCATCATTACCATGTCAGGGTCACCAATGTCACCAAATTCAACCTTATCTCCAGAGCATAAGGCACACATTTGACATTACTTCTAAGAAGTTAAAGCTGCTTCGATAATGTAACATTCTGTCTCACTTCGCCGAGATATTCTGGAAAACAACCTAATTTCAACCTTTTGCATTGCGTTTAGCGTTCATAATACAATAACACTCTCTGCAGTCTCACTTCAATCTGCCAGGGCCGCAGGGCTGTCAAGCGGGCGCGGGCGGCGCGGCGGCACGGGCCGGGTAGGGACTATGTGCGCTGCGTCCGCGTCACGTGCGACAAGTCGAGCGAGTGCCAGTACTATTGAAAGTTGAAACTAGTCCGGTGACCGGCTACTTAGCATGTCACGTCACGTGTTCACTTCGATTTTTTTTAAATGTATTGTTTAAAATTATCTGCAGGCTGCAGCTGATATTATATTTTGTAAGTGTGACTGTAATAAGATACGCAGAATAATATTATACAGGTGTATTATTCTACTTATAGTACGCGATGGTTTACTCTGGTAACTAAAAAGAGTGAAATTATTATTTTTAACAAAAAATTAAAACCGACTTCCAAGGTAAAACAATAATAACATCCTTATAATATGAACTAAAAAGTATTAAATAATTATTCCTATCTAATAGTGCCTTTTTCCGAATTCGGCTAAAACTCAACTATTTCTGTACTCAATCTTCATAATTTTGAAGTCGGTGCCAGTTCCAAAAGTTTCAAATATTCTGTCAGAGAACAGAAGATTCATCTGGTACCGACTTCAAAATGATAAAGATTGAGTACAGAAATAGTTGAGTTTTAGCCGAATTCGGAAAAAGGCACTATTAGATAGGAATAATTATTTTAAACACAATCTCAAATATATATTTGCCTCTGTCGTACCTTTACAAACACCTGAGAGAACATAGTTTTCTTCGTCCGCACCAGCTGAAATTCCGCGGCGGGCCGATTTCGGCCCGCCCCGCAGTGAAGGTTTACTTCTCGGCGCTCGAAATATCGCTACTTAATATTTGTGACAAGTATTAGCGACTGCTCTATAACATCTATCGATAGAGATAAACTACAATAACATGGCGCGCCCCTCCAAAATTCAAAACGTTTGAAGTGCGTTGTCAAAATGTTTGAAGTGCGTTGTCTTGCGCGGTCGGCTAGTGATTAGTTGACCAACAGAAATGAGATTAAGTGAAATGTTACGAGTACTGGTTGATTGGTTGAATACTTACTACATACAAACTCTTTCATATGTATGTGACTACACACATTGAAATAGTAATTTGGAGGGGCGCGCATGTTATCGTAGTTTATCTGTACTCGATTGTGAAAAATTGAGATAAATTAAATAGCGATGGGTTTTTTTATGATTTTGTTGCAGGCAATCTATGGGTAACTACACTACACGTACAGGGACACAGGGACGTCACCGTCTCAGAGATGAACAAGACCAGACTGGATATTGTCAAGAAAATGGGTAAATACTAGGAATTAAAATAATTTTAGTTAATATTATATGCAATTTATTAGATTCGATTTTATTTGCCAGAGCTTAACTTCTTATGTATTTAAATGTCTTTGTCTGTCATGTGAATATTCTAACACTGACCTCCATTATACACACGGTATACCGTATAGATCTACCAGAATCTGATGACAAAAAGCGAGAAAATAAATTGACTAGCTATACCGGGTAATAGGAATAGTGGCGTTTTACCTACCAATAAAACGCATATTAATTTACTTACCTTATTCGAAGCTTATTTAATTGAGATAGGCACTACGTTTCCCGCCATTATATCCATACTATTGACTTCCGGTTGCTCCCACTTTCGTCCCACCATGGTGAAGAGGTAGGGAGAGTTTTAAATAAAAGCGAGCTAACTCGTCTGCCAGTTTATTGCGTCTTAACTCACCAGGCAGAATTTAAACTATAAGCTTCGAATAAGGTAAATAAATTAATATGCGTTTAATTGGTAGGTAAAACGCTACTATTAATTCCCTGTACCGTTATTCGAAGCTTATTTAATTGAGAATTGTTTGTTATCGCCTGGTGGGATCGAAAGATTAAAGAACGTATATTAGACGCCAATGTGAATGATACAAAATTATAATATAAACTTTGTTTATTTTTAACAACCAGTAGTACCAAAGAAAATTACTAACAATAAAAAAATATTAATATCATAATCAATTGCTTTGTAAAGTAATTAATCTATCGCATTAAAAAACCTTGTTACAGACCTATTTGAGGCCGATGCGGGTAGAACTTCTCGTCTATAGAACTTACTGAAAGTATTCTGGGATCGCCAATTTCCCCTAGATAAAATATCGTCTATTGGAAAATTGTTCACCCAATTTTTTGATGCAACTGCTGATCGAATACTTCCCGGCGTAGCAATAAAATTTGTTATTTAATTTTATTTGAACAGAAAAACCGTTAAACTAAAATTGTTTATAAACTTGTAATAAATAAAATTTGTTATTTAATTTTATTTGAACGGAAAAACCGTTAAAGATAAACAAGATTTTTATACTATTTTCATCGCTAGTCATTAAAATATAAAAACAATTGTCATTTTATTAACAGAATTATTTAATTTTATTTGAACGGAAAAACCGTTTAAGAAAATTAAGATGAAAATATTTTATACTATTTTCAGTAATAGTAATTAAAATAAAATTAAAAACAATTATGTTATTAATAACAAAATAAATTATTCAATACTATTATTCATTCTCATAATAAATTTAATTAATATTAAAAGAAGATAACATACCTGTAGATATTTATTTTTAATCCTTGAAAATAATTTGCACTTATACCTGTGTAGAAAAACACTATCGTCTCGGGCGGGAAACAAGACGCCAATGAACTGGCAGACGAGTTAGCTCGCTTTTATAAACTCTCCCTACCTCTTCACCATGGTGGGACGAAAGTGGGAGCAACCGGAAGTCAATAGTATGGATATAATGGCGGGAAACGTAGTGCCTATCTCAATTAAATAAGCTTCGAATAACGGTAAGTACAGGGAATAAATAAAACATTTTCATTCTTTTTTATTCCCTTAGCGGCTTATTTTGTGTGTGAAACATGAAAACCTTAAATGTACAACAAGCAAATATTATTATAGACACGGGCTACAGGCTGGTGACGCCGGACGTGTTGGCCGCCGAGAAACAGCTCTACGACGTCATCATCGACTGCACGGGTCAGTAATCTCTAGTACTATTAGTTTGATATTGATGAAATTCACCACAGAATTGGAAGATGGATACATAATCTATACATATTATAAAATAAAGTCGATTTTTTCCCTCATGTCCCTTTGATCCCTTTAATCTTTAAAACTACGCAACGAATTTTGATGATTCTTTCAGTGTTAGATAGCCCATTTATCGAGGAAGGCTATAGGCTACATTTTATCACGCTAAGACTGATAGGAGCGAAGAAATAGAGGAAAATGTGGAAAAAACGGAGAAAATTATTTGGAAGGGCTAACTTGAACGCGCTAGTCTCAGGAACTACTGGTCCGATTTGAAAAATTCTTTCAGTGTTAGATAGCTCATTTATTGAAGAAGGCTATAGGCTATATTTTATCACGCTAAGACTAATAGAATAATGTGGAAAAAAGGGGGAAAATATTTGAAAGGGCTTATCTCGCGAACTACTGGAGAATTTTTTATGTTATTTGCCACAGATAAGAAGTAGACCACGTGAATGATCATAGGCTATCGATTTTAGTAATTTTTTCAGTGGCTATATATTTTATACCCGTGCGACGTAATTAAGTATATAATATAGACTACAGACTGATGACATAATGGACCATCCATAAAGTACGTCCCACGATAACACGATTTTCATGATTTTTAAACCCAGAGGGGGATATCCCTGGTCACATATTTTGTACACCTCCCTAGTGTGACGTCACAAGGTCCCTAATAGACTAGGTATATTGATCGCGGAAAACCACGGGTTTCACCGCATTTCCATTTGTGCACCCAATATAGGTACTTGCTACTTAATAGTTGCTATTTTTTCGCTGTATGTCGGTGCACACAATGTTTGCAAACAACTTATTGATATTGTCATGTAGGTGTGGGCAAGGTGATGGAGGTCAGCTTCAACTACCTGCGACACGGCGGCAAGTACGTGCTGTTCGGATGCTGCCCGCCCACGCACAAGGCTGAGTGAGTTAGCTTATAAGTTAGCTAATACTTTAAATTTATTGCAAAATAAGAGAAAAGTAATATTTGCATTATTTCTATAAACCACGTCAAACTTACGAACCAAGAAAATCTCGTTACAGCTGGTGAACAATAATAGTACCTACCTCAGTTATGTCTATTTACGCCTGATTTTATCACCTACAGTTAGAGATAAACTACGATAGCATGGCGCGCCCCTCTAAAATTCAAAACGTTTGAAGTGCGTTGTCAAAACGTTTGAAGTGCGTTGTCTTGCGCGGTCGGCTAGTTAAAGGGGTGACACACGTACACGGGTTTTAAGTTCGCGAACTTACTCGGCTCGCGTCGGTGACACACGAGAATCGCTCACACGCGCCGCGAGCCTGGGGGCATGGTAGCCCCCAGGCTCGCGGCTCGCGGCTCACAGCTCTTTGCTGACACACAGGCGATTAAGATCGTCGAGCCATAAGTCCGCGTACTTACTCGCGTGTCTGTCACCCCCTTTATGATTAGTTGACCAACAAATCTTGGTAATAAGTGACATTAAGTAAAATATTACGAGTACTGGTTGATTGGTATAGTGCGTTTCATCGAATAGTTCCTTTGCCGTCATGTTGGCATTCCTGTCTGTCAATAATGTAAACAAGGTTGACGTGCTCTGCGAGTTTTCATAATTTTACTATGATTTCGTGAGAAAATCATGCCGAAAACATTAAAGAGTGGTGAAAGAATGATGGTGCTAAGAGTGAAAGAGTTTTGTGAACGTGAAAAACGTAACTAGGCCCCAATAATTCTATTAAACTCGGGTTGCCGCCATTACGGCTCAGTGAAATAGGGTTACCAGCGTCAGTTTAATCACCCTTAAACACAGTAAAATTTATGAATACACGCAGAGCGTGTCTACCGTGTTTACGTTATTAACAGAGAATGCCAACATGATGGCAAAGGAACTATTTGATGAAACGCACTTCTAGTAACGAAAACTACACACACGCGACGAAGGCGCGGGTAAAAGTTAGTATAATAATATTATCAGGGCGAGCGAAGCGAGCCCTAGTACTTCTCACAACCTGTACATTTTGTGGAACACTTTACGGACAAACTATCACGCCTATTGATTTGTGCTTTAACATAGTATTTACATGTAAATGTGTTATCATCAGTCAGTGAAGGTGTGATGACGCGAGCCCTCACAAAGCTCCGCTTTTAGCTAGTAAATGCGAAAGTGACTTTGCTGGTTACGCCTTCACACATAAAGTACGAAGCGGATCACCATAAAACTTTCATAGGTACACGTTGTCTGGAACTCTGGAGTATGGAGAAGGACATAGGGTACCTTTTATCCCGGGAAAAAGAACGGTCCCCGAGGGATAGACGTTAACGTAGGCAGAGCCGCGGGCGAAATCTGTTAGAATTATGTACAATTTTCTTTAAGTGCATTTTGAGAAATGAGATAACATATTATCATTTATCTCCCCTAATTTAAGGTAGCACAGTAAGGGTAATGTGGCAATATTAATTTGCATTAGTGCCAACATGACGGCAAAGGAACTATTTGATGAAACGCACTATACAACTACATACAAACTCTTTCATAAGGATGTGACTACACACATTGAAACAGTAATTTGAAGGGGCGCGCCATGTTATCGTACTTTATCTCTACCTCCTAAACTGATAGAATTTTAAATTAAGAGTCTCGTTAGTTCCAAATTGAGCCGCAGCACGTTCGTGCGCTAGTATATCTGTCAGGAGTGGGAAAAACCTACAGTATATAATACTATAAGTCTATGGGAAAAACCGTTGAGATCGAATTAGTTCCAAATTGAGCTGCAGCACGGTGTTGCGCTATAGGTCCGGTCGATATAATATGTCAGAAAGTGCAAAAGCTGTTAAGATCGAGTTGATTCTTTTTTTTTTTATTGCTTTTATATGATCAGAAACATCGCAGCTAGACAACGCACACAATCACAACACAGTATAAACGGCCTCTTGAATAAATAACATCGTATTGACTAAGCATGCTCCTGTAATTAACTGCTAAAATCCGAGTTCATATGATCTATGGCAGTGAGTTTCCTAGTGAGCTCCGCACGCTGGGATGGACTCAATTCCTGAAAAGAACATGATTTAGATTTAGAAGTACATGTTTTAGATATGAACTTGACTTGTCACGCTGCCGCGTACCTAGATTGCTTTAACTAGGTTAAAATTGAGCCGCAGCACGGTGTTGCGCTATAGGTCCGGTCGATATAATATGTCAGAAAGTGCAAAAGCTGTTAAGATCGAGTTGATTCGATTCTCGATTTGATTCTGAATCTGTCGGGAGTAAGGCAGCTGGACACTCGGACACTATATCCTTCGATCGCGGATTCTTGGAAATATATTGTTAGGTTAGGTCTTATGGGGGTTAATAGGTTATTGTAAGATTACTTTGCCTTATCACCTTGCGTTGTTTCAGAGTGAATCCGTTCCAAATATACGACAAAGAGCTGACAATAATCGGTGTGAAGATCAACCCCTTCAGCTTCCCAAAGGCCATCGGCCTGCTGCAGGCCATGGGCGACAGGTGATGATGATTGTTACAACTTTGATGTACTATCAGAGAAGTTGCAGATGGCGGACCTAAGTAATATGGTCGCATTAAGTCAAACCCATCACAGCTTGAATTGACATAAGCCGACCAAATGACGTAGGTCCGTCAACTGCCTAGGAATCAATTTCCTCGATGGTACCCAACAAGAAAAATTCTAGCAAAGATATGACTATCAACGTCAAAACTCGAAACATATCGTAATATTTGTATTTGCAGGTACGTAAACTACGAGAAGTTAGGTGTCAAAACCTATCCGCTGTCGGCCTACGAGGAGGCTCTGAAGGAGCTGAAGGCTGGTACCATCTCGAAGGCGATATTCAAAATTGAACATTAACTTATTAAAAATGTTTATTGTTACCTACTACAAGTTTTATTTCCCTAAAATTACGCTGTCATTTCGATACCATATACACGAGTAGTTTAAACGAACAAAACAATAATTATTATGTTCAAGTACTAGCGCTTTAGAGATAGCAGAGAAGTAGGATACAGAAAAAAATCTCTGAGAGTCCCATTTCATTTATTTAAAATATATATAACTAATATTTCAATATACATTATTGTTTACATTTTGTGTACTTATTACATTTTTTTACAAAAAATATACAAAACTGTCTTGTATTTTCTGATATACTTTGCATAAACTTTAGAACCATAGACACTAGAATTGGACCGCGCAAAGAAATCATGGAAGGTAGATATTAGTCTATAAATAGGACTTAATTCTATGCCAAAACCAAATTTTAATTACCTATGTTATAATAAATAATTTATTTTAAATTCCCAACCAGAGATAACAATTATTATTAACAACTTGACGGTATATTTTTTTCATTTTTCATAACAAATTTTAATGTCTATGGTTAGAGCAAGCAAAATCATAGACAATAGGGCTAGAGCACTAAATATACAATTTGTACACTTAGTAGAAAATAATTGCATCGCAAAATATTAAGAGTGATTGATCAATTGAAATGATCAGTGGGCAACGATTATAAAATATAACGTTAAATATACTTAACTTAAAAACACGACAGAGAAATATGCACAAAGATCTTCAGTTATTTTGTTTATGGTCAACATGTATATTCTACAGGTCAGTTAGCAAGTTTCGCAGATAAACAAAAAAATAGCAACAAATGCAGTAGACTGAGCAAACATTCAAAAATCTAATGCATATTAGGTACTAACACTTATCTAATATTATATTTGGTTGTTTGTGTCACAGATGATTATTATTTAAAACGATATGGATTCTTAAGCAGTGAGTTGCTGTTAAACTTGTGACATTCTGAAGTTGTTTAATATTTAGATATACATAATTATTTTCAATTTTTGAATATATAATTTAAATATTATTTTAGCCCCTATAAACTTATAATAAACATAAATATCATAAGTATTATTGCATCCATGAAAAGCAGTCTTCGTTTATTAGAGCAATTTAAATTTCCGTAACAGTAAGTATTATAATAAAACAATATTAATTTATTTAAATTTTTTCATGAAGTTTAAACTATAAATATTATTACTTTTTACCTGAACCCATCAAAGTGTAAATTAATAAATAATATTTGAATTGTATATAATTTAGACTAACAAATGAAACAATAAATTGTGATACAGGTCAGTTAACAAGAGCTGGCACGATCAACACATTTAAACATTGCGCTTGTGTAGTGTCTGTGAATAAGCGCGTGGCGTGACGTCGTACTGCATACGCATCATAACAAGTCGGCCCGTCTCTCTCGCGCACGGTCTATCTTATGAGCGTGAAGGGGACATTTATTGTTTTTCTTATGCTACTGTTTCGGTTTCGGTTTAAGTCGGTAACGTGTGATCGGCGAGCGGCTAGCGTTCGGAACCGTGCGATAATTATCGTGCACATACGATAATTTTGTGCGTACGTACGATGTACGACAGCATATTATCATCGTACGCAGATTAAACGATAATTTTTATCATGATGCAAACATATTATATTTTTAAACATACTGTATAGTGAAATTGCATAAGTGACAGCACTGTGAACGTGCCAGCTTTAGTTAACTGATCTATAGCATGGCCCAATAAAAGAGGAATGTATAAATAAAGCAATGACGTCACACGTCACCAAAAATCAAAATATATTCACAACAATCGGCGTAGCGAGCTTTCTCAAAGCTTCTTTGCTATAATAAAATTTAAATGTGTAAAAACATTTCTAGTATTTCCTTTGATAATCATGTAAACCATACTTTGGTAAAGTCTCATGATTAATAGTTTATAGAAATTCATGTTTCTATAGTTTAATGTCGATTGCTTTTATATGATCAGAAACATCGCAGCTAGACAACGCACACAATCACAACACAGTATAAACGGCCTCTTGAATAAATAACATCGTATTGACTAAGCATGCTCCTGTAATTAACTGCTAAAATCCGAGTTCATATCTATGGCAGTGAGTTTCCTAGTGAGCTCCGCACGCTGGGATGGACTCAATTCCTGAAAAGAACATGATTTAGATTTAGAAGTACATGTTTTAGATATGAACTTGACTTGTCACGCTGCCGCGTACCTAGATTGCTTTAAGTAGGTTAAAATGTGTCGGATTAAAGTTACTTTGGGAAAATAAAAAAGTATTCTAGAAAAAAAATCGAAAGTGTTTCAAACTATGGAGAATGTATTAATTTGACGCAAGAATAGCATGATTAAAATTAGGCTGTAATGTTTAAAGCTAAAAATCTAGCCTTACTGTTGTATATAATATATCTGCAGAGAAGTCGATTCGTAGGCAGATAGGGGGACCCCTACGTAATTTGGTCACGCCACGTCAAACCAATAGGAGGGGAGGGGAAGGTGCTAATTGTGTAGTCACTCGAGCGTCATGGAGACCTAGTCGGTTTTTTACATTAGGTAAAGCTGATAAAAAATAATAAGAGCGTTTTTTATTTTAGCGGTGGGTTCAGAAACTGCAGCCATTTTAAAGTTTTGAAAAAGAAAATATATTCAGAAAATTGCTGATTTAGGTAAATTATAAATGTATTATAGACAACAAGGACTAAATCATATAGTTTAGTTCAAAATAAAATATCTGCGAAGCTTAGTTAGGAAAATATGAAGCTTTATTTTTTTATATTTTAAAATGTCCCTACATTCTTACCTGACCTTTGAATCGTCAATGCTTTACATGGAAGCTTCTTTGGGGTATACTAAACATTCCCTATCTTAATCTGACAGATTCGATGACATTTCAATATTTAAAAAAAATTTAACCCCCACGTGAGAAATTTGATTTCTATATCATGATAACTAGACACATGTCGGAAGCCTATACAAGCTTAATCTGACACGCTCGAGCAAGTCGACAGATCACAATTAACATTGCTAGGCTACCGTTTTTTGCTCACTAGATGGCGCAACTGTCGACTAAGGTCCGAAATATAGCTATTAAAGTCGACGTTATAATAATCTAGAATCCTATTTATTGAGTTAATTATATTTAAATAATAACTCCTTTACTTTTGCTAATTTTTTTAACAACCGAATATTTTTTAATACGATTATTATTTATTTTCTTAATTTCGCCCACAAAGCATTTATATTGATCGCTAAATAATACTTTTTGGGATAATTTTACGGATGAGATCGCTCTTCAACAGGTAAATTGCATAAATAATAATTTATGTCACGAAAACCTCTAAAACTAGTACAAAATAGACGTTTTTGGACCTCGCGCGACACTAGCGCCTCTAGCGGAAATTCACGCGGTAGCCCCCATTGATATGATACGACCAAATGAATTGTCGTTGTTGTTGTCAACTGCCTATGAATCAATTTTCTCGATGGTACAAGACGGGGCTAGCATATTGCACAAGATAAGTCTAGCCTAGCTCGAGACGAGGCTAGCACAATTCATAATCCATACTAATATTAAAAGTGCGAAAGTATGTCTTTCTGTTACCTCTTCACGCTTGAACCACTGAACCGATTTAAAGGTATGTAGATACTTTGAATCTCGGGAAAGGACAATATGGATGTTGTTTCGGGGAAATATACAGTTCTGGACCTTGATTCACAATGCGTAATTCGACTCGGAAACTTCATCGCGCGACATCCAATAAACGCTCGCCACGCTCGGCATTGACCAATGACCGCGCGGTAAAGTTTCCGAATCCGTGTCGTACGGGAATCGTGAATCGCCCTGCTGATAAATGAGTTTCAGTGCAGTGGAGTTTCTAGCGTCATTTCGTACAGCATAAAATAAGGTAATGGAGGCTAGTACTGACCATGACGAGACGGTTGATGGAGTCTAACAACGCGTCGTCGCGGATGGCGCGCAGGTTCCGCTCCAGCACGGACTCCGCGTCGCCCTCCTGCGCCTCCAGCCACCGGCACACGGCCTCGTTGTCGTGCTCCCACTGGTGAGACTGGTAAAAAAGGATAATTAATTTATTCGTTCGATAGCAAAAACACTTGCATCAGTTTTTAAGTTAATATCAGAAACATACTCATACTACGTAAGTTATTTTTTTAACCCACCAATCCCTAAGCGACAGCCGGCTGCCGCATAACAATTGAAAATCTATTTTCTGCGATATCCACAATGGATGTGTTAATGTCTCCTCTGAAAAAGAGGTCATAGTGGCCCGGTTGTTGGCCAGATTTTTGGCCTTGGCTTTTGATACTTGATACTGATAATCGAGACCGAGATTTCAGTCGAGCCTTAGTTCTTAATCGAGCCAAATAAGGCTAGTTCGCATTAGGCCAGTATTTTAGTTTAGTACCGAGTATTTTAGTAGCTAAAATTCTCGCTTCTGCCCTAAAATCGTTCGCACTTTGTTCGAGTACAGTTCACAAGTGAGTGATGTTTTGTAAGATGAACAGCTTACAGCGCAATAAAGTATAAATTTTCTAAACGTAATCACGCTTACAAGGTGTATTTTTTTCTTTGTATTTTCACAGAGAACTCTTATTGCATTTTAAATATTGTCACCTTGCACATTTTTTTCTGGAATTAATAAAGTTCTCATATTTTTTATTTCATTTAAAAATTTTCCCGCCTGTCATGACTTTCTTGACTAAACTGATGTTAATCTTAACGGCGATTTTAGAAGAGGTAGATGAGGAAAGTGAAAAGAAAGAGGTAGATGATCAATAAAAAGAAGCTAAAGTGTGATCAATAAAAAGAAGCATGGATAGGCACGAAAATGGATCGACAGAAGGGATAAACTAGGAGCTACTATGTCTTCTGAAGGAATTAGCATTGGAAGATTAGTGCGAACTAGCCTTTAGCCTTCGAAGTGCTGTGGACATCATATTTTACCTGTTGTTCAAGATAGGCTTATTTACAATTTTTTTTAATAATATAAGAAGGTTGGTTTGGCATTTTAAGAATAAACTGTTTGGCTGTAAGGGCTATAACTCACCGGGAGGCCACCGCGACGTAGCCAGCGACGTTACCATGGCAACGTCCAAGCAACGTCTGGCGTCTCTACGTCGCCGCAAGGCGCTGTTTTTCTTAAAGTTAAGTTTAAAAACAGTGCTTTGCAGCGACATAGAGGTGACATGATATGGTAATGTCACTGGCTACGTCGCGATGGCGTCCCGGTGAGTTATAGGCTATAGCTCTAATACACATCGAGACTGAAATCTTTAACCAAACATACCTGCGTCTCGCCGCGGTCCTCGGTGAACCAGCGACGTAAGGTAGCGGCGGCGGCGCGCTGGTCGGTAGCGGGCCCGCTGGCGGCCTGCACGCGCCGCTCCTGCGCGTTCTGACGCAGCAAACGCCGCAGTCGCCAGTGGAGGATGCGCCGGGATTCGCGCCACGGGACGATGTCCTGTGTAGTAAATAATATAAAGTAGATGGCCCGCCCCTCCAAAATTAAAAACATTTGAAGTGCGTTGTCTTGCGCGGTCGGTTAGTTATGATTAGTTGACCAACAAATCTTGGTAATAAGTGACATTAAATGAAATATTATGAGTACTGGTTGATTGGTTGAATACTTACTACATACAAACTCTTTGTTGGATGTGACTACACACACATTGAAACAGTAATTTGGAGGGGCACGCCATGTTGTCGTAGTTTATCTCTAACGTCAATAATATAGCACAGAATCAGAGTTTTGGACATTGCATAATATGCCGCGTGCCGCCGCACCAAATGGAAAAGACTTACACAGGACAGAGAGAAATATCAAGCTCTAGACAAAACAATCTCGAAAACGGAGTCGATAAATGATTTATATTCCTTTGTATTGTAGTTTATAAGATTGTTAAATAAAAATGTATTATTATTATTATTATATGCGCTAGAGGGTAGTTTTCAAAAACTGTCATAAGTCTTAGCATGGTCACCATAGGTACGGTTTTTTTCCACACCGACAAAGGAATTCCGCCATTTTGTCACTAAACTTTCTCAGTATGTCCATTCTTACCTGTTTCTAATATTGTCATGCTAAGCCTGCAGGCGGTAGCCCTAAAGTACCCCGCAAACGATCAAATTTGTTTGACAAACATGTTTGATGTAATTTACGTTTTCATCAAACAGCAGGGCAGACGAACAAACGTGCATCAAACAAGTTTGAAGTTTATCAAACAATTAGCTAGGATCGGTTTGAGATCATGAGATCTTGTTTGACAAATACAGCGGAACACGTTCAAACACGTTTGTCAAACGCTACGTCAATGCAAATTTTCTTCAAACAGGTCAAACACGTAGTTTGTTTGACAAACGCTTCAAACAAAGCTGTACACTATCAAACTGTTTGACAAACACGTAAAATTTGACAAACAATTTGATCGTTTGCGAGGTATGTACTTTAAGTACCAATAAGGTCTTTAAAATGTCAGTTGATACGTCGCAGTTCGCACAACTGTCATATGTCACGAATTACAAAACATATTATATTGCTATGCTGTTGTATGGTTAAAGTGATTTGAAACAAAACACATAATGGAGAAAAGAGGAAAAGATGATTTGTTTTACTTACAAATATGCAACCCTTTTCTAACATTCTCTCGGCAGTGTCGTGTAACTCCACAAACTGGACGGCGATCTGTAAGAATAAGCGTAAATTATAATAAGAATAAGTGTAAGGGAGATCGCAGACGGCAGACTTTTTGTGTGATCGAGTCTGCGGCGCACATACATTCTGCAGGGTCGATCGTGCCCGTAACTTTGCCTAAGCGGTGAGTGGAGCACCATGGGGTTTTAGTGGGTAGTTCCTCGGAGAGTCCCACATACCCCGACCGATGTCCCCAATCCGCCGTGGATGCGTAATGAATTTCCCCATGTAAAAAAAAGGGCGCGGCCATGCAGAATGTATGTGCGCCGCAGACTCGATCACACAAAAAGTCTGCCGCCTGTGATCTCCCTAAATCGCATAGCAGCATAAAAAATATAATAAACTCATTTCAATTAAAACTTTATAATTAGTTTTATGTTTCTAATATAACTGTACTCTTACTGTAATTTCTGCAAGCTGTAAGTTTTCCGAATAAAATTCTTAAATAAATAAAAATATTATATAATAATGTTTACCTGGTGATATATCGGCGATAGTTCCTTTTCCCTCGCTTTGATACTCTTGTCTAGGGTAAGCAGTTCGATGTCTAATTCACGCACTTTACTCTCGGCTATAACAACACATAAATAATTTAATATTTGTTCATTAATCCTTCGATCGTGGATTCTTGGAAATCTATTGTTATTCTATTGTTGTCGCGGTCACCGGTGTCCTTATGGGGCTTGATTGGTAAAATCGTAGTCTGTATCATTTTATAAAATATAGTACTTACATAGGAATGGAGGTTGTGGGATAATATACGTGGAGGCCGAAAAGAAAGATGTTCCGATCGAGCGAGGTGGTATGCTCAGTCAGGCCGGAGCCCACGTGATACATTTCAGGTGTCGTTAATATACCGACGCACTTAGGCCTGTATTTTTGGTCAGTACTTAAGATGCGATCCGGTCTCAAGACGCGGTTCGGCTCTGTGATTGGTCCAAATTTTGACAGCCAACCAATCACAGAGCCTGAACCGTGGCTTGAGACCGAGATGCATCTTGAGTACTAACCAAAAATACGGGCCTTAGAAAACTCGAAGTTTTCTAAGGCCCGTACCTTAGAAAACTTCGATAGCGCGATGCAGGAATGTTAGGCTAATTGTGGGTAGGTGCCGCCACCACAAGATCGGAGGTCGAAACTTGAAGTCTTGTCGCTTGAGACGCCAGTACCAAATACTTTAAATATGAATATAATGCAAATATTTACCTTGTCTACCTTCTTCTGTCTTGACGAGCACGTCATCTATCGACCCTCTCCTATCCAAGTTCTTCGAAAGCTCCTTGATCTGTTCCTTTAATTCTGTAATACAGAGAGGTAAGTTAGTATATGAATAAGCCAACAGTCAGTTAACAAATTGGTTAATTATCTTGTATGAAGTTTCATATTAAAAGAGAAACAGCGCAAAAAGATATCTTGGCGCGTGGTCAAAATTAGAACTAACAAAGCCATCCTGTATATTTTGCATTTAGATGACACTTTATGTAACAAAAATAAATGATAATATTTTAGAAGTGTATATGTGTTCCTTAACATATATAATTGACTGTGAAATTAGCTGAATAAGTTAATATACGAGAGCGGAACAGCCATAACTAACCGTTGACCCTCGCGCTGAGCCGCAGCAGCTCGGGGTCTAGTCGGTGCATGGTCTTGAGTATGTCGCGCTGCTTGTACTTCACCTCCACAGCACCCTCCGCCTCCAGGATACCACCTCTGTAAACACAAGAATTGATGTACGGAATATTCTCTTCATACTGAAGCACATAGATATTTTTGGACTCAACACAAAAAAAAAAATACAAAAATATATAATTCAAAAATGGTCATTGGTGGAGTGTACGTATATAACGGCGTTCTTTCACTGGTACACGAATATATTTCTATCGCATTTACTAACGTATTCGATATGAATCTACATTCTACACTAAGGGACTATAGATTAAACATGGCTCAATCAATATTTATTTACTGCTACGTAAATAAGTGGAATTCAAATTACTACTATATTATTATAAAACGTTGTTTCACGTTTCTACTATCAGAGAAGTTTATTAACAAGCAGATGCCAGACCTATGTAACTTGTAACCGACAGGTCACAACTAAGGGCTAAGTACCACAACAACATTACGACCACACCACGTGGTCGGCCGTATACTTTGTATTGAAAATGAATAGGACCATTCACACTTACCACATATTGCAGTCGTTATCAACCGCGTGTGTGATACAGATGACCACATTTTGTCGCGACGGTGTGGTGTGGTTTTGGCACGCGTGGGTCAACCCTTACATTGAATTAACATAGCCAAATGACGTAGATCTGCCATTAGTTCATCCACTTCATCGAAAGAAATTGATTCCTAGGCAGTATACGGACCTAAGTAATTTGGTCGCGTTACGTCAAACCCATCCGACTGATCACAGCTAACATTGAATTAAAATAACCAACCAAATGACGTAGGTCCGTAAACTGCCTAGGAATCAATTTCCTCGATGGTACATTACGTGGCAATCGACGGGAGAAACTTACCTGGCGTCATTATCGGCGTACATCTCCATGCGCAGGTTGTTGACGCTGGGGTCAACGACCGCCCACGCGCCGCCGCGCAGCTCGCCGCCGGGCGGGATGTACACGAGCACGGGCGCGGTCGCGCCGCGCAGCGCTCGGACTATCTCCGCACCGAACTTCAGGATTTGTTCGTACATGTCTGTGGACAAGAGAGTGCTTAGTACCTGTCCAGATGAGGCGTTTTACGCATTTTGCATCCATATACCGCGTTTTACGCGCGTTTTTATGCTACAAACATGGACTCGAAATTATCACCCTCCAATCAAATACTCGTGCGTAGTTCTGGACGCTGCAATGGCACCCAAGTTTGACTCAAGTATCTCGACTCGCGCGTTTTACGGGCGAGTCGAGAGCCCCGCTCATTGCAAGCGTTTTACGCGCAAGTAAGAAAACGCGCATAGGCATCTGGACGCATCATGCTTACACTTAATAATATATTTTGATGCAATTTAAATGTATTACACGACCGGTTTCGACAAATAATATCAGGTGGAATAAGCGCGTGAAAAGTGTATATTTTTTACTGTGAAACATGAATTTCCACCAAGAAGTTACAGTACATTCAATATCATATAATAACAGAAACTTTCTTTTTTACAGAAGTTTCGAGCGTGTCGACGCAGAAAATAGGTTACCTAACTTCGCCAAATGATTTTCAATTTTAAAGTGAAGTAATACTAATATTATAAATCTAAAATTGTCTGTCTGATACCTTTGCTACCGTATCTATGGCGCGACTTGAACCGCTTAAATTATTTGATGGCAAAACCATAAGCAAAAATTACCTAGGAATATTATGAAATATACTCGCTTACCTTTCTGCCCGCCGCTGAATCCTCGCCAGTTAGCGAATATGATAATCGGCAGATTCTCGCGGGAGAAGTCGTGAATGGCCTGTGACGTTTTGTACGCGGAATCCGGGAACCATACCTGTTGACACATATGCAGTTTAGAATCACTCGGCACCTATCTTCTCAATATTATGATGATGTTGACAACTGATGATTCATTATTAAAAAAATCTTATCATACTTATGCCAAGTACTCACATACGGTTTTACTCGACAGTTTTACTCCAAATCGAGCAAAAACCACAGTGTGGACCGCAAAACTCACAGCTCGAAAGCTTGCATCGGACCGGCTCGATGTTTCCTTCGAACTTACTCGACGCGAGCCGTCGAGCTTTACTCAAGCGTGTGGCAATTTTGAGCGGCGCGAGTCCACCTTCTATTTTTGAACAGACATATTCTTTTGGCTCGAACGGCTCGGTGAATACTGAACGGCGAGCTTCTATATTTATACATATTATAAAACAAAGTCGCTTTTTTCCCTCATGTCCCTTTGTTCCCTTTAATCTTTAAAACTACGCAACGGATTTTGATGATTCTTTCAGTGTTAGATAGCCCATTTATCGAGGAAGGCTATAGGCTATATTTTATCACGCTAGACTAATAGGAGCGAAGAAATAGAGGAAAATGTGAAAAAAAAACGGAGAAAATTATTTGAAAGGGCTAACTTGAACGCGTTAATCTCAGGAACTACTGGTCCGATTTCAAAAATTCTTTCAGTGTTAAATAGCCCATTAATTATTGAGGAAGGCTACAGGCTATATTTTATCACGCTAAGACTAATAGGAGAATGTGGAAAAAACGGAGGAAATTATTTGAAAGGGCTTATCTCGCGAACTACTGGAGCAATTTTTATGTTATTTGGCACAGATAAGAAGTAAACCACGTGACGGATCATAGGCTATCGATTTTAATCATTTTTTCAGTGGAGCTGCTATATATTTTATACCCGTGCGACGCCAGGGCGGGTCGCTAGTATTAGATAGAGTAATGCTGAATGTGTGGACGAAAGCCCAAGCCGCGGGTTTTGCTCGACGTGTGTTCGATCGAGTAAAACCGGCGCATGTGAGTACTTAGCATTACACAGGATTCTTGTTATCAATTGACATTTCAAACATGTAAACAGGTAAGTGCATAATATAGCAATTCGTATCGTTATCGGTATTAAAAATCTGTCATTACTATCCGGTCCGTACACTTTTACGTACACGTCAACGTAAGCGTGCGTGCAAGTTGCGTATACGCATGCGTACCTGTCCCGCCTGCTGTACGGTCTTGCTCTCGGAGTCAAGGTTGGCGGGGTCGGCGGGTAACGTCAGCTCCACTGTACGTGTCTCCACGGCGATCACACCCACAGGTATACCGCCTAGCCGAGCCCGACCTGTATAAATGATAGCAAATGTTTTATAAAATGATCTGTATTGTAACCATTCATATGATTAGAACGATAGCAGAGAGAGCCAATCCACACGGAGCGTTGCGTTATTTTACATACAAATAACCAAGGTATTCACACGGCGCACTGCGTCGTCGCAACGCTCACATGACGGACAGCAGCCCCCGAGAAGAAGCGGGAGGGTGTTGACTGCTTTGTAATCAAACACTACGACGACGCAGCGCCCGTGTGGCCGGCTATGCGTCAAACGGCAGCGCTGCGTCGACGCAACGCGCCGTGTGGACTGGCTCTCACGCACTAAAATATTGCTATCACGCGTCTATGGAAACAAGATAGCAATATATTCGTAAGTGAGTGAAAGTGATAGTAGCGGCCACAATTTAGCAAGCTTGTATCTAACCTGTGACGACAGTCTGCGCCCAAGGCTGCATGATCTCATCGAAGGAGCCGAAGTCAAAGAATCCTGCGCGTGCGCCGTCACCCGTGAGCAGCAGGCGCGGGTCGTAGGGTCCTCGCGGGGGACACCATTGTACAGGACGGTCGATGGGATCCACACTACGCATTAGCGGCACCATGCTCATTTTATCCTGTTGAAAACGATTTGATATTGCTATGGCTGCCATACATGCTACGGTGTACAGCTCCACCTGTGCAGGTATGTCTTTGCAGGTAGACCGGAATGTGTGCGGGAATATGCTCAGGCGACAGGCTTAAAATCAAAAATCCATTCTTCCGAGTAACACCTGCACAGGCGTACCACCACAGTGCACAGGTGACTGTTCCGGTAGACCGTAGCGCGTATGGCTTACATTACTAAACTGAAATTAGTAGCATCAGCAGCAGAATATCCTTAACTTTTAAAATAGGAACTACCTTATTTAATAAAAATTGTGTAAAATATAAGCTGCTACAACAAAACTTTATCAGTCAACATTTCTGTGTTGGTTTATAACACATGCATATTTGAACAGGTAAAAACTCCAGTAAAAGAGACTTGACAGTTATATCTGTGTATCTTAATAGCCGTTATTATGAAGAAAGTTATAGAAATGATACTGTACCTTGGGCACATACGACAGCCACTTCAGTGCAGTCGCCACAGCCTGTAAATCGGTCGGTACTACAGCGTGCGACACGCCATTGTTGTGCATAATCTGTACGCCACCGAGCTGATTGTTGGACGCGTATACCGCGCGACCGAGCACCTTGTTCAACGCCATGTACCCTGTGAGGATGATGTAGGAGGACTCCACTTGGATCACACGGTGCCCGAGACTGTAGGAGAGAGAAGGAGGATGTCATTAGAATAGTAGACAAAGAATTTTTATGTATCTAGATTTTGGTCTTGAATTATGCTATTAATGATCTATTTACTATCTCCTTCTCTCTGAATGATGTTAAGAAAATACTGTCAAACAGTTTATATGAGAAAACAACAGTTATAGTATGGTCACGAAGCACGCAGATATTTGTTTATTGACCTATCACTATTCTTATCAGTTATCACTATCTCTATCGCACTGCTATTGAGTGCCTGTAGAAATATTCGTTTTTAAAAGTGACAAGCAACGCCCATAATTCGCCTTCTTTTAAAAGGTCACTAAGTTCGTAATTATTACGAACTTAGTGACCTTTTAAAAGAAGGTAACGCGAGTTGAAGAACACGATAACCGATATTTTGTTATATACGGACATTCATTTCCTTGTTATATAAGGACATAACATTTAAACAGTTTTTTTTTTTTTTTATTGAAATCATTTTTCCGGTCCTAAAGCCTCCATTTATGTAAAATAAAACGGAATTTTTTTCCTGTTAATTATTGTGTTCTTCCACTCACGCGTTTATTTGCGATTAAACATTAAAGATTATCAAGCAATATGTGCGAGGGAGATAGCAACGACTACTGAAGTACCGACCGTAGGATGTAAGCGCCGATGCCGATGGCGCGACACGTGCACACGGAGATTGTGACGATGTCTTCGTACGCCTGCGCCGTCTCGCCCGCGATGAGGCCGGCGTCGCGTAAACACTCCACGCCGATACCGTCGTCTTTGCCTGCACAGTTGAGTGTAATGTAAAACGATATAGATCGGCAAGGAGATCTAATAAACCTATAAGATCTCTTATTAACAGCTTGTATGTCACCGTGGATCGTTTAGAGGTCATTCTGGAGATTATGAGTTATTCCCGTATCGGATTTATTATACAATATCCACATTCGATTACAATAATGCAGGCTGACCAAGTGATCGACTGGCAAGAAAGATTAAGCGTCAGTCGAGTCATTTGTGCTACTGGGTGCTCTTGTGTCCTACGCAAACACTTTGACGCTATAAGCTCTACGTGGCTATTGGCTGGTCAGTGGTCAGGTTTTAACGAAACAAGCCACCAACATTAACATCAGTGTAGTAGGTATTGCCTGTTACTATAATATTTATTTTAGTATATATAATTTTTTACTATAATATATATTTATTTAAACACTGACCTATAATATCCGTAATGCGGTATCTGGACTCGCCCTCGTCCTCAATGAGCTCGGCCTTGACGGAGCCGAGCGGGCCGAGTCGCGAGTACGCCTCGGGCGTGAGGTACAGGTAGCTGAAGCCGCGATCCGGACGCTCCGCCTCCACCCACGCCGCACGGAACTCCGCCTTTACCTCCTCAGCTAGGCCGATACGGGCGCCGGAGTTAACGCCGATGTATAGCTACAAACATGATGAATATATTGAAATTTGAAACGGACAGACAGACGGATAATTAATTAAATATACGAGAATTCCCGCCATTTTTATGGAACCTTTATATTTGCGCTGATTTTTATAAAAGCTCACTACTGGTGGCTATAATGCCACTATTTTAAATGTCACGTATTAAGCTGATCGCACATTTGTCAGCACCGCACGCCAGTTCGCGCCAAACGCACCGCATATTATACGAAATGCGGCGCGTATTGTGCGGACGAATGTGAGGTTTTACATAATTTCATACAACGTATTCTAAAATGCGGAGCGTTCGGCGCGTGCGTGCTGATAAATGTGCGATCATCTTTAACCGAAGAAATAAAAGATTACACTGACACATAATTAAGGGAGATTTTTGTTTATAAAAACATTTACCTCAAAATTTCTTGAAACAGAGATTAATAGGTATATTATTAAGATATCATCACTTTTTTATTCCGTAACATAATGTAGTTCATATTATATTACAACATATTGATTTTTTAATTATGTATTTTTTCAATTTACACAATAGAAATTCTACAAAAAACTACTCACCCTGGGAATCTTCCTATGTCTGGCGTGTTCGGACGCTCTGTAGTACAGCCAGTCCTCCTGCGGGCCGAATGATCCAGTATAGAGCGTCAGGTCGTTAGCTATGAGGACAATCTCACGGCCGTTGGGGCACTCAGGTGTGTAGAGCATTAGTCTCCATGCGACCATGCCGACTGTGTTTTGTCCTGGCAGCCGTGTGACTTCCACTAGACGTCGCTCGCCGTCGGTTTCGACTACTAACTCGACGGAGCTCATCACGTTGTCTGGCATTGGACCTGGATATATAAAATTTGAAAGTGAAACGAAGAAAGTGTTGTTAAGTTTGCATCAGCTATAACGATATGTTATTGTCCTTTTTTTCATATTCGGGATGTTGTCTTGCTGATATTGCTGAACAATCTTCGAATCATTTTTTTCATGATAATTAATACGTAACATAATATTTACTAAAAACTCTTTTAGCCCTGTTTTAAGCCCTGTGCTAAGTGTGATAGCCGATATTTAAGAAACATAACTTAACTAGTACATCATTTTATTTACTTGATTCAGTTCCAAATAATAAACATAAATAAGTTGGAAATGCCAATAAGGTGGTAAGTAACACTTACCATCAACGGAACCCTCCTCGATGCAGTCCTTCCACCTCTTCTCGACCATCTGACGGAACATGTCGGGGATGTCGTATACGTACGTCGTGCCTTGAGACGTCGCCTGCGAAAAAAAAAAAACATCAAGTTTAAAAAAAACTAACGTCACAATCTACTGACACTTACTTTTGCAACAAATGTACGGCGTTACCAAAACTGTGACGTCACATGCCGGTGTATCGATATATTTGTTTGTAAATGTTATATCTGTTATTTTTTTAAGTTTTATAGGAAAATATATATTTAAATTAATATTTCTTACCAAGAACCTCTTCTGCTGCAGGTAGTTTTTGGTGACGTAGGGCGTGGATACCGGCAGACCGTGCATCGGGCCTTGCCTGGTTCCGTACGATTGGAATATTATCTGAAATGACATTCATATTTAAATAACTTTATAAACGCTATAAAGGAAACTTCAACAATGAACTATAGAGATATCATAATTTTTAACCAATAAATAACTTCTAAAAACTGTGGTGCAAGTGGGCCTAAGTTATTTGACCATATTTTAATCAAACTTACCACTCCGGTCCTCGGGTCGATGACCTCTTCGTATGTGTAAATGTCGAGTGAATAACCGGACCCGTTGGACAAGCAGAGTCGAACATTCTTGGTCGGCGCTCCGGGACCTAAACAATAAAACATATATAGATAAAATATTCATAATATGAGCCATTAAAGCTATTAAACGTCTGTGAGACTTGATGAGCTGCAGTGTCAAAAATAAAGACAATCTAAGGAATGTTGTCTTATAGCTTATTTATGTTTCTTCCGGAAGATAAGGAGGATGTAGTGTCAAAACTGCCGAACAATATATTTAGGAGATACTTATTGTTAAAAAAAAAACTGTAATAACCTATTCTCAATGTGAATCTGATCTCAGCCTGCAACACTCTGAGCTTCCACAGCCTCGGTCCGTACCGCAACACCATACCGAGGACGGACTCTTCAATCTGTTAAAAAGAGGGTCCAACATTAGCAAACATTGATAATTATAATGTAAGCTAATGAAGTTTATTTAAATAACCAATAACAATAATATACTTTATTAAAAATAACTTACTCAATACCCTTTTCAGTTCTTACAACTGATATCAATTCAAAAGAATTTTATAATTTATATTAAGCCTAACATACCTTAGCAGTATCCATGATGACGGTTGGTCCGAAGTTGAGGAAGATGTGATTGCAGTCAGTTCTCTTAGCGAGATGATGCGAGAACGCCACTTCCAACTCGTCCATCGCCTCTAGTAGCACCCTGGTGGATAACAATCAATATTGTAAAATTACAAAACTCTTTAATATTGGTCGAAAGGTTTAGGCTAGCACACCGCCGCAAAATTTAAAAAAACGATAGAGCGAGATGCAACCCTGTTAACCGCTTTCTGGCGGCGTCAGTGTGCAATCCTTAGAGCTTATTCAACATCTTTTGTTCATTTTCATAAATTCATTCATATATCATAGTCCCGAATTACAAGAGTAAAAAGAATTACCTTTCTCCCTCATTCTGTAAGTATTCAAAACTGGCTTCTTTCGTAATAAGATCTTGGTGCCTGATGATTGATCTTATGAAGAATCGGTAATCTGTCACTTCTTGTCCCTTTTTAACCTAGAACAAACATAAAATAACATTTGTAATTGAAGACAAGAGTGGATGCACACGTTAGTATTCTTTTCCTTATAATTTGAACAAACCTTGTAACTAATCTACTTCATCACCTGGCTTATATATCTGGCTACACATAAAATGTACAGTTTTTTTTGTTTCAAATCATTTTTCCGGCCCCAAGGCTGCGTTTCCACCAGAGATGTGTTGCGAGGAATGTGTTTTTTGAGCTTGCCGTAACCTCGCTCAGCGCAGCGATCTTAAAAACACATTCCTCGCAACACATATCTGGTGGAATCGCATCCTAAAGCTTCCATTTATGCAAAAAAAATGGCATTTTTTTTACTGCCAGTTATTGTGTTCTTCCACTCACGTGGCCATTGCTGGCCATTTTTATTATAATATGAAGTATTAGTACAGATAGATCTACTATTATACTATACCTTAGCTTTTCCGAGATACAAGTGCATCTTCTGGTTACTGGTGGGCAGGGCTTCTAGGTCGTAGCTCCTCATCCTGTACAGCTCCAGCTGGAAGGCGGACGCTGGCTCCAAGTGGCGGTATATCGTGTCTTCGCGGAAATCGTTGCGGGCGCGGTACGTGAAGAACTTGGGGAATTGACGCCTAAAAGTATGAGGAATGTTATTTCAAACTCAAACTCAAAAAAAAATATATATTCTGAATATATTTTTTCAAATGTTCTCTGAACGTCGCGTCGGGACTATATTGGTACCAACCACCGGTATTGGTACCATCATTTGTTTCATTCGGGTAATTTAAAATGTAACTAATACATCATTAAATGTAAGAAATAAGCATGTTACTGCAGTTGCACGCGCAAAAAAATGCGTAATAATAGTAGAGATCAACTACGATATTATGGCGCGCCCCTCCAAAATTGAAAACGTTTGAAGTGCGTTGTCTTGCGCGGTAGGCTTGTTATGATTAGTTGACCAACAAATCTTGGTAATAAGTGACATTTTATTTTTATTTTATTTTATTTTAATCAAGGTACAAAAATAACTAATGAACTAAGTCTTTACAGATTAGGTTAATAAGTTATTAATACATTGGTGAATTCATTAATCTAAATATTGTACACAGCTTTTGTTAGTAAAAAAAAAAGAAATTACATTGACAATCAACGTCTTAATTTAGGAAAATATTAAGACTGAAAAACTTTAAGGTGCATTAAGTATAACTAATTAATATCTACAATAGTTTATTACAATCAAGCAAAGAATTCTTATAAGCAGAAATTTTTTGATGAAAGATATCGGTATTTACATCAGCCTTTGAACAAATGTCATTATAGGACTGACACATACGATGTAGCGGATTATTCCGTCCAACGTTGTTGCTAAAAGGTGGAATGTCAAAGAGCACTGACTTTCGCTTAGAGCGTTTACTAATGGATAAATTGATGTTTGCAAGCAATTCATCACTGAGCACACCATTGATAATCTTGTGGAGTGCACATAAGTCTGCAATATTGCGGCGTTGCCCTAAACTAGTAAGACGGTAATGGAGAAGGCGATCCTCGTATTCAGGTAGAGGATTTCTCAGGCGGTCTTTGTTGCTTAGATATCTAAGAAACTTCCGCTGTATTGACTGAATACTTTCGCTATCAATTTTATATATAGGCGACCATATAGGTGAGCAATATTCTAATTGTGATCTGACCAGAGCGGTGTATAGCACCTTAAGTGACACAGTGTTTTTAAAAGGTTTTGCAGTTCGTAATACGAAATAGAGCATTCTTTTTGCTGATGTGATCATAGTTTGATACTGAAATTTGAAATTTAATGAGGAATCATACCAGACACCTAGGTCACGAACTAGATCAACTCGAGTCAGATGCGATCCAGCTATAGTATAATAGTATTGTAATGGTTTCTTTTTATTTGTGAAAGTTATATATTGGCATTTTTTTACATTAAGATTCATGTCATTTGATAAACACCAGTAATATACAATATTAATGTTATGCTGAAGAAGAACACAGTCATTGATATTTACTATTTCGTTGAACAATTTTATGTCATCAGCATAAGCTAGACATGAACATGTAAATTGATCGAGTAAATCGTTTATATGTATTAAAAAAAGGAGAGGACCTAAGTTAGAGCCTTGTGGAACGCCTGACAGTGGCTCGAAAGGTATTGAGTCAAAACCGTACAGGGCAACTATTTGGGTGCGATTAATAAGATATGAATGAAACCAGCGATGAAGATCACCATGAATTCCAAGATGTTGAAGTTTGATTAAAAGTACATTGTGATTGACGCGGTCGAATGCCTTGGAAAAATCCAAATATATTGAGTCCACTTGGGATTTTTTATTAAAAGACTGACACAGAAATTTTGAGTATACCAGCAAATTAGAAAGTGTAGACTTACCTGATATAAAACCGTGTTGTTTTGGGCTGAGACAATGAAGTATATGGTTGTAGAGTGAATCGTATATCATTCCCTCAAAGATCTTAGCTAGGCAATTGAGGATGCTAATAGGCCTGTAATTTGTGACATCATTTTTGTCGCCGGACTTATAAATGGGTGTTATTTTAGCTATCTTCCATAAATCGGGGAAAGTGCCTTGGCTAAGCGATTTGTTAAAGATTATACTCAAGGGGATACTCAGAGCCGAACCACACATCCGTACGAATAAAGGTGGGATACCGTCCGGGCCACTCCCTTTCGAGATATCGATTCCGCATATACGTTTATAGACATCGCTTTCACTAACCTTCAAGCGACTAAGACTATAGTTTGCTGGTTTAAAATCGGGTTTGTAGGATGTGGAGCTAATATTGGGGGTACAGATTTTTTTATTATGAACAGAATGATGATTTTTTGATTATGAACAGAAGAGAAGTATTCTGCAAACAAGTTTGCTATTTCTGTACCAGTAGTGGCAGTTTTATCATTATACTTAACTGATAATGGGAGATCATTAGTCATGCGTTTAGCCTTGGTATAACGCCAGAAGGCTTTGACATTTTTGGCTAAATCTTCTTCAATGCTTGATATGTACTTTGCAAAACATTTGTACATCATACATTTTGTGCGTGTTCTGAGCAGGGAATACGAGTCATAATCGCGGGGATTACGGTAAGTTTTGAATTTATGATGGTACTTGTTTTGTTCTTTTAGGGCTTTTATAAGTGATTTAGAAAACCATGACGGGTAGCGACTATTTTTGTAAGTTGAAAGAGGCGTGCAAGTGTGAATAATGTCGAACACTTTGTTATAAAAAAATTGTAAGTAGTCATTGACATTTCTTCAATTTCAGTTTTACATTTAGTGTAATCAGTTTTTCGAAAATTAAGTTTTTGTAATGATGTATTTTCTTTTAAAGATTTGTATGACTCGATCGTAAAATCGAGTGGGGATGGAACTTGTCAATTTTGCTTAATGGGAGAGTTTGAGAAACATTTGTCACATTTAGGTCCGATAGTATTAGTTCTAGTACATTATTGCAGCAGTTAGAAATTCTATTAAGATTATTTTTCAAAATGAACTCGTTTAATAAAGAAAGTCTCTCACTGTTTTTAGTCGAGGTATTAGTTTGTGGACCGAGCCATAACGTATCGGGAATATTGAAATCACCCATTATCAATGTTTTATTCTTTGGGCAAGAGGTAACGGTTTGGCTACATAAGTCAAGAAAATTTTTGAAAGTCTCTAGTGGGATGTACGATGGTATATAAGCTAGACACACGTTTATAAAATAATTTTTGTAAAAATTTATGCGAATACATACTTGCTCTATGTCACTTTCTAAATTTATAACTTCAAAATCTATGTCCTTTTTTAGTGCTATTAACACATTAACTGAAATATTACGTGTACTGTGATTGGTTGAATATTTACTACATACAAACTCTTTCATAAGTATGTGACTACACACATTGAAACAGTCATTTGGAGGGGCGCACCATGTTATCGTAGTTGATCTCTAATGCCTGTACATTTGTACGCATTGCGTGCAATACGCACATGCGGTCTGTATTTAAATGCGTGTTAAACGCACTTGAAACTTATACCAATGCTGTATTTAAGTAATGGCACAATTGTTTTGTTTACTACGTCCTACACCTACATAAAAATAATATACTTAAATAAATAAGATAAAAACTTTATTGCTCATTCTTTCTAGGCGTTCACTGAAATATCATGCATATAGTGTTAGTGTTGGACAAAAAAAAGTACTAACTTGACCAACAGCATAAACGTGATACGTCGTATCCGCTTGTTGTGTAGATCTCGAGCGTGCGTGCGACAGAACGCAGCAAGTCGTCGTGACACCGTCGCGTCATCCGTGTCGCCGGCGTCGCGGACACCCACCATCAAAATGTGGATCGGCTCCAGAGGCTGAATGGAAGTGAAATACACACATTTCATAAGCAGTTAGAAATAAAGATTTACGCGAAACAAGGACTGAATTTTGTCGTCATTGATAACCAAAAATTTAGGTTATATTACCTTAAACGACAAGTCGATGATGGATATTTGATGTGCCAATGTGCCAAATGTGCGATGGTGTTTAAAAAATAATATTTTAACTTAAGGTATCTTAAACTTTTAATACAAAAACTAATGATAAAATACGTCTTTGTAACAGAATAAATTCATTAATGCCTTACCACATCCTCATCAACATTCTGTTTGTAATCATGACCGACGTTTATGCTGGTGCTGTCGCGACTCTCACTGCCATCCTGCAGCGCTTGTAGATCCTATTGATAAATAAAATATATTATAGCAGCGGATAGAACATATCAGACGGATATTATTCGGCTATAACCTTTAACTAAGTGCCATAAATCACCGGGACGCCATCGCGACATCGCCGTTACCATGTCACCTCTTCGTCGCCGCAAAGCGGTGTTTATAAACTTAACTTTAAGAAAAACAGTGCTTTGCAGCGACGTAGAGACGCCAAACATTGACTGGACGTTGCCATGGTAACGTCGCTGGCCTCGTCGCGGTGGCGTCCCGGTGAGTTATGGCTCTTAACGTTATCTTTCTTACGGAGGAAATACATCTTTTTCTAGCTCCTACCTCGCGTCGCACCGTAGCGGTGCTCGCAAAGTCATGCACCAGGTCCAACATCTCATCAGCATATTCCGCGAATTGTTCGAAGCTGGCGAACGCGGCTAGCGCGCCCGTACGGTGATGACATTTGCGCATCGCCGCAGCTGATAGCTCCGCGGGCACGCCCTCCTGATCCGCCGCTGAGGCTAACTCGATCTCGGATTGGCTGATTGGTATCCTATAAAAGACATTAAAATTACGAATGTATACATACTTTGGGTTACTTATATTTGCCTGACATATGGGAAAAGTCAGTAGGCCTACTATGAAACTGTTTTGAGACTCAAACAATCTGACGAGAATGCAACATGTTCAATGACAATGAACAGTTTCATGGTACAAGGCCAGATTACAGACAGACACCTTGAACAGTTTTTCACACAAATTCATCTTTAAGGCCGTATACAACGAGGATTAGTGAAATTAAGTGTTTTTATTTTCACTAGAACTTTGACCACAAGTAATTATAAGCATTCAAACATTTTTTGTAGGTTTGTTACGTTCCTTACCAAGGTTAAGGTCAGCTTAAAATTTTGATTTAAATCCATTTACCACTAAAAAAATGTGTGTTAAAAATAATCCTTTGAAAAAGAAAAAAAAGAAAAATAATCTTTTAAGGATTCAAAAAATATAATGTGATCGAAACGAAATGCCCTAAAACCTTATTTGATTTTATCAAAAAAAATAATATATATATATATATATATATATATATATATATATATATATATATATATATATATATATATATATATTATGAACAAAAATCGCGACGGCAATTAAAAGTAATTCTTTACTCACGACAATTTAATACAATGTATAGGAACCGTAATTTTTTTCCGGATTAAAAAGTATCCTTTTTCCGTTCTTCGCCAAATTTCATAAAAATGGTTCAGCATGAAAAGGTGACAGACAGACTATTCTATTATTAGTATAGATTATTTTTAAAGTTTAAATTTAATAAGATACACATTTCGTAAATATTTCAAATACCTACCCGCTACCGGTTGCCAAATTATTAATGTCGAGCAGAAAAGACCTAAAAATTGCATTTTTGTTTTGAATATTTCAGCCCTTTTAATTATTCATTTTAATTTGTTTCTATATTTTGTTGGTATGGTGACAGCAAAAGTACATAATTCTTGAAAATTTAAGTTCTCTAGCTACTGAGTTACTTGATATACACCCTGGAGACAGACAGACGGATATCTCAACAGATTCCTAAAAATGACAAAGAAAATATGAATATGATCTGCATAAATATAATGAATATAATATGATGAAAACAAAAACGTTATCTTTACTGCAAGTAGAGTTATCGTTTTTGAACTTGTGGAGGGTGTTAGGTATATTGATTCCAGGTGATATAAGTGATCGTCATGGGGCTACACTCGACTACATCTTATTTATTAAAGCTATTGCAATAAACCCAAGTACAAGATTCTCATTGATGTCATAAAATAAGCTCCATATTTCCCAGCAGTGAGCGACCTGACGATGATGAAATTATTCTAGTTAACCACTTTTGAATCTACTTTACCGAATTTTAAATCTACTTCGGTATTAATCCTTGGATCGGGGATTCTTGGATATGCTATTGTATTCTATTGTTGTCACGATTACCGATACTCGTATGGGGTTTGAAGGATTAATACTTTGGGGTATGTATGTGTCCAATATAAAGTTCACTGTGAACGTAGCAGCGCTAAAAGAGTTATTTTTGAATTCCAATGTTTTTAAGGAAAATACGGCAATTTATTTTTCACGTATTTCTTTATAACTATTTAAATATGGCATATTCATGATGTTGACGTATTTTTTCATACATAAGTATATTATGCGATGAACTACACATGGGTAATACTTTATTTTGTTATACATTGTAATTTGTATATGTATTATAATGCTGAATTTATACTTCTTTTATGTTCGTGAATACAGAACAAACATCATATTTAAATACCTATAAACAACGATGTCAATACTTACAAGGTTATAATTCTATGCCTATAAATACATCATTTTATTATAATACAAAATTAATTAAAAATTTCATTTATCAAGTTATGCATATGTTATGAACATGGTCTCTCTGTTAATCATTATTCATTACTCTGTATGTCGAGTTTACCACGTGATCACATTATTTCTGAAAATATTAAAATCGGCGACGGCTTTTATGTAAATAAGTACCTTTCGAGCGCCATCTATTGAGCTAGTTTGTCTCAAATTCTAAAATGTCAGTGGCCTATAATCCCGCCTTAATATTTGATATTAATTTTGTCTTAGAGTTTAGACAATCTGTACTAAATACTATGGATGGCGTTATCTTTTTACACTACAGTTTAATTTACAAAATTAATAAACTACTAAGCGTCAAATACCTATTGGGATGTCCGGTGGGCAGAACGAATTGGAAGTGTACAACGGGCAGCTCGCCGGATAACGCAAGGTGCTGCAGACACGTGATGTCGTACGACGTGTACGCACGACGCACGTACACCTCCAGCGCCGCGTTGCAAACCTGCACGCAACACATATTCATTTCTGGATTATTTATTTAAAACTTATGCAGCTCATTAAATCAGTAAACGTGATGAGGTTTTTACATGAATACCGCCTTTTCAATGAAAAGATCTACTTTGTATAGAGATGTCGCTCGCAACTCCGTTGCACCTAAATTCCCTGGAACCGTACATTTTTCCGGGATAAAAAGTAGCCTATGTCCTTTCCGGGGACTCAAAGTATCTCCATACCAAATTTAAACAAAATAGGCTCAACGGTTTGGGCGAGAAGAGGTAACAGACAGACAGACACACTTTCGCATTTATAATATTAGTAAGTATGGATAAGGATAGTAATACAATGTTTTATTTTTGTCTATCAAGCCACTATTTTAGGGTATCAGTTATTCACAAAACATAGTATTCTTAGGGCCGGGACACAAAAACACGGCACGGCGCCGTACGACGCCGTACGACGTCGTGCCGTGTTTTTGTGTCCCGGCCCTTATCCTTGTTTGTTTTAAATAAATGGAACACTTAATAAAGTATAAACAGTGTAGATCTTCCAATTAGAGCAGACCCAGAAAAAAATGAGGGCGTTGTGTAAAGGCTTTGGGGGGTAATTTATTTCATCAGGATGCATTTTAAATTGAAACAATGGGGGCGCTAAAACATAATTTGTTCTCAATGTGGGCGGTAGACAAAATAAGTTTGGGAACCCATGGATTCCCAAACTTATTAAGAGGATAAATATGTAGGTAAATGTTAACTTACAGCCGAGTTGGTGTGGTAGAAGAAGTCGTGTAGTATATCGAATATGGACGTCTCCGACAGGATCAGTTTCTGAAGGTTCTCCGGGTGGAAGTCGTGTCCGTACATATCCACAGCTGACAGGAAGATGGACTCCATCTGATTGTGTCGCAGCTCGTACGCCGGCTGGTGCGCTGCAATTAGTACCTGCGAGATACGATATGGTGTAAACGGCCTTATATTATTTTAAAACGTAACAAACGCACGTGTGGACGTAATTCGTTCTCGTTTGTGCGCACCGGTTTCTATGAACATTTTATGACTCCGTTCATCTTATTCGCACTCGCAAGATATCAAGATTTTATTTCTCAGATTTCACAGGAACAATACTAATATATCTTGAGTTATTATGAAATATGGAGATAATAACCAGACGGATTGTCTGTTAGAAAGCGATTACTGTCCCCAATAACATCCGTAACATGGAAGGAGTCACAAGTGCGAGTAACTCTCTACCAGGAGACACCCGTCTAGTCACAAAACTTCATATTAAATGTCAAAATTCTATGTAAAAATGTGCAACTATCTCGGTTTAAAGTTTAAACCTTAATGCTAAAGTTTAAAGTATGGATTTGTTATTTGAAATAATTACCTGTCGCGCTCTGAGTGCGACGCGGCTGTGTTCGGCGCGATGCAGTGATGTCAACTCGTTGAGAGTCGCCGCCAGTTCGTCTGTTAGCCCAGGCTCGTTAGACCATAGGTGATCGATCAACAACGTCACCTAAAACAAAATTTAAAATAATCAGGTTATTACAAGTACATTTAACATTTGTTTAATTTAACATGTACTATCAGAGAAGTTATAGGTCTACCAGAATCTGATGGCAATTTCTGACAGCAGATTTTCAAAAAATATCCTTGATCTTTGAATAAATTTTTATATTTGCTTGTTTAACATGGACGTGCACACCATGAAGGCATAAAAGCAGTGCATACCTAATGATTAATAATAAATACTTGCCATACACATATATTTTAATTTAACTTTCGTACGTTTTAGATGACGTTAATTATTATTTAAAGTAAAAAATGAATACACTAAAAACGCCTAAATTTATAAAAAAGCAAAAACTAATTTGCAAAACTTCATAAAAACATTATTATTTAATCGTAATGGCGCGCCGAGCGGGGTTATGCACTCGAGGTCTCGCAGACCTCGGGCATATGTGTGCGATGAGATTTTTGTATCGGTGCACAGATTGCAAACGCACACAGACATGAATGTCTCATTTGCCTAGTACTGGCAAGTAGCTTCAAGAACTGCGGCAGCTCTTCCGAGCTTATCCGAGGCATTCGGTTCAGGTATGATCGGATATTGTTCGTTGCACTTCACACTTCATTGCCTATTATAATCCGAGTAAAAATAATGGACGGAAATCTAATTAATCGCGTATGCACACATAATGCAATTTGCTTAGTAAGGGTTATATTTGTTTACATTACATAAATGTTTAGTATTTTTGGAACGCCATTTTCTGTTTTCATGTGATGAGCACTGTTACGATTATTTTTGTTTGCGCAAGTTTATAGTTTTCTAAGATGACTTTTTGTTTTAACATTTAAAAGTTTGTACATTTTGACAGTTTAATAGTTATTACTGAGTTTCTATATTAAGTGCGTTTTTGATTTCTTAAAAATGTTATTTGACTGTGAGGTCTATGTTGACAATTTGTTTATTTATTAAAAATTAAAAATAACAAGTTTTCACAATATGAATCATATGTGCGGCTGTGTGGTTGTGTGCACACGATTAAATTATATTGTTTTCCTTGCATATTGTTTAATAATTGTAGTTCAGTGTGGACTGATTCAGGATATTCAGATCTAAATAATTTCTATAACGCGGCAAAGAAGCGTGACCATACAGAAAAACATCTGGAGGCCTGCTTAAAATTAAATACTTTTGGTAAATCTCGTCCGGAACCATGAATATGTGAAAATTGAAGCCGATTAGGTGAGTACTTAAAATAGTTCTCGATGTTCTCGATAGATGGCGCTAGCAATATTGCTGTCGCTGGCTACATTGCGCTATTAAGATTTTTTCCGACCATAATAATATAATATAGGCCATCCGACTACTCCGCTGGGCCCGCAGACCCCGAGTCATATTGCTGTGCACGCCACTGTTGTTTAACACACAGAATCAGGCGCTATAAGAAAAAAAAAATGATCAAAATGTTTTATTCCAACTACCCCGGTATTGCTAGAGTCAATTTATTTTCTCACTTTTTGCCATCAGATTCTGGTAGACCTATAATTCATAGGCCGATGGCGGACCTACGTAGTATGATACGTTACGTCAAACCCAGCCGAGAGATCACAAATCACATGATACAACCAAGTGACGTTGGTCTGTATACTGCCTAGAAATCAATTTCCTCGATGGCACTTAAATGCAATACTAAAAAGTTGTCTGCGTAATATTGATGATCGCGAATAGATTTAATTCATTTAAATTTTAAGACTTAAATACTTGGGAAATATAACACTTCACCCAAGACAGTTATAACTAGCAAATTAACCGGTAACTATTGATTATTGTGTAACATACCAGTAAGTTCTTTTTTGAGACTTGGTTGTGTGAGAAGATAGTGTTGACGACGGCCTGCATATCATCCTTGTATCGCTCACGGAGAGCCATCACGCATTTGTCGTACGAACCTAAAGAAGAAACGATATTAACGAATAAACGATAGTCATTAACTCTTGAGTTCAAGTTCTAAAGTAAACTTCTTTAGGCGTACATATAGGTGATCGCACATTTGTGCGCACCGCACGCGCTGTACGTGCCGTACGTGCCGCATCCTAGAATTCATTGTACGAAATCTCATCACGAAAATATGCGGCGCGTACGATGCGGAAAAATATGCGATCAGCTTTAAGGGCATAATTTCATGGAAATAGCATCAAGATACAAACTTAACGAATCCGGTTTTAAACGATGAACGATATGTTACTTCTGTCACAGCAATATGCTCTTTATTGAAGTGTACATATCTTATTTTAAACATGTCTTATTTTAAAATCTGTAAGAAGCAATAATTATAAAAGTATTTTAAGTCATCACTTACCCAACTGGAAATTACTCTCGACTTGGAAGTATTGCTTCAGCAAGTCGTGGACTGCCGACTTCATTCTGCCTCGGATACCGTTTCTTGAACAAATCAATTCTTTTAAATATGTGTCTCATTTTTATATGATTAAGATCTATATAACCAGCATGAAGTTTACCATACCAAAAAATAAAGTTTTTGTATATTTCTGTCGCTTTAAAACTAGTTTTTATATTTCATGAAGCGCAAAGAAAGTTTTGTCTATAGTAGACTACATACACCTAAAGTGGAAGTATTTTATAACGTCAAAATTCGTTTATCGCGCGTGAACCGTACATTTTTCCGGGATAAAAAGTATCCTATCTCCTTTCCCGGGACTCAAAGTATCTCCATTCTAAATTTCGGCAAAATCAGTTCAGCGGTTTAGGCGTGAAGAGGTAACAGATAGACAGACACACGGACACACTTTCGTATTTATAATATTAAGTATGGAAGTATGGATTAATGGTCAATATATTTTACCTGTATCTCTGCACCAATTGGACGAGAGCTTGCGTACTCATGAAGAACACATCTCTGTCTGCGCGCTTCGGTAACGCTGCAGCATGGCTGAAAATTAAATATTAACTCAATTTTTCGTTTTATATTGTTGTATTAATACCATACGTAATATGTTGCATTAGTGCCATACCAAATACGCAGACACAATAGATTTTCAATTGTTATGCCGTATGCGGCAGCCGGCTGCCGCTTGGGGATTGATAGGTTAATTTTAATGTTTTTAAACATGGATGAGTTGTAACAGTATAAAGGAAGATGCATTTTGCTGGTTAATAAAGTTAGCAATCGACAAGCAATAAAATATTTCAAGTGCAAGTTGCTTGCTAAACTTACTGGTCAATAACGCTGGCAATCTGCTGGCTGGGGAACTGGACTAGTACGCTAGTGATGTTCCTCTCGTATGTCGCCATCAACTTGCGGACCTTCTTCTCCACGGAGATAGGGATGCGCCCCGATGTCGATGACAGCACCTAGTGAATTGTTTTGATGTAACATTCATATCGGTGTGTTATCCTTTCATATGTTGAACTAGGACACAACTAGCGCTATATATATATATATATATATATATATATATATATATATATATATATAATTTTTTTTTGACAAATGATTAGGAATTGTTATTCAGTTTAGCGCACGAGGGTTTAAATCAGCGACAAACAACTCTAATAGTCGTCACTTCCTTTTATAATAACCAATATAATTAGGTCTTTATATTATTTTGAAGTTACTGATCAATTCATTCCTACCTCCTGCAACTCTAGTAGAGGTAGGTAGGGGTCGCGTAAGCTCTGCATAAACTTCTCAACGAGTTCTTGTATCCTCGGGATGTTGTACGGATCGGGGAGGCAGTAACCTATGAAACAATAAATATGAGATTAGTACTTGATCGTGGGAATGGCAGACACAATAGATTTTCAATTGTTATGCGGCAACCGGGTGCCGCTTGGGGATTGATGGGTTAATAGAATCAGGCGTTACTTTGCGGAAATTCATAACTTAAAATTTTGTATGTTATGATTTTAGGTATCGTAGGATGGGGTGGTGGGTGGTGGGAAGGGGTTGCCAGCGTTAATTAAAAAAGGAAAATAATAATTATTTTATATAGGCTCAGCTGTGCTGGCTTTTTTCTGACGCGAGATTAGTTAGTATGTGATCCCCAAAAAAATTGCCAGACAAAAATACCGATGGGATTGGCATTTTTAGGGTTCCGTTGTCAACAAGGAAGTTCTCTTCCCCCGCATTGAGGGCGCTGATTCCGTTTCAAATAGGCACAAAAACAGTATCTTATGTCCAGCGTACTTGTTTGATGGAGGTCAGTGCCCGACACGCACTTCGCCGGTTTTATTAATATTACATTAGTTTGAAGCTGCTCGATGAAGACTTAATATTACAGATGATAAGATTATCAGCCCTTTAATAATTGTAAAAAAGTAAACAGAATAGAGTATCATAGAGTTTGTCCGCGCCTCAACCTACTTAAACACTATATCCTGCAGTCACTTCAAGTGAAAAAAAATTATCCCGATATAGGACCGAGTGACTTACTTGGTCCGTTGTCTGGATAGAAATTAAATAGGATTATACTTAGGGCCTGTTTCACCACTTCCTGATAAATGCCGGATAGGCTATGCACAACTTAACTGGTAGAGTATGGAGCATCTGTTAAATAAGTTGTGGATATCCTATCCGGCACCTTATACTATACTAAGGGCCTGTTTCACGACATCCTGATAAGTGCCGGATAGGATATCCACAACTTTGCCGTCGTAGGGCTCGGATGCTCTGACATGACCACAAACAGGATCACTACTCACTATCATCATACAAAATTACTTACACAATGTAATAAATAATATTGCAATAAGGGTCAGGTCTCTGTGGAAGTAACTCAGCTCATCACTAACTTACACGTACTGTAGCTGGATTCGGTGGCTCTGGTAATGATCTTGTAATGCTATTATGTGTATATTATTGTATAGTTACAATTTTTTGTCACCTACCTTAAAAAATATATATAGTCTGTTTACTTACAAACACTATGTCATTACAGTCGGGGCATTTTAATAGGCCACATTTGACATCTGTCAGATTAATCTCCATAGTGAGGTAAGCTGCGTAAAAACATCGACCAAAACGAACAAATCGATACGGACTTGAAATAAAATATTTGAATTTTATACGTTTGAAACACCCTCCTGTCCCTTTATTACTTTTTCTTTTGCAAATTCAAGGAGCAAAATAAGACAAGTACATAATTTACAAAAAAAATAAATGCATTTATTCGCTTGAATTATAAAAACTGTTAAATGTAGTATTATCATTATTCATTTCACATAAATATGTGTTACTTTTCACAACGTGGTTATTAATTTATGGGGATATTTCGTTACAAGTAATCAATGCATCGATACTATTTATTCGCTTTCGATTTTTAGGGTAACTTCCCTAGAGTTTAAAAAGAAAAAAGGTCAGCTGACGTAACATTGTGACGACGTGCAATTATTAAGATAAGAATTTGTTTATTACGTTTAGAATTGTTTATCAGTAAAAGCAAATCGTTAAATAATTCGTATCGGTCATATTTACAATAAATATGTAATCGTAATTGAAAAAAGTTAATCAATTGTGCAGTTAAAACAAAACGAAAATATTTATTTTTTATGTACGTCGCTATAAGGTTACCTGGTACAATTTTGATGAACTGTCAAATGTGGCCTATTAAAATGTCCCGACTATAGCTGGTTAACCCTTAATTGGTCGCGTGGGGTGTCACACACCCCAAAATAGGTTTGCATACTCATAACATTTTGGAATTTGAATTTTCTGCGCTGGTTTTTAAGTAGCTTCGTAAATAAGCGTAACGTGCAGGATTCAGTTGCGAGCGGCGCTCGGTGGTAGACGGTTGAGGTTGGAGAGCGCGTTTGGGGTGCTCGACACCCCAGGTGACTGTAAGCGTAGTCCAAATGGGGATTGTCCATTTTTTTTTAATTTTGCTCATTACAAAAACATTTCGAGGAATACGGTCAGTGATCGTTTTTCTGTATATAAACGAAAAAAATACCCATTATATATATTATTATATTTATTATATATACTTATATTTTTGAACAAATATGTTTAACCTTAGTTTGACCTTCAATGGCGTTAAATTAGCAATAAATTCGACCAACATTACGTTTCGAACTTTTGGTAAGCTTCTTGTATCAGCTTTCACATAATGAGAACTTGCATTTGACGAACCAGCCATTATAAATAAGATTGAAAGGAAAAAAAAACATACTGCAGAGGACAGTTGGCCGCCGATGATGACGTCAGAGCGAAACTTTAAAAATTTATTGAGAAAAAACTAGCCAATGAATTTCAAAATTATTTAATTTATATTCTTAAAATACCCTATTTTAACGAAAAAAAAATGTTTTTTTTTTTGGACAATGCCCATTGCCGGTAGTTAATCTTATTATTTATTTTTTAATCATTATATTTTGACAATTAAATGAATTTTAAAAACTGTAAATGTTATTTTATAACATTTACAAGGTTATACTGGCCAATGGTGATATTTTTTTGTCTTTTCAATATCACAGGTATCAATTCATAATTATGTCATTTACAAATCTGAAATTGACTCGAATATACTCCGAAGAGTATTTTTGACGCGATTGGCAGTAAATTTAGTTAAACCTCATCAAATTTCAAGGGCAGGCATACCCACATTACCACGACTTGTGCAAAAAACGACTAAAATGGCGTAATCAAATTGAGGAGCAAGAATCTTTTTCTGAAGCTGGAAGATCACAGTCATACAAAAGGTGTCATATTTGTCCAAGGACGAAGGATAGAAAAACAAAGACTGGTTGTTATAAATGCCATAAGCATGCGTGCAATGATCATATGATTGAAGTCTGCCAAAATTGTTATTAAGAAAACTAGTACTTAAAAAAGCTATTTTTAAGTATAAAAAATTTATTTCATTGTTTTAAAAATAAGTATAAAAGTTGATTAGGAAGTAATTCATATGTTCCTATCAATAAAAGTCTGATTTTGCACGTATTTTTTATTTTATTTCAATTTATTGATTGGGGTGCTAAACACCCCACGCGACCACTTTTGCAACTTTTTAGGGGCGCCTAATTAAGGGTTAAGATTAATTGTAATAAATGTATCTTGTGGTTATAATGTGCATGATGGAAGAGACTGCTCTCCACGACACAGGGAATCCTAGTGTGGGGAGCAGTGTTTTGTTTATTTAAGATAACGTGTACAACTTGAAGGAAATAAAGATTTGTTGATTTGTATTTGTTAAAACTTAACTTGACAGATAGAGTATGGAGCATCTCTTAATAAGTAGTGGATAGAAGTGTTACTCACCAGCGAGCGTGTTCTCCAAGATGTATTTATATTTGTTGTGGGCGTAGTTCATCTTCTCTGAGACGGGCCCCGTGTCGCCGGCCGGGAACTGGCCCTTGTAGGGTTGCGCTACCGTCACTAACGACGGGTCGTCGAGTTCTAGAACAATTCAACACTTATTAAAGTCAGTATAGTCTATAACAGAAATTTATTTTAAAACCAGCCAGCGGTTTAATTATTAGTGTGTTTTATAAAACCTTCGTGAGATAAACCTCTTTTAACAAAAAACACACAATGTATGTAACTAAGTTACAAACGTTATTATTTCTCAATGTATCAGACAACTAAACAAAACAGTCTTTACAGAATGTGCATTTGAATTTTGAATAATGAAACGCTTAAGCGTATACGCTTTTCGATGTGAGTGGCGGCGGAAAAGGAAGATCTTCCGACCGAGCGAGATAGCATGCTCGGTCAGGCCGAAGCCCGCTTACGTCATTTCAGACGTTGTAATTTGTATAAATATAACTTGCCGTTCTCCGAAATGTCGATAGCGCGATTCAGGATTGTGGTGCTAATTGTGGGTACCGCCACAGGCTCATGCCTGTTTTTTAAATAAATAATTTAAAAACATATTATGTTATGTTAATTTTATACTAGCTTATATTAGTCTTACCTAATGTTCCCATGAGCGAGCCCAGATCCAGCACGGCCCCCGACCGCAGTATCCACGTCACCTTTCCTGACTCCGGGGCAGATAGGGTCATCACCATTTTCATTACCTTACAAAAATAATACAATATTAAATATACATTATCTATATCTATACTTATTATAAAACAAAGTCGCTTTTTTTCACTCATGTCCCTTTGTTCCCTTTAATCTTTAAAACTACCCAAAGGAATTTGATGATTCTTTCAGTGTTAGATAGCCCATTTATCGAGGAAGGTTATAGGCTATATTTTATCACGCTAATACTAATAGGAGCGAAGAAATAGAGGAAAATGTGGAAAAAAAAACGGGGAAAATTATTTAAAAGGGCTAACTTGAACGCGCTAATCTCTGAAACCAATGGTCCGATTTGAAAACTTCTTTCAGTGTTAGATAGCTCATTTATTGAGGAAGGCTATAGGCTATATTTTATCACGCTAAGACTAATAGGAGAATGTGGAAAAAACGGGGGAAATTATTTGAAAGGGCTTATCTCGCGAACTACAGGAGCAGTTTTATATTATTTGGCACAGATAAGAAGTAGACCACGTGAAGGATCATAGGCTAGCGGTTTTAATCATTTTTTCAGTGACTATATATTTTATACCCGTGCGACGCTGGGGCGGGTCGCTAGTATTATTATAATAAAACACTTTACTTTTATGGTGTACACTGTACAGTCTAAAATCAAAACTTATCGTGAATGCACCTTAATAAACATAGGATCCATCATTCATACCTAAGTCATTAGTCTTTGCATGTATTGAAGAATGGATGATTATCATCTACTGAGGGGCAGTAGACGATAATCATCGGCTAAAATGTAATCTCTAATTCTACGCAATTTTGAAAGAGACAGCGTGATACTTTTTACTGACTTCCAAAACGGAGGGAGTTATGACACAATTAAAAATAGCACCGACCGGTGCAAAATAGACCTAAGTTATACAAGTCCTCACCTCAATCTCCGCATACGGTTGTCCCTTATCAACATGTCCGCCATCTTCGACTAAAGTATTGACGAGTTTTCCGGCAGAGGGCGCGCGCAGTTTGGATGGGTCTCGCTCCTTGTCGAACACCACGGTCTGGTTGCCGATGACGATACGGTAGCGGTCAACCTCGTCCTTCAAATAGGTGGTGTAGGACGCGCCGTCGAGGGAGAGTAGAGTACCTGGGAGAGGTAGGAGTCGATGAAATGGCATGACGATAATAGCAATATATGATGAATAGTATAGTAACAAGAAGCAAGGGTATATTATAATGTTCAAAGTATACAATTAACAATGGTCAATATATTATAATAATAAGTAGAACGAGATGAAACCTAAACTACGCTCGCAGAGCAGGGAGAAATTCGTCCATTGTCTCTTTTAGACCAATATATTGCTATCTCGTTTTACAATGACGCGTTACAAACGCAATAGCTTTATTTTCGCACGCGAGTGAGAGACAAATACAATAAGGTCAGTATACACAATGACACGCTCCACGATCGCACTATAGTTATACAGGGTGCAATTATATCTTCCTGTCAAATTTTGATATATTGTTCCTTGTTAAAAATAAAAACACGTATTTTTTTCTTTTATAATCACTCAGTTGAGAAATAGCTTCCAAAAGTTATCCTAAAAAAACACTAATTGTAATGGACACGAAGCGTCGGCCGCGCGTGACGTTCCCCCGCGCGCTCGCCTCCCCCCGCGTCAACCCCGCTCATTCCCCCGCGCCGCGCGTGACCGTTCTGCAACGATTTTAAATGGGATAAAATATGTAATTGAAAAAAAATAAAACCCAATTATTTTTATTTTTTTTTTGTTAAATGGACTCTCCTAATGATACCTAAGCCCTGGAAAAAATTTAGCAGGAAGGTTTAATTGCACCCTGTATAAAGGTATCAAAACCTGTCTAAAAGTAAATACCACAACAAAACACAAACTGGCTGGGTTTAACATATGGCGACCAAATTACTTAGGTCCGCCGTTTGCCTAGTAATCAACTTCTCTGATAGTACAATTTCTACATGCTCCGCGACCGGACTATAGTTTTAAAGGTAACAAAACCTGATTAAACCAAAGTGAATCCACAACCAAAACACAAAACATTGTTTTCTCACCTCCGGGCGGGAAACGTTAACTTTCTTTCCTCTGTGCTTACCGATGTTGCCGTTTTCCGCCTCCGTCGATGAGAAAAATAGTATAAGCCCCATGGGCAGTAAATAAGAAAGCCTCAGATCACATGTAATTGTTGGCCGAGGCGAAGCCGAGACATTTCTTATTTTCCTGCCCTAGGCGCGTAATGTACTACTATTTTGTTTTTTATTGTTATATAAATAATATGGAAAGAAAACTCAAAAGTGTTGGACCAAAACAAATGTTATAAATCCTATCTACTAACCTCCATCAGTGAGTTTATGGACCTCCAACTCCTTGAAGCTCTTGTTCATGGCGAGGAAGTACGAGGTGGGTCCGGACTTGGTGGCCTGCACGTTGTATTTGGTGCCGCTGTGGATCAGCTCAACGTCCACCGTGTTCGTCAGCTGCCCGGAACCTTGGATTTGACCCCTGTGAGATAAAGTCAAGTGGGTTATAAAATTAATATCCTAATTACATCCATACTTTTGCTAAACTGACAAATACAATGTGACAAATAGAAAATCTGTAACATGAATATCTCAATCTTAGTAGACAAAACCAACATCTCTTCAGCAGCAGCATTCACGATTCCCGTTCGACACGGATTCGGAAACTTTACCGTGCGATCATTGGTCAATGCCGAGCGCGGCGAGCGTTTATTGGATATCGCACGATGAAGCTTCCGAATCCGAGTCGAATTCGGCATTGTGAATCAGGGCCTAAATCATTATTTAATTCATATCGTAAGTCGTACTCACTTCTCCAAAGCGCTCTTGAACTCCTGGAAGTTGGCGGTGATGATGTTGTCGGCGATGAGGATGGAGCCGCAGATCACGCCCAACATCACGTCGGGCTTCTCCCCTTGCACCTGTTGTGAAGTAAGCAAACATTTAGACAACGGCTACACGCTGAGTCTAGCATCAGTTTAATCCACCAGTCTGACGCCGGAGCGATGGTTGAAAAGTACCATCGAAGAAATTGATTGATACACAGTTGATAGACCCACGTCATTTGGTCGGATCATGTCAATTCAATGTTAATAATCTGTCGGCACTCGGCTGGGTTTCGTCGTTGACAGATCACAATTAACATTGAATTGACATTAGCCAACCAAATGACGTTGGTCTGTAAACTGTTTAGGAATCAATATCCTCGATGGTACATAGTAAAGAAAAGATCAGTCCGTCAATTGATTCTGACGTCAGTTGATCATCCTCCCGTCATTCTGACCCATACTGATGGATTGAACTGATACCAGACTGACCGTGTAACCGTTGTCTTAAGAAAACGATAACTTCATGTCAAAATATACAACGTTGTCATTCGACCGATGAAGAAGTTGTAAAAATGTTGAAGAACAGTGGTTCCTAACCTAAGCAATACATTTTTTTACGGGCAAATGTCCCACCACACATTCCCACCAATGCAACTCCTGTGTCGCCAGGATTAACAGTAGTAACCAACCACGAAAATCCTTTGATATGATCTCAGGGATGCCCGAAGGACAAGCTAAATCTGTCTTGGGACCCGCAACGAAATTAATCAGAAGTAGATAGGAGTAGGAGAAATCCAATTTCCCTCCCCAAGCAAAGCGGGAGACAGCCAAATTTTCGTGACATTAATGTCCGAACAAAGGAGGAGCACCACGGGAAAATAATTAAATTGTATTTTAAGCCTACTTAGTAAAAATGACCTATACTTAAACTGACAAGTTTGTGTTGGATTGTTTCCAATAGAATTTATGGCAAAAACGTTTGAAGGCACGGAAATTATTTGCGTTGCCTACGAGATCATCGTAATACGCGACCTTAGAAGCACATTGGAGTTTGATTGAGTTATCCACCGATCCTGCCACTCAGATACAAGATTTTGTAGTGTGACATCTAGCGGTTCGAATAATCCAGTTACTTTATTTCTATCTTTCATGCTTAAGAAATCTGGGGACGTAATCTTTTTACTTTTATAATATAAGGCAGCTCGGCGCTGTATTTCTAAATCTACCGGCAAAATACATAAAATATCATACCCCTTCGTTTGCATAATTATCGCAACAGGGTTTTAGCTAACATTTCGTGACACGTATAAGGGCCAACCCACAAGTACCACAACCACACGACAACCACACCACGTGGTCGTTGTAAATTAACTGGACCATTCACACGTACCACATTTTGCAGTCGTTGTCGATCTCTTGTCAGATAAGTTACACAACCACGTCGCAACCACATCGCATCCACAACGTTGCGTCGATGCAACGGCAGTGCGCGCACGCCGCCCGCGCTCTTCCCCACCCCCTCCGTTTCATTGACTTTCGTACGTAACCACATCGCAACCACTGGCGACAACGCAACCACGTCGGCATTTTGTCGGTACCACAACACAACCACAAAAAGCTGCAGCGACACCATTCACACGTAACCACTGCTCGACGACATTTTGTCGTTGCGATGTCGTGGTTGTGGTACGTGTGGGTTGGCCCTAGGGTTGCCAGACGTCCTTTATTTTAAAGGACGTCCTCTTTTTCAGACCCAATATTTGATCTTGTCCTATAATTTAAAATGTTCAATAGAGGACAATACTTTGTCCTTTATATCTAGTATCTACTAAAAATTATACAATTCGTGTTTTCTATCTCAGTTTCCAAAGCTCAAGCTGAAAGGATTTTTTCTTTGTGTATGAATATGTGGACCAAGAACCGAAATAAGTTAGATAAAGTCTGTAAAAGCAGAACTACAAATAAATGGCATGTAAACAATGTTATCATTTCATTATAGAAAACGAAGAAGCTCTTAAAGCCGCATATATAATAGCATTTCATTACTAAAAAAATGTCCTTTATCTACAGCTCATATCCTTTATTTCGTCCTACCCAATCCTCTAAAAATTAAACTTGGAGCTGGCAACCCTAGTTGGCCCTAACACGCAGTAGTTAACTTGGCACCTCGTTTTAAGAAACCACTATGGAAGCAGGTGCTAAGTTAGTTTCGGCTTGCCAAGCATGAACGATAACCATACTAATATTATAAATGCGAAAGTGTGTCTGTCTGTCTGTTATGTCTTCACGCCCAAACCGCTGAACCGATTTTGTTGTTTGGTATAGAGATACTTTGAGTCCCGAGAAATGATATAGAATACTATTTATTCCAGATAAATGTACGGTAACCGCACCATAAACGAATTTTGACACAAAGGAGTTGCGAGCGTCGTCTAGTATTATGATAACTAGCTATTTGACCGAGCTTTGCTCGTTATTCGATAAAACAAGAATAAAATGACATTTTCTAAAAATGATTCCTAGCTAGATCGATTTATCGCCCCCGAAATTGTTGGAGCCGATTCCGAAATTTCAATTATATATATACATAATTATTAATCATACAAGAATTGCTCGTTTAAAGATATAAGATAATAGAGAAGAAATATAAAAACCTACCCCCATTCTCTCAGCAATAAGCGCGTCCAGCCAGCTGGTGTCAATATTATTGTCCTGGAAAGCGGGCGTCTCCAGCAGCGTGATGAGGTATTCCACCGTCGTGCGGAAGTCGCCTCGGATGCTCAGCTCCTTCAGCGCGATCACGAGGTTCCTGTGGGCGTAGAGCTTGTTAAAAAAATATAATAATGCTAAAGTCGCGAAGAATACATAAATTTGTATATTTTCTTCGCTACTGAACTATAAAGAGAGATATAAATATTGTTTTTTTTTTTTATTAAATAAGGGGGCAAACGAGCAAACGGGTCACCTGATGGTAAGCAACTACCGTCGCCCATGGACACTCGCAACATCAGAAGAGCTGCAGGTGCGTTGCCGGCCTTTTAAGAGGGAATACGCTCTTATCTTGAAGGTTTGCAGGTCGTATAATAGGTCCGGAAATACTGCTGGTGACAGTTCGTTCCAGAGTGTTACAGTGCGCGGCAGAAAGTTACGCGAAAAATGCACTGTGGAGAACTGCCACTCATCAAGGTGATGAGGATGGTATGTTTTTCGCGTGGGACGATGGCGAAAAGTTTTTGGCCTTACCCTCTAGATGATATCGGAACTGGACTTCGCTCGATATGTTGACGCCTAGTATTTCAATGCTAGGGGAGATGGTTAAAGCTGTTATGTTATGTTATCCGTTTAAGCTGTTATGTTATCCGTTTTTAAAACATAAGATATATTTATTGCTTGGCAATTTTTTAAGTGTCGGTTAAGTAGCATTGTTTTGCTTGTGCCTGTTTTGTTCAGCAAATTAAACACCATAAAAATTATTTTATTTACAGCATCGAGAATATAGCCTGTCAAAAAAGAGTACACGCTGAACACAATTTTGAAATCACATAAAAATATGAAAACCTTATTCAATCGAGATAAAAGTGTACAAGGTCATAATAATATGTAATGTGTATAAGCGTTCTCTCTAGAAATACAAAGAGAAAAAACCACCTTTTGAGCGTTTTGTAAACGTAATTATGTTTAAAAAATTTTGTACTATAATATAATAATAATATCTATGGACGCTTCACACCACGTCAGTCTGGCCCCGTGCTAAGTACCCGAAGGACTTGTGTTACGGGTACCAGACAACAGAAATATATTTCAATACTTTTATACTATACATATATTTAAGATTTTTATTATATGATACACATATTTAATATACATCCATGACCCAGGAACTTTATAAACTTTTTGTTCCGTCGGCGGGACTCGAACCCGCGACCTCCGGCTTGAGCTCACCACTGCGCCACGGAGGTCATCAACACGGTGTACTGCATCTACTCTTTCTTGACAGACCATAAGCCTCTACATGGTTGCGACTTGCGACACAATATTATATCTACGTCAAACTATCCATCTCTTTCTCTATTATAAAGTAACTCACTCTCTAGCCTGCTCCCTGGTCTCACCCCACGAGAAGCAATGCCCGAACTGTGAGTCAGCGAACTCGTGTAGACCTCCCGATGCCGCCACACTGAAGTAACCCCACACGTTCTTCGACGAACGGAAGTTAAGCTCCTGCACCGTACCTGAAGACGGCTTGAAACCTGCGATAAAATAGGAGATATGAATTTTGTCGATGAAAATGTGACTTCAGAGTGGTACGGATGTCAAAGTCGACCTTGGTCAAGCAATACACTATTTTGTCTCTCACTATAACTATTATGCCAAGATCGTTCTTGGTCTATCTCGATACATAATTATCTTTCTCTTTAATTATTTTATCTTTCTCTTACCTTCTTCGATATTATTGCGCGTATAATATGCACGACAATAACATAACCCCTACGCAAAGAGCGATGCTGCGGCTCATCGAAGTCGATCTATCATGCTATCTCTGTCCCCCACTACAGTACCACCTATAGCCTATCTCTCTCACCTTCGTCGGGGTTCTCGGAGGTGACATGGGCGGCGATAACGTGGCCACAAGGCGATGGGCGCTGGTGCGGCTGGTCGAAGTCGACCTATCATGCTATCTCTGTCCCCCACTACAGTACCACCTATCTCCTATCTCTCTCACCTTCGTCGCGGTTCTCGGAGGTGACATGGGCGGCGATAACGTGGCCACAAGGCGATGGGCGCTGGTGCGGCTGGTCGAAGTCGACCTATCATGCTATCTCTGTCCCCCACTACAGTACCACCTATCTCCTATCTCTCTCACCTTCGTCGCGGTTCTCGGAGGTGACATGGGCGGCGATAACGTGGCCACAAGGCGATGGGCGCTGGTGCGGCTGGTCGAAGTCGACCTATCATGCTATCTCTGTCCCCCACTACAGTACCACCTATCTCTCTCACCTTCGTCGGGGTTCTCGGATGTGATACGGGCGGCGATAACGTGGCCCAAGGGTGAGGGACGCTGGTGCGGCTCGTCGAAGTCAACCTATCATGCTATCTCTGTCCCTCACTACAGTATGTATCTTCTATCTCTCTCACCTTCGTCGGGGTTCTCGGAGGTGATACGGGCGGCGATAACGTGGCCCCAGGGTGAGGGACGCTGGTGCGGCTCGTCGAAGTCGATCTGGGTGAGGCCCCAAGGCGACTCGCCGTACAGAAGCCTGATGTCTTTGATGTTGTACAGCGGCAAGCCCATAGCGATCTACGAAAGGAAACAAAGCTATATCATCAACATATAACATTAACATCTGAATATGCGCTTTGTTTATTTATAATTTTTAGTTAGAAGTATTTATATTTTGATTATGGATTTGCGTGCGCACATGCACACCATGATTATGTGCAAAACCTAACATTATAATGTTATGACAAAAATGGCATAACTTTGCTGAAAAAAGATCAGTGTAAATGCATCACAGCCTTTCTTTACATTTAAATTGCCATCAGAAAGTTACCTGCAGTTGCGCGGCTGGCAGGTTGACGTCAGCCACCATCTCCGTGCAGGGGTGCTCAACCTGCAAGCGCGGGTTCAGCTCCAGGAAGAAGTAGGAGTCCGACGCCGGGTCGTACAGGTACTCCACCGTGCCCGCGCTCACGTACCCCACCATCTTGGCCAGACGGACCGCGGCCTGACAATTGTGTGCCCAATTATACCAGTGCTTTATTGAAGGTGTGAAAACATCGAATTAAATGTCACTTTTTTTTAATACTAGACGTGTCCTACAATGTGATGCGAGGTATGTGATTTTGAGAACGAATAGAATTGCTTCTTTGTTTGACTTTCCAGCGATTCTATAAGATCTAAAATAGTTCTTGCATCGCTGATCTGGTGGAAATTCATTTTTCCAATGGACAAAGACGCAGATGATTAGGATTTTCGTATATTACTAACGTTATTACTGTATCTTTTTCACTCGTGTAAGAAAATGTTGCTATCTTACTCCTATCTCATTTTTAGGGTTCCGTTGCCAAAATGGCAAAAAACGGAACCCTTATAGATTCGTCATGTCTGTCTGTCTGTCTGTCCGTCCGTATGTCACAGCAACTTTTCTCCGAAACTATAAGAGCTATACTATTGAAACTTGGTAAGTAGATGTAGTCTGTGATTTGTGAACCGCATTAAGATTTTGATACAAAAATGGAAAAATTATTAAAAATTTTAGGGGTCCCCATAGGTACAACTGAAACAAAAAAAAATTTTTTTCGTCTAACCTATGCGTATAGGGTATCTATGAGTAGGTCTTTAAAAATCATATTGAGGTTTCTAATATCATTTTTCCTAATCTGAATAGTTTGCGAGAGAGACTCTTCCAAATTGGTAAAATGTGTGTCCCCCCCTCTAACTTCTAAAGTAGGGGCATGATAATTCTGAAAAAAATATAAAATGTATGTACATTATTATAAAAACTACCAACGAAAATTGGTTTGAACGAGATCTAACAAGTAGTTTTTTTATACATCATAAATGGTAAACCTTAATTTAACTTTCATTAAATCAACTAAAATATAAAAATAAATCAAAAACCTTTTAATTTTACAGAAATAAACCTTATTGCTGCTGCGGAACCCTTCATGGGCGAGTCCAACTCGCACTTGGCCGGTTTTAATTACTGTGAGAACTTGATAGCGTGCAATGTATTTAGTTCATATTTTAACAACTAGCATATTATTTATAAATTACCTTCTCCATCTCAATGAAGACATCGGGCTTGGCGATGGCGGCGGGCGCCTCTTCTATGATCTTCTGATGACGACGCTGGATAGAGCAATCGCGACCGAACAGCGAGATAGCGTTACCTGACAGAACACAATTTGACACACCAAACGGACTGTGAGCCGCCGAATGTGAGCAGGCTCACTGTGAGCCCCAGTGTGAACGTGAAAATATACGGTATCGAATGTCCGCGCCTACGCCTGGGGTAATAACGTATTGTCAGTTAGGTGTGAACGACAAAGTGAATATGTATGGAAATACAAAAACGTCCGCTCACATTCGGCGGCTCACAGTCGGTTTGGTGTGAACACGGCCTTAGGGTTCCGTAGTTATTTATTACACTACATAACATAATCCAGAATAATTACGTCACGAAAGAAGGCGTATCAAAGGTGACAATACATTTCAAAAGTCAACTTTACGAAAAATTGAATAATGGAATTTCTTATCTTCTCTTCAGCCTCAGCTAATGTCCGCACTCAGATTTAACAATTACCTAAGTTTAACTTCATGAAGATTTTGACACGAGCTCCATTTTATTTTCTGGCAAACTGTTCAGGTAAATAATAATCATTAAATATCTCCAAGTGAGGCAGTAAGATATACTGTTATCTCAATACATACTAATAGCATATAATATTATAAATTATACTAACAAGCACTGGCTAATAAACTTACCATACTGATCAGCCAACAGCTGGACTTCAAGATGTCGCGCGGACTTGGCGAGCTTCATCACGAATATCGGGGACCCGGGCACCTCCGCTTGCACCTTTTATTGAGATAAGAGAATCTAGATACATATTATTATAATTTTATAAAACAAAGTCGCTTTTTTCCCTCATGTCCCTTTGTTCCCTTTAATCTTTAAAACTACGCAACGGATTTTGATGATTCTTTCAGTGTTAGATAGCCCATTTATCGAGGAAGGCTATAGGCTATATTTTATCATGCTAAGATAAATAGGAGCGAAGAAATAGAGGAAAATGTGGAAAAAACGGGGAAAATTATTTGACAGGGCCAACTTGAACGCGCTAATCTCAGGAATTACTGGTCCAATTTGAAAAATTCTTTCAGTGTTAGCCCATTTATTGAGGAAGGCTATAGGCTATCTAAGACTAATAGGAGGATGTGGAAAAAACGGGCGAAATTATTTGAAAGGGCGAATATCTCGCGAGCTACTGGAGCAATTTTTATGTTATTTGGCACAGATAAGAAGTAGACCACGTGAAGGATCATAGGATTTTAATAATTTTTTCAGTGGCTAATGGCTATATATTATATACCCGTGCGACGCCGGGGCGGGTCGCTAGTAAGAAATAATATTCATAACTCGAAATGTTGCCAAAACTTCGTTGGAGAAAATTTAATTTATCACGCGGATCCGTCCAGTTAATCTTGATAAAAAAATACGTTTGGTACTCGGGGATTGCCGCGGTAAAGCTATTGCATAGCATTTTTATTAACTTATGCAATTATAATTTGCATACGTCTAGTCGCACGCACACAAACACCGAAGTCTGGCAACGCCGCACCGACCGGCACAGCACAGCGGTTGCCGCACGGCTGTGCCGGTCGGAGTGGGGGGGTACTCGTTCTACAAGGACAAATGTAAATGTGAGATAAATGCGTGGAGGCCATTGGTGACCCCGGCGTGATACATTTCAGCTGTCGTATATATACCGACGCGCTCAGAAAACTTCGATAGCGCGGTGCAGGAATGTTGGGCGGATTGTGGCTACCGCAACATAAATATGTAGCAAGAATAAGTAGTAATAATGTCTACCTGTCGGAACATGTTGCTGAAGTCATCAGCATTCTCCACCTTACGGATGCCCTTACCGCCACCGCCTTCCGACGCCTTGATCATCACGGGGAACCCTGGGTACAATCATTAAGTTTCAATCAATCACTCAATCAATCAATAATTTATTTGCTTTAAAATAATTGGCACATTCGATGTTAACATAAGTTCATTGTTCAGGTCTTACACTCTTACGGCCGTTCCCAATATTTGATCTATCACTGGTTTTGCGTTACTAGAGATAGGAATAGCTCACATTAGACATTAGAGACATATATTTTATGTCAATTCAATGTTAGCTGCGATCGGTCGTATGTCAAACCAGAGATAGATTGAATATTGGGAACGGCCGCTAGAGTGGGTTGCACGAATTAACTTTGACTTTAACTTTAACTGGAAAAATTGACAGATGTCGTATGAGCATTTTTTTCTTCTCTGTATGTTGTGTTTGGACGCCATATTTAACTTTAACTTTAACCACGCCTCTGGTGCAACGCAGCCTTAACTATAAATACAGCATGCAAATGTTTTATAATAGAAAAGGAACAAACAAATCTGGGCTTGAGTAATATCATAAACTTGCCATCGTCCTACTAACTAAATTCAATGTTCGTGTTTAAGAAACTGGAATGAACCCATACCTGTTTCTACCAACGATATCAAAATACTACGTTATATAATACGTTCTAGTTCTATGGTTTCTACTAGTTAAGTATTAAAAATGTTGCAGTCGACGCAATATTATGTTTGTTGGATATTCGGCTACTTACCGATTTTAGTCGCAGCCTGTAGGCCCTGCTCAGGCGTGGACACGCAGCCCTTGGCGAACAGCTCTGAGGATATCTTGATCTTTTTGCTGTTGTATTCAGCTTTCAAATCTGAAATTATAGAGGATATGGATTGTAAACAAACAGTTTTTCGGTGATTTTAAATTAATTATTTCGTATTTAAAATAACTTCAATTGCCTGAATATTTGATGTATAACATTGAATAAAATTTAGATATATTTTAAGTGCAGTTTGAATTATAAATCATCATCATCAGGAGTTAGGGTCGATAGAGTTAGGCCGCGTCGATTCAGAAGCTTGGCTCTACATTATATCTGATGTCTTTTTTAGAGGACAAACCTTTTGTGGTCGTCGAGAACATTTTACTGCACAATAAACTTTTATGATTTTCGCTTCAACTATTTAATCTGTTTTGATGGGCATGGAGATACTAATTTTAATCTATTGTTTTCTTAATTATACCAATTCGAATTAAATAGTCATCGTTAAGACAGGATAACATCTGTCGGGTCAGCTAGTAGTACATAAACTACAAAATCTCAAAGCTATAGTAGGAAAATTTACGCAGCATGTATCTAAGGTCCTTTTTTTAAAGATGCGTTGTTATTTAAAAACTCCATTAGGCAATTACTGTGTTTTTTACAATGTCAATGATTCAATGAACGAGATCTTAGTGACCTTCACAACTCCACAAATAATTCATTCACGTGAACAAATTAATAATTATATAAAAAGCGACAAACAATTAACAAAGGATATGGGCGAGCTCATAGACGACTCTAATATTATTGGAACGAAGTTCCTTATCGCACGTTGCGAAAGGGGGCTAGACGGCTAGAAGTTGTAACGACACTTTTTGACTGACACTTATTTAGTACCTACAAGTAGGGGCAGAGGGCGTTGTTGTGGGATGACGTCAAATGGCGGGAAATTTAAAATTCTACCATTCCTCTATGGCGGGTTTTTTTATAACTTCGTTCCATCCGGGTGTCCCTTGACACCTCTCAAGTTTTATTGTAATAAAAAAATATGTAATTCACTTACTGCTACCACTCCACGGCAGTGTAGGTATATCTGCTGTCTGCGCGACGATGGAGGAGGCGATTTTATCTCCGAGTGCCCACATGGCCTTCTCCGGGGGCCCTATGAAGGCCACGCCAGCCCTGTGCAGCAGCTCCGGTAGCTTGGGGTTCTCGGACGCGTGGCCCCAGCCCGCCCATACCGCCTGAAATTATTAGTAGCAGTTACAACAACTTCGCAAAAGCAAAATCGTGAAGTTGTTAGGAAACTTCTGCTGAAATTAATATTAAAAGTGCCTCACAGCTGGGCAAAGGAAAAAATGTGGTCGAGAAACTCATAAGATATTGTCGAGCGGTAATAATACTAATGAGTTAACAATCACAGTTAATATTATGCTGTCTAATAAAAAACGATGTTTTTTTTTTTTGTTAGTGTTTAGTAGAGATACCACAGACATATTCATTTCGTAGCTAAAATAGAAAAATTACAAATTGTAATTCAGATGCAACTAAAAACAGCATTATCGTTTTTTTAAGCCAAAATCTTACAATTTGTATGATAAAAAGACATGCAAAACGGTTAGAAGTACCTAAACCTAAAATGACGTAGAATTTAAAAATACACAAATGATTGTATTAACATTGATTTACTTGTATATTAAGTAAGCACTTTTTAGGACATTTGTGACAGTGTTTAAACCTTTTTTCCATAGCGTAAGGTCAAATACAGATATTATGCAGAGTAAATAATACTAACCTGTACTTGTGTTCGGACAGCAATGTCCACAATCAGCTCAACATTGGCATAGTTATTGTTGTTGGAACCTCCAGGCACAGGAACGTAGTTGTCAGCCATTTTGATATACTCTGCATTCGCTTTCAAATCTTCTGGAGTCACCTGTATAGAAACAGAAGGTCAATCATACATATTTTAATAATTTCGATCGGGGATTCTAGGAAATACTATTGTATTCTATTGTTGTCGCGATCACCGGTGCTCGTATGGGGCTTGATGGGTTAATCGGGGAAATTGATCATTGGTCATCATATCATACTGTTTTTATGAACATTTAAATTGCCTAATAAATAATAATAACCTGTTTGTTAAAACATAATTATTATTGTTTGCATTTGACCATGACTTTCGTAGTTGTTAAGTTTTTTACATTGTATGTTTTATAACTTCAAATGAGAATGAGGTTTCTTATAATAATATTATGTAAGTTTATTAGTAGTCGAAAGGAGCAAAAATAATAATTATATTTTGTTATTGCAGTAGAGTTTTTGAAGTAAAATAGCTCAGTGAGTTAAGGAAATTGATATCTGTTTGATCACTTTGGTTTTAACTCCTACAGGGTGCAATTAAACGTTCCTGCCAAATTTTGATATGTTGAATGTTGATCCTTGTTAAAAATTAAAATACACATATTTTTTCTTTTATAACCACTCAGTACAAAAATGTTGAGAAAAAGCTTCCGAAAGTTATCCTAAAAAACACTACAATTAATGGACACGGCGTGTTGCCCGCGCGTGACATGCCCCCGCGCGCGCGCCTCCCCCCGCGTCACCCCCTCTCATTCCCTCGCGCCGCGAGTGACAATTCTGCAACGATTTTAAATGGGATAAAATATTATGTCTTAAAAAAATAACACCCAATTTTTGTTGGTTAAATGGACTCTCATAATGATACCTAAGCCCTGGAAAATATTTGGCAGGAAGGTTTAATTGCACCCTGTATATTACTTCTAACTTTTATATCACGCGAATGATTATTATGGGTTATTTGTTCCCTCATGTTGGGTAAATGTTTTCATTAACAAGAATGATCTCACCATAACAACAAAGCGCACAGCCCTTTCGTTCTTGAACATCTCGTAAGACCACCGACGTATTGACCGCATACATTTTACTGCTCCGATTCCGTTATTAGCGATTAAAACCTGAAAGTATCATTTTATTATGTTAAAGATATTACAAATATTTAAAACCTATTTCTATTCTTTCAAATGAGTAATATAAAGTTAAACATATTATGAAGTAAGTGATTTAAGCACATTTACCTTGTTAATAGCTCTAGTGCCTTGAAACCGCCGTACAAATTCCTCAGGGGTTGCTATGGTGAAGTCCTTCTCTTGAAAACGTTGACTGTGCACCACTGTACCTTGTGACATAGAAGGTCTGCAAACAAACAAATTTGATTATGTGACTGTACCTACTAACTACAAAGCTCACTATAATGTTAAGTCTTCATTTAATAATCAGGTAATCTTTAAAGTGTCTGCACTCTTATCAATAAGAGGGAGATCAACATGGCCTTAATATTTAATAACACTAAGTTTATGCTTCCTTATTACGGATGGATCTTCGGATTTTTAATTTCAAATTCATAAAATGTAAATTGTGGTCATATAATGTACACATTTTAAAATGTATGCAGGTTCATTATAATATCACTTAAAAGAATGTCAATTTTAAAACTGTCAATTTTAAACCAAAATATTTTAATCTTTTGGTTAAGTAATTTATTTCAATATGGATAAGCAACGAAATTGTTTCTGTGATGAATAATTTAAAAATTATTAATATAAATATTGTCTGTCCTTTCAGTATATTTTTATCAAAATAACAATTTAAAGTAATATATGATATTGAATGTATCATAACTTCTTGGTGGAAATTCATGTTTTACAGTAATAAGTAATAACATACACTTTTCATGCACTTTTTCCACTATTTACACTTTTATTTATTAAATAAAAGTGGAAAAAGTGCATGAAAAATGTATGTTATTACTGTGAATTTTAAAGTAAGTAGTATTTAGTTATAGTAACAGATATTTAAATTACTAATGATGTGCAAATGAGATATGTTTAATGAATGATTAGCTACGATTTAATATTAAAAAAAAAAAAAATAGAATTTAATTAAGAATAAGTTGAGATAAAATATTTGATTATCTTGCTCTAAACCTTGGTGTAGATGTACAGAATAAATAATATAATCAAATTTAAATGACACATAAAAGATATTATGTACCTGTCTAGATTATTAGCCTGATTTGCAATGTTTTCATTTGTATGGTAAAGTGGTTCTTATTATTTTATATCAAGAAATCTTAGCTAGCACATTAACCGGCGACAAAGTCAATTCAATGTGAGCACTGATCGGTTGGATTGGTTTCAGATAAGGCGACCAAATTACTTCCCGCCATCAGGCCCGCCATCTGCCTAGGAATCAAATTATCTGATAGTAGGTACATTGATACAAGGTTATTTCTATTTTGTTATAGTTGTTAGTACTTGTATTTACTTACTAAATTATTATAGTTACACAAATGTATACTTCGCCCACTAATTCCGGAGGTAGCATTACTTAAGAGTCTACATAAGTCTACGGTTTGCCACCTAACGATCTACCTACCCTGGGTAAGACTTCAGATTACAAGACCTTTAGTTATTAATAGAATCATAGTAATTACACATTGTGTATAAAATTTAAATTAAGTACTTCCTTCATTTTGAGTGTATCTAGAAAACACAACTATAGTACTGTATGTTTGAATTAATTTTGAGTGGTAGGCTTGTATCTAATGAATACAATTTCACGTGAATTAATCACGTGAAATTGCATGTGTGGTGTACGAATTCACTGAAATTATTTAAAAATCAAATTCATTCAAAAACTGTACTAACCTGTAAGGACCTTCTGAATATAAACCATTCATTGAATTATACATTTTAATTTTACAACTAAACAATTAAGTTTAATATGTTAGCCACAACGGATAAAATTGATTTTAATTAAACATAAACGATAATATATTTTAATCATTTCTACATAAACTCTGCATAAACCGTTTTGTTTTCGTCTTTGACGTTTCAATGTCCAATGAAGTCTAGCTGACGGATCATACGATGTTCGTGTCCTCTTCCCACTTATTCAATTTCGCGAGTGTGACAAGAACGGCAAGCACAATTACTGACAGGCAGTTGAAAGAAATTTGTTTTCCGCTTGTGTTGCGTAGTAATGTGAAAGGTCTTAATTGTTATCGATACAAAGTTGATATTATGATACAACGTAATCAAAACAGTATTATTACGTCATGTAAACAAGGACCGATTTATTTATACAACCAAAATATGAATATTGGTATGTAAATAAAATTTAAATGCCAAATTCATTATAATATTATTAATCATGTCTTGTATTCTTCCTTCAGGCCCCGCGCGAGCACCGGTGATCGCGACAACAATAGAATACAATAGCAATTCCTGGAAATTCCGACTGAAGTATTAAATTATAAATTTGGAAACACTTCGGACAATTTAGACAATGGTTAAAATGTGTTAAAATAATAATGTTATGTTCTATTAAATACGCTTAGCATAGCCACCATAGAAAGACTTGTTTAAATATTTCTACTGAAATTTCTCACTTTGTCTATTCTTCTGTAATGTTTTATATATTTTTTACAAACTTTCACTATGATCATTAATTATGCCAAACGTGGTCAATAGTCATAACTAAAACTATCTACTTTAATTATAAATGTTTAAACATATTGAAAATTGAAATATACCCTCCGTCTCCTTCAATCTTTTGCTCAGACCTAAATAACAAGAAATATATTGTGTAAGTATAGCGAAAATTTAAACGTCTTCATTTTTCGAATTTAAATCTAACTACTTAGCTAAAAGCCGATCTTTGTGAGGGCTCGCATCGGCCGTCGTCACATCTTGACTGACAATTAATAACAAGTAGATACTTACATATTTAAATAAAAATTACTATGTTAAAGCACAAAATATCAATAGGCGTGATAGTTTTTCCGTAAAGTGTACCACAAAATTTGCATGCCATAAACAGGCAAAACATGTAGGGTATCAATGTTTGTAACATCTAATTTCACCATGTTTGTGCAAATAAAGAATTTTGAATTTGAATTTTAATTTGAAAATGTACAGGTTGTTCGCTCGCCCTGTTTACTTACTTTAAAGAATTTTTGGCAACATCTAAAAATTTCTTGTCTTGCGGTTGTGGTGCACTTTCAGTCTGTTCCTGAGGTTCATCGTCAACCGTATTTATAGTAATCTGCAATTTTTCTGCCAGATCACTTGAAATAACATCTGTAGCATCGTCTTTCCAGGCGGAATCATCCATAGACGTATCCCCGATTACAAAACGTTTTGATGTTCTCCGTTTAAGCATTTTGAAATATTCTCTCACGTTATTCACAAACGAACATAAAGAATTATAAACACTTTCCAAACTCATATATCCAAATACACCACAAAGTTTTTAAAATTCATTCTTTATATTTTTTAAAACCTGGTGAGAAAAAATAAAGTCACTTATTTTTGTAATCTTAATAACCTGCACCCACATTGTACCTACATAAATATTTAGGCAAAAAATGGGTCAAACTAATACCACAGTAATGAAATATAATAATTTTAAATATCAGCAAAAAATATTAAACTGTAATCGATATCGCACATCACTAATGTACAGTCGTCTTCAAAAATTTCATACAGTTCAAAGTCCTCTTGTATCATTAGTCCCAATAATTCATAAATAACATAAGCGCATGATTAGGGCACAATAGGGTCTGTTTTAACTACTACGGATCCCTAAAAGCAGGAAATGCCTAATTAATTATTTCATTAGGATTGGTTACGGGTTTACCTATGGGCTCAACTTAAATTACTATAGTATATTAGGGAAAACTCTACAAGAAAAACGTATTTTTCGCTTTTTGTTGGACATTGTCTAAAATAATTAATAATCCTTATCCGGACCCCTATGTGCACGAGTCCTTCTCACGCTTGGCCGCAAGAAGCTTTTAATATTATTTAAAGCTTCTTGCTAAGAACATAAGAATTGAAGACGTGAGCGGAAGAACCATAAAGTTAATTAGGTATATTACCTTTATGAGAAGAACACAATAACTAAAAGTAAAAAAATGGCGTTTTTTTTTTTGCTTAAATTGAGGCTTTAGCCTTTAGGACCGGAAAAAGATTTGAAATAATAAAAAAAGATGGGTTGCACTCCGGGAGTGCCGGCAGAAGTGATAACTTGATTATTAACGTTGTGCATTTTTTAACCCATTTTTTATGAAAATCGATTATTAAAAAAATCGATTTTTTTAATTAATCGAAACCCTTATAATTAAATTTTTAACCCATTTTTTATGAAAATCGATTTTTAAAAAATCGATTTTTTTAAACTAATTGAAACCCTTACAATTCGAGTTCGTCGAGTTTCGAGGTTTCGAGTTCGAGTTCGAGTTGGAGTTCAACACAAAACACTACTCTCCAACCGTCTTACGGTTTTTCTATGGTTTTTCGATCAACACGAAAATCTGACGCGAGTTTCACAGTTTTTAATCATCCCATAAAAGTGCTCAACGCCGCTATATTATAAGTTTTCACTTCAAAATTATTGTGCACTTTAAGTGTAGCCAGCTCAGCCAGGTGATGAAGACGTAAATAAGTTACAAGGTTTGTTCAAATTGTAACATAATTTAAGGGAAAAAAACAAAAAAGTCAAAAGTTTGTCACAAAAAGTTGGCCACCAAATGTCACCAAATGGCGGACCGCGGTCCGCATCCGGACCGCCGCGCCCACCCATTGTGTGCGGACCAAACAAGTAATGGAAGCAAAATGAAAGATGAACAACGTCTTGACTCACTGATGAACATCTCCAGGATTTAATGTCAATAGCTTGCACCAATTTCACTCCAAGCAAGCAGCAAAAATTCTCACTTTTCTCATTGATATGGAAATAAAATATAATACCTTTGTAAATTGTAATTTCCGTAAGTTATTTTTTTTTTTTACCTACCTATATAAAATGTGTGGACCGCGAAGGTCATTTCATTTCTTAAAATGGACCGCGAGCGAAACTAATTGGTGACCCCTGACCTATATTATTCATTAGCTTGGGCTTTATATATTCTTTGCGTTTTTCATATATTAATATCGTTGCCTATATTATTATAATTTAATATATGGGCGAGGCCGCCAATTTTTGCTGATTTTGCAATTATTTTTCTCCGCCCTTTGTATTTTAAAAAGTATTGTGTTTATCTTATGCTCGAAAACTGATTCTAACGAAGAAAACAAAGTGCTCAAGCATGCATTAGAATTATTTGAGTTCCAATAATAGTCTAAAAATATATTTACAATTAAACATAAAAAAAGGTAAGAAAATAGCTTAAAATATACAATCCGCCGTGGAAGAGGTGAACTTTAACTGTCGCTGTTGCAGTAAGTATGACAGATTTGAAGATAAATCTGATATGTTATGAATACTTATATAAATGGCTATTACCTCATCTAATTCTTATAGTATTTTAAGATAAGTTTCTTTATAAACTTTTTCAAATCAAATGAATCGTTAGAAACATCAATTCTACCCCACATTTTAAACGTCATCAATAATATATATAGGATGCGGTCGTTTTTTGCATCCTATCCTTGGGGGCACGTGTGCTTCTCGCCGGATGATCCCGACAACACTGCCAACTCTGTTGCCGATGTGGTGATGCAGGGGATGGACTTTTTATTCCGTCCTCTGTAGTGCCAACTGGCGGCAGATTTCGTCCCTGGTTTGGTTCATCCCCCAAAAAAGCTTCTCGCCGGAAGCAGGAGGCTTACCAATCCTGGGCCAACGCGGTGTCTGCTCGGGATTTAAATACCAGCACATATAAAAAGGAGTACAACCTTGCCTCTAGGTCCCTCAAGAAAGAGATTACTCAGGCAAAGCAACAGCACGTCAATAGAATTGGCAAGAGACTTGAGCGCCTCCCTTCGGGAACCCGTGCATTCTGGTCTCTGGCCAAAGCTATTGAAGGAAATTTCGGCAAGCCAACCCTACCATCCCTACACGTAGGAAATAGGTCGTTGGCCCAAGACGCAAAAGACAAAGCCGATCTTCTGGGCAAGCTCTTTGCGTCAAACTCGACCCTGGATGACGGGGGGCAAAAACCGCCGACCATACCGCGATGCACAAGCACCATGTCGGATATTCGGTTTCATCAGCGCTCAGTGCGAAAAGCCTTCCGTTCCCTTGATATCCAAAAGTCGAGTGGGCCTGACGGAATCCCGCCTATTGTGTTAAAAAAGTGTGCTCCAGAGTTGGCTCCGGTCTTGACGCGTCTTTTTCGGCTCTCCTATTCTACTGGCATCGTCCCGGCTTCCTGGAAGACAGCCTTGGTGCACCCGATCCCCAAAAAAAGGTGATCGCTCAAATCCTTCCAACTTCAGACCAATCGCTATAATCTCTCTCTTCTCGAAGATAATGGAATCCATTATCAATAGCCAGCTTCTTCGATACTTGGACGGCCAGGGATTACTAAGCGACAAACAATACGGGTTCCGTAAGGGTCGCTCGGCTGGTGATCTCTTGGCGTACCTGACTCATCGTTGGGCTCAGGCAATTGAGTCGAAGGGAGAGGCATTGGCTTTGATCGGGTTTGGCATAAAGCGCTGCTTTCAAAGCTTCCATCATACGGGCTGCCTGAGAAATTATGTAAATGGCTCATTGGTTTCTTAGCAGACAGGAGCATAAAGGTCGTAGTTGACCGCGAATGCTCGGAAACTCAGTCTGTTGATGCTGGTGTCCCTCAGGGCTGTGTGCTATCGCCTACTCTATTCTTACTGCATATCAATGACATGTTGCAGACCAGCGGCATTCATTGCTATGCGGATGACAGTACAGGTGATGCTGTATATACCGGCTCCCCAAATATTTCTCGGCAAAATGTCACTGAGAGTCGAAACGAACTTGTGTCTAAGGTGGAGAATTCATTGGAGAAGGTCTCTGAATGGGGTAGACGTAACTTGGTCCAATTCAACCTCGCCAAGACACAAGTCTGCGTGTTCACCACTAAAAAGTCACCAATGGTCGTATGTCCTCGTTTCGAGGGCACATCTTTAACCATCTCCCCTAGCATTGAGATACTTGGCGTCAACATATCGAGCGAAGTCCAGTTCCGATATCATCTAGAGGGTAAGGCCAAATTAGCCTCGACGAAGCTTGGTGTTCTTAACAGAGCGAGACAGTACTTCAGTCCGGACCAACGCCTACAGCTCTACAAGGCGCAGGTTCGGCCTCATATGGAATATTGTTCTCAGCTCTGGGCAGGGGCGCCAAAATACCAACTGCTCCCTCTGGATCGTATCCAACGAAGGGCCGCTCGAATTGTTGACTGCCATAGTGTTTCAAACAGCTTGGACCCCTTGGCATTACGCCGAGATGTAGCTTCACTTTGCATCCTCTATCGGTTGTATCACGGGGAGTGCTCTGAGGAATTGTTCGGAATCATACCACCTGCAACTTTTCGCCATCGTACCACGCGAAAAACATACCATCCTCATCACCTTCATGAGTGGCAGTCTTCCACAGTGCGTTTTTCGCGTAACTTTCTGCCGCGCACTGTAAAACTCTGGAATGAACTGTCACCAGCAGTTATTCCGGACCTATACGACCTGCAAACCTTCAAGAAAAAAGCGTATTCAATCTTATAAGGCCGGCAACGCACCTGCAGCTCTTCTGATGTTGCGAGTGTCCATGGGCGACGGTAGATGCTTACCATCAGGTGACCCGTTTGCCTGCTTGCCCCCTTATTTAATAAAAAAAAAAAAAACGATTTAGTGTTATCGTTGGTTTAGGGAAGGTAAAATCGGGAAGTGGTAACGCTGAGTTTTTACGTATTCTATGGAAAATCTCGTAATATTCGCCATTTCTCGACAGTTCACATTTGAACCTCAGTCGGGCTGTGTACACAGTTTTTTCAAAGGAAGTTTTTTTGTGACACAAATGTAAGTATTACTGTTTCACATAAAACGATCAATGCATCATGTGAGTAGTCAAAAGGTCAAATGTTTGGGGCTATAATACAAACCGCATTGTGTATTATTTACAGAGATAAGTTTGATTTTCTCTACGCTATGATAGCCTCTACGCTATCATTTTGGTGCTCCAACGGCATATTTCTCAACGCTATGATAGCTCATAGCGTAGAAAAATAAATTCCCTACAATTTAGGTGCTCCAACGTCACAAGCAGCGTAGATTTTCTTTCTCTCGCAAAATTTTTCTACGTCATATCAGCAAAAATTGGCGGCCTCGCCCATATTATGTTCTTGGATTTTCCGGTTGAAAATGAGATGAGTCGTAATGGTAATAATTTAACTATATTCAGTTAGGTAGTGCAAGAAGTACTGGCGTACTTAACAACACATGACGCTGGCTGGCTGGCATCTTATAAAAAGTTCAACAGCCTTCAAATTCAGCGCCAACGGCCTTCACCTATTAGAAGCGTACATAGTAGGTATTAATAATTACTACATGACGTCCGTCCGCATTGTCCGCAATTTAACTCCGTTGCGCCTAAATTTGTTAATCGTGTGGGAAGTGGGAACCGTACATTTTTTTGGGATAAAAAAGTATCCTATATCTTTTCGAGTTTCCCGGCCGGGACTCAATGCAATTAAATTTCAGCAAAATCGGTTGCGGACTTTGGCGTTAAGAGGGAAGGGGGCGTCCACAAATTACGTGAAGTGTTTTTTTTTAGGGTTCCGTACCCAAAGGGTAAAAACGGGACCCTATTCATGAGACTTCGATGTCTGTCCGTCTGTCTGTCCATCTGTCTGTCCGCCTGTCTGTCCGTCTGTCTGTCCGTCTGTCTGTCTGTCTCCAGGCTGTATCTCAAGAACCGCTATAGCTAGAGTTCTGAAATTTTCACGGATTGTGTATTTCCGGTGCCGCTATAACAACAAATACTAAAATAAAAATAAAATTAATATTTAAGGGGGGCTCCCATACAACAAACGTGATTTTTTGGCCTTTTTTTGCTCGTAATCAATAATGATAACAGGTAGGCACTTGAAACTTTCACGAAGACCTTAAATATAATTGTACTTTAATAATTAATAATAATATTTAAATAAAATAAAAAATTAAGGGGGGCTCCCATACAAAAAACACAATTTTTGGCCTATTTTTGCTCTACAACGGTACGGAACCCTTCGTGAGCGAGTCCGACTCGCACTTGGCCGATTTTTTTTACCACTTTGGAAGAGTCTCTTTGCAAACTATTCAGGTTAGAAAAATGATATTAGAAACCTTAATATGATTTTTAAAGACCTATCCATAGATACCCGACACGCATAGGTTAGATGAAAAAATTTTTCACAGTAATAACATACACTTTTCATGCACTTTTTCCACTTTTATTAATTTATTTTATTACAATTATGTTTCACACGACCGGTTTCGATAAAATTATCATCAGGTGTAGTGCAGTACACCTGATGATGATTTTTCCATTTTTGTATCAAAATCTTAATGCGGTTCACAAATCACAGACTACATCTACTTACCAAGTTTCAATAGTATATAGGTATTATAGTTTCGGAGAAAAGTAGCTGTGACGTACGGACGGACAAATAGACAGACAGACAGACAGACATGGTGAATCAATAAGGGTTCCGTTTTTTGCCATTTGGCTACGGAACCCTAAAAACTTCACATATAATTGTACTACTAAGATAGAATCATTTTACTGCGAGAAAACAACCATTAAAATTTCACGCAGTATATGCTCGCTAAAACTACTACAATTTACAAGTACTACACAGTTTACGCGGCCACGGTCAGACAAAAAGTACGTTATTTAATAAAGGCCGTTCTACCAGAATTCGCACAAATAGTTTTTACATTCGTTTTACATATTACGTAATGAAACACGTAAATTCGCGCATTAAAAGACACCATGTCATCAATCATCATACCTGACCTGACGCTGCCATAATGATATTGTAGCCTTTAATTTGGTATTTCGTAAATACTTTTTTAAGTTACTAGCTGACACGGCAAACCTTGTTTTGACATACAGTCTCTAAGTTCACACTATGCCGAAGTTCCGCGGCGGAAATTCCGCATGATTACTTCAGCAATATCAAACGCATACAATATAACGCGACGGAATTTCGGCAACTCATCACTCATCAGTAATTTAAAATGCATACATTGCAGGCGGAATCATGCGGAGATTCCGCCGCGAAACTTCGGCATACTTAGTGTGTTTAGATAGATTTAGACACCTATTTTCAGGTCTAACGAATGTACGTATGACGTTCCAAATTTTATTCAAATCGCTTGAGCCGTTTTGGAGGATTTCGCGCACAAACACTGTGACACGAGAATTTTATTGTTACATATTAGAGTGCACGCTCCACTCTTGAAATGAGATTCACAAAGTGCTCAAAACACAGAGGCAAGATTTACGCGCATTGCAACCAGCATACTTAGGTAGTTCTGCTCTACTTTTTCAATTCGCGCCTAAATATAGATGATAGTAATATTTTTAATCACAGCTGCTTCCTATCTTAAAAGTTATTAGAAAATTAGTGGTTTTTTACTCACCTATAAAATATCAAGTTAATTTAACAAAGAAACTGAAATGGAAATCACGTGGGCAGATCCGAGATTTAAAGATTTAAATAATAAAAACAAATCCCTATTAGGTTTGTCTGCTCTCTCTATCGGATATTAGAAAGTAGTTGAAGTATCTACATATATACCTACCTATAGTTTTTATTATTCGTAGCCTATAACCTAACCTAGATACTAGATGATGCCCGCAACTCCGTTGCGCCAAAAATCGTTTATCGCGCGGGAACATTTTTAACTGGCTTTCAAAAAGGATAGGAGGTTATAATATTATGTTCGTCTGTTTTAAATATTTTTTTCGGGATAAAAAGTATCCTATGTCCTTTACCAATTACCTCTCACGATTCAGATTTCACCAAAATCGGTTCAGCGGTTTGGGCGTGAAGATGTAACAGACAGACAGACAAACACACTCTGGCATTTATAATATTAGTATGGACCATAGGCGCCGCGCCGGTAGAAATAATTTCCAAGGGGTGCAGATTTTAGTTTTCTTTCTTTTCTTTTTACTTTTTACGAACAACAGTGACTGTATATTTACGTCTACGGAATACATTTAGTGCCGAAACATTACGAACTATCTTTGTACGGCATAACAGGGTTACAGACGGCTTTTTATTTCAATAATTCCTATTGATCCCGAGATTCCCAAGCGGTGCAAGTGCACCACCTGGCACCCCCCTGCCGGCGCCCATGTATGGACTAATAAGGAAACTGTAATAATGACCGATTTATCTTTGACAATAATTATTATTGTACACAATATAATTATTGCACACTACTTCTCTTTTGGAACTGTAGACTCTACCCAACTAGCAAACTCTCAACCTACGTACGTTATAAGAGTACTGCACTTGTAGATTACTTAGAGTAGTTTTAACATATGGTGTTTGCACTATTAATAGTTTTGAAAAATGCATTTTACGCTCAAGTCAGTTTATTCTTAGTATGTCGAGTGAGGCACAATAACCATTTTTTAATTTAAAAATCTTGATTTTTTTTTTGGACTACATTTAAACGCGTTTATTTTACTCATTCTTTAAATCCTTATCAAAATAAATTATTCCATTACTAATTACAGTTTATTTGGTCTTTGAATGAATAAAATTGGACATTTGGTTTAGAAATTATGGCAAAATTAAAATACGTATTACAATAGTAATTGGCGTCACCAAGGCGGGTGCGCGTGCGGGAGGAAGACAATCTGTGCAGGGTGCAGCCTGCGTATAATGACTGCGTCGTCGATGTTAGTGTCGGAGTCTGTGAATTGATCTGGGAATCATTTTGCTGACCGAGTCTTTCCTGGGTAGGCTTTTTGCAGAGCTCACCGACATCCACGCGGGAGCCGCGGCCGACCGCTAGTAATAAAATAAGGAAAAACCAAAATCCGCCTGCATGGATAAATCCAATATTAATTAAAAATTAACTGACATCACTGAAACAAGATGAAAATTCAATGACAAAGTATAAAAAAAAAACAATGATTTGGTACTTAAAACTAGAAACATACATTGAAACAGTACCAAACCTATGTAGCTATTATAACGTATTGTAGGTACACTTTTCTAAGTGTATCTACGATATATGGTTATATCAGCACGGTAGTTTTTCAATTTTTTATTAGATTGATTGTCGAAATGGTTAGATGACTACAATTAAAAAGTCGCAAATAAAATAAATTAATTAAAAATAAAAAAACCCGACTGCAAAAAATGTTAACTAGAAAGAACGAAACAAGACCTAATTCTGCCGGAGGCATCGAATCCATGTTTTAATTGATACGACTCTTGCTTACGAGTTTCATGCCAGGATAAATAGAAGGTTACATAGAAAAATGTAGAAGAAGAAAGTGGATAATAAAATGCAGTCGGAGGCATAATATTTTATGATTTATGAATTAATGTTAAACTTGGTGCGACATGCCACCGATTGCATTTTATTATCCATTTTCTTCTACATTTTTCTATGTAATCTTCTATTTATCCTGGCATGAAACTCGTGAGCAAGAGTCGTATCAATTAAAACATGGATTCGATGCCTCCGGCAGAATTAGGTCTTGTTTCGTTCGTAGGTACACTTAGAAAAGTGTAAGCTACGATACGCTATAATAGCTACATAGGTTTGGTACTGTTTCAATGTATGTTTCTAGTTTTAAGTACCAAATCATTGTTTTTTTTATACTTTGTCATTGAATTTTCATCTTGTTGCAGTAATGTCAGATAAGTAATGTCGGTTTTTTGATTTTTAATTAATTTATTTTATTGTATCAAATTCTTAATGCGGTTCACAGACTACATCTACTTACCAAGTTTCAATAGTATAGCTCTTATAGTTTCGGAGAAAAGTGGCTGTGACATACGGACAGACAGACAGACAGACAGACATGACGAATCTATAAGGGTTCCGTTTTTTGCCATTTTGGCTACGGAACCCTAAAAAAGGATGAAAATGTTTTATTCCTATTACCGCGGTATTGCTAGAGTTAATTTATTTTCTCACTTTTTGCCATCAGATTCTGGTAGACCTATAGTAATTAGTAACTACAAGGACATGGCTTATTTTGCCACGCAAAATGTGAAGTTCCTGCGACATTGATTTACCTACGCTACGCCACAGAACCGCGGTTGACATAATCATTATCATCATTGACTCGACTCGCACCTGACCGGTTCTAGCTAACAAACAACCTGAACAAATATCTAAGCTATATCCTTAAACTATAGGATAAATAAACATCATAATAGTTATTAGTTACAGTGTTTTCCCCTTGGATTGTTTGCGATTTGCGGTCAAGGAAAAACCCGTAAGTTTTTTTTAAACAACTTGTTATTTAAATTTTTAAATTGTTGATAATATTATTTTGTTATTGTTGCAAGAAAATGTTCGTCGGTCGGAAATTTTGCATTTTTTAAGGTTTACGTAAGCGGACTATATCCAACTTGCCGATAGGTAGGTATTGTCTATTTGGTTTATTAGGAATATGATAATATTAATATTTGAGTCGGTCGGCTGTCCTGGGCTTGTACCACGAAACCGTTTTGAGACTCAAACAATCGATCCAGAATGCCGTATCCTACTCTAACAAATTTGAAATGACGTTGTTAGAGAAGGACGCGGCATTCTCGTCCGATTGTTTGAGTCTCAAAACGGTTTCGTAGTAGGCCTACTGACTCCTGCCGTCCTGCGCGATCTCTCGCTAGTTGGTCGTTCGTCCCACTGGGTTAATGACTTATGAAAAAAAAGGAATAGAGTCCACTTGTGTACTGTGCACACACTTGGGCACTATAAAATTACTCATGCGTAACTGGCTTGGTTTCAATAGAACCAGCCACCGTCACCGAAACCGGTGTGGGAGTTGTTATTATCCACAGTCCTTATCATACTTACTTACTAACAACAAACCGCTGATTTTGTCGTGACTCGTGATAAATCAGTTGAGCTTGACATAACCTTTAGAAATTACGTTAGTATGCCTATGAATCAATTTTTTATGGAAGATACGAGGTAAATTTTTCTTTAAAATGGCTAATCGACATACTTAGCTGATGTATCTCACAGCTCACTGTAAAAATATCAGATAAGAATATACATGGTGTAACATAACTAAGTGATAATACTTTAGGGTGTGTACGTGTTCCTTGTAGAGAGTTCACTGGGAAAGTAGCAGCGCTGAAAGACCAAATTTTTTTTTTCACTTTTGTATGGGCGAGCGTCCCAGCGCGGCGTCACGACTTACGAGCTTCCCTAGATACAAAAGAGAAAAAAAAATTGGTCTTTCAGCGCTGCTACTTTCACAGTGAACTCTCTACAAGTAACACATACACACCCTAAAGTATTATCATGTAGTTTTTTACACTTTGTATCTAAGCAAACTGCAAAATGTATCCAGTATGTAAAAGATATCAACGCGAGCGATGTTGGTAAAAAGCTTAGATACTGTCATATTTTTTACTTTTATTTTAATTAATGTACCTATGGCTTAAATAATAATAAAAAATAAATGTACTTTCCACATTTCATTTGTGTTTTGTACCACTTAAATTTTATTATTTATCTGTTATTTTAACTTTTTAAAATATGCCTTGAGGTCTAAAATAATCATGTAACGAACCTATGAGTTGCGTAATTTAACGATATTTTAATTGATACAAAATTAACTTAAGTAGGACAATTTAGTTCATTAATCATTAGTCACTAATCACTATCATCCTTATCAACCTAAACTAGTTTTGAGTGGTACTCAATTTTGAGTTCTGCAATTTTTGAAAAACCTTTTAGATGCTTAACTACATAAGTTCGGAGTAACTTCTGTTATATTCCTTATGAATAACATCGGAAATATACTTATGTCACTTAGCACTTTCAAATCCCACTTCTTTTCACCAAATAAAAAAAATAACACTCACACCATAACCGCTTTGGATTGTAACTTTTTAGCCATGTAATAATTCATAGTGATTTATCATTTATTGCACTTTTATACCGAATAATGTCATAATTTAATTTAAATTCGTAATTAACATAGCGCGATATGTGCGCGAATGCGATTTGGGACAAACAACGTGTCGACAGTCGACTACAAGTTACAACGCTATACAACAATATTATTATCACGACTAACATTATCACGTATTTTTATCACATTATCTATTATTATTATTGCTGTAGCGATACAGTTATATATCTAGTTATCGTTTTGCGAATCACAAATTGTGTTAAATTTATACTACCTATGTCAGATTTTAAATTTAACTATGACCCTCAAAAGGTTGGCGACAAACCGCGCTTTTCAACGTTCGTTTTAGGACTTTTAGCGATTTGATTGTACTTTGTTCGTGTGCCCCAGGTAGACTTAAAAAAAAATTCATTATAATATTATTATTTTACAATAATATGTTTCATATTGCATGCAAAGTAAGAGTACCTATACATTATATGTCGTGGTCGAAAAATACATATCATATTATGTTAAATGAGGCAAAATTTAGGAATTCACACTCAAGATATTTCTTTATTTTATTTAAGTCGCTAAAGGTCTCCTAATTTTCTTAATAGACTATTTATATTAATTGTGGTGAGAAAAGTTTGAGCCCATTTTCCTCCTAAAATAATTATATTTTAAAGAATTTTCAGACGTAAGCGAAGAGACTTTGAACGAGTCACAAAAAACACTGGCCACAGATTGAATTTTAAAAACATCACTGACACAACACTCTTTGAATTTCGAACACCGTGACATATATGACTATAGGTTCTTCGCAGCGCGTTCAGTCGGCACAGAACTCGAAGCACGGACTGCCAAAGATCGACTGAACTGAGTGACATAACAAGTAAGAATATGCGATGGCGTAAGTATTAAGTAAACGTACTTAGCGTTTAAGGTACACTGATAAACATCCGCATAAAAAATTTTATTAACCGTCTCACATGGTCAAACAAACAAAAAATAATTAAAAACATTATTTCTCACTAAATTAGGGTTCCATGCTTGAGATGGAAGTAATTATAATATTTGTCCTATTTAGCTAATTAGGCCCTTGACGGTCCCCCCAAAATGCCCAATATGGATTCATCTAAGATCTCTCGCTCAGTAGTCAGTAGCGGCCTTAGGCCTTACCCATTGCGAGAGACCCCGGGCGGAAGGCCTTTGCGACGCCCTGGGCTGGACGGCAGGTCTTTGCGAGGCCCTTTGCTTAACGAAAAAATACCTTGCGAGACCCCTGCAAGAGCGAGGCCCCGGACGATTGCCCTGTTCGCCACCCCCTAGGGCCGCCACTGTTCTCGGATAGTAGAGTAGAAGTAAGGGTCCAAAAAGTAATTATTTCAAGTCAATAATGATTGCATCAAGAAATCCACTGATAAAATCTCGTTATTACTTTCATCCTTAGAGCCGGGACACAAAAACACGGCACGCAAAAAAACGTACGGCGCCGTGTCGGACGCGCGTCGTAAAAAACCACGGCACGGCGCCGCGCCGTACGGCGTCGTACGACGTCGTGCCGTAGAAACTAACGTAGAAATTCAAGATGAGTTTCTACGGCACGAAGTAGGCATATTGTATTAAGTATATTTTTTTTCCCGTGGTGCTTCCCCCTTTGTTCGGACATCAATGTCATTACAATTTGGCTGTCTCCCGCTTTGCTTGGGGAGGGAAATTGGATATATCTCCTACTCCTCCTACATTCTTCTGATTAATTTCGTTGCGGGTCCCAAGACAGATTTAGCTTGTCCCTCGGGCATCCCTGAGATCATATCAAAGGGTTTTCGTGGTTGGTTACCCCTGTTGATCCTGGCAACACAGGAGTTGCAGTGGTGGGAATGTGTGGCCTTTTGCCCGTTAAATACGGCACGACGTCGTACGACGCCGTACGGCGCCGTGCCGTGGTTTTTACGACGCGCGTCCGACACGGCGCCATACGACGTCGTGTCGTGTTTTTGTGTCCCGGCCCTTAGACCCAACGTGAGTCGTGGCTATAACTGATAAGTTTTTCTTACCAAATCGGAATTCTAAGGAATCAGACATTTTCATGTCTTGCGAGGAACAGCGGAATAGATGGCCTGAAAACAGGACTGGGCCACCGAATACACGCTAATACTTACTTATTATGCAGCGTTTATACAAGGTGTAACAAGACTTAGTGATAATAATTTAGTGTGTGTAATGTGTATATGCCCCATATATAGAGTCTACTAGAAAGTAGCAGCGCTGAATGAGCATTTTCTTGTAATTTATATGGGCAAGCGCAAAAGTAAAAAAAATGTTACATTTCAGAGCTTCTACTTTCACAGCGATCACGTTATAAAATAGAAAATAAAATACCTTTAATTCAGGTAAGAAGCAACCCATAGAAAAAAGGGAGGGAGTAAGGGTTATAGGGAGCACATATACATTACTAGCTGTTGCCCGCGACTCCGTCCGCGTGGATCAAAGCGCACGGCCGTGCGCCGCCAAGTTCCAGCAGGCCGCGCGCATGCCGTGCACTATTTACACGAACGGTTTCGACGCACTTTTGACCCCCCTGTAGCTCAGTAGCTATTGCAAGTACAAAGATAAAATTATACGTACGTAATCATGTACTAGTACTTACGCAATATACCAAATTTCATAGATATAGCGTTGTTACATCCTTAATACTTCTAAATTGGAACTTGGCAAGTTTTTATGATATACGTAGCATTTGATTAATTGCATAATTAAATTTAATATTGGTACTTATGTAATCAAATCAACCTGCCAAGTTCAAATTTAGAAGTATTAAGGATCAGGCTGTTAATGATGATGATTATGATCGATTTTGAAGTGCATCTAAACTTGGCATTGGATTGGATTTCAACTCTTTTTAAGGCGAATAATTAACCAATAGGAACTTGTACCCATTTTTAACAGGTATGTCTTTGGTGGGATTTCATTTTACAGCACGCAGTGGTTCCCGTTTCCGTGGGACTGCCGGGATAAAATAAAACAAAATATTATCTTTTTATTCAAAATAGGTATCATGAATACACTTTTTGAAAATCAGAAGAAGGTAGAATCTACGGTGCCTATCACCGGTTTGGGAACTAACCTGGCGACAAGAACCGGCGTGGCGTAAGAAACTCGCACGGGACCAATTCTTTCGATACCTATAACTTGATACTCAGTACTTAATTATCTATGCAGTGATGTAACTCAATGATAAATAGTTTATGGGTAAAAATGTGTAATACATAGTTAAAGTAATAAGCTCTAAAATTTGGCACAAAATATAAAGTTTAATTTAAAAAACTTATATATTATGCTGTTTTCTGGATGGATTTTAGAGTGCCATCTGTTGTGCAGTAGGAATTCAATTTATATAGATAACTTATAAGATAAGATAGATTGATTATACCAAGTGATAATATTATTAAACAAAATATATCTAACGTATAAAAAATTATAATTAAAAACATAATAAGTATGATTAATTCTATCTATGGTTCTATGTTACAATGAAGTAAAAAATTAAACGCCATCTGTTGTCACTTGTCATGTATTAGAACTAAAATACAGTACTACTCCTTTAAAACGCCATCTGTTGTCATATTTTAAAATTGCAGTAGGAATTCATTTCATCGTTATTTTCATGGAAATAAGATATTTTCCCTCATCAAAATGTAGCTTATGTCCTTTCTCAGGCTCTACACTATCTGTGTACAAAATTTCATTACAATCGGTTCGGTACTTTTGGCGTGAAAGCGAGACAGACAGACAGACAGACAGAAAGACAGACAGACAGAGATACTTTCGCATTTATAATATTAGTATGGATACACACCCTAAAGTATTATAATCACTCAGGTACTTTTTATACAGAAACCTAAACGAGCTTATCTCATCTTAAAATAGGAACGAAGTAGGTATTTATTACTAGCTGAGCCCCGCGGCGGTGTTTGTGAACCCGTGGTTCATTTTTTTCTTTTACAAAAGAAATTGTAATATTTTCCCGCAGTGAAAATGAGCCTAGGGCTAAGGGTATCAACTATAGTTCTTGATCTGTGGTATCAACCTTATTTTCCTGTTCTGAGGTATCAACTAACTCCATACCAAATTTAATTAAAATCGCTCCAGTCGTTTAGACATGAAGAAGTAACAATTAATCCCACCAAAAACATACCTGTTAAAATAAGGCCTAGTTCCTAAAGGCTAATTGTTGGTCTAAAAAAGAGTTGAAATCCAATCCTATGCCCAGTTCAGATGCACTTCATCGATCATAATCATCTTCATCAACAGCCTGATCTATAATACTTCTAATTTGAACTTGGCAGGGTAATTAAATTCTATATTATCTAATTTTATAATTAATCAAGTGTAACGTATAGCATAAAAACCTGCCGGATGGGTGGTGATATTTTAAATTAATTAAGTACATAAATGGAAAATTTCAGTAATTAATCTGCCTGCCTGCCAGTCCTAAGCCTGGAAAAAAGTATGTACTATGTAGGGAAGTGCATTTCCACCGCTCACAGATTAAACCCGCTATCCCCAACCCGCGGCCCGCGGGGCGCATGTGACCCGCCGGGACTTTATTTGTGGCCCGCGTGATGTTAAACAATTTTGGAATTCACACCCACCGGCAAAATAGCGTAAAATCTACGTGATAGTCGTTAAATTTTTTCCACTTTTAAATCGTTTATTTTGAAGAATGTTATTTTATAACACTAAATAAATTTTGTTGCGGCCCGCGACACCAAACATGTTTGTAGCCCGCATGTAAAAAAGGTTGGGGACCACTGGATTAAACCGCCTCGTCGTTCGTCGTCATCACTCGTCGCGTCGAAGTGCAAAACGACAAGAAGTTTGTCAAAACAGTTAATGCTGAAAGTCGTTTAGTCAAAAAAACTACTTTGTTTGTCATGGTTTATTGTTTAGTTCAGTGTTCGTCGAAGACGAAAACTAGTTGATAAAAAAAAATGTTTTGTTGTTGACTAGTTTACGATGAACGATAAACGGTCTCGTTTCGTTGATCGAAAAAACGTCGACGACCCACCACACTATTCGTCGAAGACGTAAACTAGTCGAAAAAAAAAACTGTTTTTTCAACTAGTTTACGATGAGCGATAAACAGTCTCGTTTCGTTGATCGAAAAAGCGTCGACGACCCACCACTAGTGGCGTAGAGGCTTTGATTACCGGTCAGTGGGTGAGTGAGTGCCAAAATTAGCTATTTTTACAGGGACATATTGAAATATATAAATAAAGTATACCCAATTTCATAGATATAGGATCTACCGAACCTATATCTATGAAATTGGGTATACTGCTTAAGTACTAGTATATAATTACGTAAGTATAATTTTATCCTTGCACTCGCAATAGGCACTGAGCTACAGGGGGATCGAAAGTGCGTCGAAACGGTTCGTGTAAATAGTGCACGGCATGCGCGCGGCCTGCTGGAACTAGGCCTGCGCACTTCCGTGCGCTTTGATATACATAGATACTCGTACATTAAGCTCACGAACTTTCGCTTTAAAAATATTAGACTGGATAGGAAAAATTATTTTGATGGCAGATTTTCACAAAATATCCTTGATCATTGGATACATTTTTATATTTGCATGTTTCACACACAGAATCAGCTGCTATAAGGAAAAAACAGATCAAAATAGTCACCCCTTTTCCCAAGATGGCGGCCGGAGGATAAGGGCGGCGACCCCACAAACTTGAGGTTAAGCTTCTTCTGTGGCTTCTATTGACCCCCTCCCGCCCCTACATGTCCCAAAAATGAAATTGCGTCCTCTAATAAATGCAAAGCTCATGTAAAATTTTAATAAAATAAACTAAAAAGGCTTTTTGATGTTTTGATTATTTTTGTTTGATAAAATATCCAAAGTTGAAACACAAGCCCGAGAGACAGTTGGCAGTATAGCAATATCCCAAGGTCAGGGGGTACTTATTTGTGTATAGTCAAGCTGAACTGAAACTTTTGGATAGAGCATCTAAAGTCACTGTTATACAGAGTAGGTCTATTACAGAATAGGTAGATACCACAATTTTTTTCATCCCTTTCTAAAGAACACGTGTTTGACGGAACCCTTCATGCGTGAGCCCGATTCGCTCTTGGCTAGTTTTTAGTTTATCATTTACACGTTTTTTTAGCAGATAGTTACCTCAATGCTTAAAAATTGTATCAATCTTGCTCACAGAGAACCATGGTTTACCTGCCTGATTAGGTACTGCAGTACCTAACTAGGCAGGTATTAACTGTTCTATTGAACGCCTGATTTAAAGAAAAATAGGTAGTTTTTAAAGCAACCTTAATAAATATAGTGTTTTTGTGCTGTGTCCAATGACTAGTACTGTCCAAACACTAGTCATGTTCACTCTATTTAGTAATCTGTGCCTAGGATTTCCAAATTTTGCAAAAATTTGCAATTGCCCCCTTTGAAAATACCAGGCATAGGACTTAGGAGTAAGGACTCATTACTTGAGACTTGAGACTAGTCGCTACGCAACAGGCGTTTGGCAGCACACATTTTTATATGAATTTATAATTAAGGTTACCTAAGCCGACTGGAGCCACGGCAGTGCCGATGCCAAGTTGTTTTCACAACTATAATATATGAAAGTTTTTACCACCGACTTAGAATTTTGCTTTGTTTAAGCCTACCACCACCTAACTTATTAACCCTTTATGAATTAATGACCTACCGCCGGACTACGTCTTAAGCAAACCAATCTTACCTGAGCTTGCTCCGCTTCTCAGCCAGTGCGAGCTGCTGGGCCAAGGTGAGCTTAGGCCTGGTGTTCGGAGGTGGTGCGTTTGGGAAGGAGTCCATGCCCTCGTGAGACGGACCGTCGTCATCATCAGCCCCGTCCTGCAAGTCCGTGTCCTCGTCGCCGACCACGAAGTGCGCGTTGTCGTCCTGTAATGTTAACGAACAAACATTTTAATTTTGATCATTTCAAAATTAATTTGATTCTGACTTCAGAGTCAATTTTATTCATATTATCATGGAGTAAAGACACATCTGATATTATCAATTTTTTATTATATTATTAAGTAGGTACATATCTATTGTCTTTAAATAATATTATGCTTAAATCTAGAATTAATGTTAGACCTAGACACTTCTACTGGCTTTGTGCTACCTGCTGAATTTGTTTTAATTTTAAGAAATTATTTAAAGTTGATTCACTTTAAAAAAAGTAATTTAATCTAAGTAAATTAAAAAAGTCTTCATTGCGTAAGTATATCTAGAAACGTTGCAATACGATTTTTTATCCTTGCCTGTCAACAGACGAGCTTTTAGGTAAAACAAATAAAATTATTACATTTTGCGCCTGCTGTACATCTTCTGTCTCTATCTTCTCAAAGTTGTCGCTCTCGCTGGACGAGCACCGCACCTGCTCCTGCTCCGCCATCGCACCTGAAAATAAAAAAAAAACATTACATCATCGTATTGTATACTAATAAAGGCAACTATTTAAAAAATCGGCCAAGTGCCAGTCGTACTCGCCACGATGGGTCCCGTACCGCCATAGCATAGACTATAGAGCAAAAATTGGTCAAAGATTTAATTAACTGTATGTGAGCCCCCTTGGATTTTTATTTTATTTTAATTGTATTAAAAATTATTTATGTAATCAATAATATAAATATATAATTGAGGATTTTGTGAAAAATTCAAGAACCTACCTGTTGCCATAATAAACAGGTAGGTTCTTGAATTTTTGAGGCCAATAAATATGTTTATTGTATGGGAAAGTCCCGTTTTAGCCCTTTGGGGACGGAACTCTAAAAAGTAGAATCGTAGAATCACTGTAACCCAATTGCAACTAAAACTTGTTAATCATCCCGACTAATGTTATGTAGTTCGTTGGACACAGCTACTGATGAATCATGAATTTATTTACCATTCTTAATAATTAATTAAAGTGTTAACGCCCTAAGCGGAACTGTTGAAACTGCCAATGAACCTTGTTTACCTAAATCTCTAATTGAAATATCATGTTACTCGAAATACGTAATATATAGATGTAGGTATATAATAATTATTATTTTAAAGTCATAAATACTTCATTTTACATAAATTAATTATTTAACATCAAGTTTTTATTTCAGGCTACGAGTTATAGCAACAGCTAATGTTAGCTGTTGCTTATAAAATAAGTTCTGGTTTTTGGCGGGCATATTGTGAAAGAGTCTTGTCACAGTAAATTACAATATTTAGGTACCCTAAGGAATATTGTAATTTGTAATACTGTGGTCTTGTTGTGTTTTTGTATTTTTATTTTATTTCATTTAGAATATTAAACATTTATTCGTTGTCCTGCACAAGTGTGGGCAAGTAATAGTAACTTCAAGAAACGTGCTATTTTGTGTTCCCGAAAGTTCATCGAAAGTTTTAGCTTTTAGTAAAGAATCTTAGACCACTTTTTCAGACTTTTACTAGACTTTCGATTTGACAAAAAACGACGTTATACTTTTAACGAAAATTTTGTTTCCCGCCATTTTCAAAGAGGCTAGAAAACAGCCATATTCGGCCAAGTGCGTGTCGGGCCACCCGCAATATAGGGTTCCGTAGTACCGCTAGTTTTTTAAATTTTTTGTTTCGTCAATGAATGTACCATCGAGGAAATTGATTCCTATGCAGTTGATAGACCAACGTTATTTGGTCGAATATGTCAATTCAATGTTAATTGTGATCTGTCAGCTGGGTTTGACGTAACGCAACCAAACTACGTAGGTCCCCGATCAGTATAGGAATCAACTTCTCTGATAGTACATTTATAACGTGTTTTATTCTAGACCAATATCATCTCAGTTACTTTCAAAGGAATATGAATGAAAAGTTCCTTTATACTTCGCCGAATACATTTTTTTTAGTTGATCGACTATTAGTCAATAACTTATTCTCGTCCGAAGTCTTCTTAGCCGCGATAGTTTTCCTTTTAAATTCAGCATATTTCCTACTTTCCTGAATTTTTTCACATTTCCAGAAGCAATCGTTTAGCTGGTAGAAGGGGGGGGGGGGGGGGGGGGACATTGGACTTTAACGATTTTTTCCACTTTAAAACTTAATATTTCACAAACGGATCCCTAAATCGGAAAATGATCTATACATACTCATAATATTTTAAAAAAAGCTATCCAACGACACCCCACATGATGGGGTGGACGCGAAAAAAAAATCATCCCGCTTGATGTGTAGGGTAAGGTATTCAGAAGGTAGGATTTCATGTACCATTTTGTCGGCATCATTAATATGTGCATTCATACCAAATTACAGCTTTGTAGATCCTATAGTCTCTGAGCAAAACAGACAGACGGACAGACAGACAGACGGACAGACAGACCGAAACTATAAGGGTTCCTTGTTGACTACGGAACCCTAATTAAATAGTATATAATATGAAAGGGGTGACACACGTACGAACTTAAAGTACGTGGATGTACGCCAGTGCCGTAAATAGGGCGGTGCCACCAGTGCCCAGGCACAGGGCGTAGACTCTGGGGGGCGCAAGAATGGCCAGACTAGAGAGGCTTTATACATAGCATTGCTTTGGGTACCTATATCTAAAAAAAACAAGTGCGCCGTTATAAAAGCTCGCACAGGGCGCAAAAAAGGCTATTTACGGCACTGATGTACGCGGGTTTTAAATTCGCGAACTTAATCGGCTCGCGTCGGTGGCACACGAGAATCGCTCACACGCGCCGCGAGCCGCGAGCCTGGGGGCATGGTAAACCCCAGGCTCGCGGCTCGCGGCGATCGTCGACAGGGCTCGGAACCGGTTTTTTTTTACCAGGTTAAAACGCTCTTTAACCAGGTTTTTGGGTAAGTGTTCGTTCGGAGCGAAATCGAGATGCGAGCGGTATTACTTCTGAAATTAACCTGGTTAATTTCTCGCGGAAAGTAACTAGGCCGTAAACTTAGAACAAAACCAGGAATAATTTCGGCCCGTTCAGAGCGGAATCAAAATGAAAACGCTCTTTTGGAAATGTATGGAGTTTCTTACGAACAGGATCGCGAAAATTAACCAGGTTTCCGAGCCCTGATTGTCGAGCTATAAGTCCGCGTACTTACTCGCGTATCTGTCACCCCCTTGATAGTATTGACTATTGACTAAATAAATGTGCTATTTGTGCTCAACGACGTTCTAGTTCTATGTTTGTGCTATGATACCTGCAAAAAATACATTTTATTATCGCCTTAAAAAAAAATATAGCAATTTACTGATTTTTTATATTGCAATTCATATTTTATGTTAATTTTAGAAATTTTTATCAATCTAAAAATATGAATAATGTACTTATGATAACATATTATGAATTTATGAGTACACATCCAAAATTATATTTGTCTTCATCTTTTTTCCGTGTTTAGATAATCGAATAGAAAATTCTTTGTTTGAACAACTTGAACGTAAAACACAATACAGGAAAACTATGTACCTAGGTATCATCGAGGAAATTGATTTATAGGCAGTTGAGACACTTACGTCATTTGGTCGAATTACATGAACTGTCGGCTGAGTTTGACGGGCTATAAGCTAGTGATGCAACAGATCTCTGATTCTGTTTCCGCAAGTGCGGAAGTTCCGCGCGATTTTCAACATCCGTTTCTGCTTCTGTTTCCGCGACTTTTATATCGGAGATTTAAACGGAAGTTTACAACCGACGGCTGAGAGTTACGCGTAACTTGCCACTACTTTGAATATTAATAAAATGTTTAGTTGCAAAGTTGCAATATTGTTTGCTTTATAGATTTCTAATATGTATAATGTATATCTATTTCTAATCTTGATTTGGTGTATTTTATTACGATTAATAAGGAATTATATATTTAAATTTGATTTTTTTTATATTATTTACATTTCCGTTTCAGCATCCGTTTCCGTTTTCGTTTCTGCTAAAATTTACTTTTGACATCTGTTTCTGTTTCTGGTTCTGCTAAGACACTTCCGTTGCATCACTACTATAAGCCACACCCGAGAAGTATCCAGGCATAACGCTACCTATTTTTTTCGACTATTTGAAAATACAAGCATTTTTGTGGAAGAAATCGTTTGACACTCGTTATTTATCCGACACATTCGATTAACGCCCACGCGTTTGGGCTACCAGTGCGAGCGCTATGACCAATATTTTCCTTTTTGCCTTTACGTAATTATACGCCTGTAGAACTGCCAGCCTGGTACAAATGACCAAGAATTTTGTGTCACCATCTCCAGGCCTACGATTAGCAAGCGATTTGAAAGCGACGCGACTGCGCAGCGCACACGCCGCGGTTGCGCGACGTGCACGCCGCAGTGTTGCCAACTGCTAGCCTTGCCGAGTAGCTAGATGATTGTTCAAAAGTTGCTAGATTGCCAGTTTTCGTTCCCCCAATAAGTTGCTAGAAGTAGCTAAATGTAACGGACACTGTTTTGCCAACTGCTACATCTACCAAGTGGCTAGATTGCTCCTAAAAGTTGCTAGATTTCCAGTTTTTGGCGCTAGAGTAGTTAGAAGGAAGATAATCGGCCAAGTGCGAGTCGGATTCACGCACGAAGGGTTCCGTAGCGCTATAGAGCGAAAGTAGGCAAAAATTGTGTTTTTTGTATGAGAGCCCCCATTAAATATTTTTTTATTTTTATTTTAGGATAATTTTTTTTAAAGTACAAATAAAAATTAAGGATTTTGTGCAAAGTTCAAGTGCCTACCTGGTGCCTTTATTGACTACAAGCAAAAAAGGCCAAAAAATTACGTTTGTCATATGGGAAATTAAATATTAACTTTATTTTATTTTTAGTATTTGTTGTTATAGCAGCAACAGAAATACACAATCTGTGAAAATTTCAGAAGTCTAGCTATAGCGGTTTTTGAGATACAGCCTGAAGACAGGCAGACAGACGGACAGACATTGAAGTCTCAGTAATAGGGTCCCGTTTTTACCCTAAAAAGATATATTTTTACATTCTTTCCTTCGATTCTCGGTAAATACTTTACGAATCTCGAAAGATGAAAAGTAGATAGAAAAAGTAGCTAAAAAATCTAGCTACAAGTTTTTAAAATTGTAGCTGCCTGATACCGAAAAATAGCTAGATCTAGCTACAAAGTAGCTAAGTTGGCAACACTGGCACGCCGCGACAGCGCAGCCTTGTCGCGGCGTAGCGTGACGCCATTTTGTACACTCGTATTTTGTATACTCCAGTACAGTAAGTACAGTATACTCCCTAGACGAGCGTACAAAATGGGGTCCACGCCACGCCGCGACGACGCTGCGCTGTCGCGGCGTGTGCGCTGCGCAGTCGCGTCGCTTTCAAATCGCTCGCTAATCGCCAGTGTGATAAGGCCCTTAATGCTAACAGCAAATTCTACCGGACAACCTTCAACTTTAAAATACAATTTTCATTTCAGTATTTGGCTACTTATTTAACCTGTATGATGTATCGCCTATGTATTGCAGTATGAAGATCGTAATTTTTTGTTGCATTATGATACATGATTCTATGGACGGTACAATATTATGTTGCTAAACGTCAGGCATTTATATTTCACTTGCATTTTGCATTCAAATTAATATTAATTTGAATTATTTAGTCCATAATTATTATGGACTTATAATATTATATCTTCCATACGAAGGAACTTTCATAATGAGAAAATAATTTCGCGCCTGTAATTCCTTAGTGCGCCGCGCCGATCGACTATCGGAATTTAATAAAGGCACCGATAAAGACTACTTATTGGAAAATAGAAATATCTCATCACCCTCCGTGAATAACTACATAGGATTCCTTGATGTGTGAATGAGATAATCAATACAGAATATCCACTGCAACGGCTATTGCTGAACCAAAGATTTCCTTTGGTAGGATTGGTCCTTATGGATGGCCCAAGGATGGATTTCAGATGTGGAGCCACCGCGATTTTTGATGTTAATTTTTTGAAAATTTTAGCAGCTTCCGCCCTGGAGGAAAATAGAGTCTCAATCTGTATAGAGGCATTAATTATGGTAATATTCCAAGTTCGGTACCATATTCGGATGACTTAAGAATGCTCAATTCATTTTAGGACTCATATTTGCACGATAAAGATGTTAAACAACGTAAAAAGAAGAAGAAGAAGAAGAAGCATTAATTAAACGCGCTAATCTTAGTATGAGTCAGTAATTACTGGTCCGATTTGAAAAATTCTTTCAGTGTTAGGTAGCCCATTTCAAGGAAGGCTATAGGCCATATTTTATTACGCTAAGACTAATACATACATATAAGCGAAGAAATAGAGAAAAATGTGAAAAAAGGGGGAAATTATTTGAAAGGGCTTATTTCACGAACAACTGGATTTTTCTGTTATTTGGCACAGATAAGACTGAAGTAGAAACGTGAAGGATCATAGGCTGTTTATTGTGGACTAATTTGTCAGTGAAATATCTAATTTACGCGGGCGAAGCAGCGCGGAACGTCTAGTAATATTATAAAGCCGAAGAGTTTGTTTGTTTTTATACGTGGGAGAGCCATGCTTCGGCACGAATGGGCCGGCTCGACCGGAGAAATACCACGTTCTCACAGAAAACCGGCGTGAAACAGCACTTGCGCTGTGTTTCGCTGAGTGAGTGAGTTTACCGGGGGCCTAATCCCCTACCCTATCCCCTTCCCTTCCCTCCCCTATTCCCTTCCCTTCCCATCCCTACCCTCCTTACCTATTACCCTATTCCAAGGCCGGCAACGCACCTGCAGCTCTTCTGATGCTGCGAGTGTCCATGGGCGACGGAAGTTTCTTTCCATCAGGTGACCCGTTTGCTCGTTTGCCCCCTTATTTCATTAAAAAAAAAACAAAAAAAAACGCGCTAATCTCAGGAGCTACTCATCCGATTTGAAAGAATCTTTCAGTGTTTGATAGCCTGTTTATCGAGGAAGGCTATAGCCTTCCTCGATAAACAGGCTATATTTAATCACGCTAAGACTAATATGAGAAAAGATAAATAGGAAAATGTGAAAATAAAGCTGAAGAGTTTGTTGGTTAGTTTGTCTGTTTGAACGCGCTAATCTCAAGAACTACTGGCCCGATTTGCTCCAGTAGTCTGTGAGATATTAGCCCTTTCAAATAATTTTCCCCGTTTTTTTACATTTTCCTCTGTATCTTTGCTCTTATTGGTCTTAGCGTGATAAAATATAGCTTAAGGCCTTCCTCGATAAATAGGCTATCTAACACTGAAAGAATTTTCCAAATCGGACCAGTATAAGTTCCTGAGATTAGCGCGTTCAAACAAACAAACAAACAAACTCTTCCACTTTATAATATTAGGTATATATTATAGTAAGTATCGATCTTACTTCTATAGTTTTTCATTTGTAAATCATGAGTCCATGGATTAAAAGTTCCTTGATCTTTGGACCTGTATTTCTTTTTAACTGTCTTTTTTCTAATCACGCAATGTTTATAATATAATATATAGTATTAATTTAGTAATTACATCGATTTGCCCTCTATTTCTGTTGTGAGAACGTCCGCAATCACCTTCACGTCTCCTGACCCTGCGTCTCCGGCGTGATATTGATAAGATGGGGGCGAGGGTTTATCTAGAAAGGTTGGATGCGCTGACAGATAAAAAAGTAAATATTCATTTCGATTTTATAATGTTGTATGTAATAGGTATTTTAGTTATTGGTTACTGAAAAAAAAAACTGAAAAAAAAATTGCGCGTCAGAACAACCTTAGGTTACCTAACCTAACCTAACCTAACCTTTTTTTTTTTATACGCAGGGGAAACCCTTTATGGGTGCCCCGGGTTGGGCATGTGCCTCAGCTAAGCTGAAGCACCCCGGGGGTATGTGGGACTCCCGACTTTGGGTTTACCCACTAAAGCCACCTGCGGTTTGCCTTCAGCCGTATACGGAGGGATATCCTGGATCTGTCTAACACAGGACTCCCTCCACGACCGGCCGGTCTACCTCACAAGGGACCGGACTTCCACCAAGTTACGGAACGCTTAGGCAAACTAAAGCGTTCCCCTCGGCGCCGGGACTAGCTAAGCTGGGCAGGTTCCCATCCTGACCCGGAGCCCCGTGGGACGGAAGTTATTGGAGGTTCGCATGCGACGCCTCCGCACTCCCGTCCTACGCCGGCGGAGCGGAACAGAGGATGAATCATCCTCTCTGTTCCGCTCTGCGGAACCTAACCTAACCTAACCTAACCTAAATCTCACATTTATATTACTCGCCGCAAGGCTCGCTCGAGTCGGCAGTCCGCGCTTAAATATATTTTTAAATATATTTAAGCGCGGACTGCCTGACTAATAATTAATATATATTTTTTTAATCTAATAAGGGGAAAAAACCAAATAATATTTCTGTAGCGAACCTTTGCAATTTCATATTCATCGGCAAAATTCGTATACGGGCTCTTAAATATCGCTTCCGCAATGACGCAAGCCAGCGCCCTTATGTTGTTAATGATGTATATCTGTCGCAGTCATCTGGTTTAATTTACGATTCGATTGAATGACTAGCGCATTCATTGAATGACACCATTCAATTGAATGACTAGGCCAAATGTCGAATTAACGATAGTCACTCAACGTCCAACTAGTTAGTGATTTGTAACATAGCCCTTTGAAGATAGCGGGCATGAAATCAGTCAGGTAATTGTACGTACATATTTCATTTTTTCCCCCTGCGCGCATGGCGGCGCGGCGCTAGTAGTCACTAAAACAAAATACATAATATAATATGGCGTCAAACAGCACGCACACCTGATAGCAACTGTGTTGATATTTTGTCGATTAAATTTACTTTAAAGTGCTTTATTTGTAACAAAATAGCATGACAGCGTGGATTTACCAATTACTATCCCGTCAACTGCTACGTAAAAAAATCATAGCATCCCATTTAACGACTTCACAATGATATGACTTTTAGTCAAGACGTTAAACGTCACAGTCAACGTCTTGACGAGTTGACCTTTAGGGTGGGTTGCACCAACTTACTTTAAGGGGCCGGGCTACCCTCGAAATTCTCATACATACGTAATACCAAAATCATTTTCTCATACGAAAATATTTAACATGTTTGAGTTATTTTTCAGCTTAAAATAGGAATTACCTAGGTTCCCACTTCCTGTACAAAAATTAACTTCAAAATATTTAAACACTAAAAAAAATTTTTTGTGTATAATTTTTTTTACTAAATTTGCTACTAAATATTCAAACACTGAAAAATAGAGTAAAACACTAAAAAATATATAAATAAATAGTAAATTTACTACAAAATATTTAAATACTAAAAAATATTTTTTAGAAATGAAATATTTTGTAGTAAATTTACTATTTAATATTTATCTATATATTTTTTAGTGTTTTACTCTATTTGTTAGTGTTTAAATATTTAGTAGTAAATTTAGTAAAAAACATTACACACAAAAAAATCTCTTTACTGTTTAAATATTTTGAAGTTAATTTTTGTACAGGAAGTAGGAACCTAGGTAATTACTATTTTGCTGCAGTTTTGCTGCAGTTTTCGTCTCAAACGGGTCCAGCGGCCCAGCACAAAGCGGAGGAGAAGGCACGGACGGGTTTTAGTGGGTAAAGCTGCGGCCAACTTACCATCTTCTCGGCCGTAGCGAGTCCCACATACCCCGGTGGTCCTTTCCCAGTGCCACCGGGCGTGCATTTCCCGTCTTAAAAAAAAAGGTAATTACTATTTTAAGCTGAAAAATAACTCAAACATATTAAATATTTTCGTATGAGAAAATGATTTTGGTATTACGTATGTATGAGAATTTCGAGGGTAGCCCGGCCTCTTAACTACCTATAACTGTAACATTAACTATAGCTTTAGCTATAACTACAGTGCAAAATGTCAAATCTTTGGTTACCGTTTGGCGTCCGACGCTATATTTAACCATAACCGCTCATACTTATATATCTAAATTTTTTCGTGAACTATGTTTCACTGTGTTATATTTTTCCTGTCGATGTTTACGGATAATTCAGTTTTTTATACTTACTCCCAATCCTATTACTTGTAGCTTTAATAAAAAAATAGACGCAACAGACATCTGTCAATTTCTGTGGTTAAAGTTAAGGTTAAAGCTAATAATAATAATATATAATAATAATAATAACTTTAACTTTAACCACGCCTCTGGTGCAACCCACCCTTAGTCATTTAATTAAATAGTGTCATTCAATGAATGCGCTAGTCATTCAATCGAATCGCAGATTAAACCAGATGACTGCGACCAAGAATATTATTAAGTTACTAGCTGTCCCGGCAAATGTTGCTTTGCCATAATATATTTGCCATATTATTTTATTGAAGTGACTAAATAAGTATATCACCATGGCAACGTCGATCGCTATCCCGTCGCACAAACAATGGTTGCCGTCAGTCTTAGGTTGTAATAATTTACTATTATTTATTCAACAAATGCACTTATCAATATATAAAGTACCGAGTAGCCGATTCTCAGACCTACTGAATATGCATATAAAATTTGGTAAAAATCAGTAAAGCCGTTTCGGAGGAGTTCCTGGACTAACATTGTGACACGAGAATTTTATATACAAGATAAATATAATTATTGTGTTATTTGACTGCGACAATATATCCAATTTGCATATTATCGAAAATATGACGTAGGTGGTGGCATTTTCGTTGGGTTCGATCGTAAGTAAGTACTAATTAAGTGATGCTGTACCAGTCACTATTTATTAATAAGTAAATAATTATATTTCGATATCTGTGGCAATTCCACGCTGTTATACTTTTTATTGTGACTTGCTTTTTACAATTATTACAAATAGACGTCTTTTAGATACTTGAAAAGGAATTTATAAAACATACCTAGATACGAGTCACCTTCAACATTTAACAAACCTATTTGTTGTAACACTTACATTATTATAAAACTATGGATCAATTGGAACTTACAACGTGAAACTTTATAAAAACTGAACATTTTAATTTGTATGTAAATCGTAATAGTTACTTAAATTAAGCTTAGACTTTAGGATTTCATACAGCATTGGATGAAGCATTGACAAAAATGCTACAAAACTACGAACTACCTACAAACTGGTTTTATAAGCTTGCTGACATGTTTCAATCCCGAATTAAGGCGCTATATGAAAAAACTGTCCTTTTTGACGTAATACTATAGGACCCTCAAAAATGTTACAAATCTGGTAATGAGATATACATACGAGTTTCTTCATAGCCTTATCTAGGTTTGAGAAGAACTAGAAACACGATTAATGTATTTTGCCTCGATACATTTAATTTTCGAAATGACCTCTTAAAAATACGAAATTTGAAGATTATTTTTAAACGAAAATAGATGTATTGTAGGAAATTAGTCTAATTGATTTGCAACTCAAAATCGTATAGAAGCATTTTGCTTAAATGCTCCTAGTTATTTTTTAAATGATTATACGTATACTACGTTTTTTCGCATGTTTTATGAGCGAGCCGATAGCTTCTGGCCACAGCGTATTCACGACTTTATAGTCATACAAATTAAGTATAAAATTGCCCTTGCGGTAAAATTACTTTCGATATAGCGTCTTAAATAAATGTATGCAAGTTTTATATGACATATTTTTAGCTGATGGTAAGCGATTGCCAATTGCCATCATCTTTAGGCATCTATGATCTACACAATTGTTATATTAGGCCTTTCAAGTTCTGAAACTTATCTATAACCTCCTATATGTCATAACGTCACTCACTGTACCAAACAGAAGTCAGGTATGTTATGTTAAATTACTGTGCATCTATGAGGCCAGCTAGATAGCTGGCCTCATAGATGCACAGTAATTAGAATAGATATTCTGTCTAGCCGCTAGCGGGTTCGTTCTTACTGAGATGCCTCTCGTAAAATAATCGCTATTATCCATAACCTTTACAAATTTTCGTCTTAGAGCAGGGGTTCCCAACCTGGGGGTAATTACCCCCTCGGGGGTAAAATAGCTATTCTAAAGGGGTAACAGAGGTGATAACTAAAATAGATGAATTAGCAGAAAATTTTTATAAACTCTCTACATTTTGGACAAAAACAGCTACAGAATACCCTATCATTGCAGAGATCTGAAAATGTTAGTACCGTTAGCTACCACTTGTAAATGCGAGAGCGGCCTCTCAACTCTGGTGGGGGGAGGGGGTAAAATCAGTTTCTCTAACAGGCCATAGGGGTAACAGCTCTAAAAAGGTTGGGAGCCACTGTCTTAGAGGCTATTCTCCGTTATGTTGTATTTAAGTTTTGAAAATTTAAAATGATTTTAATTAATAAATTACTATTTTAACCGACTTCTAAAGAGCGGTTATTAGACTTAGCGGATTTTTATTATGTATATTATGTTTATGTTACATAATTTGGCCTACGTTAAGCTAGTTTTTGTCAATTGTGTCGTTGTAGCGTTACGTAAAACACTACATTTGTCTAATTACCGTGCCCATAAATTTTTAAGTCTCATTATCCAAAAAACTTTAACTAAATGTTTCACGCCACATTTATTATTGTGTTCGTATCTTTCATTTCTTTAATATTTCAATGTGTCTAAGTCAAATCGACGAAGAAAAAAAATGGTTACGTAATGAGGCAAATAATGCCAAACCGGAGAATGGCCGTGATCAAGATTTTTTTAACGATAATCTACTCTTCTATAATACAACATCATAGATCATAGCTAAGTGGATGTGAAAAGTACCTAAACTTTTTAAGTGGAACTCATGGGTCCTTAACTGCGAAGAAATAATATTATGATATCTCATAGAATACCACGGATCACGCATTACGTTGTATAACAGCTAAATGCGTACCTAGCAGTTCAGCGTTCATAGATACGCATTCATCATATCAGCGTATATTCGTCCACTGCTGGACATAGGCCTCTCTCAAAGAACGCCAAGATGACCGATCTCCTGCTACTCGCATCGTACATTAATATGAGCAAATGCCTTTCATGAAACGCACCAGCGGGGCTAAAATGGTCGCTTTGTTGAATCATGATATGAATCATAATATGATTCAATTCTTTAAAATCGAAAAATGCAACTCTGCTTGCAATTCATTTCTGTATTTTTGTACTGATTTGACATTTGTCAGTTTGACAGTTTTGAAAATTCATTTGCTGAATTGATTGAGAGGAATTGCTAAATGTTACCATTTTAGCCCCGCTGAAAAAGATACGCATTACACATACAAAAATTCGATTGTACGCGTCAATATAATTAATTATACATTCGTATGTCATTTACATATTAGTAAAGTTTAAATAAATTTAAAATTTTGATTAGAAATAAAATCACAATAAATGCCTCTATTTTTAAAGTACATTTTTAAGATTGCATATACTTACTGTATTCGGCGAAACATGGCGGTAGCGGTCATTGACTCCCTGTCAAAAACTTGTCATTCACATCTGACACTTCATTGTCAATCGCGGTTTATATAGAAAATGTCAATTTTTTGACAGGGAGTCAATGACCGCTACCGCCATGTTTCGCCGAGTACAGTATAGTTGGATTTAAGTACTAACCATCCCTCTCTCTCTCTCTCTCAGCAGTAGAATCTCAAATGGGAATGTTAGTGAATAGGTATGTCGCAGCCAACTGGCCGTTCAATCAAACAGCTAGCCCTTTGACTGAACAACGCCATTCAATCTACCACCTAGCTTTTTGATTGAATACTTCAGTTGCTCGAAACGTTCAACACTACAGCTGATTCAAAAGCAGCCGTTTGATTGAATTAGTTCAGCCGTCAGCGCTTACCACCGCAGCACTAGGTGCGTTTTGTTTACAATATTATGGCGCGGGCGTCAACTAGCCGGTGTTTTGTGATTGTATTATATATTTTTCGTAAATATACGTTACAAGTGCTATTAAAGTGACAGAAATTATGGGGGCACATACGAGTAAATCAAAATTTAAACAAATATTCGAGGAGAAATTACGGGATTATGAAATGCATCACCAAGGTATTAATTGCAATTATTGTGTTAAAAACGAGTTAGAATACAATTTAGTATTTACTATGTATTCTTAATTAAGCTGACCATACGTTTAGTGTAATAATAACACTAATCTAATTGTCAGCTTAGAACTAATTGCCATTTAACCAGTTAGCTAAGCATCGTCTAGCTGTAGTATTGAACGTTGCAGTCAACAAGTCGGCTAAACGACGTGTGATTGAATGGCGTTGTTTAGTCAAAGGGCTAGCTGTATGATTGAATGGCTATTTTAACCAGTGGACTGCGACAGGTACACCCCGACGTCCTATGCCTGTCTTCATTCATATACGTGGGAGAGCCATGCTTCGGCAAGAATGGGCCGGCTCGACCGGAGAAATACCACGTTCTCACAGAAAACCGGCGTGAAACAACGCTTGCGCTGTATTTCGCCGAGTGAGAGAGTTTACCAGAGGCCCAATCCCCTACCCTATAGGGAATAGGGGAGGGTAGGAAAAGGATTTCCTACCCTCCCCTATTCCCTTCCTATCCCTACCCTCCTCTATTACCCTATTCCCTCTTAAAAGGCCGGCAACGCACCTGCAGCTCTTCTGATGCTGCGAGTGTCCATGGGCGACGGAAGTTACTTTCCATCAGGTGACCCGTTTGCTCGTTTGCCCCCTTATATCATTAAAAATTAAAAAGTTAAGCAGTGGCGGAGTTACCCCCAATAGAGCTCTACGGTCTACCTATATATTATTTCAATTTCGTAGGTATTACTTATATTATTATCTTAGATTATAATTAAGTAGGTAAATACTTTAGAATTATTTATTCGCTAGCGTTTTAAAAATGTTTAAAATAAAGAGTTAAATTAATTGCCTATTTAACTGCGCCATAGTGCGATACGTTTCCACCGTCAGTGGAGTTTTACCTTCTAAGTTCCACGTAATTAATAATATGGCTATATTATTTCCTTATTTATAAAAAGGTAGGTATGTGAAGGTTTTCAATTCAAGTTTGTCTACATTTTTTGTTTGTGCACAGACAAAAATTGTTACATTTAATTTTATTCGTTGTGACCTAATTTTTCTCTTAAAATCTTTGCTGTGTTAAGATTAATAATTATACCTACTAAGTGTTCATAATTAATGTCAATTGTCAAAAAAATTGTTATCCTATATTTTACCTCAAATCTCAGTATTTTATTTACGTAAATCATAAATGTATAATTTATTGTGTCGTATTCAATGCAAATTAGTGAACGTATTGTCGTCAAAGTTTACAAAGTCACCGTGAATGGTAACATTTGTAACCATTTAGATTTTAGAATATCGAGTATTTAAAACTAAGTTAAATACCTCAGCTCAGCATAAGTAGTCAAGATAGTACATTAAACTATGTAGGTACACTAGATAGTAAGCACCAAGCTGACACTGATAAGGGTGGTTATGTTATGAACGGACTTTGAAAATAGCTAATTTTCATATTTTTTTCTTACTAAGTATAACCTACTGCGATGATGTAAAAAATTAAGGCATCTTAATTATTATGATACTGTTATCAAAATATTATATTGATAGTGTAATATACATAATATGTTTGTGTATATCTACATAATATATTTGAACTTACCGCTAATTTCCTCCGAATCGTGTTTAAGAAAATATTTGAAGATAAGAGTAATTAAAGTAACTCCTATAAAAAAAGCTATTGTAATTACTATCATTAAAAACTAAGCCGAATATAACACATCACAACACTATCACAGCCATTAAAAATTAAAAATAAATATTCCCGCCAAGCGGTAGGCGGCAAGTGTCACTCCCGTCTGGCTGTCAAACCAATGCGAAAGAAACTTCCTCTCGATACACTAATCAACGCAAAGGTTACATAATTCAAATGAATTACTTGAATCAACTACCAATATAAATATATTATATTATGTGCAAGTGTTTATCGATATAATGTATATTAACACTGATCGTTTTAACACGCGAAGCATGCTTCTTTCACGAATCACGCATCGCGCGGCTTGCTACTAGATAGCTCTATCGAAATGTGTAGTAAACTAGCAATAATGCCCTTGTTTTTAGAGGCCAGATACGCATACATTAAAATAGCGCTTTCGATGTCACATCACACATGTGACTACTGACTAGACTAGACTATACACTCCACGCTTCAACTACAGCATCCACTATCGTGACGCCAACGATACTATGCTAAATCTGTAATTTCTACAATAGTAACTACTTAATAATGCTATTGTAAAGTATTTGAAGGACTCGCTATGATTACCATTACAATGGAATAAGACGTTTGAAATCGTAGCATATCCTGTAGGTATTCTGCTAACACAAACAGCCGTGGCCCATAGAATTAATGTACACTGTATTTATCTTAAAACAGGCCTCAAAAATTGTAAACTACTTATGCTTAATAATACTAATAATAAGTAATTGTTGTGTCCTTACTTCTTTCCATAAATAAAATGTAATTTTAATATTTAAAAAAATGAAATTATTAAAACTAAAAAAATTAAATTTCCCAATGTTAAACGCATAAAAGGTCCTAACTCCTAGCTACGCCACTGCTTTCTGAATATTTGACATTATTTTTTTGTACTGTTTGTGCACCCAAAATGTGTCTGGCATCTGGAGTAAATAATATTGTGTTCTGTGCATAAATAAGATAAGGTACCTACAGCTGCTGTTATACCAAAAAAAAAAAGATTTAAAAAGAAAAGATTTATTCTTTATCGAAAGTAGGTTCCATTATTTTTATTTTACACTTGGTGGAGAGGAGGCACCTTTGACCAGCTTTGACCCAGGAAAAGCACACAGTATAAGTACCTACTTTTACTTTTTATCACATTCCCTGTAGATTCCCTGTGACAAAAAAAATCGCAGGTGGAAGCCCACGGAAGCCGAAATAGGTGCTTACCACGAAGACTCAAACAATCGAACGAGATAGTATAAAAAAATGTTAATGAGCGTATCTCGCCGATAAACTTTGGTTTGGCGAGGTTTTAATGTAAGTAAGTATTAGTTTTTAAGTTTTTTGAAATGAAAAAATATAATATAATAGTATAGAATTATAGATTATAGAATGCCGCGTCCTACTCTAACAAGGTCATTTCACGTTTGCTAGAGTAGGACGCGGCAGTTTGATTGTTTGAGTCTCAAAGTGGTTTCGTGGTAGGCCTCCAGAATCGAGAGTAGGAAAAGGAGCGGAGGTGGGAGCCATGTACATGGAGAAATATATAATACACGTGGAGCCATAGCGGAAGCGAAAGCAGAGCAGAGGAGTGGAGTCAAAAGCGGGAACGATGGGCAGGAGCGAGAATATTTTAAGTGCCTACCTGCTGCTATTATTAAAATACTTAGAAAAAAAAATTGCGTTTGTTGTATGAGAGCCCCTTGATTTTTTTTTCAGTATTTGTTGTTATAGCCGGCACACACAGCTTGAGCGAAACAGACGGATGGACTGGTTGATGGACTGACAGTACGTCTTTATAATGTTACTTTTAGGGTTCCCTACCCAAAGGGCCACTATTACTACTTACCTAATAATTACTGACTTCGCTGTCTGTCCGTCTGTCTGTCTCTCTGTCGGCTGGGGTACTACCGTGCCCCCACAAAGATGTAGGGGAGGAGCCGCAGCATAAAATAGCCGCCAACCGCTTCGAGAAAAGTATGGTACGGCATGGTACGGCCGTGGCCGTCCTCCGTGCCTTGGCTCGATGACGACTTGGCTGGGACACTGCCGTGCCTCTAGTCTGCCCAGATTATTGAGATAAATAATTAATAATAATTATATCTATAGACGCATCACACCACGTCAGTCTGGCCCAGTGGCGTGGTAAGTACCTGATGTACTTGTGTTACGGGTATCACACAACGGAAATATAATTATTTAATACTTTTATACTACTTATACATATACTTTAGAGAATAAGGGAAAAAAGGATATAAAGAACTGAACACAAAAAGAACACGGATTGATGGGTTGAAAGATTCCGGAAATACCACGTTCAATCGTAAGAATATAATCATTATTGCCACGGATTTTTATAAGCAACTGTACAGCTCAAAAAATAAACCAAATGTCACCCTCAGAGATCAAGAAAAACAATCAACAGCACAAATCTATATAGATTTTTATAAGATTTCTATGTAGATTTGTGCTGTTGATTGTTTTTATTGATCTCTGAGGGTGACATTTGGTTTATTTTTTGAGCGGTACAGTTGCTTATAAATAACAAAGAGGTAGTAGAGTCCATCAAAAAGTTAAAATCCGACAAAAGCCCTGGGCCAGATAACATTACTAATGATGCTTTAAAGACAGCCTACGCGATTCTGACTGCTCCATTAGTAAAATTGTTCAATATGATCATAGAGACATACGAAACGCCATCCCAGTGGTCTAAATCAAACATCACACTTTTCAAAATCAAAAATCAAAATCAAAATATTTTTTATTCTGAGTATTTTTTTTACAAAAACATTACCGAACGTCGATACTACGGTGCCTACCACCGGTTCGGGAACTAACCCGGCGAGAAGAACCGGCGTAAGAAACTCGCACGGGTCCATCTTTTGCTAAAAAGATGGAAAATTACAATTTAAAACATACAGTACAACGCGGTCACATTAACCTGACGCACCACTGGAAGGCAATACCGTGCCGTACCGTTTATACAAGAAAGGCGACCCCAAAGACATTGGGAACTACAGACCTATAAGTCTTATGTTTACAATATACAAACTCTTCGCTACGGTTCTATATTAGACCAGAGACAACCGATAGAACAAGCTGGATTTAGGAAAGGGTTCTCAACTGTCGACCACATTCACACCCTGGAGCTGATAATCGAAAAGTACCAAGAACATCAAAGGCCTTTATATATTGCTTTTACGACTATCAGAAAGCTTTTGATATGGTCGCACATGAAAGCGTATGGGACACTTTAAAATACCAAAACGTAGAAGAAGGTTATATCAAGATCCTCCGAAACATTTATAGCAGATGTACTAGTAGAGTTAAACTAGAGACGATTGGACCGAGCTTTCCTGTAGAACGAGGCACAAGACAGGGGGATCACTTGTCACCAAAAATCTTTATTGTAATTTTAGAAAATGTAATAAAAACATTAGATTGGAAAAATCAAGGAGTAAATATCAATGGGAAATATCTAAGTCTAGGGCTTCACACGAGACGAGAGTAAGCGAGAGTAACAAAAATCTCGTCTCGGTCTCGTCAATCCTCAAAAAATCGAGTCTCGTTCCAGTCTCGGTCTCGTCTCGTTACCAGTTGTCTCGTCTCGTCTCGCTTAGTTGTAAATAATGATTTATTTCTATAATATTATAATAAAGAGAATAAGAAATATTTTATGACTAACGTATTTATATGATAAAATGCAGTTTGGATGGTTACCAGATTTTATTTTTTGTAAAATTTATTGTTTTTAAGTAGACCTTTTCTGATTTTTCGAATAAAAACTTAATTATCAAAGCGCACGGAAGTGCGCAGGCCTAGTTCCAGCAGGCCGCGCGCATGCCGTGCACTATTTACACGAACCGTTTCGACGTACTTTTGACCCCCCTGTAGCTCAGCGCCTATTGCGAGAGCAAAGATAAAATTATACCTGTCGTAATTATATACTAGTACTTAGCAGTATACCCAATTTCATAGATATAGCTTCAGTAGATCCTGAGATATGTCCCTGTAAAAATAGCTAATTTTGGCACTCACTCACTCATTCACTCACTCACTCACTCACTCACTCACTGACCGGTAATCAAAACCTCTAGGCCACTTCCAACTATCGTAGCGTTATGAAATTTGGCACACAGGTCGTGTGTTACATATGTAGATTAAAGAAAAATTAAGAAATTGTAGAAAATGGTCAAGCGTGAGTCGGTTCATCTACGAACTTCAGAAGCTACTTCCAATTGTCCTAGGCCCTAGCGTTATGAAATCTGGCACACAGGTCGTGTGTTATATGTGGAATTAAAAAAATTAAGAAATTTTAGAAATCGGTCAAGCGTGAGTCGGCCCATCTAAATGTCCTAGCGTTATGAAATTTGGCAGACAGGTCGTGTGTTATATTATATAGATTAACAAAAAAATAAGAAATTTTAGAAATCGGTCAAGCGTGAGTCAGCCCATCTATGAACTTTAATGTCCTAGCGCTATGAAATCTGGCACACAGGTCGTGTGTTATATGTAGATTTAAAAAAAATAAGAAATTTTAGAAATCGGTCAAGCGTGAGTCGGCCCATCTACGAACTTTAGAGGCTACTTTCAAATGTCAATTGCAAATGTAAATTGCAAAAAGTGCTTAACGCCGCTAAAGAAGTTTTCACTTCAAAAATTGAAGATCCGGGGCTGACGACAGCTTAGGTTGGGTTGCACCAGAGGCGTGGTTAAAGTTAAAGTTAAGGTTAAAGTTATGGTTAAAGTTAAACTAGAGATCGCCCAATGGTCGAAATTCGACCTTACTTGCAAGTTGCAACGACATATTTAGGACTACTAATGTACCAGAATCTGATGGCAAAAAGTGAGAAAATAAATTGACTCTAGTCTCTAGCAATACCGGGGTAATTGAAATAAAACATTTTGATCCTTTTCTTTTAGCAGCTAATCTGTGTATTAAACATGCATAAATATAAAAAATTATCCAATGATTTAGGATATTTTTGAAAATTTGGTGTCAAAAATTGCCATCAGATTTTGGTAGACCTATAGTACCTATATTTTAAAATTTACATGTATCATACGTAAACGTGCCGGAAGTGGTACAATTTTTGAGAATTTCAAAAACAATAATCCAAATCCCATTGAGATACTTTAGACTAAGTGCGTATTTTCATTAGTCGTTAACTCGTGCGGTATACAGCATACGGGGAGTCTATGACAACTAATGGCGCATTTTGATTGGTCGGGGCATGCATTTTAGAAATCTGCCGCACCCCACATGCGGGCCCTATCGACCAGTGAAAATGCGCCATAAGAAAGCCTTAAATCGGTGTGTAAGCGTCAAAAGCGTGTAATGTTATGTCCTACTTACTAGGACATAACAAAGGAGTCGGTCTGCATATTTCATGTAATAAAAGTGTTATTAAAGGTTTTTAATGAACATTTTATGCTAGATATTGTTGAGTTTTGTGGTTCTACTAAATAACAAACCATTAGAATGGCCAAAGAATGCCTGAAACACGAGGATTTTACATTTAATACGTAAGTTTTGAACAACGTTTTTTGGGCTTTACAATCGTTATTTTTGTAAGCTAAAAAGATAATTTATAAGTTTAATAATCCCTTATTCGTGCTATATAAGGCATTAGTATTTAGTGCTAAAAATGTCATATCAATTAATAATTTGTCTACAAAAATTGCATAGCTTTTTACCTTTTTACGTGTGTTTACGGATTCTCGGATTGTATAATAATTTTAAGTTACAATAATTGTAAATTTTATTTTAAAAAGATTAATTTTTTTTCTCACTTTTTTGGTAAAAAGTGGGACCCCGAGCGAGTTTCTTACGCCGGTTCTTCTCGCCGGGATAGTTCCCGAACCGGTGGTAGGCACCAGTAGTATCAACGTTCTGAAAGTATTTGTTGCAAATCTATTCGGAAATAAAACAATTTTTATTTTATTTATTTATTTATTCATTATTTGAACTACAGTATATCAATATCATAAACTAAATTACTTTCTTTTCTGTATTATAATATATTTCAAAATGATCGACAAATAGAAATATTCAAGAAAATAAACGCATACTACTTGTATGAAAATAAGCACAAAATGGCCACGCGATGACGGGCTAAGATTACATCTATACTATAATCCTTTATCTATGCCAAATCCTGTGTCCAAATCTGTGATTTTCTGTTGTCAACCATTGTCAACAGGCTTCAACCATAAACAAAAGAGTATAATTCGTATGTATAGGCTTATATCTCAAAAATCTTTCATCTTTTTTAGTATAGAGCGTTTCATCGAATAGTTCCTTTGAGGTCATGTTGGTATTCCTGTCTGTCAATAATGTAAACAAGGTTGACATGCTCTGCGAGTTTTCATAATTTTACTGTGATTTCGTGAGAAAATCATGCCGTAAACATTAAATAGTGGTGAAAGAATGATGATGCTAAGAGTGATAGAGTTTCGTGAACGTGAAAAACGTAACTAGGCCCCAATAAATCCATTAAACTCGGGTTGCCGCCATTACGGCTCAGTGAAATAGGGTTACCAGCGTCAGTTTTATCACCCATAAACACAGTAAAACTTATGAATAGATGCAGAGCGTGTCTACCGTGTTTACAATATGCCAACATGATGGCAAAGGAACTATTTGATGAAACACACTTCTAGTAACGAAATATACATACACGCGAACGAAGGCGCGGGTAAAAGCTAGTACAATAATATTATCAGGGCGAGCGAAGCGAGCCCTAGTACTTCTCACAACCTGTACATTTTGTGGTACACTTTACGGCCAAACTATCACGCCTATTGATTTGTGCTTTAACATAGTATTTACATGTAAATGTGCTAGCATCAGTCAGTGAAGGTGTGATGACGCGAGCCCTCACAAGGCTTGGCTTTTAGCTAGTAAATGCGAATGTGACTTTACTGGTTACGCCTTCACACATAAAGTACTAAGCGGATCATCATAAAACTTTCATAGATACACGTTATCTGGAACTCTGGAGTATGGAGGACATAGGATACCTTTTATCCCGGGAAAAAGAACGGTCGCCGAGCGATAGACGTTACCGTAGGCAGAGCCGCGGGCGAAAGCTGTTAGAATTATGTACAATTTTCTCTAAGTGCATTTTTTGATAACATTATCTCCCCTAATTTAAGGTAGCACAGTAAGGGTAATGTGGCAACATTAATTTGCATTAGTGCCAACATGACGGCAAAGGAACTATTTGATGAAACGCACTATAGTAGTGTCATTAGTCATAGTGTGTGTAACGTTTTTTTTTGATACGACATTTACGTGCTTACCTCTGTCATATCTATAGGTTACCATAGTTACAACAATGAATGCGACAGATAATACGCAACGAATGGTATAGAAAAGGATAACTATATGTTTTGACAGGCGCAACGGCGCGTCGATAATTTTGGAAAATATCCAAACAAAAAATTAATTTCTAGATGTTTTCATGTACTTTCGTGTGGTACGTAACTGCTTCATCCTTTTTTACTTTAGTATCATAATTTTTACATTTTCTGAAAACGCAGCTTGGCATTTTAAGTCAAAAACTTCACAACTCGTCACTCACTCGCTGCCAACATGCAACTAATTCAAATTACACTAATTAGGTTGAATTGGCCGCTAAGACTGTACACGCTAGTGCGATATCTACCTTTTTTTTATAATATTATATCATAGGTTACAAAGTTTTCTCTCACGTATTTAATATAATTATATATTACGGGTAATGCTAGAAGGTGGAGTAAACCTAGGTTTACCCGGGTTGACTTAGTATCACCCAAGTATTTTGGGTAAACTCCGAATAATAAGAAAAATAAAATTTTATTCGGAGTTTATCCATACTCACCTAGGTATACCCAACTCTGACTGGGTAATGTTAAAAATTTGTCCAATTAACTACTAAAATGAATATCCAAGGGTATTTTAAACACATTTAAAAAACATACAAAGGCGAACGTAATTTCTCGAAGAACATAAACTTAATAGCTTCAATGGCAAAAACTAATTAGTGGTTGTTGTAATTAGAATTGAAATTATTTATTTGAGCAAGATAAACTGCTGTGATATTTTGAATTGCACAAGTTTTCTGCAGCTTTGCATGAACACTAATTATTTGTAGCACATTTTGTTTCACAATTACACCTTTTAAAACCCTGGCCTCCTGAAAGCGACTGTCATTAATTGTAATCTGTCGTAAACTTTTTTTTTCGGGTGATAAATTTTCTATATCAATCAGTTTATCACGACAAACGGAAAACTGATTCCTTGAGAACATTTCCTCAATAGTACGGGGGAACGTGGGCCCCCGAGTTTTATGCCACAGGCACGAAAATTACGCAACACTTAACATTACCCAGCCAGAGTTGGGTAGACCTAGGTGAGTATGGGTAAACCCTGAATTAAAATTTATTTTTCTTATTATTCGGACTTTACCCAAAAGACTTGGGTAATACTAAGTCAACCCGGGTAAACCTGGGTTTACTCCACCTTCTAGCATTACCCGTAACATATAGATAAAGTTAAATATGGCGTCCTTTAGCTTTAACTTTAACCTTTACATAACCGGTGTTAAATTGACAGATGTCTGTCGCGTTTATTTTTTTATTAAAGCTACAGGTATGAGGTAACTGGATCGAGGGTATAAAAAATTGAATTATCCGTTAAAATCGACAGTAAAAACATAACACTGTAAAACATACTTAGTAAGTTTTCACGAAAAATTCAGATATTATATACGTATGAACATATGGTGTCATTGGACGCCATATTTAACTTTAACCAGAGAATTGACATTTTGACTGTAGTTAAAGTTAAAGAAGTGTTCCAGTGCAAGTTGCAACCCAGTCTTGGCAATAGTTTACCGCTAAAGTTTACCGTGATTGCCGATGGTTTTTATTACGAAATACAATCAAAATTGTCAGTTCAATGACATATGTCACATCGACAATCGTTGTCAAATGTTAATTGTCAATTGTCATCCGCCAATCGCCATATTTTGTTTGTCACATGTCATTTGTAAATTGTGCTAGAAGAGCTACGATACAACGTGTGTTTTATTACAAACTGAAAAGAGGATAGAATCAATTCTTTAAAAAATATAAGTTTAAAACTTTTATAAAGCCTTTGCTTCATCAAATCGTTGGATATTTTTTATGCAACGCATTTTTTGTGAACAAAATGATAATAGAAAATCCAGACGCTTTCAAAAGTTGGTTGACGTCCATATTGGAACCACTGTAAGTAAATTTCAGCCATATTTAGTTCATTTATGAATTAACTAAAATAAATTTCTACATTTATTTCCTGTTACAATTATTTTTATCACAAATTTAGCTGGTTTTTAATGAACGAGGTTCATATAGCTTATGATTTTTGTTAGGTGTCACGTTACTGTGTCGTAATCTTCGTAATCGCCAATATCAGCTAAACAATATTACCTAGGTAGTAGATACCTTATCTGTTCTCAAATAATATTCAATGAAGCCAAAAATTTTCGTTCAAATATTAATTTTATGTTCTTTTAAAAATATATTACATTCATTAGAAAAATCAGTTGTTGAATTTAAAAATAACACCAATTATGATCTCATAATATGTACGAGCTGCAGCTCAGCTCACAATAGTTGAACTTGGTTTTTCTGTTTTTTAACAATACAATACAGTACTGTAAATAATATTATTATGCACTGAACCCACCTTTCTCCATACATTCAATTGTCCAGATTTTTCGATTATCTGAATCCCTTATGACAACAATAATTATTAGTTTCTATTGTATTAAAGACTGGATTAACAAAGCCATGGATCGAGAAGGCTGGGGGAGGCCTATACCCTTGAAGAGGCAACTTCACCACATTCAACTATTGCTAGTTAAACAACTCTTAAAGTAATACTGGGTGGTGAATTGATTAAAAGGCTATAATAATAATAATCCCACCAAAAACATACCTGTTAAAATAGGGCCTAATTCCTAAAGACTAATTGTTGGTCTAAAAAAAGAGTTGAAATCCAATCCTATGCCCAGTTCAGATGCACTTCTTCGATCATAATCATCTTCATCAACAGCCTGATCCATAATACTTCTAATTTGAACTTGGCAGGTTAATTAAATAATTCTATATTATCTAATTAATCAAGTGTAACGTATAGCACAAAAACCTGCCAAGTTCAAATTAGAAGTATTATGGATCAGGTGTTGATGAAGATGATTATGATCGATGAAGTGCATCTGAACTGGGCATAGGATTGGATTTCAACTCTTTTTTTAGACCAACAATTAGACTTTAGGAACTAGGCCCTATTTTAACAGGAATGTTTTTGGTGGGATTTCAATACTTTTTTTCAAGAAATCACACCTATTTTTTGTTTTTGTGCCACACCCGATGTAAATAATACTTTCAATAGATGCCTCTTTTTTTTTTTTTTTTTTTAGAGAAGGCAGGTCACTATAGCCCTGGCGTTACTGCGACCCATGAGGATCTATTGTGACTCCTTCGCACTAGAGAATCGGCCCCAACCCAATACTGCTCATAAATTGAACAATATGGTTGGGGTTGGTGCCATGAATTTCCTCTGTGGATGAGTATTCGTGGCGACCAAGGTGCCTGTTCCTGCTCTGTAGTAGAGCAGGACAGTCGAGGAGAAGGTGAATAGGTGTTTCATCCTCCTCCTCACAGAATCTGCAAGTCGTTATGCTACAAATACCCAGTCTGTTAAGGTGTTTGTTGAGCTTGCAGTGCCCAGTTAGGCTTCTGATAAGGATTCTTAATTGGTTCCTACCCAAGGTGAGCACTAATTCTGATAGTTTCTTGTTGAAACCAGGAATTAGTGCCTTGGAGTGTTCAAGGCCAGGGGTCTCAGCCCATTGCTTCCTGCATAGTCTGTAACCCCATTCCTTGAGCACTTGCTTTGTGGTACTGGGAGTTATACCACAGACTGGTTCCGGGCCATATATGAGACTCTCGGTCCCAAGCCTAGCTAGTTCGTCAGCGGTTTCATTACCGGGGACGTTACTGTGGCCCGGGACTAACACATTTGAAAATCCATTTTTATATATAAGACTAGCTGTCCCGGTGAACTTCGTGTCACTTTAAAACCTTCCCTGGACTTCTACGAATATTTTAAGACTAAGATCATCCCAATCCGTTTAGCCATTTTCGAGTTTTAGCGTGACTAACACATTTGAAAATCCATTTTTATATATAAGAACGACTAGCTGTCCCTGTGAACTTCGTGTCACTTTAAAACCTTCCTTGGACTTCTACAAATATTTTAAGACTAAGATCAGAACAATCCGTTCAGCCATTTCCGAGTTTTAGTGCGACTAACACATTTGGAAATCCATTTTTATATATAAGATAAGATTAGAAAACTTACTTTATGGTTTATAATTAGTAAATGAAATAACATCTAATTACCAACAAATAGTATTGTTTACTCAAACAAAAATATCACATTATCACCCCCACTGCACCAATATGTTTTCTGTATTAACTATTGTGATTGTGTCTATTTATATCGGCGGCCTCCACATGCATCTCTATTTTAGCTCCAGCAACACATGTTTATACCAACTGACCTTCCAAAATTAAATAACGTAATAACTGTCTCAGTAGAACTCTGTCATTGGTAAACAGTTTGATTTGTCTTAAATATTTGATAAAATAAAAATATCTTAAATGTTTCAAATGTTTTGTAGTATTGAATATATATCTTTTACAACTACAATTTGTAAGAATGCAATTTAACCCATCAAGCCCCAAGTGGCCCCCGGTAGCCGCATAACAATTGAATATCTATTGTGTCTGTTTTTCCCATGATCAAAGCATTAATAAAGTTTAAGTAAGAAAATAAATTCTATTCAGTGCTAATTTTATTTAATAGTGGTAAAATAGTTAGCCAAGTTGACTTTATCTACATAGCCCATAATATTTCTTGTTGCAGGTGCGATGCAGACCCCGCAGCCCTTGCAAAGTATGTTTACGCCTTAGTCAAAAAGGACAAAGCCTTAGATGAGCTCCGAGATGGAATGCTGGATCAGCTTGACGTATTCCTGCAGCAGGGTTAGTGGTTTCATCAGTTTTGCTTTTGTAAATTTGAATCTGATATAAATTATTTAAGTTAATGTATAATTTCTTCACGTCACACCTCAAAATTTTTAGACATAAACTAAAAAGATTAAAGTGTCCTATGAATAATTTAAAATTTTTGTTACATTACAGAGACAAAACCATTTGTGGACATGTTGTTCAAAGCATTGGAGACCCAGGAGTACTTGAAGTCAGTTGCACCAGCAGAGAAGCAACCTACGCCACCCCCAGAAGTTACTGACACCAAAGAAGAAAAAGAACCCCAAGTAGAAAATAATGGTAATTTTTTTAAATTATTTCATTGTTCCATATTAGGTAATAATCAGTTAACTGCAATGTAACCTCAATTCAAAATATTAACTTTGATAAGTTATTTGGTTACATTATATTTACATGAAATATTTTTATGGTATCAGTTTTATACTTTTAATATTTTTTTAACAGCTGTTCAGTTTTTATATGATTGAAATGGTTTAGTCATAGAACTAGAACGTTAGAAAGGGCATTCCATACAATCGTCAGCGCGAAAATGTGTCACCCTCGAGATGAGTGAGCCTCACTCATCTGAGAGCAGTGCGCTCTAGGACGCGGTGACAGTCGGACGTGTATAATTAATTGATTACCGCGTTGTTATTCTCTACATTTCGCTCCAGAATGACGTCGTGTGCCTTCCGACAGTGCAGTAACAACACGAGGAATACAAATAAAGCCAACGGTGTAATATTTCACACGTAATTACTAAGATTTCATTAATATTTAAATTATTGTCTTCCATTTTACGAGAAAAATCAAAGCGAAGCGTAAAATGAGCGAAAGAGAAAGTAGTATATGCTGTTAGTGTAAGACAAAAAAGGACGACAATATTTTCTCGATTCGATTAAAGCGTAAAATGAGCGAAAGAGAAAGTGGTATATGTGTATACACGTAATTACTAAGATTTCATTAATATTTAAATTATTGTCTTCCATTTTACGAGAAAAATCAAAGCGAAGCGTAAAATGAGCGAAAGAGAAAGTAGTATATGCTGTTACTGTAAGACAAAAAAGGACGACAATATTTTCTCGATACACATTTTGCATGCAAAAACATTGCTACAGTTTTGATGGCGTATGCCTTATCTAATGTGTTGACATCGTTGGGTTTAGTAATGTGTAGAATTATACTTATCATATGATATACTGATTTAAATGGTTTTTAAAAGAAGTTTAGGCGAAAAAAAATTGTTTTACTTGAAAAAAAAAAACTTCATTTTGTAGAAACATAACACAGTATTTCCTGTGCCTGGGACTTACTAGTCATTTTCTGATCATATCATATTTTATGAGGTAAAAAACTCAAATACTGGCACATTGTGGGCCGTACTTTGAGAAATTTAATGATTTTTCAATTTAATGAAGAGTTAGTCTGAAAATGTTTGAAGATTATTTATGTTCATTGAATTATAGAATCCATTAATGTAAAAGTTCACACTACAGAAACCCCTACAGTATTCCTACTATTACCAAACAAAAATTGGTCCTTATGATGACTATAGTCCGCGCGAAATTAATTAGTAGAGCATACCGGCAATGCGGCTGACTAGTTCCGCGCGGACTATACCAACAATGGGATAGTTTTCACTAAAACATTTAAAGCAGCTGTCCTCAACCAGTGACCCGCCGGGCTTTATCAGTGCCTCGCGTGATGTTAAACCATTATTCACGCCCACCGACAAAATAATGTAAAGTCGTCGTGAAAGTCGTGAAATTTTTTCCACTTTTAAATTGTTTATTTATAATTATAATAATTTTGAAGAACGTTATTTTTTAACCCAAAAAAAAATTGTTGCGGTCCGCGACACCAAGATCAAATCATGTTTGTGGCCCGTATGAAAAAAAGGTTAAGTACATACCAGTGAATCTAAACTTCTAAAGCAAGGGTGGCCAACACGCGGCCCGCCGTCTGTTTGTTACCTTGTGGCCCGCGGAGCCGAGCATATTTTTTAAAGTAGAAAAAAGACGGGTTGCACTCCGGGAGTGCCGGCAGAAGTGAAAACTTGATTATTAACGTTATGAATTTTTTTTAACTCATTTTTTATGAAAATCGATTATTAAAAAATCTATTTTTTTAATTAATCGAAACTCTTACAATCAATTCGTGTTCGAGTTCGACACAAAACACTACTCTCCAACCGTCTTACGGATTTTCCAAGGTTTTTCGATCAGCGCGAGAATCTGACGCGAGTTTCACAGTTTTTACCCATCCCACAAAAGTGCTCAACGCCGCTAAAGAAGTTTTCACTTCAAAAAGTTAATACTAAAATTACCTTATCATACCTACTATAAAAAACAAACAAACACTTCTTTTCTTTTACTTTTAAAATCAACACAATATGCTTACACAGCAAAGTGGGGCTGACTTTAATATAGTTAATAGGGTAAAGCTAAACGAGCGTAATTTGTGAGCTGTCGCAAAATTTCGGCTGGCAGAAATTCTGCTGCATTCAGTTACATACAAAAGTCCTGTTTGATTCACACGAGCGTAATTTTGTGAGTCATGATTTGTATGAAAAGATATTTGCGCGACTGAAATTCTGCGACTCACGACTCACAAAATTACGCTCGTTTGGCTTCACCCATAACGTACTGAGCGCCCGCTACCCACGCAAACTTAGCGCAAAATTAGTATCCGATTTTGACTGTGCGCAGACTTATCTGGCGCGCATTACGAGTATACATAAATTTTGGCAGTGCGGCCCGGGGTAAAATTCTACTTCCGAATTTTGGCCCAAGTGTCGAAAAGGTTGGCCACCCTTGTTCTAAAGTGTACCCTCTATTTTCAGTCGCCCCACCACCCGCTGAGCGCGTGCCGATCCGCGAGCGGCTCGACACTCACCGGGTCGTGGTGCCTCGCGCCAGACCGCTGCCACCCCAACACGAACATACTCTTGTCAAGGTTTGTAATGGTATTTGCTATCTAGTGTCTAACCCCTCCGTGGTCCAGTGGTTCAGAGCTCGGCTCTTGACTCGGAAGTCGTGGGTTCGAATCCCGCGTTGAAAACATTTCCAAGTTTGGTTAGGACAATGCAGGCTGATCACCTGATTGTCTGACAAGTCAGATGATCCATGCGTCGGATGGGCATGTAAAAAGTCGGTCCTGCGCCTGGTCTCGCCAGTCGTGTCGGTCGTCCGTCCCACTGGGTTATGAGAGTAAAAGGAATAGAGAGTCCTCTTGTGTACTGCGCACACACTTGGGCACTATAAAATTACTCCTGCGTAACTGGCCTTGGTTTCAATGAAATTGGCCACCGTCACCGAAACCAGTGTGGGGGTTATTATTATCTAGTGTCTATGTAAAGAAGTTTGGATAGAAATCAGTTTGATAGTCAAGAAAAAAAGTACTATAATGTTTCCGATCTTTGTACAGAAAAACTATAGTTTCGTGGATAAAAATTCCTGCCTCAAAGTAAATACGGTCGCCATGATAGCCCAGCTGGACATGCGCTATCTGTCACTTAGTATCTCTTATACTTGCGCACAAAATTATCGCTTTAGTAACTGTGGTAATGAGATAGTTATATATTCGCCTATAATTTTGATCTTTTCGTAGGTTATGCCAACAGAACTCTTGGAGGAACCAGTCGAGGCGCCAAGAAGACGCGATCGTAGGACTGAATCGGTGAGTGCTTACTGCGTCGAGCAGGTCGTGGACTACATCAGGAGCAAGACCAACTTCGTCTTGAGGGTCGAGCGCTTGGAGTCCCGCCACAAAGTAAATTTTAGCTCCTTTGTGGTGAGAGTCCCGACGCATCATCTACCGACCTTCGAGAAGGAGGAGTTCTGGCCGATTGGAGTCGTCTACAGGCGGTTCCGAGGACGACTTCCGAACACGTCTCGTCCCACGTCGCAGACAATACGTGTCTAGTGTTAGTCTTAATTTTTAACCGACTTCCAAAAAACGAGGAGGTTATATGTTCGGCTGTGGATATTTTTATTATTTTTTTTATTTTTGTATGTTCAACGATTACTCCGCCGTTTGTGAACCGATTTTCGAAATTTTTGTTTTGTTGTATTAGGTTTCACTCCAATTTGGTACCATGTTCACAAAAGTGGTGACCTGATGATGGGATCCAGGAGTAATCGAAGGAACTCCTCGAAATTTATATGGAAACATATGGTGATTTTGGTTTTATGTGAAGTGTACTAAGAATATGCTACCAAAAAGTAAAATATTGGGTCAAGGTATACCATGGTTTCGAAGATGCTGAGAGAACTCCTGACTCTTTATAGATACACGTTTGGGAGTTTCGGCGTTGTTTTAAGAACAGAAAGCATATGCTACCATGCAATTCAAATTCATCATCATCATCATCGTATATCATCATCATTACCACGTCGTGTTAAGGTCACCAATGTCTCATGGCACAAAATAGATAATAGTACAAGGCATAGGTATGGATACAATAATAATAATTATGTACATAACAACACCAATTATTATAGGCTGTTTAATATACACGGCGGTCGGCGCCGCAGAGGCAACGGCGTGGCCGCGCGCCGCGCGGCGCGTGCGTAAACATCGTATTCAAGTTCTAACCGGAATGTCAGGGCATGCGGCATGCCGCCAGAGTAGACAGAATGATAGAGTATGCCGACTTAGAACTGATGTAATTTTTTTAAGTTTGACGTATTAGGACAAAAGTCGTCGCTAGGGTCGTAACCTACAAATTTAGTTGTTGTTTATATTTTGGCACATGCAAAGAAAACTATCAGGATTCAATTTCAAAATCTTATTTTTAAAAATAAATTAAAGAAACTACAGATATTAATACTCGTCCGTCTCTTAGCAGTCGAAGTAGTGGTAGTTATGTCTATTGTGATGCCGCGCTGCGAGCATTTTGCAGCACGTGTTCACTTAGATTTTTTTAAATTTATTGTTTAAATTAATTATCTATCTACCTGATATTTGGGCCTTGGGGTATGCCGTATGACTCTTAACAGTCTTAACAAATTGTAATAAGATACGTAGAATATACGCAGTACCACCGACGACCACTTATAAATTCGCGGACTGTGACGGAGGTCAACTTAATAACAATTATACGAGATCAATTACCGCTCAATATTATGATTTATGTTGTCAATTCAATGCTCACTGCTCAGACCAAGCTCACTGTTGAGTTGTCAGTTGCTTACAAGTACAAGTGTAATAAATAAGTTACAACTACCTATATAAAACTTCTACGTACAAGCGATAGCGCGACACAGGAGCGCCTCAGTGACATCTAGTGAAGACAATATGAAACTATTTTTTTATACAATTTAAATTGGCACTAAAGGCCCGTATTCACTTTCATTAGTAATAAGTGCAAATGATTAGGGCAGGTGATTAGTTATTAGGAAAAAGTAAATGTGGACAGCGACTGTTTAGTGCAAGTGATTAGCCGGCTGCGTAGTAACGTGATTAGTTCTGTATTCACTTTGATTAGTGATTAAGTGCAGGTGACTAGTACAGGTGATGAGTGATTAGTAGAAAGTAAGTGTGGACAGCGACTGATTAGTGCAAGTGACTAGTCGGCTGCGTAGTAACGTGATTAAAAGCGTGTTCTATTTTTTGCGAGTACAAGTGTGTGACAGATGAAAACCAATTTTGGTTTCATTTGACAGCTCGAGATTGTTACTATTATTCCGCTAGGTATATTAACTTTATGGGCCAGACTGACGTGGTGTGCCGTGTGAAGCGTCCATAGATATAGTATATCATTATTATATATACCTATTAAAAGTACAAAAGGACACCCTTTCAATTACTTCCATACTAATCCATACTTATTACTTACTAATATACTAATAATATTATAAATGCGAATGTGTGTCTGTCTGTCTGTTACCTCTTCACGTTTATACCTCAGAAGTCAGAACCGATTTTGCTGAAATTTGGCATGGAGATACTTTGAGTCCTGGGAAAGGACATATAAAAATACTTCATGGTCAAATAGTTTTTAATAAAACCAATATTAAAATGAAGGACATGTCAAAATGGCAGTTTTATTTTTGAAACTTGGACGCTCGTGTTGACAGCTACTACTGATTTTACTAAATTAAATTACTAAAGAGCCACGAAACAAGAATTTGACACTACTTGCACTACACACCTGCACTCCACTGCCTCAATTACTAGTCACTTACACTTGCACTAATCAAAGTGAATACAGGCCTTAACAGTTTACCTACTAGGTAACTAAAAATAGTGAAATTATTATTTTTAACAAAAAATTAAAACCGACTTCCAAGGTAAAAACAATATTAATAGCATCCTTATAATATGAACTAAAAAGTATTAAATAATTTTTCCTATCTAATATGTAGTGCCTTTTCCCGAATTCGGCTAAACCTCAACTATTTCTGTACTCAATCTTCATAATTTTGAAGTCGGATAGGAAAAAATATTTAATACTTTTTAGTTCATATTATAAGGATGCTATTAATATTGTTTTTACCTTGAAAGTCGGTTTTATAGTATAATTGTATGTATGTTAGTCTATAAGGTATTTATAATATGGGCCAAGATGCCTGACTCAAATAAATAAATATAAAAAAAAATATATAAATTATCACTATGAACAGACTTTTCTCTTTTAACTTAAAATTAATAATCTAACTTTTATTACTATCGTTAGACAGAAATAAAAGTTAGAAAATAATTAATGGCTGCACTTAGAGACGTTTTTTTATAACTTATGATGATTAATGGAGATGGTCATATTATAACCTCCTATAGTTTCATTGTTTGGACGTTGTAATTCCTGTCCATAACGCAGGATTGTTTTCAGTTGCGTGACAAGGAGGAGCGTCGCCGTCGTCGGTCGCGGTCGTGGGAGCGGCGCGGCAGGAGGCGACCACGCGAGGAACACGAACGCAGACCTCTCAACAGGTGGGACTAAAACGGGGATATAAAGGCGAAAGTCTATTATTCTGTTATCTTCGCCCGTATAAACGAACTGTGACCAGCAATATCCGGACTATATACGACCTGCAAAAGTTCAAGAAGAGAGTGTATTCCCTCTTATAAGGCCGGCAACGCATCTGCAGCTCTTCTAATGCTGCAAGTATCCGTGGGCGACGGTAATTGCTTTCCATCAGGTAATCTCGTTTGCCCCCCTTACTTTAAATATGTATCGGGAAGAGGGTATTCTAAGATAAAACTAAAGTGGGCGACTATTTTCACCGGCAGATGATTGAAGGGTTCCCCAGGCAATTTTAAACACTCAACGAACGTTATTTCGCTATTTTAATCAATCCACAGTTCACAGCAACTCTTAAACACACAGTCCGTGGAAACAATGACAAGTCCTTCCGTAAGCAACGTCCTTAATTTCACTTTTTATCTCAACGGAATCTCACATTCAATTAATTCAACGAACTGTCACTACGCAAGGCCATGTCCGCCGCCCCCTCTCGGGTGATGGCGCTGCTTCCACTACAGTAAACCAAATCCTGCCATCTATTGAACAATAAACGAACTACATTTACATGATCACTAGGAATCCATCAGAAGGCGGTATTTAAAAAAAGATTAATGTCAGCTTTTGAATCTCTGAGAAAAGTTTAAAGAAATTGATATTCTAACTGTTGCTTCTCAATACATTTTGGATAATGTGTTGTATGTTAGAAAGAATCTAACTAAATTTAAAACTAAAAGTGATAGTCACGGTAGAAACAATAGAAATAGGCACAAGCTGGAAATACCAGTGATCAGACTTAGCAAAATAAGTAAATCTTTTAAAGGTCAATGTATACGCCTTTACAATAAAATCCCGGAAAACGTTCAAAATTTATCAATTAATAAATTTAAAAAAGTAATTAAAGAACGTTTGTGTGCCAAAGCCTAATTAGATTAAGTTATTTACATTGTAAATTTTATTTTTTTAAAAGACAAATTTTCCACTTTTTTAGTAAAAAGTGGCCCCTTGCGAGTTTCTTACGCCGGTTCTTCTCGCCGGGTTAGTTCCCGAACCGGTGGTAGGCAACATGTAGCTCAACGTTCTGAAAACATTTGATTTAAATTTATTCAGAAATAAAACGATTTTTTTTTATTAATTCACAATATTAATAACAGATGGCGCTTATTCGTAAAAATCTAATTTAGAACGAGTTAGCTAGAAAATCATAGTGGCGCCTTCTCACTCCACGACATATGAATTAAGGAAAAGAAATTTCTACAAGTACATTATTATGATACAGGAGACCACCATCCCGCTCGCCGTCGCCGCGCGGCCGATACCGCAACCGCAGTCCGCCGCCAGCCGTCGAGAGGCATACCTCCAGATCTAGGTTTGTTAATTAAAATATATTATTGATACATTCCATCTATCATTTGATACATTTGGCCCGCGTTCCACTTGACGTTAAAAAAACGATCAAAACGCTCAAAATAGGAGGCATTTTGAACGTTTTGATCGTTTTTAATGTCAAGTGGAACGCGGCGTACGTAAATTGTGTGCAGAACTAGCTTCGACTACGAGATGTGAAGCAGTAACCGAGTGTTAATTTATTAATATTAAAATGTAGGAGAGCAGTGCTTTTTAGTTAATTTGACTAGATTAATAATTGTATTATTTGACAATACAGTGCGATCATTTTTCTTATCATACCAAGACTAGAAAGGTCAATGACCAGCTGGTGCCATCTTATTGTATTTTGACAATAAAATATACGGACAATGGCTCTCTTCATTAGAAATAAAAATTTAAGCTATCAGGTGATCTACCTGCTGATGCCTTGATTCATCTAGATTTGCATGTTATGCTAAGGTAGGCGCAAATCACAATATCATTGGTATTCCGTCACTCCTTTGACTTTTATACTTTTATATGCTATGTCGCTTAAACATTTTACCCTTTTTAAATAAAGCAAATCGAACGCTGCTAATGTCGGTCGTATGTAGGTCCCGGTCGCCGGCGACTCGCGACCGCGACGCGGCCCTGCTGCGTACGCGCGAGTTGGAGCGAGACCGCGTGTCGCGCGACCGCGAACACAGAGACAGAGTGTCGCGCTCGAGGGATAGGGAACGGTATGTAACTAATATATTTATTTATAATATCTTTATATAAAAAGTTTTTACATAATATTATCAATGCCTCGGTAGAGCAGGGGGCTCTAGTGTTAACTGTATTGCAGGAGTCAGTAAATATGCAAATTCAAAGCAAAATGTTGTAAAATGTTATTTTAAATTAGTTTTATTTGAGATATTATATCCTATTTACATTGGAATGTTATACGCTATAGAAATGTGATAAGTATATCTACATATTGGCAAACGTGCTTTTATTTTGACAATCCGCATATTTTACCTAGATTTCCTTTTATATACTTAGAGTATTTGTATGTTTCGTTTTGATTTTTTATGTGGAATTCTTTGGCAGGTCTCGCGACAGGTCGCGCGACCGCTCGATGTCGCCGCACGAGACGCGCCTAGACAACAACGACGCCTACAAGCGACGTTGTAGAGATTTTGACGGTATGTATTAAAGTAAAACTTAAAAATTACATGACATGTTGCTTCCTTATTCCATTTTGTCTGACCAGAGTTAACGTCGAAATTATCCTTAAATTTCGTTATACAGTAAGCCTCACCACACATTCCCACCACTATATCTCCTGTGTCGCCAAGATCGACAGCGGTATCCAACCACGAAAACCCTTTGATATGATCTAAGAGAGCCCGAGGGACATGCAGCATGCTAAAGCTGTCTTAGGACCGGCAAAGAAATTAACCAGAAGAAAATAGGAGTAGGAAGAGTGTTTCGCTATACAGTAACAGTTGAGATATAATTTGTCGCACGCAGTAATGTAGTGGAGTAGTATAACAGAACTAAGATCCGCCCTAAATGTTGTTTTTGTTACACAGTGAAGGGCTACTGCATGCGCGGTGACCTGTGCGAGTGGGACCACGGCGTCGATCCCGTCGTGTTGGAGGACGCCACGCTCACCAGAGTCCTCGCCATTCCTCCACCCGTTCCCGGTAAGTTATATTATCGGAGATATCGCTAGTATTATAAAATGATGACATGAGCAGTAAGCTCATGTAAGTAGCGGTTAAACATCGGTATCGGCAAGCCTCAAATACTGGATGCTAGACTGACTCGAAATATGCTTATAAGTTATAACGTACATAATTCAGCGCGGCTTCGCCCGCGTAAATAAAGAGTTTCGTGGGAACCTAGATTTTTCCGCAGTCAAGTAGCCTAGTATGTCCTTTCCCGAGACATATATATAATCTATAAGCAGTTCGTAGGATTACCGTTCAACAAACAAAATCTTCAGATTCTTGAAGTATTACGGTAACTGAATGGATAATTTTGTATTGATATTTGTGTTGGAAATTTAAAGCCGTTTCAACGCCGAAAATCAGTGATACCAGCACATATAAAGGAATATACGTCATAATCCATAGACGATAATTTACGACGCACTTAAAGTTCTAATTATTATTTGTTTAAATTTAGAATACAACCCCGCGGCGCCGGACATCTGGGGCGGCGGCGTGGGCGGCGGCGTGGGCGGGTTCCCGCCGCACGGGCACCCCCCGCACGTGCCCCACCACCTCGCGCCACGAGAACTCGTGCCCATACCCAGGTATACTATTATATCACGTGAATCTTAAATAATGAAGGACAACTTCGGAAAAAAATTAAAATTAAATTTTAATTTTATTTAATTTTAAATAAAAATAAATATTTATATATAATAAGCCTCATGCTAATAACAAGAATCTATTCTGTATGTAGATACGATGGCCGTCATACTTTTTGTCCTTGTATTAAAACGTTAGAAATGTCCCTTGACATATTTTAAACTTTGTATATTATTGTATAACCGTTAGTGGGCCCCTAGACGATCAATTTTATTGTGCAATATCACACATAATATTTATTGAACAACTTATTTGACTGTACAAGATTGAAAGACGAGCGCGTTCAACATTAACCCTAGACTGTCAATAATATATCACAATACGTGATATTGCACAATAAAATTGATCGTCTGGGGCCCGCTTACGTATATACTTAGTGTAAATCTTTTTATTAGTAAAGATGTAACGTTTTTTGCGTCAGGAGAGAATAAAATAACGCAATGTATTTGATGATTGCAGGGTGCGACAAGACGTTCCGCCTGACGGCGCTGCGATGCCGCCGCCGCTTGGACCGAGACATCCCGCGCCTATCAAGAAGAACTTCGACTATATTAGACTTTGTAAGTGAACAAGCATATTGCCAAAAAATTGAATGTTTACTGTTCAAATACCTTGGAGTTTCTATAACAGTGATCATTATATTATCCAGTTACAAGTTAATTTTGAAATAAGTTGCATTTAAAATAGAATTTATAAGTAATAATAATACAAAAGTAAAGACTTGACTAAGCATGACATAGGCGTGTGGGAAAATATTGCTACGCCAATTTGTCACAATGAGATTTTAATATGTTACTCAGAAAATCGTTTCGATCCGTCGTTAAATTAACTAGCATGAATTGGTTTTTTGTGGATAATTCATATGTTTGTTTTCTAAGAAACCTGTTTGCACCTGTATTTCACCAGTATTATTAATTGTGAGCTGTGACTGAGAAACAATCCATTGCAAATTAGCGGTCGTCCCAAACAAATGTTCTAAATATATGTTTAAACGACATGTACAGTGTACACTTGTCATTTACAGCTTAGACATTCTAAACAAGTGATTGAGTATCATAATAATATATATTTTTCATTAGTCGCGTACTGACCAAGCGAGCAGCCTCGCGAGGCTCGGGCCGCGGCACGCTCGGGCGAGGCATGTCTTAACCGCCCGAGGATTTGCGTCACGAGGCAGCCTCGCGAGGCTGATCGATAAATCAGTATGCAGTATTTACAGCTAGGAGATGCTAAGCGAGTGTTTAAATTACACATATTTTGTTACTTCCAGACCAAAACCCGCGCAACAGCGGTCCGCGGCCGCCCCTGCCCGCTAACGCCGGCAACCGCTCGCTGGAAGTGAAGAAGGTGCCGCGAGGCCTCAACGACATCACACACCTGAACAACCACTTCAGCAAGTTCGGCAAGATTGTTAATATACAGGTACTGACATAATAAGTTGTAAAATTTTTTTCGGAGATACTTGTAGCTGTCCATGTTTTAACATCTACAACATGACGTGTAAAAATCACATAACATGGCATTTAGACCAAGCACACTACTCGTAGTTATTTTCAATCCCAAAATAGAAATTTTTATTGTTTGTAGTCAGGATTCAGATACACATTTTCATGATTTATTGATTGTTTATTATAAATTAAAAAGTAATATAAACTTGTTAATTGTCATAGGTGTGCTTTGAGGGGGATCCAGAAGCAGCGTTGATAACTTTCTCCACGCCAACCGAGGCCAATGTGGCCTACAAGAGTACAGAAGCCGTTCTCAACAACCGCTTCATCAAGGTGTTTTGGCACAACCCTGAGGTAAGCTTGAATAATCATGTTCCATGTATTTTAATTAGCGATATAAACAAAGTATACTTACATCGAAAAATAATATAGTATGTCAAAAAAAAATGTTCTTTGCTTTTTAGAATAAACAAGAGAATACCGCCCCTGCCGGCCAAAATCAGGCCAAGCCAGGTGAGAGGACAAACGCCTACGCCTCTCACAACAAAGTTCTCATCAACAGAGACAACATTAAAGCAACTGCTGATATCAAGCAACAAGCAACTGAGAAGGTAATATTTTCGATTCCATAATGTAATAGCCACAATCCACATGTTGTGAATTTGAACCCTCACCATTTTTATCCGACTGTATCAGGGCTAATAGGAACCAGCAAAATAATTTTTTGGCATTATATTTGCAAGTTTGTTTAATGCTCAACCATTGTGCCTAATAACTTTGACAATATTATATTCATATAAATAGACATAGGCGTACCGCGTAGCCAGGATTCTATATGGGGGGGGGGGGAGCAAATTGAGTAAATCCTATGAGTATATCACAATAGTATTGAAGGCGAGGTAAAATTGAAATTGATTGAATGCCTCCCCTCACCCCGCAACTCTCTCAGCTCCACGTTTAGGTATGAAACTCGTGAGCCTCCTGCCCGTACCTCGCTACGCCCATGTAAATAGACTATTTTATAGATGACATTTTTATATAAATAGGTTTTTTATTTTTTCCAGAATTGCCCAATTTCGTATCTCTCCGGGACTACAAGTCAGATTTAAATGATTTTTTTAACCGACTTCCAAAAAGAGTAGGTTATATGTTCGGCTGTGGATATATTTTTTTTGTATGTTCAACGATTACTCCGCCGTTTGTGAACCGATTTTCGAAATTTTTGTTTTGTTGTATTAGGTTTCACTCCAATTTGGTACCATGTTCACAAAAGTGGTGACCTGATGATGGGATCCATGAGTAATCGAGGGAACTCCTCGAAATTTATATGGAAACATATGGTGATTTTGGTTTTATGAGAAGCATCCTAAGCATATGCTACCAAAACGCAAGATTTTGCACCAAGATATACTATGGTTCCGAAGATACTAAGAGAACTCCGGATTCCTTATAGATACAAGTTTGGGGGCTTAGGCGTTGTTTTAAGAACTGAAAGCATATGCCACTATACAAATTACATTCATCATCATCATCATCATTACCACGTCAGGGTCACCAGTGTCACCAAAATTGAACGTAACAAAATATTCAACCTTATCTCCAGAGCGTAAGGCACACATTTGACATTACTTCTGAGAAGTAAGTTGCTTCGATAACACAAGTAACATGCTAGTGCACTGTCACACTTACCAATCGCGGCCACGGGCGGCCGTAGACTTCTCAAGCGATATTATGTATTACAATAATAAAGATAAGGTTTAAAATCATATGACACTGAAAGCCTCGCCGCTGCTAAAATTCCGGTTTGGCGCGGCCTACGAATAATAAAACCTAAGGAAACGTAACTCCCATACTAATACAGTAATTTAAATTTGGTTCCATTCGAACTGTCATGCAACGTCAGCCTTTAAACCGCTCAAGGTCACCTAAATATTGCAAATGTATGAAAAGTGAACCTAAGGTACACTTTTTTGACAAGTATTTTGGAGCATGTTTTTTGACGGAGTTACTCTTCCATAGTTTTTATTATTCGTAGGGCGCGGCCCTAGCACGTGTCCACTTCGATTTTTTAAAATGTATTGTTTAAAATTATCTGCAGCTGATATTATATTTTGTAAGTGTGACTGTTAACAAATTGTAATAAGATACGTAGAATAGTATACATGTGTACGTATAATACGTAGATTAGGGCCGATTCACACCGGAATGGCGGAGGCGAGGCGAGCAGTTTCAGTGTCATACTATGATTTTAAACTTTATCTTCATTGTTGTAATAGATAGTAACGCTTGAGAAATCTACGGCCGCCCGTGGACGTTCGTGGCCTCTTGCGGCCGCCGGCGGCGTCGATTTCTCAAGCGATACTATGTATTACAATAATTAAGTTAAAGTTTAAAACCATATGACACTGAAACTGCTCGCCTCGCCTCTGCCATTCGGTGTGAATCGGCCCTAATCTACGTATAGTACGCGATGATTTTACTAGGTAACTAAAAAGAGTGAAATTATTATTTTTAACAAAAAATTAAAACCGACTTCCAAGGTAAAAACAATAATAACATCCTTATAATATGAACTAAAAAGTATTAAATAATTTTTCCCATCTCATGGTGCCTTTTTCCGAATTCGGCTAAAACTCAACTATTTCTGTACTCAATCTTCATAATTTTGAAGTCGGTGCCAGTTACAAATGTTTCAAATATTCTGGCATATGGATTCAGCTATATCTGGTACCGACTTCAAAATTATGAAGATTGAGTACAGAAATAGTTGTTCTAGCCGAATTTGGAAAAAGGCACCATGAGATGGGAAAAATTATTTAATACTTTTTAGTTCATATTACAAGGATGTTATTATTGTTTTTACCTTGGAAGTAGGTTTTAATTTTTTGTTAAAAATAATAATGTTGTACTAGGTATTGTTCAACTTAAGGAAAACTGCAAGTTTCATCGAAATCGGTTGAGTAGTTTTTGAGATAGGGAATTTTAATTCTGAATTACGTACAATTTTGAAATCGGTTTTATCTTTTTAAAATACTATTATTTATATCCTCTGTTATTTGTTTCAGGCAAAAGAGGCGAACGGCGTTGAAAACAAGCCAGAGGCAGTAACGAATCCCGTCGTGAACCGCGAGAAGGCGAAACCGGTGTTGACGGACGTGCAGCGGCGCGCGCAGGAACAGAAGCGGGCGCAGGAGTTGCTCGACTCACAGATACAACAACAGAAGCAGCTCATACAGAGACTCGAATCGGGTGAGTCTATGACATTTTCTATGACGTTCTCGTGAGCAGTCGTGGGTAGAGATAAACTACGATAACATGGCGCGCCCCTCCAAATTGTTTGTATGTAGTACTAGCGACCCGCCCCGGCGTCGCACGGGTATCAAATATATAGCCACTGAAAAAATGATTAAAATGGATAGCCTATGATCCTTCACGTGGTCTACTTCTTATCTGTGCCAAATAACATAAAAATTGCTCCAGTAGTTCACGAGATAAGCCCTTTCAAATAATTTCCACCTTTTTTTTTTTCACATTCTCCTATTAGTCTTAGCGTGATAAAATATTGTCTTTAGACTTCCTCAATAAATGGGCTATCTAACACTGAAAGAATTTTTTAAATCGGACCAGTAGTTCCTGAGATTAGCGCGTTCAAGTTAGCCCTTTCAAATAATTTTCCCCGTTTTTTCCTCATTTTCCACTATTTCTTCGCTTATATTAGTCTTAGCGTGATAAAATATAGCCTATAACCTTCCTCGATAAATGGGCTATCTAACACTGAAAGAATCATCAAAATCCGTTGCGTAGTTTTAAAGATTAAAGGGAACAAAGGAACATGAGGGAAAAAAGCGACTTTGTTTTATAATAAGTATAGATGTATTCAACCAATCAACCAGTACTCGTAATATTTCACTTAATGTCACTTATATTACCAAGATTTGTTGGTCAACTAATCATAACTAATATATATATATATATATATATATATTTATCTCTACCTTTGTCTATAAATTCAGCCTGGATTATAAGAGACATTAGGTTCACTCTACATTTAAGATACCATAAAATAATACATACTTGTTTTGTTTTTGTTATCTCAAGAGTTTGATAACCCACGTAATATACTGCTCAGTGCGGTCCAATGTAAGGTTTCATCATCATAAATCATATCTTTTTAGGTAAAACTACTGAACAGGAGAATGTTCTCCTATTGAAGGCAATCAAGGAGACGCAAGAGGGAATTGAAAAGTTACAGAAGGAGCTAGTCGTTTTGAATGGACTTTTGATGAGGGTGAGTTCATCGTTGTTGAAAACTACTATTAGTTTACTTAATATGGTATATTTCGATAGATTTTATGTACTTTTGTCTTTAACAAGTTTTGTTAGTCTCGTAGTGACGTAAGACTGACCTCAACCTTGTTCTGCACTCTCCAAGAATGATTTTTCACTATGTTGTAATATTACTTTAAAATATATATATTATTTGATGAAAATAACACAAAGTCTCGTTATCTGATATGATGTCGATTACAATATTATATAGGTAGGTAATAATATAATAAAAAGTAATACCATAAGTACTGAAATATAATTCTAAAAGCAGAGTATGAACGTACTCTCACACCGAGCTATATTTTAAAGCTTCTACGGAATATAAGCCGTAACAGGAATAAAATAAAAATATTGAAACCGCAGGACGAGTCTGTAGCGAGGTCGATGTCACGTCTCCAACTGAACCAGGTACAGGGCGTGTGGCGTGCGCATGCGTCTCGTGCATGACGCGTATATGCGGCCTATACGCATATGCGTGCACGTATATGCATGGTTTATATTTACCGATCATAAGACGTGCATAATCTTATATTATCGCATTCGTGGTTCATAATATTTAAGGACGCACAAAAAAAACGTTCCAGCACCGTTGCAAAAATGTTATACTGTACCAACTTATTAAAATAAAGAATCTTTCACATTTTTTACCCTTCAAGTCTACACAATACTCAAAATTATGTCACATTTCAATAAGAAAGCCATCTCCATTGCCACAAAGCAAACCACACCACTTATGTTTTATGTTAGAGCATGTCTTGCACCTATGACTTCATTCACTATTGAGTTTAAAACGACAAAAGTATCTGTCAGTAAACATAAAAATGATTTTAAAAACTATCAGTTGCTTGCCGAAGCACATGACGCATGCGTTCTGCGATACGTTCTCTAGTTGTGTATGTTGTGTATACCTACTAAAAGTATGTAAATAGCTATGGTATGGCCAAGGAGCGCGAAGAAAATCGTTCATTAACATCGACTTATCTCTTTACTTGCGCTCGAATATATTGATGTCGCGTTTCTCAGGTACGGGCATAAGCGCGAAGGCAGTATTTTCTAGCGCTAGTAAAAGAGAGAATAGTGAGGGAGCCCTAGAACATTTTTTTTTTGTGATTACTAACAAGCTAATTTTTTGTGAATAGCTACATTTTGATAAGACAAGCAACATTTTTATTTTCGAAAAATCTCGAAAGTGGTAGCTAACAGAGATAGAAAGGATTTCATACTTTGACTTGATGGTTCTAAAATATTGATTGTTTTATTTGTAGGACAAGGTTAATCTTAAATATGTAATATAACTATTAACCTACAAATATACAAAAAATCTGCTGGTTAGGGTTCCGTTTTAGGGTTCTGTAATCAACAAAACTTGGTTGACAACAACAATAATGACAGACAACAATCACAAAAAAATTTGTTCTAGGGCTTCCGTACTAGAAGGTAGTCTTGGTTAATGTGCTATTTTCTACGTGCTCTGGAACCGAACTATATTAGAATATCATTGGACTAATCTGTGACGGATCACATAATATGTCAGCCATTCAATGTTATCAAACCATCATAGAAATATACTCCCATTCCTACGTCATAAAATACGCGTGTTGGCGTAATTATTAACCGACTTTCAAAAGGAAGGACCTTGTGTTCTTGGGTTTTATGTTTGTTGGTGGGGATTCTACTGTGTTAATAAAGCATTGATCATAAACTTTCTTATCATTTTTGCACTGAAATATGGTATTGACAAATCAGTATATTCGTAGATCATAATATGATTATACAATTATTATTATACCGTTAATACGGTATGTTTGAAATTTGAATAGATCAGAGAATCGTAAATAGTTTATGTAGAATTTTATAGTTTTAGTTTAGTACATAGTTACAATTATTCGTAGTTTTAGATCATTATACAACTCATGTCATATTTGTTAAAATCTTATTCCATAAGTTGACTCATTTAGACATAGCAAGGTACAGTACTCCCAAATTAATAATGCGCATGGAAATCTTCGCTAATTGTTGTAATCACGAAAACACCCGAATCTATGAAACGTGAGAGCCGCAAACAATGCACTCGCATTTTGCACCTTTCTCAAAGGAAATAGAAGTAAAATATATCATATCATATTATAGCCGGTGGATGTCCGCTGTCGCCGGTCAGTCAATAAAGTGCTATAAGTTATAACTCACCGGGAAGCCATCGCGGCGTTACCAATGTAACGTCCAAGTAACGTCAGACGCCTGCACGTCGCTGCAAAGCGCTGTTTTTCTTAAAGTTAAGTTTAAAACGTCGCTTGCAGCGACGTCTTCCGACGCTCGGGAAATACGACCTTTGCCCAAAAGTTACGAAAATTTATATGCGCATTATCACTTTGGGAGCGCTGTAATTATTGAATTTACCTGAATACAATTACAGGCTAAGACTTAATATTATATAGTGTGGCTTTTGTGTTGCGTACTAATATTTATAGACAATATTTAAGTAATTTTAGATAAAAGCAAAACAATCACTACCTAACTTACTATAAATAATATTTTTTTCTGTAAAAATAACTGTTCTTTAGTAAGTTTAGTAAATTTTTTGTATAATATCTATTTTTTTCTTATACATCTTTTCGTTCATATTGACCTCACACTTATTAGCTACAGTGTCACAGTGACGCTTTATCCTTAAAACAATTCTATGAATCATAAACCAAGCGCACTTTAGACCTGTAGCTTTCCATTTTTTGTAGCATTCATAAGTGCCAAATATGTAAAAAGCCATTGTATAAATGAAATCAAAACAGGCATAGTATTATATTTTAAGCATTTATTTCTGTTGCAGACTGCTATGAAACCTAAAACGGCACAAGAAGCTCAGAAGGAGATTCTAGACGCCGAACTGGACATCATAACTAAGCAACAGGTATATAAAGTTTACACACGATTTAATATTTCTAATATTCCTATTTACATGTTTACTGTATGCAAAAAAGTCCAGTTTCCGAGGTATTATGACAGTTGCAGTTGTTTAATCTACTCACTAAAGGTTTTGATTTGCATACCTCCTGCTAACCAATCAAAAACGTTATTAAAAAGATAACTTTCTGACAAAAATCTCAACAACTGGTCATAATTATTAGGTGAAGGTAAAGAGCCAAGTTTTTTTATAAATCGGTCACATGTGATACTAAAATAATTTATTTTGTCAGGAGGGACAGGACGTGACTGAGCTGATAAAGAAGATTGCCCTGATGCGTAAACAGATGGCCATACAGTTCCCCACGCACACCATCGCACGTCGCCCCCACTCCAGGTAATGCACGCCGGCACGCATACGGTATACGTATACGCTAGCACGCAAATGCGTACACCCGCACGCAAATGTGTACACTAACACGCAAATGCATGCGCAAGCTCGCATACAAAAAATGTGCAGGTGCGCGATTCAGATGTTTTTTCAAAGACGATAACATTTTTCTTACCTAATTTTTTTTTACAAAACTAATTCAAAAAATTCATAAGACTTGTGAATTTTTATACTTAGTATAAAAATCCTTCCTTAATATTTTCTATTCTAGTGCTGGTAGAACTTAAAGGCTGATTTACATTGATACAGTAGCTGGCGCCAGTATCACTGGATTCCGTCGCTGGATCAGCACTGTATCAATGTAAACATGTTTCAATCCAGTCCAGCACTGGATGTAAACATGTTTCAATCCAGTCCAGCACTGGATTGAAACATGTTTACATTAATACAGTGCTGATCCAGCGACGGAATCCAGTGATGCTGGCGCCAGCTACTGTATCAATGTAAATCAGCCCTTAAAGCTATGCAAAAGCAAAGCAAAGCTATAACAATGATTAGGACGTCATGTTCAGTAACATGCGAATTTGTTGTATGTTTGTTTTTGTTTCAAGCTATCGAATTATGAAAAGAAAGCTTAGGTAAGTATTGTTTATTGCATAAGGAATTCTTTCCGAGTATTAACGTATTAACGTAAATATATATAAAATGCTGTTTTTCAGGCAGCATAAACCATCAGACGTATATCCTATAGAATGCCATACAATTATTTAAAATTATTTTGCACGCCACATAATAGGCAGAATGTTGGAACCATTTCAGTAAGATTGTAAGACCTTTTGTACCACATTTTATGCAATAAATCATCCTATTTCTATAATGGTAACGTTGCGTTTTTTGAGCAGAGTTTCGGAAATATGGTTTACTTACGCAGGAAGAATGTTTAAAAACTGTCAACTTTCTAATTTGAAAAAAGAACAAGTGTTTCATAGAGGTGCTGAAGTGCTAATGCATTTTTGTATGGAGCAATTCATTATGAAAGTTGCTTATTTTCATGTGCAAGTTCACTTCTAAAATGTTGAAAAGTGTTTAAAAATTCTTCCTGTATACTCGATTGCGAAAACCATAAATCAAACTTATAACATCCCTCCTTTTTGTCGGGGGTTAATAATAACTAAAATAATAACAATTAATGATATTGTACGTTTATGTGTAACATAGTGTTGCGCACAGGGGCGGGCGGTTCAACCCGGCGATGCGGTACACGCGCGGCGCTGCCCCACCCAAGTACAGCGTCAACCAGACCGTCGACCACCGTCCCAAGGCGCTGCTCATCTCCGGCTTCGAGACCGACGAGCTGGACGCTGTGCAGGCGCATTTCGCGGTATCACCCTGAATACATACTCAAATACTCATAATATTATATATTTGAAAGTGTGTCTAGACAGACAGTTTAAGTGTCAAGAGGTAACAGATGTTACCTCTTGACGCTTAAACCCCTGAAACGACTGTTTTGTATTGATATACTTACTCTTAAGTAAACTTATTCTAACCTAACAAGTATTGTGAGTGCAAAAGTGATTTAGATAACATTTAGTATAGAGATACATACTTTGAAAGACGAAAAGGACATAGGATCCTTTTTTTTTTAAATGTACGGTTCGCGCGCGGCAAACGAATTTTGGTGCGGAGTTGCGTGCAATAACCAGTCAAAGTTTAATGACAATGAAGGCAAAAGCCAACCAGCCCTGATATAAGGAAACGTGCACAACTTAATTTGATTGCAAGGAATTGCTCGGGCTAAAGTAAAATTTACCTAAAGACTTTACTTTTAGAAATAAGAATAGAAACTTATAGTGTGTTTGTTGTGCAGCAATTCGGTGAAATAACGGGCAAGGACGTGAACATGTCGGTGCCGGAGTTGCGGCTGCAGTTCGCGGCGCGCGCGCACGCCGAGCAGGCGCTCGCACGCGGACGACACTACAACGACCGCACGCTATCCGTATGTATATGAGACGTCATAAGAAAGAACTATGTATGTGTCTAAACACACTAGGCTGAATTACGCCGGCGTAATCGACGTGGCCGAAATTACGTTCAGCCACTTACGTCTGATGCGACACACTATAAATTACGCGAAGAGCCGAAATTTCGCGGCGTAATTTCCGTTACCGAACGCGCGCGTAATTGAGTATTTAAAATTCTCAGATGTAATGTGTGCGTTAACGCTTTGGAGATAAGGTTGGATTTGCTATGTTCGGTTTTGATAATTCCGTCGCGTATTGTGTACGCGACGCTGCCGAACTTTACGCTCGACTCGGCTCGACGGAATTTCGGCTCACGACGGAATTTCGGCATAGTGTGTCGTCTGTCGCGCTCCGCTTATATTTTGTATGGATTTGAAACGCGGCGTAAACGCGGCATAATTCAGCCTAGTGTGTTTAGACCCTATGTTGCTTAAATTTTATATTTAAGCAACATATACATAGTTGCTTTGTAATTTGTATGTATATGATAAATCTGAATGCGGTTGCGCTAGGTTTGCTGCTGTTGTATAGAATATAACGCAATAAGGTACACATAAGATAATCATACGTTTTAAAACGATTATGGTTCCGTCGTCAAAAATAATATTTACCCAAATTTATTAAGACTACGCGTATTGGCATTATTGTAAATTAAAAGTCATTTAACCATGGGCGTAGCGAGGTACGGGCAGGAGGGGGCAACAGTGCTGTAAATAGCCTTTTTTGCGCCCTGTGCGAGCTTCTATAACTGCGCCCTTGTTTTTTTTAGATATAGGTACCCAGAGCAATACTTGTATAGGCCTCCCTGGTCTGGCCATTCTTGCGCCCCCCAGAGTCTACGCCCTGTGCCTGGGTACCTGTGGCACCGCCCTATTTACGGCACTGGGGGGCAGCGGAAAGAGTTGCGGGGTGATAGGGGAGGCATACGATCCCAGTTCGCTCGCTTATAATATTTTATTTTAAATTTTTCTTCAATACTATTGTTAGATTCGACGTTTAGGATTTTCTTAATCTGCTGGCTGGCTACGCCCATGCATTTAACGATATTCTTAAGGAAGGTTTTTTTGCTATAATTGGATTATATATCAACAGATAACGTGGGTGACGAACAACAAGCCGTTCCCGATGAACGTGGCGGCGCCCGCGCAAAACGGCGAGACCATGCAGACTGACACCAAGGAGGTCGAGGTAAATGTTCTCCTGTCAATAAATACTAATATTATAAAGCTAAAGAGTTTAGAACTACTGGACCAATTTTTATATTATTTTTATTTACACACACATTTACAAAGTAGATCACGGACAAAGGACATAAGCTCCTTGTTTGCGGGAAAATGTAAATTATTTACGCGCGCGGGGTCGCGCCTAACGTCTAATATCATCATTTGTAAACAAAGGATATCTTCGTAATCCTTACTAGTATTATAAATGCGAAGGTGTATCTGTCTGGTCACTTCACGCCTAAAGTGCTGAACCAATTTTGATGAAATCTGGTTTGGAGATTCTTTGACATATGGGAAAGGACATATAACAGTTTATGATGCGGCAAAATGCACGGTTCCCACGCGATAGTCGAACTTTTGAGCAACGGAGTTGCAGATCTTTTAATTAGTTACAAAGGATGATTTCTAATATACTCTCTTGTGCAGCACCAGGAGCTCTCAGAGGACGCGTTGCTGCGCTTCGACGAGGAGGATGAAGAGGAGGAGGACCGCTCCTGGAGGCGTTGACACCAACAACAGCAGCAGCAACAACAACAGCAGCAGCAGCAACAACATCAACAACTGCAGCAGCAACGAACCTCTTTAGATATACGTGTTGGGTTTTTAACGGAATTTTTTACATGTCCCAAAGTCCTAATCAAAGTTTGTGTTTCAAAATTAATTGGAATGCCAGGTTTGTGTGATCACTTTTCAATGGTTAGATTTTTTTATTTTGAGACATTGAAGGCTAGTAACATTTTGTCACAAAATATTTCTAATAAAATTAGTTTAAGCTCCTATTCGGATAATTGTTCGTGTATAAAATTCCGCTAAAAACTTACGTAATTGTATAATGCTATATTGTACAAAAATTATATAAAAAAATAGTCAAAACGTATATTTAAAAATGTGGTTATCTAAGTGATATAACTTTTTCTCTAATTGGCTATATAAAATATTTATATTCGTTATACAATGTAAAATCGATTTGGATTCTTCGATAATTAATCTAAGACATTATCTTTATATTTCTAAAATAGTTTATACTTTGTCTAGGTTCTCCATTCGATATTATTCGAGCTATTGGGTTCTCAAACATATTTATTGTTTGTCACATATTTGAAAACATTGGAATTTTAATTCAAGATTGGCTTTTCCGGGCAAGCTAGTTTGCTTTCGCAAGTTTAGCCGCATCGGATTTGAATTAGCAGATTTATTTCACCCGTCACCAAAATATACGCCTTCGCTTGTCGTAAGTCTTAAAGACTTTTGCCTCGCTTTTATATACAAACTTATTTGTACGCAAATAATTGCCGAACGATTTACAAGTGATGATTTATATGAGCATCAAGGTACGCGGTCATTGTGACAACGCAGCGGATCGCATTTTTCATACAAGTTATTTGACAGACTGCGCGACGGGTCGTAAAACTTGTACGAAAAATGCGGCCCGCCGCGCCCCGTCACAATGTGCGCGTACCCTTAAT